>JAGKPW010000079.1:2500-1202500 GCA_019926035.1 Melaleuca alternifolia
CAAGAGACAGAGAGCTTTTATTCAGCTTTATTTTGTGAAAAGCACGCTCAGAGAGTTCTAGAGATAGGAGCTTCCCTTCGGCACACACACGCATACACACTTACATAGAAAGAGATAGGCCGAGAGACACAGGGAGTGACTGAGAGGCTGAGAGTTCGAGAGAGAGAAAGTGTGCGAGGACCTCAATCCAACGACCCATAGGCGATTCTCGGCTTGGTGGTCCTGTCCGCGGCGTTTTCAACTCTCAGCTCCGGCGACCCATCCATCGCTCCGCTTCCTTCCCCATGGTGCAGCTCAGTCCAAGGTAGGTGATGATAGTTTTAGGCAGTGTTGATCACGATTTCTGTTGATTTTTGGTGCATTATAAGGATAGATCTTGATTTCCTTCATCCCTTTGAACAAATATCCTTCACTGCATTGCATTCTTTTGACAAAATCTCTTGCGCGTTGTTGCTGTTTGTTTGGGGTTTGCTTTCTGTGTGTGTTTGGTTGCTGCGTTGCCACCGAGAATTTGTCGGCGAGTTGGTCGCGCCGCTAGTCGTGTCCGGTCGTGGCGGAGGAAAGGAATGTCGGAGAGCTCCTCACTGTTTCGGTTTGTAGTTTGCCTGCGCAAAAAAAAAAAGAATTAATCTGCATGTGGGAATGATGAACAGGGGGTTGGACTTGAGTTAAGTTGGGTTGGAGTTTGCTGTTTGGGCGCGCGTGTGGAGATAGTTTGGTTGTTTTTTTTGTTTTGTTACTTGCAGGTCCACGTAAGGTAGAAGGAAAACATGCCCACGCGTGAAAGGAAAGAGAAAGGGGGCCAGAAGAAATAAAAAAGAAGGAAAAATGGACTAGGCCCATCGCGGGCCCAGTCCAGATTTCCCTGCTGTTTTCGTGGGCTTCGCGGGTCAGGGGCCGAACAGACCCGGTTCGACAGCCTGACCCGTTTTCCCTTTTGTTTGTTATGTTTATCTATTTATTTGTTTCGTTTCTTTTAATATTTTAATGATAAAAATAAAAATAAAAAGATTTTTTTTTTTGCAATAAGAGTTTTTCCATTATGTTTAATTTGTTCATGCATTCTTTTATAGGCATTATTAATAGTTATTTCATTTACACGTGCATGAGTCGATAGTCCGATCTCTCACCCGAGATACGATTCGCGACCGCATGTTAAATCGACCGATCCGATCTCATGCCCGAGATACGATCCGTTGATTTATTTGCATTTTTTTAATTAATTCATAAAATACCAAAAAGATTGCATTTCATGTTAGATCGCATATTAGATAGAATTGCATTTTAGATAGGATTGCATTTATATATTTAGATTAAATTGCATTTAGAGTATATTAGGTTTCATTTTAAATATAATTAGCATGCTAAAATTAGGTTTTCATGTTTATTTCAAAAGTCAATAAAAATAAAAAAAACTCATATGCATAAACATGAATCTTTCTTTATAGGTTGCATTATTAATCATTTCATAACATTTAGATTAGGCATGCATATTTGTTCATGCAATGTTAATTAGAAATTGCATTTTTAGCCATTTTATATCATTAGGTCAAATTTGCATTATAATTTAAGCCATTTGATGCATGTCATATTAGACTTAGGTTCAGTTAGTACAAGTTTATTTTTTTTAATGTTTTCATATTAGATTAGTAACATATTTAATTTGTGCATTTACTTAAACTTGAATTTCCATTGATAAAACTCAAAATAAAAAAATCATTCATGCATCATTTAGATAGTTATATGTAGTTAATTAATTTAGTTAAATGTCATTGCATGTCCATGATAGAATAATTCATTTAAATGTTTTTTTTTAGAATCATGTTAGATTAGGTTTTTTTTAAATTAGTTAATTAATTTCGAATTTCATTTAGATAAATAAAGAAAATGCTTAGAAAAATACATTTTTGCATGTCATTTAATTCATTTAGTTAAATAGTATGTCATTTAGTTCAATTTAATTTAGGATTCGCATGTTATAAGCCATGTAGTCTAGGTTAGGTCATGTCATTAGGATTAGACTTTCATGTATTTGCATATTAGTTTAGTTTTCATGTTTTAAGAGATTATCCGTAGTTAAAATAATGTTTTAGTTTAAATTATGGATTAATTTATTTCCTAGTCTAAATTAGATATTATTTAGCTATAGGATAATTAGTTTCATTAAATAACTTTGAAATTCATAGTTTTTGGCATTTAGAATTGCATTAGGATAATTGCACATAGGATTAATTTTTCATTACATGCATTGCATGCATATTAAAAAACCAAAAAAAATAGTTTTCTTGTTAATTTGCATCATTAGGTCATCATTGTTCATTGTGATTATTTCATTAAGCATTTTCATTAATGTATGTGCATTCGCATGATCACCGTGCATGTTAGGGAATAAGCTTAAAATCAATTCAAACTGCTTGCAAATCATTTTTGAGAAATAGAAGAAAATAGTTCTCAAGTCCCCGAATTCACGATCTCTGGTTCGTATGGGTAAAATACGACTCCCAGTATTTTACATGGGTTTCTAATTAACCCACCGTAAATAGATTAGTGGCGACTCCCTTTTGAAATTGGCTTTGCATGTTTAAAAAGTGAAACCTAAGTCGCGAATTGGTATGAGCTTGGGAGAGCTCCAGTTAAGTAATACTTAGCAATCCATTAGCCTAACCCTAGGTGGTGCACCTTCGGGGAGGTCGCGACAGCCGTAATTATGGCCTTTGGTCCCAAGTTGTTGAGATATATATCTCCGGGAAGGAAAAATTGGGATATATCAATGGGGATCTACCCTCTCCACTTCCGACCGACCCTAATTTTTTCGGAAGTGGAAGACTGATGACAGTACAGTTAAAGGATGGCTTATCAACTCCATGGACCCGACGTTGATTGGAAACTTTATTCGTTTCCCAACAGCAAAGGCAGTATGGGATTTAGTGGCTACTACGTTGTTTGATGGCACTGATGTCTCTCAAGTGTATGATCTAAAGCGACGTTTGTCTCGACTAAAGCAGGCGGGTGGCCCGATTGAAAAGTATTATAATGATCTTCAGGGTTTATGGCGGAAGGTTGATTTTCGACGGCCTAATCCCATGACTTGTCCTCGTGATATCGAACGCTACAACGCCCTTGTGCAAGAAGACCATGTATATGTCTTCCTTGACGGGCTCGATGATCGCCTTGACCAAGTTAGGGCCGACGTTCTACAGATGCATCCATTCCCGACGGTGGAGGAAGCTTATGCCAGGGTAAGGAGGGAAGATGCACGCCAAGCTGTTATGTTATCTTCAATTGAAACATCAAGCACCGCGACAGCCCTTGCATCACGTGGTGAAAAGGTTATTTCACCCTTTCTCGAAGCCAACAACGAGTCCAAAGCTCTTCAGATGATCCCTCCTAATACTGTGTATGGTGGAGGGAGGATTAACAAAGGTTCGAAGGCTAAACTACAACATTCAAGAGGCTGTGCTCATTGTGGTAACACTAAACATACAAAAGATACTTGTTTTAAATTGCACGGTTATCCGGATTGGTGGAAGGAGTTACAGAACAAGAAAAAGACAGAAAATTCTGTAGGACGGGGGCAAGCATCATTGGCTACCGGGACCTCAACCCTTTCTTTGGTGCCGCAGGTAGACACTACCAATACTTCTGATGCAGCTCCCAAAGGTAACATAGGGTGTGCACTTGTTAGTAATTCTCAATGTGGCGAGGAAGGGTGGATTGTTGATTCTGGGGCAACGGGTCACATGACACCCATTCGCAACGATATTATTTGCTACACCACTCCGAGGAGACAAAGTATCTATAATGCAAATGGCACTAGTTATCCTGTCACTGGCGCTGGCAATGTTGATCTGACACCTTCTTTATCATTGTCTCATACGTTATTAGTGCCTTCTCTATCTAATCGTTTACTCTTTGTTGGTCAACTCACGGATGCTTTAAAGTGTTGTGTTCTTATGTATCCGACTTTTTGCTTATTTCAGGATATCCTCACGAAGGAGATATTGGTCGTGGTACTAAAAGGGGGGCTGTACTATGTTGATGACTTTCATGCAAGCTGAGCACATCACACAATTAGTGGGTCTACTAATAAAGAGAAAGCGATTTGGTTGTGGCATCGTCGTTTAGGACACCCATCTTTTGGATATTTGAAACATTTATTTCCAGACTTGTTTCATAATTTGTCAGATACTGAATTCCAATGTGAGACATGTATTTTGGCGAAAAGTCATCGTGTCTCTTTTCCTTTGAGTTTTAATAAGAGCACCAAGCCGTTTTCGTTGGTTCATTCGGACGTGTGGGGCGCTTCACCGCTTACTACTTTATCTGGGATTCGTTGGTTTGTAACATTTGTGGATGATTGTACCCGGATGTCCTGGGTTTATTTAATGAAGCATAAAGATGAAGTGGCAGAAATATTTCGTATGTTTCATCGGATGATTGTAACGCGGTATGGAACTCAAATTCGAGTCCTTCAAAGCGACAATGGTGGGGAATATATTAACCAGCATCTTGCAGCTTATTTTCAAGATCAAGGGCTTATACACAAAACGTCTTGCACCAGGACACCCCAACAGAATGGTATCGCTGAGAGGAAAAATTGACATATCCTCGAGACGGCACGAGCACTCCTCATAGGTGGTCAGGTTCCATCTCGTTTTTGGGATGCTGCTGTGGTTACAGTGGTACATTTGATGAATAGAATGCCCTCTCGTGTGTTAAACTTTCAAACCCCACTTCAAGCACTTGCATCTCATGTTCCTCTTTCCTCCATCATGACACTACCTCCCAAAGTGTTTGGGTGTGTGGCATATGTCCATCTCCACAAGAACCAACGGACAAAACTTGATCCGTGTGCGGTGAAGTGTGTTTTCATTGGTTATGGCACTCATCAAAAAGGATATCCCTGTTACAATCCTACTACCAAGAAAACCCATATTACAATGGAAGTCACATTTGTCGAGTCTGAATTTTTCTTTCCCATATCCAATTGTACCTTTCAGGGGGAGATTACTTCTTGTGAAAGGATAAATTGGTCGAAAGGTGGTATGATGGCAGGGGTTGTGGCCAGCCATGGTGTGGTCACGGATCATGGTGGGACATCGGAAAATGAACAGCAATACACTAAGGAATCTAGTCATCAGGTTGATTTAGTGCAGGAGACACATGAGCAACCTCAAGAACAGCTCCCTCCACTTCAAGATACCCCCTCTTTAGTACTTGACAATTCTCCTAAGGATAATCCTGAGGTAAGTTCTCCTACCACACATAGTTCTTTTGTTGATACTGATGTAGCTATTCGTTATAAATTGCCCGACAGACATAATCGTGGCAAGGCTCCTAATAGGTACTCACCAGATGTAGAAGAACGAAGGTCAAAGTATCCGATCACCAATTATGTTTCGACGAAGCAGTTGTCGGGACGTTTAAAGGCATTTGTCTCGAATGTTTCTGCAAGTAGAGTTCCTAGTGGGGTACAGGAGGCGTTGAGGGATCCCAAGTGGGTTCAAGCAATGCAAGAAGAGATGGAGGCTTTACAGAATAATAAGACTTGGAGGCTTGTCGAGTTACCGAAGGGAAAGAAGGTAGTAGGATGTAAATGAGTCTTCACCATCAAATATAAAGCGGATGGTTTTGTTGAGAGGTACAAGGCACGTTTGGTAGCAAAAGGATATACCCAGACCTATGGTGTGGACTACCAAGAAACATTCTCTCCAGTTGCAAAACTAAACACTGTGCGGGTATTGTTATCACTTGCAGCAAATTTGGACTGGCCCTTACATCAATTTGATGTAAAGAATGCGTTCTTACACGGAAATTTGGAAGAAGAGATATACATGGAAATCCCACCAGGATATGTTTGTGCTGATGAATCGAAAGTGGTATGCAAACTTGAGAGCTCGTTGTACGGATTAAAGCAATCACCACGAGCTTGGTTTGGTCACTTTATATCTGCAATGAAAAGGTATGGGTACACTCAAAGTAATTCGAACCACACATTGTTCCTGAAACGACAACATGACAAAGTGACGGCATTGATTATATATGTCGATGACATGATCATCACAGGGGATGACTTTGAGGAGATCACAGAACTTCAAAGGAGACTGGCAAATAAGTTTGAGATGAAGAATTTGGGAGGCCTAAAATATTTTTTGGTATTGAAGTGGCCAGATCAAAGGAGGGTATATTCCTATCTCAACGAAAGTATGTGTTAGACCTGTTGGCTGAGGTAAGGATGTTGGATTGCAAACCTGCTGATACCCCTATAGTACATAATCATAAACTTGGGGTTTTTCCTGATCAGGTATCGACCAATAAAGACCAATATCAAAGGTTGGTAGGGAGATTAATTTATCTATCGCACACTCGGCCTGATATTGCATATGCTGTAGGAGTAGTAAGTCAATTTATGCACGCTCCTAGTGAAGATCATATGAATGCTGTAGTTCAAATTTTACGCTACTTGAAGTCGGCACCAGGGAAAGGATTATTCTTTGCAAAGAATAATCACCATGAGGTGGAAGGATTTACAGATGCTTATTGGGTTGGCGATATCTCGGATAGGAGATCGACATCAGGATACTTCACACTTGTGGGAGGAAATTTGGTTACATGGAGGAGCAAGAAACAGAAAGTAGTATCTTTGTCTAGTACTGAAGCAGAATTTCGAGGGATGGCTAAAGGACTATCTGAGCTTTTGTGGCTAAAAAAATTGTTGACAGAACTTGGTTTTCCACCTAAGTCAGGAATGCAAATGTTTTGTAATAATAAGGCTGCGATTCAGATTTCCCACAACCCGGTTCAACATGACCGCACTAAACATGTTGAAGTTGATAGGAATTTTATCAAGCAAAATCTAGATGATAGGGTGGTAAGTTTTCCATTTGTCAAATCTGAAGACCAGTTGGCGGACATACTTACAAAGGCTGTATCGAGTCGAGCATTCCACAGCTCACTTATCAAGCTGGGTATGAAAGACATTTTCTCGCCAGCTTGAGGGGGAGTGTTAACATGAGCTGTCAATTAGGACCTCAATAGGAGAGTTTTTCTATTTAAGGTCTTTGTATATTATCTTCTGATTTGTAGGAGATTTCCTTATATGTAGGAGATTCTAGGGTGGCTTACGTTAGTGTATATATGTGTGGTTATATTCTTGTAAAAGGTGAGAACACAGATATAAGAAAATTGTGTTGCACGACACGGTGACTGTCGGGTCGGAGAAAAAGTGGACTCGTCATTGCTTTAGCCATGTGAAACCCGATTTCAACTCGAGCTGGCAAGCAGTCTGCGCAGGGAGCATCTTGTATTGTGTGGACTTGAAGGGAAGAGTTGGCGCATTCGATGTAAAAGACGGCACGTGGAATGTCATCCCTTGCAAGGATAAGTCCAGCAAGGTCTGGAAACTCCATCTATTGGAGTTCAACGGAGATATTTTCGCAGCCAAGAGAGGATGCCGTGGAACTGTGGAGGAATTGTTTAAGTTGAAGCTTAAAGACGACGCGTCTGAATGGGAGAAAGAGGACGTCATCGTGGACGACGGCGGCGGCGACGGCGTTACTTACTTCTTAGGAGATTATGGCTCAATGGCGACACGAGACCTAGGTTGGAGAGACGATAAGAAGCTGATCGACGCCTGTCACAGGCCGAAGTTGAGCAGATCATGTTGCTCGAAATCGATTTGTGAGAATCATTCGTTTAGTTGTGCTTACGATCGAGTTTGGATTTGAGAAGAGGTCTTTAGATGCTTGTTGCAGTTACAAGTGAGTTTCGAATGCACATGTCTATTACAGATTGGAAAACACAAGTTCTATATTCACTTGAGGGTCATATTATTTTTCAGAACACTTGAATGCCATTATTTTGTAAAAGTTATTCATTTAAGAGTCATGGTGATTTCCTACGATGAATCCGACGAGTTAGTAATTTATTAATAATTGAGCTATGTGGCTCGCCGAAATACAATCAGCTAGATAGAGCGAAAAGAGCTCCAAATTGATGAATTGGGGTTGATAGCTTCAATTGAAACTCTAAACACCGACTTGCTGTTAAGCTTCAACTGAAATCTTGTATTGACGTTGCTGCTTGTCGTTGACTCGTTGCGCTAACTCGCGATTGGGGCTTCGATTTCGAAGACGAAGATTGGTCGGACTCGTGCAGTGTGTTGGATTCTCTACTCGAAGCACTCGGATTTGATTATGCACGCTTCAAATTCCTCGCCTTTGCGAATGACTCGTGACCTTCATTGAATTGCTGCGAAAAAAGCTCCACGCCTCTCTCGGTGCTTGGGACGCACCGAAACCGACCCGCATCACCACCACCTTCTTCCGAAAGGCTCGCCATTTCATCAGCACTGTTTTTCCGAGCGTGAGATAAGTTCAGATAATGGACGATGAAGATTGCGAAGAAGACGAGTCTTGAGTGGAGCAACAAGAGCCTCTGTTTCTATCTGGTGTTGCAAAAGCTGAAGTTGATCTGAGGACTTTAGTTAAACTAATATGGGAAAGTGCAGCAACTGATGTGAGCACACCACCATGGTCGAAGATTAAAGAAGTTAAGAGAGAGGGAGAGATTTATGCCATGTCGAGCTGACAATTTTCCACACTGAACTTCAATTCTGTTTTCACAAGTCACATCGAAATCAAATTTTAATTTAAAAAGTCACTTAAATAAATCGCTGAAATAAGCAATATTGTAAACAACTTTTGATCCGACTTGGCATTCAAAGTGATTTAGCACTTAAGTGCTATGCAAAAATTATGACACTTGCTAGAATAAACATTCCTTTTCTCATAAGAGCTTCTCATTATTCCATGCTCATCAAAGCCCTCCAGAGTATCTACACCTGCCTACATCCTATTCTACTGATGTACGCTAGACGTGCTTAGCTGCACACAAACTAGCTCAAGAGGAAGGTATTAAACAATCGGAATGGACATGTACACCTCTCTGAATCGTTAAACTGACTAAATTAGACACAAACTTCTGTACCAACAAAGGATGAGCAATTTGGCAAGCACCTTCAGAATTAGGAAAAACACCAACTATTGCACTTCAGTAGCGGGTCATGTTCCTCCATTTGTCCTTCAGGTCCACCTGAACAGAAAAGCTCCACTTCGTAATGCAGTCAATGTAGTGAGATATGATAAGATCAAGCATTACCTCGGTTCTCTCCTCGAAAATGTAGCGGTAGCAGTGTAGGATGAGCTTCCAATTTCCTTTACCAAACCTAGATTGCAAAACCAATATAACACTGAGATGCTGCCATGTTTTGACCAACTTGGGGCTCAAAGTGCTTTTGACCAACTGGGGACTCAAAGCGCATGACACCACTTACAAAACAAAAGCACCCAGAAGTCCTATGGACAACAAATATCAACAATAAAATCCTCATGCTGTTAACAGATACTGCAAGAATTAACATTGTACCTCTGGACACCATTCCTAAAAGTTTCTTCTTCCTCCAAACTCCATCTCTTTACTTTTCTCCGTCCAGAAACTTTCAAATTCTGGGTCAATGGCTACCTCAGTGGAGAAACGGCGCTTCTTCTTGGGCTGGGTAAGAGAAGTCTGTTTGAGTAGCCCGAAGGTTCTTCAGCTGAGCCATCTATGGAATCGTCCCACTGAAGAAATGAACATTTTCAAACATAATATGAGCTACTACTATCATAGCGTCAAAGAAAGCAGACGCAATAGACGCAATAAATTTCCCCAAAAGACCATAATAAAGAAGAGGCATTAGGCATCAGTACAATTCTGCAACTGCAGGAGTTAATCAGCATTAAGAGTTCTTACATTCCATTTTTGCGGCTATACTTCATTGCTTCGAGAATCAAATAAAATGATTAGCTACACTTTCAGATTGACACGGCTCTGTGATGACCTTATTTTTATGCCAGCCTGCTTACAAATGAAAGTCTAAGTTAATCCACGGAGCATTAAACTTTCAGCAGATCAAAGCTAACCCCACCTTTGTCTTCATCAATGTAAGATGAAGAAATCCAACAACAGCTAAGCAAAATCTCCAGAAAGATTAAGAAATATTTGGACTACAACAGAAAAATCAATATTTTTTTAAATATGCTTGAGATGGCAAAAAAGGAATGAAGATTGAGAAACAGTTCATCAATTTGCCTCCAAAAAAGAACTCGTCATTCTTAGATTCCTAATTTTCAGTTTAGAGAATTTGACTTCCATTTGGTGTGTATCACTTTATGAATTTATTAACGTCTTCTAGTGCTCCTCTTTCTTTTGCATTGCTTCCATGGACTGGGATTTTCATATTCTCCACCAAACTAATTACTACTTACCAAACAAAGGCACTCCACTTAAATTCTAAAATAACCTGTATACGTCATGTCAGCACCATACATGATACTTCCTTTTGTCTCAAGATGAGAAATTTCCAAGTTAAGTTTCTATACAGAGACTCAATTGATGCTTGGAGCTATGAATTTTACAGCAAAAAATGCTTAATAGAAGTTACAGAAGTGAGTAAAAAGAGGAAAGAGGTCGAGTGGTCCCTGCGCAGACTGTAAAAAACCCATAACCCTAAGCCATAAACCCATAAAAAAATAAAAATGCTTCAAAAAATGACTTCCGCTAATTTTACTTTAATGACAACACTATAATTCTTGAACCAATTTTAGATTTTCATTTGAATACGCAAGTGCTGCGTCCGACGGATTAGATTCGGTTCTCGCCATCCGAACCTCCAGCACTTTTCAATCGGAAAGGGAAACCTAGATGACGGTTTTCAAATTTTAAAAGGAAAATAAAAAGATTACTTCCACTTAAGATAAAGTTTTGTTTATGCAGGGTGAAAAGGTATGAAATTTCAACTCCAAATTTGATAAATATGAAAATAGTCATAACTCTGTCCAATATGTGAATCAGTTAAATTCATGCTTTTGCCCTATACAAGTGATTTGTGCATTGTGAAATTTCGATGACGTGACTACGCTTTAAAAAACAAAAGAAAAATAGAAAAAAAAAAAACTCGACAGACTACGTTGGGATGTACCAAAACTTGCTAATCTTCCTGGGCGGAGAGGCCCGAGCGAACTGTGTCCATCTATAGGCCCGTCGTGCCTCCTTTCATCTAATCTCACATCTCGGTGACGTTCCCTTCAGAGAAGCCTCACAAAACCCTATCAAGCGAGACGGGGGCAACTCTCCTCTCAGAATTCTCTGACAGATGCCCCGATCGCCCACGATTCCTCCAAAGAGACAACCCCCAATCCTTGCGTCATCCTGGACTCGATTTTTTCCACCCACCCAGTTCCGTCCCGATAGATTTTGCCTAATGCGAAGTGCTGCCTGGGCTTCTGATTCGATTTGCTACTGCGACCAGAAGTGTTCTTCGCCATTTCCCCCATGAAGGGCAGAGAGACCGAGCAAAGACCCAGCTCAGAATCCGATCGAACTATTGGGAAGTTGCGATTTTTAATCGAAAAGGGCGATAGCTTTGCTCTCCCTCGACTGTAAAGTTAATGTTCGGAGATTCCGCAAAATCCACCTGCTATTTCGACCTTCATTGGCACGATAATCACCTGTGGTGATCAAATTTCGGACTTCACCCCTTCCTTAATCTTCTCGCGCCGGGGGACCATGGGGTTCTTCGACCTGAACATCCCCTATGACGCCTCTTCTTCGCCGTTCGACAAGGCCACCCGCGTCAGAATTGCGACCAAGGCCATGGAGCTCGGTTACGACGGCGTCGCCTACAACCGCTCGTTTAGGGGCGTCATGTCGGATCGCGACCGCTGCTCCATCCCCCTCCTCTCCCTCTCCGCCCTCCTCAAGGCCTGCCCCTCGCTCTCCTCGTCCGTCTCTCTCCACCGCGGCCTCCTTGGCCTCCCCCTCGCCTCCGCCTTCCGCCAGTACACGCGCCTCACCGTCTTCGTCGAGACCGTCTCCCAGGCTCAGGTCCTGAACTCCGCGAATCCCGTTCTCAAGAGCTACGACTTGGTCGCCGTCAGGCCTTCGAATCAAGCCGCCTTCGATCACGTTTGTGAGAAGTCCGAGGTAATGTGAGAGCATGACGCTGTTAGGATTCTTGCTTCTCTGTTCGGGCAATCGAACGGCTTCGTTTTCTTTCTTGAAATTTATCTTCAGAAGTATCCTTCACTGTTTAAAATGGAGAAAAGTAATGGGAATTGGAGTTGTTCCTACTACTTTTCTCGTTTATCCAGGGAGTGGTTGTTTAGCATCGATGCTTTGTTCTAATGGAATTGCTGCCTAACAGTCTTTTCCTGTAATTTGCATAGGTAGATATAATTTCCATTGATTTCTCGGAGAAGCTGCCCTTTCGCTTGAAGCTCCCCATGGTTAAAACTGCTATTGAGGTCCGTCCCTTGCTTTTTATTCCTTGTTTTACACGTTTTAATTTAAAGGTAGGGATGAATGATGAACTGCAGAGACTGATCAATGGCTTTTGTATGACAGCGAGGAATTTATTTTGAGATCTCGTACTCGAGTCTCATCTCAGACCCTCAGATGAGGAGACAAGTGATATCTACAGCCAAGGTAAATGCCACACTATGTTATTCAAGAAGTTGGACAATGTATTATTTGTTTTTTCTTGTTCTTTTTTGCTCTGTCGGAGTGGAGATATATCAATCTATAGTTTTTCATTCTTAAGTATGCCAAATACTTGCTATTTCTATTCGAGATTCTAAAATGATAAAGAAAGATTTTTTAATCACACAGACTTATGTATCCAAACAGGTTTCAGTATTTTGCAGGAGTGCTGCCTTGTTAGAGAGTTTGGAATCATCTTCTAGTTTTGCACATATTGCATATATGGAGGACTAATAAGTGTAGCCACTTTGGATCGGTTGTGCCTATGTCTTATCAAAATTGGCTAAGAGTTTATTAGTGTAATTAGGATGATCAGGTTTGATGGATTTTTTAACAAGCATTTTTGTTCCTATAAGATGTCTCTTGTTTTAGTTTAAAGTTTGACATGTTCCTTTATATCAAGCTGAAAGTTGCAACATCATAAGTACAGCTCAATTAGTCATCTTTCAACTCGATTAATTCATCTTTCCTATTTGCTCATTGAGAAAACAATTGTCTTCATATCAAATGTATTTGCACTTTTCCATACTGAAATCATTTGAAAAAGATTGCCGGATGTAGCCTTATAAAGCCCTTTGAACATTGTATCGACATCGAGTGGCAAAGGTATTTCCTTAAGAATTGCTAAAGCAGGGAATGCATGAGCACTCTTGGCCGACTTTTGGGCACTGAGTTGGTGCTTCAAGTGTTGAATCTTGCTCATCATGATTATTGCCGAACGGTAGCCATGAGTCAGTGCCTTCCATTTTAGTAAAAAGTTTGTCATGATTTTATTAGTGGCACATTGACGATGTTCAGAGCAAATTAAATTTCTCTAAATGATTCTTTTTTCCTTCTTTTGTGGTCTTGAATGTATGGCAAAGGCCCTCTGATGTACTCAAATACTTTTTCCATTATTTTTAGCTAATGGTGGATTGGACTCGTGGAAAAAATCTTATTATTACAAGTGCTGCATCTTCTGTCAATGAAATTAGAGGACCTTATGATGTTGCAAATGTGTCTTCCTTGCTTGGTATTCCCATGGAACAGGGGAAAGCTTCTCTCTCCAAGAATTGTAGGTACGGTAACTATATTTTATGAGGTTGTTATGGTTTTTTGTTATGTAATTGCATTTCTTGTTGACCCATCATTATTTTTCTCTTAGCTTATTGACCTACATGATACAGGGCTCTTATTGCAAATGCTTTAAAGAAGAAGAAATTCTACAAGGAGGCCATCAGAGTTGAGGCCATGTCATCATCTGAAAGATTAGGCTCTGAGGAACTCTGGTCCGGCGACCTGCTTAAGTGGGATCCTCTCTCTAGTGGTGATGGCGATATGCTTTTAGATGACCTAAAAAAGTCCTTCTCTATATCAAATAATGTGTCCAGTACTGTTAAGGCAGTTGATTTTAATCCTATTATCGACAGCATGTTATCAAAAGGTTTTCAAGTTAAGGATTTGACATATGAAAATAAGGCAGCTCAACTTTCAATGGATGAGAGTAAAATTTTGCATTGCGCTTCTCGGATAGTGAGCTCATTCAGGGATGATGAAAATTTAGAGCCTGGAAAGCTTGACGGAACGAATATATTTTCTAAACAGAATCAGAGTTCAATGTTTGGTCCATCCACGCTGCATCAAATACCCAGCATTGAAGTTTCTCAGAAGCCAGTTCTGCTGAGCGAAGCTGTTGATATTGCAGAAGACAGAGAGGAGATTAGTTCGACAAAAGGAAAAAATGGAGATGCAAATGCATTAAAAGGGCAGCTTAACGTAAAACAGTTTGATTTAGTTAGGTTGGAATCATCACAACCTGCCTCACGCTATCAATCTGATGCAGCCTTATGTCATGAAATTGCTATATCTGAGTTGCTGGTGAGGGATGTTGGTTTACAGACTCCTTGTTGTGATGATAGTAAGTTTGTTGTTTCCACTCCGACCACATGGGATACCATTTTTCCAGCCTCTCTGAATAGAGGGGTGCCCAAGGACTTAGACAAAAGTGCAGTGCGGAATGGTGATACTTTGGAAAAAGATCAGTGTCAGGATTTGAAAAGTGCTGAGGCATATTTTGGTATGCATTGTGCTACAGATGAAAAAGCCATGAAGAATCTGGATTCAAGTCCTCAGGAAGAATTATTTTTGGTCTCTGGTAATTTACCTTATTGTGAAGATGTTTCGGAGTCTAGACTAGAAAGGGAACATAGAGATGATGCAACCTCATGTGTAGAAGTACATTCTTCGAAATGTGATGATTCTATGGAATTTAATGATGCACGAGAAAATGATGAGTCATGTGAAGGGGTTGCTGTGGAACCTCAGGCACTTGTACAGGAGGATGCAGTAATTTCTCAGCCTAATTTTAATTTGACATCATCAGGTACTTGCTCTGCACCCTTTACTACGTTATCAGATTTAGATTATTTACTGTAAAACGGCCGCCCATAGAGCTTTTGCTAGACAATTTTTACACTAGTTTATTAGGCATTTACGAGAGAGACAATCCTCCCTATCTACTTACTTCACAGATTAATTTTTGGAAGAAAATACTCCTTTGATTGATCAGGTGCATAAATTAATCAATGGCTAACGAGAATTTTGGACTAGTGAGTGCTCCTTATCTTCCATACTCGAATTTCCAATCATTAGTTCTCTTTTTCTGCCCTGTCCTGGACCATTTCTCTCACTAGATCCTATAAATTCTGCCCAAGGCATGGTTAGTTTTCTCACTCCATTTTCCAACAAATGCAGATGAGGGCAGAACAAGGCTGAAGTTACGCCATCGATCTGTTGCTTTTCCTCTCAAGCGTTTGTTAAGTCCCATTCTTTTCAAGAAGAAAGCTCGAAAACGCCGGAGAAACTTCTAAAACTTTAGCAGACTCGCATGGTGAAGATAAGCTTCGTCCTGGACGGCTATTGGCAGAAAGAGACGGCATGTGTTAGAGGTGGCATCTTATGTTTAGAACAGTAAGCTTGTCATTTTATTCTCTTCCATGTTTCGGTATATGAGGGGGTGTAGATTATCAGCTGAGCCTTTGCAGCTTTGCCTATTTTCTGCTGCATCTTTGTGTATTGGTTTTGGCAATTTTATGTATTGTTAACATAATTTTTTGGATACTGAAGTTTCGTTACCATATCTGAAGGAAGAAGGAATTGAGAGTTAGTTTGCCTGCCATCCTACGGTATATGAGCACTTCATAATCATGTGAGAGAATGAGACTCGGTTATATCATTAGTCAAATGTTGACGCTATATTGAACATGAATTAAGCCACCGAATCAATTTGAGTTGAACTTATATATACATAAATTTTCTTTATCACCATCAAATGCCACTCCAAAATGAATATTTTTTACTCTTGAAAATCGACCTTTTTTTTCTTTATAGTTCAATTACCAAGGATTGAACTTTTTATACCATGAGCAAAATCGGTTTGCGATATATGTCCATATTTGCTAAAAAAAAAGAATCTCTGGCAATTGGACAATTTGATTATAATCACCATGAGCAATGGATTTCCTCTAGAATCCATATTTACTCTAGAAAAAGAAAATGACATGTACAAGTAAAATAATTGGATATGAGGGTTGTCCTTGATTGTTCCCTTGATCTTTTTCCGAAAATTTACGGTTATTTTTCTTTAGATAGAGAGTAAGATCTAACCCATTAATAATTCCTTGCATTCCTTAAACTTCAGCCTTAAACATTGTCTGATTGCGAGGAAGGAATTTAAGAGATCGATACGTTAACAAATCTCATATACAAGACTAGTGATAAGAGTTATCATTATGTCAATACAACATCTTGGTCATCAGTTAATTTATTTCAATTTGGAATATTTATATTTCTAATTTGATTGAACTCCGATACATTCTTTAGGCTATGTTTGGTCATCCGGATTTCTAAATATGATAGGACTGGATAGGATAGGATAAAAAAATTCATGAATTTCTTCATATCACATCCACTGTTTGGTGAACTGCGGATTTAAAGTCGGATATCCTCATATCTTATCCAATTAACTGTTTGGTGAACTACGGATTTAAATTCAAATACTTTAAAAATAATAACATTAGGCAAGTACAAATTTCATGTTTAATATTCACAAAATCATTCAAAATAATATATCTTTTACAATTTAACAAATTCTTATATTATTTTATGATTACGTATTATTCTTTTCCGTTCATTTGAAATAATCTTTTGGTTACCCCTTTAACATCAAACTTTTTAAGAATAATCTCAATTTCAATATATTCACTTTGAAACATGAGTTTTTTTATCCCTCTTACAAGTTTTTCATTTGTTTTCATTTTGTTACAAATCTAATACCAAATCAAACAAATGTCCAATTAGAAAAATGCATAAAGTTTAAAGTTCGTTCACTTTTATTTTTCAGCTGTTACGAGAATGCAATGACAATTAATCATCTTAACAAACAATCTTTGAATAATTTGCATTTATAAAGAAAATTATAGTTCATCGCTTTCTTAAAATTTTGATGTGAATCGGAGAGCTATCAAGGAGAATGTTTCGACGTTGATACTTTAGATAAAGCTTATTCAATTGAGTATAAAACTTTTTAAGGGTTTCTCATTATTTATGCTAAACTAAAAATGTTTATTCAAAATGGAAAATCTAAAATTGGTTCAAGACTTATAGAATTAATACTATATGAAGTAAATTGTGGTCAACCACCTAGACATTCTTTATTTTATTATTTTAGGGAATTTTTCAATTTATTTTAATTTTTGTATTTTAAAAATTGAATTTTTGAATTTTTATATTTTTATTTTCTGATTTTTTTTTAATTTTTTTAATTCAAAAAAATGGACTTTGGATTGGGTCGAGGAAACTTGGTCTGACTCCCTGACCTGGACCCAATTGAGAAGTTGGAGCCATTTGTGGGTGAACGACGGAGAAAGAAAAAAAGTGTAGAGTTTTACGTTTCAGTTAAAAGAAATCATATCCAACTTTTATCCCACCCTCCCCCTCGGATTTTTTTATCCGATTTATATCCCTTCTATATCCAACCTTATCCCATCCTAGATAGCTACCAATCACAAAATAGAATAAAAATATATCCTATCTTGGTTTTTATTAGTACTGTTTTGCAATTGCAAATTCAAATCATGCTAAGGATTCATGTGATTAGCTATTTCTGTTGGGAGTCAGGCTTGCGCATGAAGAGAAGACGAGTTTACCTAATCTAAAAGCACATTGAAAACCATAGAGCTCATTTTTAGAACTTATCTGTTGTTGTTTCAGTTATTTCTATAAGGTTCTATTGTTTTATTTTGGATAATAGTCTACCCTATGTGAAATGTTAAAAATTGATTTGCAGGTTATACTCTAGTGCCTTGGTATATGTAAAACGATCCATTGCGTCAACATTTTCAAGGAACGGGTCTTTAGTACCACTTATAAATAATCACATCTTACATGTATTGTTGAATTCAGTTTAATCTGGTATCAATGATGTTGAATTTATGGAGACCAAACCAGATGAGCAACCTAAACGCGATTTAACCATTCAACTATTCGAGACAGTATCATCTTGAAGGTCAACGTGTAGCCAGTGCAAGAGAAGTTCAAAATTTCGGGTATACAAACAAATTTAGATGGTTTTCCATGATTTCCTATTTGCACATCTGTTTTTAACAATGAGTTGGGCTAATAAAGCCGAATCCATCTCCACCATCGCGGCTCTCAGGGTAAATCAAGATTAAATCAAGACGTGGACGACAACATGAGATGCTTTTAGGAGGTCCGGGGCCCTCGTATAGCCATCCTAAGCAAAAGTAGTTTCAGTTCTTGAGGAAGATGAGCCGGCTAGGTGGCTCATTTCGCGGATGATCTAACGAAAGCTGGAACTTTCTTCTACGGTACTGTACAGGTGGAACCGAACTCAAGCCAAAATGAGGCAGAAAGGCGTCTCCAATCAGGGTTGGCGGAGATATGGCGTGTGCCTCCTAGAAACGGTCCCCATTGCTGAAATAAACTTAAAGAATTCGTTCAACAAATGAAGAGCGTCAGTCAAAGCCAACTTGATCCGATCCAAGCTGCTAGTCATGAAGTATGCACAATATGAAGAAAAGAATGTTCTTAAGACTGTCACTTTTGAGTTCATTTTCATCACAGAGATGATCTTATTGCATTAAAGCAGACTTCCTAACCATTCGGACTATCATGCCCATGTGTCTTTCTACAGAGCACATAGTACGTCAGTGTGTGGAGGTTTGGATGGATGGTTAATAAATATTGCTCTAGAGACAATTCGAATAGTTCATAGAAAAAATGGTTTTAAGGACACCATCTAATGACAATTAAGGGATCCATTGATTAAAAGCGTGGACGCTCCTAAGTCCATATTTAGGGCGACGTTGAGTTCCGTCTTAAGTTCTTTTACATGTGAGGAATTCTAGGAATCATCACTAGACATCTTGGGATCAGTTAAAAATCAATCGAAATATGTGAATGTCGTTTCGATTTCTATGTGATCAATGGTTCTAATTCGGGGACTTGATTATGTTAATATTTCTATCAAAACATTTTCGATAATGCTAACTCGAGAGGTTATTATATAAATAAGCCATGCAATCTTGATTGCTAATTATAATTCTAAGGAATCATCATGCAAATATTCTTGTGCGATTCATTATGATCCTGAACTAGCCCTAACCATTCTACCAATGAAAAGTAATAAACAATCTATTGAGATGACAAGAATTACAAACCCAAGTATATAAAAGCTCGAGCAAAACTGCAGAAATGAAGACCCAATACTTCTTCCATTCTTTCTTTTTTATATTTAGTTCATTTTTAAATCTATTTTAAATAATATATAGATTAAAAATCATATTTTGATCATAGTGACATAGTTTTAGTTTTACCCTTTCCGTTTTAGCCATGCCAACGCCGCAAAAATAGAGAAAATAAAAAAAAACGTATTAGCATTTTTTATTGATCAAATTGCACGGAATCCATGGAATAACTTGATTGCATAAAATAATTTTAAAAAAATAAATCTTCATATTATCTAAAATAATTAGTCAATGAAAAATATTCTCATTATCAATAATAATTTTTATTTTTATAAATGAAATAAGTAATTAATTTTTTGAAAAGTGTTTTTTTAAAATTATTTATTTATCGATGCGAAAAATAATCGCAATGATGTTGTTGCTCTTTTTCCTTAATCAACGAGGAGTGGCGCTAGAAGAGAGCAGCTAACAGAAAGGAATCCTTTGCTCTAAAGGCGTAAGTCCTTTTATTCACTCGTCTCTGTTGACACGAATCATTCACGCAAAATTCCACCGGCAATTTGCTTTTGCCCGATTCTCGCTCGCATTGCCCTTTCGACGAGAGAGAGAGACAACAAGAGGGGGGAGGGGCTACATCGTCGATTCTTCCCTCTCCGGTCCATTATTCCATTCCAATCTCTCTCTCTCTCTCTCTCTCTCTCTCTCTCTCTTCCTCCTCCTCCATCTGGTCGTGTAGAGCGAGAGCCCAACAGCGCGGCGCTCTTCTTCTCCCTCCGCCGGTCACTCGTTCCGCATTCCTTTTTCTCTCCGGCATCCGCTTTGTTTGTCGTCAGTTATAATTTCTTGATATCCAACTCCCTCCGTGTGCTGTAACTTCATATATTAGCCGGAGATGGATGATGGGTCTAGGGCTTTAGGGAATGGAGATGGAGCCGCCCATTCTTCATACTGGCTCGATGCTTGTGAGTACCCGCCCTGCGACGTCGTTCCCGACTTCGTCGATTTTGGTGCTGTTGACGACCCTGCTGCCCAGCATAGCCTCCTTAACACCAGTGACTTATTCGGAGGTATTCACCACATTCTCGACAGCATTAAAGGCGGCGATGCCCTCCCTCCTACTCCTCCTACTCTCTCTCCTCCTCCTCCTAGCTCTGAAGAGACTCGTGCTCTTGTTGATGCTGGCTCCAGTTGTTGCCTCATCGATTGTGACTCTCAGTCCTTGGCTAGCAATGGAGTAGAGCAAAATGGGTTTCAGAGGTGCGATGATGACAGGGAAAGCCAACGAGACCTCTCTCGCGAGGAAAGAAGCAACAAGAGAAGCAGATGCAGCGCCCCCAGTGGCCTCGCAATCCACTCGATCAAGGGCAACTCTTACCACCGGGAGAGGGAGAAGGAGAGACAATCTAACCTGAAGAGGCCGCGTGATTGGGATGAGTTTGACAGGAGAGATAGGGATCACATCAGGAGAAGAGAGCACCGCAGCGGTTCTGGACGACGGGATGGGAGGGAGAGGGAATGGAGAGATAGGGAGCCGAGCGGCTACTGGGAGAGGGACCGTGCAGGTTCCAATGACATTGTTTTCCGGTCGGGTACTTGGGAAGCTGATCGTAGTAGAGAGGAGAAGTCCAGAACCGACAATATACAGGACTGCAATGGGAGGGTGGATGACAAGCCGGAAGACCATAAGGACAGATTTCCTGAGGAACAAGCTCGGCAATATCAGTTGGATGTTCTTGAACAGGCCAAGAGGAAGAACACAATAGCTTTTCTGGAAACGGGGGCAGGGAAGACCTTAATTGCCGTTTTGCTCATCAAAAGTGTTTATGCTGATATGCATAGACTAAACAAGAAAATGCTGGCTGTATTTTTAGTGCCTAAAGTTCCGCTTGTTTATCAGGTAATTTTTGGTTTATGTCATTAAAGTTAGCTGCATCAACGCCTAGTGCTATTGTGGTATCTAATATGCTTTGTCCAATACCTTTATTTGATAAGCTGTTGTCTTTTCTGCTTCACTTGTCGAGTTCAGCAAGCCGAAGTAATCCGTGAGCGTACTGGTTACCAAGTTGGTCATTATTGTGGTGAAATGGGTCAGGACTTTTGGGACGCTAGACGGTGGCAACGTGAGTTTGAGACAAAGCAGGTAGTTCTGCTATTATATTCTTGACAAGCTTCTTTTTTTAATTTTTACTTTCATTCAAATTCTCGGCAATGTTCACTTTTGTGAGGGTTGTTACATGAAATAACTATAAATGTGAGGACGTGACTTTTGGCAGATAAGTATGTAACGATGCTTTGCTAGACATGTTGTTCGAGGTTCTTTACATCTTTTCTTGGAACAGACAGAGAAAAAAGAGCCCCATGATTAGATAGTAGATAGTGCCGGATCAAAGAAGACAAACAGTTACAATAGAAGCTTCATTCCTTTAAGCAATATTTTACTTATCTCACTCCAAATACACAGCCTACTACAAGGCGGTACAACCTTACACAATTTCTATGAGATTGAACCATCCACAAAGGCATTGCAAGAGATAAAATGATGGTATAGCATATCGAGGAACAAAGCACAGGGATATATTCCACGAGTTGAAAGTGTAATTGTGATGGGGAAAGACATGACCGGCAGAGTCATTGAAATATTTGCAAATGCAACATCAATCCATGTGAATGAAAGTCTGTTTCCTGAGGTGCTCAATGGTTAGATTTTTTTCTGCTCAGAGGTCCAACAATAAAGTAATTGTATTGGGAATATTAGGAAGCCATATTGCTCCATAGAGGAAAGGGTGAGGAGAGACGTTTTTTATGATTCTGCTTAATTACAGAACTGCAGCACAAACAGTGCTCATTGATTGTTGTCTTCGATTTAGGAAGTCTAGGTCTTTTCTAGTAGGTCCATTTATTTGGCGAAATAGGTTTATCTAATTAGATTTTCTTGGTTTTCTTTTTTTTCAGTTATGATGGTGATGCTTACATTTTTGAGGTCTCTTCCTTCTATCGCAGGTTTTGGTGATGACTGCCCAAATACTGTTGAACATCCTAAGGCACAGTATAATAAAAATGGAAGCTATAAATCTCCTTATATTGGATGAATGCCATCATGCTGTGAAGAAACATCCATATTCCTTGGTGATGTCTGAATTCTATCACACAACACCCAAAGAGAGGAGACCATCTGTTTTTGGAATGACTGCTTCACCTGTTAATCTAAAGGGTACATGTAAACGCAGATTTTACTTTGACAATGTCTATCTTTTTAGAGATAATATCTTTTCTGGAGCAGTTGAAGATTGAGAATTGTATGTAAGTCCATTCTTATTTCATAGCAGTAAAAGTTACAGGTTTTATTATATTTCAGGTGTTTCAAGTCAAGTGGATTGTGCTATCAAGATTAGGAATCTTGAAAGCAAGCTTGATTCTGTTGTCTGTACCATAAAAGATCGAAAGGAGCTGGAAAAGCATGTTCCAATGCCATCTGAAGTTGTCGTAGAGTACGATAAAGCGGCTAGTTTGTGGTCCCTCCATGAGCAAATAAAACAAATGGAAGCGGCAGTTGAAGAAGCTGCACAATCTAGTTCTAGGAGAAGCAAGTGGCAATTTATGGGTGCCCGTGATGCAGGTGCAAAGGAAGAACTGCGCCAAGTTTATGGTGTTTCTGAAAGAACAGAAAGTGATGGTGCTGCTAACTTAATTCAAAAGCTTAGAGCAATCAATTATGCTCTTGGTGAACTGGGACAATGGTGTGCTTACAAGGTGCCAACAAGTTAACATGTGCTTCTTCCTTTGATTTTTCATAACTTGCACAACTAGCTAAGGCCCTTTCCTCCAGGTCGCGCAATCCTTTTTGACAGCTTTGCAGAATGATGAGAGAACAAATTACCAGCTCGATGTTAAGTTTCAGGAATCCTACCTAAGTAAAGTTGTATCTCTCTTGCAATGCCAACTGTCAGAGGGGGCTGCTTCTGAGAAAGATACAACATCTGTAGGAAGTGGTGTCACGGTGGATGTGACTGATATTGATGAGATAGAGGAAGGAGAGCTTCCTGACAGTCATGGTGAGTATACCCTTATCTCTGATTTATTCCAGAAGTAATCTTTGTTTATCTGTTGGAGGTTTTAGAGGATTGCCTTTCCTTTGCCTGAAGTGCGGGAAATTCTTGAGGTTTGCTCATAACAGATTTCTATGGATACAAGTGAATTACAAAGCTGCCACACAGAATTTACACGCTATGTAGAAAAAAGGGCATGGAGGTTAATTGCATTGTGATAAAATGTGTTGCCGCATCAAAATATTCTCCAAATCAAACCATGATGCTTAGGTTGTATCTTATCATCTCTCATGACTGTTGTGAACTCTAGGTAAAAGATACATTACATGATAATTCGCAAGAAAACAAAAGAGGAATATAGAAGTAAATTCTGATAATGGAAAAAAGGTTGGAGACAGAGGCAAATATGTGCATTTCTTGCTCAGTTTTGTTTCCCTTACTTAAAAGTAGTGCCAACTATTGCCTTTTGTTCTATCTGGAGGAATGTGTGTGCGCAATGTGTTTCAGGTGAAGTCTCTTTACTTTCATTGTGGATTTATTCTCTCGACCTGTGGAGTCATATATTCAGCTCTTTAAAGGTGTTTTAGGTCCTTCCACAACATGCTATTAGTAGTTGGAATTCTTAATGTCTGATTCAGTTTCAAAGAAATCTGGGAGTGCCACTTGTTGTGTCTTATATGGTATATATGGAGAAAACATGATGAGTTGTTTGAGGAACTTGAGCTCCTGTTGCTACTATTTTAGATTCTTTTATGCATTGACTTCCTTTACTTCTATCTAGGTTTACTGTATGTTTTGGGTGACATATACTTTAATAGTTTCCTTTTTTTAAGTTGACTTTTA
Organism: Melaleuca alternifolia; assembly: GCA_019926035.1. Lineage (NCBI taxonomy): Eukaryota > Viridiplantae > Streptophyta > Magnoliopsida > Myrtales > Myrtaceae > Melaleuca > Melaleuca alternifolia. The sequence continues at coordinate 26,715 of JAGKPW010000079.1, forward strand.
CTATAGCAAACGCCTCGAATTGTTAAACTCAGATCGATATCAACATTTGAATTTTGCAGTCAAGTAAATATTTTTTTCATTATTTAATTCAAAAAGTTTGTTGTTTGGGACAACTTTAAAATGCTGAGTTGCAACAAAAGAAAGAAAAAAAAAGAAAAAAAGAAGAAGAAAGAATCAAATTGTTTTGGTTTCTGTTTGTCTTTCTGATGTACAATGTTTTTGTCTTTCTATGAAAGCCTTTATTCTTTATCAACATGTATCAACGGGCATGATCATGCTATCAGGTTTCATAAAAATTGTCGGTAATTATGAAGCATTTCAATACATCTGTTCTGTATATTGATATTGTGAATGTAGCGAGTATAGCAGATTCATCTTCATGGGTTATAAAACACATAGCCTGCAGTTAAGGACATGTAACATTATATTCTTAGGAAAAGAGTCGCACCTATATGTGCAAGTTAGATGTGTTTCTAATTTAAAAATTCTGACAAAAACACTTTATGATGTTGGATACTATATGATTCAATGTTTGGATATGATTTTGATACAGCTGTTTCTGGTGGAGAGCATGTGGATGTCATTATAGGAGCGGCTGTGGCTGATGGAAAGGTGACACCAAAAGTGCAGGCATTAATTAAAATACTTCTCAGATACCAACATACAGAGGATTTTCGGGCAATAATATTTGTTGAGCGTGTTGTTGCTGCTCTGGTTCTTCCTAAGGTTCGACCTAAAAATATCAACGGCTTTTCTATGTCTCACTTCATTTACAGGTTCCTCATATTGTTGTGTTCATTGAAGCATTCAGGTGTTTGCAGAGCTTCCATCTTTAAGTTTTGTCAAATGTGCAAGCTTGATTGGGCATAATAATAGTCAGGAAATGAGGACATGCCAAATGCAGGAGACTATTGCCAAATTCCGAGATGGTCGTGTAAGTTTGGTTAAAATTCAAGACCAAACTTTGTGAAGTGCTGAGGTATTTAGTAGCTATTCTGATTTAACACAGCATCTTTGTAGGTGACATTGCTGGTTGCGACCAGCGTTGCTGAGGAAGGTCTTGATATACGGCAATGCAATGTTGTAATTCGATTTGACCTTGCAAAAACTGTTTTGGCATATATCCAATCACGTGGCCGTGCTAGAAAGCCCGGGTCAGATTACATCTTGATGGTTGAGAGGTGCATATTTCAAGTTTGTCTAAATGCATGTATTTTTATGTGGCACTGGTTGACTGGAGTGAACTCAATCTTCATTTGTTCTGTTTTCCTAGAGGAAATTTATCGCATGCAGCATTTTTGAGGAATGCAAGGAATAGTGAGGAGACATTGCGAAAAGAAGCAATTGAAAGAACTGACCTTAGTCATGTAAAGGACGCATCCAGGTTAATTTCACAGGAGGCTATACTAGGTACAGTGTACCAGGTAGAGTCAACTGGTGCTATTGTCAGCTTAAACTCTGCTGTGGGACTTATTCATTTCTACTGCTCTCAGCTTCCAAGTGACAGGTATATATAGTTTTTGTGGGAAAATTACACTTTGCATCGTCTAGCGTGGGTGGAATTTACTTTTGCATCTTTTGATTTGAAGAGTTGCACTTTACAGCCTTTCCCTCTTCTCTTTGTCTGATGATGATTTCCTCTGATGCTTTTATATCTTAATATTGTCAAGATGATGGCATCTGTAGATTGGAAAAGAACTAAATAGAGTGAGCAGAGAGAGGGATTGAATGGGTCAGTGAATTAGCTTATTTGGCAAAACTAATTTCATTCTATATACTTAAAATGGATAATTTCAGGGATAAGGTGATGTGGCCATCTTCAAACTTTTTATATTGAGAGTCGTTAGGTGGCTTTCAATATTAAGGTTTGTTTCTCGGAAAATAACTTCCAAGAAAACATTTTTCGAATTTTCCGGTGTTCGTTTCACGGAAAAAAAAAAATAGTCAAGGAAATTTTTTTCCACAAATGGAAAAAACACCTTCAAAAGTGGGGAAAATGTTTTCTGCTTTTTTGAAAAGGAAAAACATTTTCCGTATTCTTTGTTTACCTTTAAATATCATGGTCTCGACCTCGCTTGAGGTTGGCGAGCTAGCGGCCTTTGACAAATGAACACTGGAAAATATTATCATTTTCTAGGAAAATGATTTCCTGGAAAATATTTTCCAAAAATACTATATTTTCCGTGAAACGAACGGAACCTAAGGCAACCTATTTCTTTTTCATTTTATAGCTTTTGGCATTGGGGAATTGAATAGAAATCATTCTTGAATCTTCCTTAAATAAAATTTTGAGCAGAAGGCTGTGGTGTGTATTTTGGGATAGCACACTGCTGCTCAAATTGTAGCTCTTTTTATATATATAATTTACTGTAATTTCTACATGTGAACACATGGCTAGAAAATTCCTAAAGAACTTATTTGTGGGTTTGTGTTATAGTGGGCACCTATTGAATTATAACATTATGACATGTCTTTTCTTTAATGACATTGATAATTTACTTATGTGTTGGAATTCAAATTTTTAAACATAGTTAACTTAGCTAAATGGAATGTAACATGATAAGAAATTGTTATCCCCATCTAATACTATAATAGTATTTTCATTGAGAAGATATATTTATATATCACATTGTTTCATTGTCTAATTTATGATATTAATGAATTTCACATATTTCAAGATGAATCGGGTTGTGAACAGAAACAAAGGATGTGATTTCTTGAAGATTATTTTAATGAACTACATTTTTCTCAATCTTGCTCTTGATCTATATTCTTCCTTTTTGTCCAACCTGTATATGAGAAAGAAAAACAGATTTATTGAATACAAACGCTAAGAGGGTAATATGGTTTGTTCAGATTTGTGTAATGAGGTTTTCCTTTGAAATATTCCTTCTTGATCCATTTTCTATCCTAGCACCAAACATCCATTCAATTAAAAATAGTTAATCATGAAAAAGGTGGTCGGTGCTTCTTGAATAAGTTGCGCATTTGTGATTCAATATGGTTTTTTTTCCAATCTTACCAGTTAATTGGATTTTCAAATTTAACATCAACCAAGGTCCTAAGGCTAAATCAATTAGAAGTTCCGTTCAACCTAATGTTCACAATTACCTTAGTATGATTAATTTCAAACTTTGTATTTTGCATTGAAACAGAAACAACGAAAGAACAAAGGTATCTCATAAATGAAATATAGAGAGCTGTTACAGCGCTACAAGGAAGTAGCTTTCTTGGGATGAAATTATAGAGACAGAACTATACATTGGCAAAGTTAAATATAACGCGGTGAGATTAAGTTCATCGCCAAAGGCTCAATTTATGATGACAAAACAATATGTTAGAACCATTTTTATGACAAGGACCACATTTTTTAATCTAACCTAATGAAATAGGTCACTAAGCTTATGGCATAGCAGACTAGCTAATTGGTGGCTCTGGCATTAAGTTTTTTCTTTTTTCTTTTCTTGGAAAATGTCAACCATCCAAATATATGGCTCATCAAATGTCCATATATACAATCAATGGGCCTGAGAGTATGGATATCAAGCTTAAATTTTTGCACATGGTCGTATGGAGAATAAGGAAGTTCATTTCACTTTATACAGTATGATTGGCAGTATGGATCATGTTATACAATGACAGATGAAAGTCTAATTCATAAGTGAACAAAATTATGATTCAATTCTCATGATCCCAGGCATCAAACAAGTCATTTTCTAGTTTTTATGAGAAAAATCAATTCCAATAGTTATGATGATATCCTTGGGCACTTTTTGGTATAGGAAACTTTCTGTTCCTGACATTGATAGACAAAGGGTTTGTATAATATTAGTGGCGCGAACTGCAGGATGCGAAGTGTGATTTTTCTAACACTTTTTTAAAGATGTCCTAAGTGCACTTGTTAAGCATTACAATAGGAAATTACCTATTCAAGATGTTGAAATGGGGTTAAAGTATTATGATCATTCTCATTAGAGAAAAAAATTAAACATCTAAAGATCAGCTTTAGACATTTCCCAAATGCACTTATTGTAGCTTAAAAGTGCCCCAAGGGCACCCTCTAGCAATTTTCTTTAATTAAATTCATGATGCAAAGTGCAATGATGGATAAATGATTTTTCCATAATTTCTTTCAACTACTTAGCACCAGAGAATTCTTTCTCTCTGCCTAAAATTGCATTCACCACTTCAGATATTCGATTCTTCGTCCCGAATTTATCATGGAGAGGCATGAGAAACCCGGAGGTCCCACTGAATATTCCTGCAGGCTTCAGCTCCCTTGCAATGCGCCTTTTGAAAAACTTGAGGGCCCTATATGTAGCTCAATGCGACTTGCACAGCAGGTATGCAGTCTTTCTCTCTCCATCACTCGAGCTCAAGATTCAGGTTCATTGGAATCTGACAAAATTATTTCTGACATACAGGCTGTTTGCTTGGCTGCTTGCAAGAAGCTCCATGAGATGGGAGCATTCACTGACATGCTATTACCAGATAAAGGAAGCGGGGAAGAAGGGAAAAATGTTGACCAGAATGACGAAGGAGATCCTCTTCCTGGCACTGCCCGGCACAGGGAGTTTTATCCTGAGGGTGTGGCTGACATTCTCCAGGTATATATGTCATGCATGCAATGCTTATCGCGGTAGCTGTTGCTTATCATCACAAGAGAATCCAGGGACTCCGTAATTACATTTTGCAGCATAGTTTCCTAGCTGTCCTAATCTCTCTGGTAATTCAATCTTAGAGAACTTTTGGATGTGGAATCATTCTATAACCATTTTAGTTAGCTTTTAGATTTTGCTATGTTTGCTTATTCTAAGAGGCCTTCGGAAAAGAGTTTTCTTGATGCCTATGAAGCAGAATGTTGGATGGTCAGCAAAATATACTCCTCAACCAAGTTGGAAGGATTCAATTTCCCTCCACCGTGATGAGATGAAGACTGCATAGCCCTATGATCTAGCATGGAACAGCAGTTTGTCTGACCACATGGATGCACTTTCATACTGCTGGCTGGGAGGTCATCCTTCAGCTCCAAAGTTTTCTGGTTGACCTCCTCCATCCGGTCCCACAAAAATAATAATAATAATAATAATAATAATAATAATAGGAATAGTAATTTTATCATGAGAGAACAGATATTGAGATCTCTCTAAAAAATGAATAGTTACTTCCAGTGTTTGTAACAATCGATAAATTATCAACTGGAGATTAAGAGTAGAAATGGCAAGGTTGCAGCGGGCTGCCAAGTGTGTTGCACTTAAAAGCACTCTGTTTGGAAAAGTTAGGAGCATGCAAATTGTTTTTCTCTCATTTAAATCTTTTCTTAACAGCTCATCTGTCCCCTGTTTCTGTCAAAGTTGCCAAAATATGGTTTTGCGAATCCAGTTTGGGTTGATGTTGTTCGGTCCACTAGAAAATATCAGCATGGTACAGATATGATGAGAATTGATCAGCATGGGCTGGAACTGATCATGTATGACATATAGTTTTGATGTGATTTGGAACTTATCAACATGGTTATATTTCTCCTGCTAATCAAAGTCAGCTTCAAATGAAACATTGTGTTGATTGAAGTCCTTACAAGATTGGAGTCTAGGAGTTCCTTTTCTTGAGTTACCATCAATGGGATCACCTTGTTCCAATGTTGCATCAGATGTTAGCCTTCTTCCTCTTGCATTTACGTGCAAAAGGCAAACAGCAATCACACAATGTAGCGGTAGTGTTAGAGCACAGCAAATGTATGTAATTAGCTTACTGCAAAATAAAAAAAAATAAAAAAGTACATTTAATCATGTTCACAATTGAGCCCTTTAAAGTTTGTGTAGAATCTATGTTCCCTGAATCTACTATGTGTCAAGTAAATATAACAAAATGCCAAGTTAAATTCGGTTGGATACATCTGATATTCAGCTTGAGATTTATCTTTTGGGATATAATCATTATCAAGAGAATCTACAGGATTAGCTTACTGAGGCTGTTTTAATTTAGCTATCTATCTAATCAGAGTTGCAAATTTTTAGAATCTCAAGCACATTGTCGATAAGGTGTGGGTGAGTTCATTTTTGTTTTTTGCTAACAGTGTCAATTGGTGAATCAGTTTTTATTAATGGTTCGACAGTTCCCGTCACGGAACTATTTAGATGATAAGAATTCCTATCACTTTGGTCTTGCCATGTTTCTGTTCACATATTAACTCATATGTGCTGTTGGCATCAAGAGTGGTCCTTTCTATCCTTACAAGTCACACATCCTTACATGAAGTATTTTACTGTAGCTTAGGATTTCTTTTTTAAGTATGCGCCTCGGCTCATGAGATAATAAAGACTTCTAAAGATCCTGACGTTCTCCAGTCAGAATAATCAATTCCGTCGGTAAATTAATATTCTTGGAGACTTGTACAGTTAAACTTATGATAGGTCCACTTTTGTTTATTGTCAAATTGGTTTATGCAACTGGGTCAGTCTTACTTCTACAGCAGGGGGTAAAACTATGCTAGACTTCTACGTCAAGTTGAGATGGGACAAGTTCTGTTGTCCTTAGTACCTCTTCTGAATTTCCCCTGCTCAACCCTCATCCAAATGTGTTTTTTTATGCTCTACCGCATTATAGATAATTGCACTAGTTGTCATATGAAAACTTCCTATTGCGTCTTCTGAAGCTTTTTGATTCTTTAGGGAGAATGGATCTTGCGTGGACAAGATGGTTGCAGTGACTCAAGATTGCTTCATCTTCATATATATGCTGTCAAATGCGTAAATATTGGCTCTACTAAGGATTTGTTTTTAACTCAAGTTTCAAACTTTGCTGTACTGTTTGGAAATATGCTGGATGCAGAGGTACTTATAGTTTGGAATTTTTTAGTTGCAAAGGAAGTTTGGAGTTTGGTTCTAAATTCACACGCTTTTTCTAGGTGTTATCGATGTCCATGGATCTATTTATCGCTCGAACCATGATAACAAAGGCATCTCTTGTTTATAGGGGCTCAATTAGTATAACTGACAATCAGGTATATATGCTTTTCTGATAGTTATTTGTATTCACTTTAATCTGGGGATTTATTTATTGCTTAACTAATTTCCCCTTCTGTTCATGGATAGTTAAAATCTCTTAAAAGCTTTCATGTAAGAATGATGAGCATTGTGCTGGATGTGGATGTTGAACCTTCAACCACTCCATGGGATCCTGCGAAGGCTTATTTGTTTGTCCCTTTGGTTGGCGATAAATCTATAGATCCACTGAAAGAGATTGACTGGGATCTGGTTGATGAAATTGTTGGAACAAATGCATGGAGCAATCCACTTCAGAAAGCCCGGCCAGATGTGTACCTGGGTACAAACGAGCGTACTCTTGGTGGGGACAGAAGGGAGTATGGATTTGGGAAGTTGCGGCACGGTATGGCTTTTGGACACAAGTCCCATCCAACTTATGGGATTAGAGGAGCTGTAGCACAATTTGATGTTGTGAAAGCTGCTGGGTTGATTCTTCACAGAGATGCCTTTGAAATGGAAAAGAATCAGGACTTAACCAAAGACAAACTGATGATGGCTGATTCTTGCATAAGTTCTAATGATTTGGTGGGAAGAATTGTGACGGCTGCACATTCTGGAAAGAGGTTTTATGTTGACTCCATATGTTATGATATGACTGCAGAGAACTCATTTCCAAGAAAAGAAGGCTATCTTGGCCCTCTGGAGTATAGCTCATATGCTGATTATTACAGACAAAAGTAAAGATTCCTCTCTCTCTCTCTCTCTCTCTCTCTCTCTCTCTCACGCACACATGAATTTGACTTTCAGGTATGGAGTTGAATTGTTCTATAAACAACAACCATTGATCAAAGGACGTGGAGTGTCGTATTGCAAGAACCTACTGTCACCTAGATTCGAACACTCAGAAGGTGCTTTTCCTTTCCTTTTCAACTTAGCTTTTTTATATTAAATGGATAGGATAGATTTAGTCTATAATATTTGGGTTATGATATTTGTGGATGAAGTTATAGGTTATTGCTCCCATGTCTAATGAAGTTTGCTTCTTCTGTCTCATTCAGGTGAATCTGAGGAAATTCTCGACAGGACATATTACGTTTTCCTCCCTCCTGAACTCTGTCTTGTGCATCCACTTCCCGGGTCACTTGTTCGTGGTGCTCAACGACTACCTTCCATAATGAGAAGGGTGGAGAGCATACTGCTTGCAGTTCAACTCAAGGATGTAATTAATTATCCGGTCCCCTCTTCAAAGGTTTGTTATATTTAAAGTTTTGAAGAAGTTGCTGTCCTGTGCACCTTATTTATGCTTCTCTTTTGTCTCGACAGATCTTGGAAGCTTTGACTGCAGCCTCATGTCAGGAGACATTCTGTTATGAAAGAGCAGAGCTCCTGGGAGATGCTTACTTAAAATGGGTTGTAAGCAAATTTTTATTTCTTAGATATCCACAAAAGCATGAGGGTCAGCTGACCAGAATGAGGCAACAAATGGTGAGTAACATGGTTTTGTATGAGTATGCTTTGAACAAAGGACTTCAATCATATATCCAAGCAGATAGATTTGCTCCATCTAGATGGGCTGCACCAGGAGTGCTTCCTGTCTTCGATGAGGATACAAAGGATGAAACGTCCTTGTTTGATATGGAGCATTCACTTGCTGAAGCTGGAGGTGGATTAGTTGTAAATGGGGCTGAGTATGATGATGAAAGCATTGAGGATGGTGAAGTTGAGAGTGACTCAAGTTCTTACAGAGTTCTGTCTAGCAAGACCCTAGCAGATGTTGTTGAAGCATTGATTGGGGTGTATTACGTCGAAGGTGGGAAGAATGCTGCCAATCACTTCATGAAATGGGTAGGAATACGTGTTGAGTTTGATAATGACGAGAAAGAATGCACAATCAGGCCATCAAATGTCCCAGAGAGCATCCTCAGAAGTGTTAATTTTGATGCTTTAGAATCTGCGCTTAATCTCAAGTTCAAAGACAGGGGCCTCTTGATAGAAGCTATTACTCATGCTTCGCGACCATCTTCTGGAGTCTCCTGCTACCAGCGGTTAGAATTTGTTGGTGATGCAGTTCTGGATCATCTTATTACAAGGCATTTGTTCTTCACTTATACTGATCTTCCACCTGGCCGCTTGACTGATTTACGAGCTGCTGCTGTAAACAATGAGAACTTTGCACGTGTTGCGGTTAAACACAAGCTCCATTTACACCTTCGGCATGGGTCCAGTGCCTTGGAGAAGCAGGTTTTTCAATTCTTTCTTTCTTGCTTGTGAAATAATATCGTCATTAATTTGCTTTTGTGGTTTTTATATATACAGCATGACCTGCAAACAATATTGTTTGTATTGTCTATGTGGGTAATAACTATCGGATCTTTTGGCTCCTTTATCCAGATCAAGGACTTTGTAAAGGAAGTTCAAGATGAATTATCGAAGCCAGGTTTCAACTCTTTTGGTTTAGGAGATTGTAAAGCTCCAAAAGTCCTTGGCGATATTGTTGAATCCATTGCGGGTGCTATATTTCTTGATAGTGGACATGATACTGCTGTTGTGTGGCAGGTTAGTTAGATCGGGTTGGCCTATGAGCATTAGTTTTCGCAAAATACCCACTTGGAATTTAAGATGAATGAAAAAAAGGAAGGAAAAGGATTTTGGAAAACAGTTTTTTCTGCTGACAGGTGGCGGTGGATACCGAGAGATAATCTGTGAGTACTAAATTGTCCTTTTCTTTTACAGGTTTTTCAGCCCTTGTTGCAGCCCATGGTCACTCCAGAAAAACTCCCAATGCATCCTGTCAGGGAGCTGCAAGAACGCTGCCAGCAGCAGGCTGAAGGCTTGGAGTATAAGGCCTCTCGAAATGGCAACTTGGCTACAGTTGAAGTCTTTGTCGATGGAGTCCAGGTTGGGGTCGCTCAGAATCCACAAAAGAAGATGGCACAGAAACTTGCTGCAAGAAATGCTCTTGCTGTTCTGAAAGAAAAGGAGACATCTGATGCTAAGGTGAACAATGATGGAAAGAAGAAAAATGGTAACCAAACATTTACGAGGCAGACACTGAACGACATATGTTTACGCCGAAATTGGCCAATGCCATTATATAGGTATGAGAATGAAATTGTACTGGGTAATTGCTACTTTTGAAATATGATCATTGATTGTTCATTCTACATGCACCTTCAGGTGTGTTAATGAGGGTGGCCCTGCACATGCAAAGCGGTTCACGTTTGCTGTTCGTGTAAACACCACTGACAGGGGATGGACGGATGAATGTGTGGGGGAGCCCATGCCAAGTGTCAAAAAGGCGAAGGACTCTGCTGCTGTTCTTCTTTTGGAACTTCTGAACAAATGGTACTCTTAGACATTAAAATCATATTAGAAATGGTCCTTGCTATGGAGGATTGCAACTTGTGATACTTTTCCTCTTCGTTCTCTTGCCTGACCAAGTGCCCCAGGGATGTATGTTTATTTTTTTCGTCAATCGTCATCACGAGTTCTCTGCTGGATAAGTATAGAAGGGATTTTCTTCTAGACTTTTGAGCATTGCTTGGTTATATACTCTCTTGATGTAGAGAGAGAACGCCAGAGATGGGAGAGGTACATTGAATATACAGGAATTAATAAACTGTCTTCTATGAAGTGTTTCCCCATCAGCTCGAATGAAAAGTAAAAAGGAGCAGAACAGGGCCCCCATGGAAACAAAGGGAAAATAACATAAATGATTATGAACATTAGTTAAATATGTAATGTGATTTTCGAACTTCTAATTTATTTAATATGTTCTTTGAACTTTTAACTCAACGTGTAATGTTAGCTCTAAACTTTCAATTTATTTATTGCAGTTCCTTGAATATAGGAAAATGTTCAATGTTCATTCATTAATTTATTTGGCATCACATTGAATGTTCTGTATAGTTTGGGGATTGGTTTGAATATATATGAAAATTTCATGGACTATATTGAACAAATCGAACTTTTAAGAATCACATTGCACATTGTATTAAAGTTTGTAAATCACAATGAATAAATTAAAATTTCGTAAATCACATTATATATATCACCAAAGTTTAGAAATCATATTTATCCTTATACTTGTTAACAAATAATTGAATTGGGATTTTTCCTAGAATTTTCGATTAATATGTGATGGCAATTGGGGAAAATGGGTTCCATACCGTGAAATAAATTATCTAATAATTCAATGCAAGAGGAAAGCTTGTGAGCTTGCATTACGAAACGTCACATGTCGAGCATATTGGCTTTTCCAATCTCTTATCTCGCACAACTTAATATATTGGAAAAGATGTATACATCAATTGACGAGCACAATTTGCTCAATGGTAATGGCTAGCATTTTTCAGGCTTCAAGTTGTGGGGCGCTTCCTAGAATTAATTTCCCTAGTTGCTTTCATTTTCCTGGAAATGTTCTCTTCTCCTTTTTCAAAAAAACGTAAGATTTTGTATATCTTAGTTTTGCTTTTCTTACCTCTCCATTTTATTATAAAACTATTTAGAGAAATTATTTTTGATTTTCAGCTTATCTTTCAAGCCTAGAAGTGTACTTTTGTTTTCTTTTATATTTTCAAGTTAATTTACTAACATACCATCCACTGAGTTTATAAACTTTATACAATCCTAATTGTCCATGAACATGAATTAATGGAAAGATAATATTGAATATTTTTATATAATAGTTCAAAAACTGTATTATACACGTATCAAAATTTATGGACCATAAAAAATGCGAAAATCATATTGCACATTATAATAAAATTTAGAGACTATTTGCATCATTATTCTAATATGAGTGCTCATTAGAATATCAGCCATGACTTTTAAGGACATCCACGGTCATCCTGGTGCTTTCGGATTTATAACTAGATGGAAGCATGACAAATTCGAGACCAAATGAAATGTCTATTGATATCCCTAGTCTATGTACTTTATTGAAGGCTTAAATTAACACTCAATAGAGGAATGTTAAATTATTGCTTCATGAGTATTGCTGCGAATATAATTCAATTGCTCTAAGTTCTATTGTAAATTCAACAACTAATTACTATAAACTTGTCATACAAATAATATCGTCCCTTTTATTTTCTCCTTGAACATGAGCATAGTTTAATTCCCTTTTATTATATCAAGAATCTATCCCAAACCTGCCATAAATCAACATAAGATGAAAAGCTTTGCTCTCAATCGAGTTCCCATTGCTTACTTACAATTGATCCAAAACCCACAATAGTATTTCTACATATACAAATTGCCACATTTAATATATAATAAATCAACTCAAATTAACTATCACTAGATAATAATAATAATCTTAAGGATATAGATATAATATACTTGTGCAAGGGGAGTAACATTAAGTTTTCTAAAAGAGTAAGGAGAGTTTTATGTATGGCAAATCAAGTTCCTTTAGGTACATCCCTAAGTAAGTTGTGGTCTTTGCATATAGTATCTCAAATCGGTATCCGACAACCCATTTATCTCCTCTCAGGAGGGGGAATTCTATTATGACGGCCCAAGCCCCCTTCCCTCCCTACCAGTTTTATAACATAGCGTGAATGATCCAACTGAGCAGAAATAACCAGCTAGAGCTACACAGGTTCAGAAGCTCCATGCACCATTAGCTGTAAGCTACTATGCTTTCATCTTCGTTTTCCCCAAAAGAACAATATGAGAGTGTCATCATACTGATATCGAGCTCCTAAATTTTGAAACAGATCAGCTAGAAACATAAGAAAATCAATGGTTCATGGAATTCTTCATAACAAAAATTCTTTCAGCAAATTATTAATCCACTACGTCAGGACGCCACCATGACCGATTATTCACCAGAAGTTCAAACGAGTGGGCACAGACAGATGACACCAAGCATAAATATAACCAAAACAGATCTCGATAGCATTCCATCCATTGCTTTGTCAGACATCTTGCTGAACTTGAAAGAGCGCCCACCATATTATCGCCTCAGGGTGTGCAAAATGTATTCAGCATAAAGGTCCCTGTTTCAATAATTAAAAAATTTCAAGTTCGATTATCATATCTCTTCTCACTTACAACCCACAACTGCTCACATGCATGCGTGCATGCATGAGAGACTCAGCATTCTCATATGTGGCAAGAGAGTGAATCTTCCTAAATCAGCAAGAAATGAGATTCTCATCAAATGTACTGTCGTAAAGATGACAAAAACTTTTCAAAAGATTTTATAATTTGTTTCTTCAGTAATTCAAGAAAATAAATCGTTCACTTATCTGGAAGGGATAGTAGTTGCGTCCTACAATGATAACAAATCAATTCATTAATGATATCTTCCTATGCATAAGTATATACCTTCCAAGGGGCACCACTTCTACAGTTGAAAATGCACCTAAAAGTAATTTTTATCGGTGATGTTCCTACCAAATTATAACTAACCCGTCCTGCTTGTTGCAACATAATCTCAGAAGCAAGAACCATTATGAAAATACAGCAAATAGTAAGATTGACAAAACTTCCTTTGGCATGTTGCATCATCAACTTACATTGAATACTGGATGGCTTCAATGGCTATTGTTGACGGCAGAAAGTCGTTGACAGCTACCTCCTTGTTCTCATTCTTCTTGTCTATTCCCCTTCTCAAGGACACAAATTTAAAACAAAAAATCACCTAACTCCCATGACAATAAGAAATTGCTCACTCTTAAAAGGATACAGTCTTCAAAGAAGCGGCGGATTTCAGAAAGACGATGAGGGGGAAGCTCTTTGATGTCTGTGTAGTGTTTGTACTCTGGATCATCAGCACATACTGCAATGATCTTGTCATCTTTCTCTCCCTGTATTCAAAAAACAAGTGTCTTATTTTACAATCTCAGTATAGCCTGGCCATTTCATTCAGTATAGCCAAGAACCTTAACTAGAGTACCTGGTCAATCATGGGCATCAGTCCAATGGCCCTAGCACGTAGGAAGCAGCCAGGAAGGACTGGTTCCTGTTAAGATAGCATGCACTTAGTCACCAAATTCAGTCGGGAAAAATAATTGCTGTTAGCACTTTAGCAATGCATGACAAGCAATAAAATATCAAGAACAGAAGTGATAGTGCTATTGTACTTACAGGTGCAGACAGTCCAAGGCTAGCCTAATACTGACCCAACATAGATGTACTAAAGGGACAATAGAATAGTTTGTCAAGAGTCAATTTGTTCAAGGTACTTCTAGATGATACAATATAAACAATTATATGCTGCCGAATGGTCATCAAACAGTGACTACACTAAATTGTAACCTAGACTGCACTGGCGCCTCAAGGCCGAGACAAACAGATTGTCCAAGGCAACGCAGGGAAACTATGGCATAGCATGGGAAACTATGGCATAGCATTTCTTTGAGCTCTCTCTCTCTCTCTCTCTCTCTCTCTCTCTCTCTCTCTCTCTCTCTCGCGCGCGCGCGCGCTGGCTATCCACTAATTTTTCATTTCATCTATATGGAGCTTGCCCTTCAAAACTCTTTTAAGTACGAAGTACAAGTGGTATGCAAAGGTGCTGGCTAGCTCAGTAGATAAGTTCCTTATGTTTTGCAACAGAGTACTTCGGTTGAAACACCCTCCTTCATCATGGATTAGAGAAGAAGGAAAGGATCATAGGGTATATCAAGCTATTATTGATACTTTTAACTTATAAGCCCTCAACTGATGCAGCGTATCAAGCAATATCCAAGACGATAGTTCACAAGAACGTAAAAAGTTTGAGATGTAGTCATTTAATTAAGGCCAATCTTCTCATTGAGAATTGACCTGAATCAAAGTGATCGGTCTGTTGTCTAAAACCTGGAAAGAGAGAAATTACCTGCATCAGGATTAATACATCTAGCGGATCATTGTCTTCACATAAAGTGCGAGGGATGAACCCATAATTGTGAGGATAAACAACTGATGAATATAACACCCGGTCAACCTGAGGCAAAAAAGAAAAGGTGGGTTACAAGACAAGAATGGTGGCTGCAGTTTCTCATGACAACTAGCTCAGTTTTGATGGACCCAGGAGCTCCCATTGCAGATACTATTCGATTGAAGAAGCTGGATATGTAAGAAAAAGGGATTATACCTTAATGAGGCCAGTCTTCTTGTCAAGTTCGTATTTGACCTTGCTTCCTTTAGTTATCTCAACAACCTGTCACGACCAAAGCAACACAAGTGGCAATTAAGAATCTGGTTCTGCTTTAACATGAGAAAGGAAGGTTGGGGGGGACGAACGAAGACATACACAGTTGAAGATATTGGGAGCACCGGGTCCTGCAGACGAGCGAGAATGAGAGAGGAGTGGATTATGATTAAACAGAAAGAGTGATCAAAAGAATGAGAGGGGCAAATACCAATCTCGAGATCATGCCAAGGATGGGCGGCAACAGATCTCCGGGACAGGGAGGAAAGGATCCTCTCGTTCAGGCGAGGAACCGGTCGCTGATTCTGAGGTTGGGATTGGCTTCCTTCCCCTCCTTCATTTGCATTGGCCTCACCACTCATTTCTGCTCGGTGGGTGGTCGTACTTGGATCCAGAGGAAGCAAAAATGACCTGTGTGTAGATAAAAGACATACACAATCACACCGGAGGGACTGCGGAACGAAGATGGCATAAGTTGTCTAACAACGAATAATGTACCGGAGCTGAGGGGGCTGCGAGACGGATCGATTGTATAGAGATGAGCTAGGAAGATGAATGAGATGGAGATACAACCGAGGTGCAGACTTTGGTCTCCTCTTCTTCCTCCTCCTGCTCTTTATATAATGATGCCTGCCCAAGTCCAAAGTCAAAGTTTTGAAGTAAGTGGCGGAGGGTGGCGGGCCGAACGAATCCTCACATCCACGTTTGCACCGGCAATTCCTCCCATAACACTAAAACCACGGTCCACTGGGCCGGATCGAATTCCATGTCTTGTGGCCTCCGCTTATGATGGGTCGCAAAAAATCACCGTTTTAATTGGACCGCCCGAATTTAAACCAGGATTCCTCGTTCGAATGAAAAAGGAAGGACCGGAGGAGCAAGTTCCCTTCTCCACCCGAGTCTTAAGGTGAGCCGGGGTATCGACCACTACCAATGCTCCGACAATCTCATCACGTCGCCAATTAAGGTTAGGATAGAAGTTCCAATGGACAGCATCAAACATGGTCTCTCTCTATATATACACTCTTGGTCAACATTTAATCTGACCCTTAAACATTAATATTTACCATCTTTGGTCCTTACAAGATGGCCACTCTTATCTACACATGTCGATCACTATGGAAAGTAACCAATTTTTGTGGCTAACTCCACCTTGAGCTTATTACCTTTGAGATCCATATAATTATCGTCACATTCATCCTATCTAAGACTTGTTGACTTCTTTGCTCACAATGGGTGAAAAACTCATGTGAAAATTTTCCAAATAAGGTTCTGAAGTGCATAGTATTTCTTTCAACAATAAAAAAAGAATGGTTTAAAATGAATATTACCTCAAATAGGACCTTTTAAGTAATAGATTTAGTTTCAAGCAAGATTTCAAAATGACTCGATGTTCATATCTTGATATGATTAAAGGTATTTTCTTAAAAAGGACCTTTTTCATCCCTTTATATTCTTCCTTTCTCGCTCTTTCTCTGTGTCTTCTTTTCTTTTCTTTTCCTTTTTTTTTCTATCTTCTTCCTTCTTCAAGTTCACGCCAAGACCTTCCACTCCGCTTTGGACGACCTCCTCGATCTTCTTCAAGTTCACTTTCTGTTCCTGACATTGATAGACAAAGGGTTTGTATAATATTAGTGGCGCGAACTGCAGGACGCGAAGTGTGATTTTTCTAACACTTTTTTAAAGATGCCCAAAGTGCACTTGTTAAGCATTACGATAGGAAGTTACCTATTCAAGATGTTGAAATGGAGTTAAAGTATTATGATCATTCTCATTAGAGAAAAAAATTAAACATCTAAAGATCAGCTTTAGACATTTCCCAAATGCACTTATTGTAGCTTAAAAGTGCCCCAAGGGCACCCTCTCTGCCTAAAATTGCATTCACCACTTCAGATATTCAATTCTTCGTCCCGAATTTATCATGGAGAGGCATGAGAAACCCGGAGGTCTCACTTAATATTCCTGCAGGCTTCAGCTCCCTTGCAATGCGCCTTTTGAAAAACTTGAGGGCCCTATATGTAGCTCAATGCGACTTGCACAGCAGGCATGCAGTCTTTCTCTCTTCATCACACGAGCTCAAGATTCAGGCTCATTGGAATCTGAAAAAATTATTTCTGACATACAGGCTTTTGCTTGGCTGCTTGCAAGAAGCTCCATGAGATGGGAGCATTCACTGACATGCTATTACCAGATAAAGGAAGCGGGGAAGAAGGGAAAAATGTTGACCAGAATGACGAAGGAGATCCTCTTCCGGGCACTGCCCGGCACAGGGAGTTTTATCCTGAGGGTATGGCTGACATTCTCCAGGTATATATGTCATGCATGCCATGCTTATCGCGGTAGCTATTGCTTATCATTACAAGAGAATCCAGGGACTCCATGATTACATTTTGCAGCATAGTTTCCTAGCTGTCCTAATCTCTCTGATAATTCAATCTTTGAGAACTTTTGGATGTGGAATCATTCTATAACCATTCTAGTTAGCTTTTAGATTTTGCTATGTTTGGTTATTCTAAGAGGCCTTCGGAAAAGAGTTTTCTTGATGCCTATGAAGCAGAATGTTGGATGGTCAGCAAAATATACTCCTCAACCAAGTTGCATTGGAAGGATTCAATTTCCCTCCACCGTGATGAGATGAAGACTGCATAGCCCTATCATCTAGCATGGAACAGCAGTTTTGTCTGACCACATGGATACACTTTCATACTGCTGGCGGGGAGGTCATCATTCAGCTCCAAAGTTTTCTGGTTGACCTCCTCCATCCGGTCCCACAAAAAAAAAATAATAATAGGAATAGTAATTTTATCATGAGAGAACAGATATTGAGATCTCTCTAAAAAATGAATAGTTACTTCCAGTGTTTGTAACAATCGATAAATTATCAACTGGAGATTAAGAGTAGAAATGGCAAGTTAGCAGCGGGCTGCCAAGTGTGTTGCACTTAAAAGCACTCTGTTTGGAAAAGTTAGGAGCCTGCAAATTGTTTTTCTCTCATTTAAATCTTTTCTTAACAGCTGATCTATCCCGTGTTTCTGTCAAAGTTGCCAAAATATGGTTTTGCAAATCCAGTTTGGGTTGATGTTGTTCGGTCCACTAGAAAATATCAGCATGGTAGAGATAAGATGAGAACTGATCAGCATGGGCTGGAACTGATCATGTATGACATATAGTTTTGATATGATTTGGAACTTATCAACATGGTTATATTTCTCCTGCTAATCAAAGTCAGCTTCAAATGAAACATTGTGTTGATTGAAGTCCTTACAAGATTGGAGTCTAGGAGTTCCTTTTCTTGAGTTACCATCAATGGGCTCACCTTGTTCCAATGTTGCATCAGATGTTAGCCTTCTTCCTCTTGCATTTACGTGCAAAAAGCAAACAGCAATCACACAATGTAGCGGTAGTGTTAGAGCACAGCAAATGTATGTAATTAGCTTACTGCAAAATTAAAAAAATTAAAAAAAAAGTACATTTAATCATGTTCACCATTGAGCCCTTTAAAGTTTGTGTAGAATCTATGTTCCCTGAATCTACTATGTGTCAAGTAGGTATTACAAAAGGCCAAGTTAAATTAGGTTGGATACATCTGATATTCAGCTTAAGATTTATCTTTTGGTATATCATCATTATAAAGAGAATCTACAGGATTATAAGAATTCCTATCACTTTGGTCTTGCCATGTTTCTGTCCCCGTATAAACTCATATGTGCTGTTGACATCAAGAGTGGTCCTTTCTATCCTTACAAGTCACGGATCCTTACATGAAGTATTTTACTGTAGCTTAGGATTTCTTTTTTAAGTATGCGCCTCGGCTCATGAGATAATAAAGACTTCTAAAGATCCTGACGTTCTTCAGTCAGAATAATCAATTCCGTCGGCAAATTAATATTCTTGGAGACTTGTACAGTTGAATTTATGATAGGTCCACTTTTGTTCATTGTCAAATTGGTTTATGCAACTGGGTCAGTCTTATTTCTACAGCAGGGGTAAAACTGTGCTAGACTTTTACGTCAAGTTGAGATGGAACAAGTTCTGTTGTCCTTAGTACCTCTTCTGAATTTCCCCTGCTCAACCCTCATCCAAATGTGTTTTTTTATGCTCTACCGCATTATAGATAATTGCACTGGTTGTCATATGAAAACTTCCTATTGCGTCTTCTGAAGCTTTTTGATTCTTTAAGGAGAATGGATCTTGCGTGGACAAGATGGTTGCAGTGACTCAAGATTGCTTCATCTTCATATATATGCTGTCAAATGCGTAAATATTGGCTCTACTAAGGATTTGTTTTTAACTCAAGTATCAAACTTTGCTGTACTGTTTGGAAATATGCTGGATGCAGAGGTACTTATAGTTTGGAATTTTTTAGTTGCAAAGGAAGTTTGGAGTTTGGTTCTAAATTCACACGCTTTTTCTAGGTGTTATCGATGTCCATGGATCTATTTATCGCTCGAACCATGATAACAAAGGCATCTCTTGTTTATAGGGGCTCAATTAGTATAACTGACAATCAGGTATATATGCTTTTCTGATAGTTATTTGTATTCACTTTAATCTGGGGATTTATTTATTGCTTAACTAATTTCCCCTTCTGTTCATGGATAGTTAAAATCTCTTAAAAGCTTTCATGTAAGAATGATGAGCATTGTGCTGGATGTGGATGTTGAACCTTCAACCACTCTGTGGGATCCTGCGAAGGCTTATTTGTTTGTCCCTTTGGTTGGCGATAAATCTATAGATCCACTGAAAGATATTGACTGGGATCTGGTTGATGAAATTGTTGGAACAAATGCATGGGGCAATCCACTTCAGAGAGCCCGGCCAGATGTGTACCGGGGTACAAACGAGCGTACTCTTGGTGGGGACAGAAGGGAGTATGGATTTGGGAAGTTGCGGCACGGTATGGCTTTTGGACACAAGTCCCATCCAACTTATGGGATTAGAGGAGCTGTAGCACAATTTGATGTTGTGAAAGCTGCTGGGTTGATTCTTCACAGAGATGCCTTTGAAATGGAAAAGAATCAGGACTTAACGAAAGACAAACTGATGATGGCTGATTCTTGCATTAGTTCTAATGAATTGGTGGGAAGAATTGTGACGGCTGCACATTCTGGAAAGAGGTTTTACGTTGACTCCATATGTTATGATATGACTGCAGAGAACTTATTTCCAAGAAAAGAAGGCTATCTTGGCCCTATGGAGTATAGCTCATATGCTGATTATTACAGACAAAAGTAAAGTTTCCTCTCTCTCTCTCTCACGCACACATGAATTTGACTTTCAGGTATGGAGTTGAATTGTTCTATAAACAACAACCATTGATCAAAGGACGTGGAGTGTCGCATTGCAAGAACCTACTGTCGCCTAGATTCGAACACTCAGAAGGTGCTTTTCCTTTCCTTTTCAACTTAGCTTTTTTATATTAAATGGATAGGATAGATTTAGTCTATAATATTTGGGTTATGATATTTGTGGATGAAGTTATAGGTTATTGCTCCCATGTCTAATGAAGTTTGCTTCTTCTGTTTCATTCAGGTGAATCTGAGGAAATTCTCTACAGGACATATTACGTTTTCCTCCCTCCTGAACTCTGTCTTGTGCATCCACTTCCCGGGTCACTTGTTCGTGGTGCTCAACGACTACCTTCCATAATGAGAAGGGTGGAGAGCATACTGCTTGCAGTTCAACTCAAGGATGTAATTAATTATCCGGTCCCCTCTTCAAAGGTTTGTTATATTTAAAGTTTGAAGAAGTTGCTGTCCTGTGCACCTTATTTATGCGTCTCTTTTGTCTCGACAGATCTTGGAAGCTTTGACTGCAGCCTCATGTCAGGAGACATTCTGTTATGAAAGAGCAGAGCTCCTGGGAGATGCTTACTTAAAATGGGTTGTAAGCAAATTTTATTTCTTAGATATCCACAAAAGCATGAGGGTCAGCTGACCGGAATGAGGCAACAAATGGTGAGTAACATGGTTTTGTATGAGTATGCTTTGAACAAAGGACTTCAATCATATATCCAAGCAGATAGATTTGCTCCATCTAGATGGGCTGCACCAGGAGTGCTTCCTGTCTTCGATGAGGATACAAAGGATGAAACGTCCTTCTTTGATATGGAACATTCACTTGCTGAAGCTGGAGGTGGGTTAGTTGTAAATGGGGCTGAGTATGATGATGAAAGCATTGAGGATGGTGAAGTTGAGAGTGACTCAAGTTCTTACAGAGTTCTGTCTAGCAAGACCCTAGCAGATGTTGTTGAAGCATTGATTGGGGTGTATTACGTCGAAGGTGGGAAGAATGCTGCCAATCACTTCATGAAATGGGTAGGAATACGTGTTGAGTTTGATAATGACGAGAAAGAATGCACAATCAGGCCACCAAATGTCCCAGAGAGCATCCTCAGAAGTGTTAATTCTGATGCTTTAGAATCTGCGCTTAATCTCAAGTTCAAAGACAGGGGCCTCTTGATAGAAGCTATTACTCATGCTTCGCGACCATCTTCTGGAGTCTCCTGCTACCAGCTGTTAGAATTTGTTGGTGATGCAGTTCTGGATCATCTTATTACAAGGCATTTGTTCTTCACTTATACTGATCTTCCATCTGGCCGCTTGACTGATTTACGAGCTGCTGCTGTAAACAATGAGAACTTTGCACGTGTTGCGGTTAAACACAAGCTCCATTTACACCTTCGGCATGGGTCCAGTGCCTTGGAGAAGCAGGTTTTTCAATTCTTTCTTTCTTGCTTGTGAAATAATATCGTCATTAATTTGCTTTTGTGGTTTTTATATATACAGCATGACCTGCAAACAATATTGTTTGTATTGTCTGTGGGTAATAACTATAGGGTCTTTTGGCTCCTTTATCCAGATCAAGGACTTTGTAAAGGAAGTTCAAGATGAATTATCGAAGCCAGGTCTCAACTCTTTTGGTTTAGGAGATTGTAAAGCTCCAAAAGTCCTTGGCGATATTGTTGAATCCATTGCCGGTGCTATATTTCTTGATTGTGGACATGATACTGCTGTTGTGGCAGGTTAGTTAGATCGGGTTGGCCTATGAGCATTAGTTTTCGCAAAATACCCACTTGGAATTTAAGATGAATGAAAAAAAGAAAAGAAAAGGATTTTGGAAAACAGTTTTTTCTGCTGACAGGTGGCGGTGGATACCGAGAGATAATCTGTGAGTACTAAATTGTCCTTTTCTTTTACAGGTTTTTCAGCCCTTGTTGCAGCCCATGGTCACTCCAGAAAAACTCCCAATGCATCCTGTCAGGGAGCTGCAAGAACGCTGCCAGCAGCAGGCTGAAGGCTTGAAGTATAAGGCCTCTCGAAATGGCAACTTGGCTACTGTTGAAGTCTTTGTTGATGGAGTCCAGGTTGGGGTCGCTCAGAATCCACAAAAGAAGATGGCACAGAAACTTGCTGCAAGAAATGCTCTTGCTGTTCTGAAAGAAAAGGAGACATCTGAAGCTAAGGTGAACAATGATGGAAAGAAGAAAAATGGTAACCAAACATTTACGAGGCAGACACTGAACGACATATGTTTACGCCGAAATTGGCCAATGCCATTATATAGGTATGAGAATGAATTTGTACTGGGTCATTGCAACTTTTGAAATATGATCATTAATTGTTCAATCTATATACACCTTCAGGTGTGTTAATGAGGATGGCCCTGCACATGCAAAGCGGTTCACGTTTGCTGTTCGTGTAAACACCACTGACAGGGGATGGACGGATGAATGTGTGGGGGAGCCCATGCCAAGTGTCAAAAAGGGGAAGGACTTTGCTGCCGTTCTTCTTTTGGAACTTCTGAACAAATGGTACTCTTGACATTAAAATCATATTAGAAATGGTCCTTGCTATGGAGGATTGCAATTTGTGATACTTTTCCTCTTCGTTCTCTTGCCTGACCAAGTGCCCCAGGGATGTATGTTTATTTTTTTCGTCAATCGTCATCACGAGGTCTCTGTTGGATAAGTATAGAAGGGATTTTCTTGTAGACTTTTGAGCATTGCTTGGTTATATACTCTCTTGATGTAGAGAGAGAACGCCAGAAATGGGAGAGGTACATTGAATATACAGGAATTATAAAACGAATTCTATGAAGTGTTTCTCCATCAGCTCGAATGAAAAGTAAAAAGGAGCAGAACAGGGCCCTCATGGAAACAAAGGGAAAATAACATAAATAGTTTATAAACTTTGATTAAATATGTAATGTGATCTTCAAATTTTAATTTATTTAATTTGGATCACAATAAATCACCATTTTAATTGGACCGCCCGAATTTAAATCAAGATTCCTCGTTCGAATGAAAAAAGAAGGACCGGCGGAGCAAGTTCCTTTCTCCACCCGAGTCTTATGGTGAGCCGGGGTATCTACCACTACCAATGCTCCCACAATCTTATCATGTCGCCAATTAAGGTTAGGATAGAAGTTCCAATGGACAGCATCAAACATGGTCTCTCTATATATATGCATTCTTGGTCAACATTTAATCTAACCCTTAAACATTAATATTTACCATCTTTGGTCCTTACAAGATGGTCACTCTTATCTACACATGTCGATCGCTATGGAAAGTAACCAATTTTTGTGGCTAACTCCACCTTGAGCTTATTACCTTTGAGATCCATATAATTATCGTCACATTCATCCTATCTAAGATTTGTTGACTTCTTTGCTCACAATGGGTGAAAAAATCATGGGAAAATTTTCCAAATAAGGTTCTGAAGTGCACAGTATTTTTTTCAACAACATAAAAAGAGTGATTTAAAATGAATATTACCTCAAATAAGACCTTTAAGTAATAAATTTAGTTTCAAGCAAGATTTCAAAATGACTCGCTATTTAAAGGTATTTTCTTAAAAATGACCTTTTTCATCCCTTTATATTCTTCCTTTCTCGCTCTTTCTCTGTGTCTTCTTTTCTTTTCTTTTCCTTTTTTTTTCTATCTTCTTCCTTCTTCAAGTTCACGCCAATACCTTCCACTCCGCTTTGGACGACCTCCTCCGCCCCTTCCGCTGCCTCAACCGCAGCTTACCCCACAAAGACGCCTTCGACACACTCATTATTTGTGTTTGCCGTCTTAGCCACCTCGACGAAGCCCTTACGCACTATCTTAGTGATCGGCAGCTTTGGCCTCAACATCTTGACGCCAAAATTCTACCTATACAGGCCTCGATAGATGCAGTCCACCTGATAAATTTTCTTCTCCAGTTTGGTCTTTATTTGAAATTTTCCCTAAAATCATAGAAGTACAATTGGTCGAGCACCATCGGGTGTAAGGCTAGATCACCGATCCATGGCCAATCCCTACCAATCCAGGATAGGTTAAGCTATTCCTAGCACCGCGTGGCCCATAGACAATATGACATGGTCCATTCATGGCTAGCCGATGTCCAGGCGTAGGGCTAGCACTACAAAAAAAACTGTTATTTCGCCACGGATTTAGCAATGGAAAATTTGGCAAAATTAGTCGCCAAACCTTTTTGCGACGAATTTTACCACAGAAATATTTCCGTCGAGAAATTTAGTGACGAAAAATTGATTTTCCATCGCTATTTTGCGATGGATCTATTTCGTCGCAAAATTTTTGTAGCAAAATTCGCCACTAATTAGCTACGGATATTTTTTCCATCGCAAACTCCGTCACTAAATTTGCTACATATTTTTTCCACATCGCAAAATTTGTCGCTAATTTGCAATGGATATATTCCATCGCAAAATTTTCGTCGCAAAATTCGTCGCTAATTAGCTACAGATTTTTTCTTGTCGCTAATTCCGTAGCTAATTAGCTACGGATTTTTTTCCGTTGCTAATTAGCTATGCAATTTTTTCTATCGCAAAATTGGTTCTGTCGCTAAAATTTGTCGATAACAATTATTTGTGACAAAATTCATCACTAATTCACCTCCATTTTCGTCTTTTTGGATTGTAATTTGCATCAAAATACAATGCTAATTTGCATCAATTTTCATCTTTTTGGACTGTAATTTGCATCGAAATTCATCGCTAATTTGCCACAAAAAATTTTGAATTTTATTACGAACATTGTTTTTTCTTTATAACCGAGATGTCCGGGCCAGCTTACGCGCATCTCGACTATTTCTCGGAGGAGACTAGCACAGCAACCTACCGCCATGGCCCCCCACATAAATCACAGGCGCTTCCCCGGGGAATCGAACCCAAGACCTCAACGATATTACGAACATTGTTCCAGAACGAATTTATCAACAAATTTTTATTAATTTTTTAGTGACAAAATTTGCAATGAATATTATTTAGGGACTATTTTTTAGATCACACAAAACATAAGAATTAGGAGTAAGAGGATACATCCGAGCAAAATTCGTCTAAGAAAAAGATGATCCAAACAGAATTTACATAACAGAGCTTCTAGCTTGCCAAAAGCTGTATCTAGCCATTTTAGTAACTACCTCTAACAATTCAAAAATTACAAACACAACAAGATCTAGAGACCTCATGTACATTGCAACTCATCCAAAAATTGTTGGCTCATGTTGTCCAACTTTGCAAGAAAAAGTACATACCGTAGTATTGCTCCCCTTCAATATGTTGTTGAACAGCACAATTGAACCCAAGTGCTGTTACACTCAACTAGTATGGACAACCGCTTCAACGCAATGATCTAGCCACCTAGTGGCACCAGTGCACAGAACCCAACCCATTAACCCATCTAAAGAACTTGCTGACTCTGAATGGAAGCTCATAGTCCTTAGTAACTGCAGGCTCCCTCCTCGCAGCCTCCCGTTCAGACCACACATAAACACCCCGTTCTTGCATGCTACCAGAAACAGTGTTGTCCAGAATAACAACCACAAAAAATGCAATTACCATGTGCATCGAAAGTAATGTATTCATCACATAGATCACCAGAAAAGTTCAACATGACAAACAAATCACTTGCTAGAAATCTTTCCTTCATTTAAAAGCCCTTTGGGCCATAAAGATTCCATTTATCATATGAATATTGAGCATAAATGCTATCAAATATGTTCAGATACACACGTCAACAAATTAAATGTAGAAACCTGAATTCCATATACATGCCTGAACGGCCATTTCCCATGATATTTAACAGGTTTGTGGCCAAGTTCCTGTCTTTCCTCTTCTCTCACAAGCATACACTGATATCGGCAATCACTCTGGCAGTCTCATTGTTTCCATCTAAGGTAAAGCGGTTCTTGCAAATACCAAGGACCATCAATAGGTTTCCCATCAGATGAAAATTTACAAGACCAAACAAAACATCAAGAGGAGCCATGATGGAAATTGAAAGTATTCCAATCAAAGAGCAACCTTGCGGATTAAACTTATTTCAAACCAGCAGCTAGCTAGGCCAACTAACAAGAACAACTCTATAGCCATTCAAAGAAGAAAGAAAAATCTTTTAGGGAAAGGAATTTTTTTTCTACTTCAAATCCAAAAAGATAACAAGCAAAGAGCAGAAGCGATGCAAAGGTTCCATAAGCTCTTCCTGGAATAATTGCATTTAGCAAAATAGGACCTCTATTCTAATGATAATTGGAAATAAAAAAATGAAAGGCCAAGCAAAGGGGAACTAAACACAAAGAGAACGAAGATGCATCTCAATCTATTTAACATTTTGACAACGTCCTTAGACTCCTTACCTTTGCACATCAATCAATGTACTCGTTATTCATTACAAAAACAGCCTGGTAATCTCTTAACAACAAAATTGGAGGGAGAAGTAACTCACTTGGACAAGCAGAGAACGAAATGCATACACAGAGGCACATAAAGAAACTTAGAATAGACATACATAATTCCTAGCCCCAACCTCTTCCATGAATTCCCATCATTTATATGAAAAGAATGCACACCATCGGCAAATCGTTGAACTTAATTAGTGAAACTTCCAATAGTCAAGAATATCATACTTCGACTTGCATCTCTTAGACCTCCAGGTGGATGGCCAACAATACGGACTCAAAAGAAAAAGCTTTCGTCTTTTCCATCTTCTTTTCTAGTCAAACGCATCGATCGAGGTCTCATTTCTTTCTAAACTCAAAACACAAACAATGAGCAACACTACATTGACAAGTCCAGCATCCCAAACAAAGAGCGAATCCACGCCATAACAAATCCAACGCCATCCACAAGACCAAGACAACCAGCTTACTCAACAGATCCATAATGATCCTGAACCAAACAATTGAGTGGACCAAACGAACACGTACCAACTCGCAGAAGGTGAAGAAGATGAAGAAGAAGAAGAAGGTCACCTGTAAATCGGACTCGAGATGGGAGACGCGGGAGGAGATGGCCATGGAGGTGATCTTACGAGCCAGATCGAGCTGGTCGTAAGGGTCGGTGGGCATCACCGCGAGGATCTCCTCAGCAAAATCGAAGTCGGGGCCGCCATTGCCGACGCTGCTCCGCGACATAGCCAATTCCGATTCTAATTCCATACCCCTCTAGTCTCCAGCAACCACGAACTAAGAACGCGATTGCGATTGTGAAAGGGGGAGGGTGTTCGAGGTTGCGGAGAGGATGAAGAGCGACGAACACACACACACACAGAGTTAAATCGAGGGAAGTGCTGACGAGGCGGAGGAGAGGCGGCCTTCTTTGGTGAGGGAGAGCACCGTAGGGTTAAGGCGAGGGAGAAGAAAATCGCAGGGAGAAGATGACTGGTGAGATGACCAAACGGGAGGGAGGAAAATCGCTGCATTCTTCGCGCTCTAATGCCAGGTTTGAAAGAACATATAATAAAATTTATGACGAATTCATTAGTGACGAAAAACAAAACAGTCGCTAAATTAGCAACGGAAAAAAAATCCGTACTTAATTAACAACGGATTTTGCGATGAAAAAAACCGTCGCTAATCAGCAACGGATTTTGCGACGGAAAAAATCCGTAGCTAATTAGTGACGAATTTTGCGACGAATTTTTTCCGTCACAAATTTGCGATGGAAATATAATCCGTCCCTAATCAGCGATGGAGAAAAAATCCGTCTCTAATTAGCGACGAATTTTGCGACGAAATTTTTTTTTCCATCCCTAATTAGTGACTGATATTATTTTTCATCGCAAATTCCGTCAGAATTAGCAATGTATTTTTTTTCGTCGCTAATTTTTCGTAGCTAAATTATAATTTTTTTATAGTTTATGGTGATCAGGCATGATCAATTCATGACCCATCTGTGGCTATTGAATGGTCTATTCATGATTCATGGATCCACGCATGACCGTTCACCAACTCTCATATGGATCAACGAATTGTGTCCTACGACCCTCGAATGAATTGTGCATGATCGATCACTAACGCTCGAATGGACCAATGGGTCGATGCATGGGACGGTCCAAGATAGATACCACCTATCCCTGGATCTGTCCCCACCGATCCTTGGTTGATGCATGAATCGGTCCTCCAACCATGGCCAATCCTAATCGATCCCTACCAATTCATGGTCAATTATTCCTCGATACCAGTCGATTCACGATTTATCTCTAACTGATCCCTGTCCATGCGATCCCTAAACAATACTCGTTATGGGATGTTACAATCAATATGTTCAAGATTCTCTTAACATTCTTATCTCAATTGACGGCGAAGGCAATCCCTTCTATGATGGCCTTTCTTGCTAGAATGCCAACATACAACATCACCATACCACTTTCACTAGAATCATTTGGTTTCATTATTTTTGCTGCTATAGGTAGTAGCTTTTCCAATTTCTTCATCTACCAAACTAATAGGCACATGTTTACCCAATTCTGTTCAAAGATTTCCTTAAAATCACATGGCCTCATCAGATCTTAAGTTTCTTCACCTAGAAAAATTACTAAATATAATTGCAGTAATATTCTAATTTTTTTAGAATTATAAAATCAAAAAACGTAACTCATCGGCAAAATCAATCTCCGTCAAGCTCGATTAGCTTAAGATTGGATTGAATTTTTTCACGTGACATTCAACTAATGCAATGTTGCCTATCTTCAAGTTAAAAGATATCACATCAAATAGACAGTGTTCCTTGCAAAGGACTTCTCATATGTGTTCGGCAATATCTTCATCAATCCGATAGTAAATATCTCATTCATGATGCTAAACCTATCATTACTATTCAACATTAACCTAATAAGAAATATAGCCCAATGATTCTATATCTGGCAAATCTCAATCTTCTTGCTTCATCATCTCCACTTCCACCCTATACAAGGATTAATGAGAAATTCATTTGATAGTCATCAATTTTCATCTTTTAGAATCCGAAATATTTTCCCTCAAACTTGCCAATTGTCACATTCCCTTCATTTGTTGCCATAGATATGCTTCAACTTTACTTGAACAAAAAATTGCAATACCGATTCTTGTGAAAGCAAGTTGATCAAACATAATAGATCAACAAATCAATCAATTACCAGATGATCTCCAGATTTATATAATTTTGTTAGTGAGACCAATGTCTACGGGAAGAATAACGAAAGATTCCATTTGAATGGAGCGATACAATAAAGATTACAATCATACTCAAATTACATTGTTTAATACTTTTCAATCCCTAGTTACACCCAATAGTTTTATAATGTGCCCTCACAATTCCTCAAACAATTATTATTCTCATAAAGGAACATCCAAATTCTTATTGTGAAGCTTCAAACACTAAGATTACTTCCGATGTAATTCAAGTGTAGAGAAATGCCAACAAGCCCTTCCCCGCGTGCGAAATATATTTCACGACAAACCCAAGAAAATACTAATAATATCCAAAACACAAAGCCCCGTAATCAGCAAGAAATTGGCCCTCCCCAAAGAAGTACGAAATTTTGTAGAACCACCGTTACCTATCCTAAAATTTTAAGCTAATTGATGAAAGTGAGATTTAAGATTTAATACTTTCGTGCTCCCCTCAAGTATATGTTAAATTGGCCTAAACTCAAAGCGTGGAAATTTGCAAGTGGTGAGGAACTCAAAACATCCTCCTTTGATACCGTGTAATATTTTTGTGGGATCACCGGTAACTATTTTAAAAGTTTAAGTTATTAAATGAATACGTAATTTAATTTTTAAATATTTAATAAAAGAAATTTCTGTGTTCGTTTTCTCTTTCTTGTCAATATTAGAGGATCAAACATAAGACATCCTTTTGATAGTGTGCATACCCGAAAAAACTGTGTCCTAACACGCAGTTGTCTTCCGATATGGGCCCCCAGGACTTTTAGGTTCTCAATTTGTTCATGATGATGACTTGATTTTTTTTTTTAGCAAATACGACCATAAAAAAATCCTAAATTATACATATCGTAATATAAATACTTTTGTGCCATAAAAATTCTACATTTTCTTACTGTAACATAAATATTCTCTAGTTTTTTTGTTATGAAAAGATTCAACCTTATACATGTATAACACATATATATTCATAATTTCAATTTCATCGATGGTATCACACTAATATAAGTTCAAAAATTTTATGATATTTAGAAAAAAATAGAGTAAATGTGTCACAATGATTATGTTTAGAATTTTGAGTCATACAAAAAAAATCGGGATATTTGTGTCATACTAGACATAATTTAGGGTTCTTTGTGGTTTTAATCCTTTCTTTTTCTTTTTCTTTTGTGCAAAGGGTGGTCTAATTCATTGAAGCTTTTATGGAAAACATTTGAAAACTTTCATTGATCATTTATTATCTCGTTGGTGACCACAATGACCCTCACAAACCCCAAAAAAAAGCAAAAAACTCTTCCAGATTTTGAATCTTCTTCCTTCCTTTTTCTTTCCAAGGGATGGATGTTTTAATGTGAGCCAAGCCTTGATAGCGTATCATGCCCATGACCTTGAAACAGTTGACATCGATTCATGAACTATTTATTGTGATAGGTAAACATCGACTAGAAAAGTTAATCTGAATGGTTCCAACAGTTTACGTCCCCACAAGACAAATATAATTTACCAAAGCAAATCCAGGAGATCTTGTTTTGTGGAACAATCAGTACCCAGCTGAAAAAAATCCTGTTTTGGGGCCGTCTTTCGTGACTGATAAGATGAATTTGTGCCATAGTAACTTGCTATGATCAATAAAGAACAATTGACAAAACACTTTTAATTTCGAAAGCAAAAGCAAGATGTTCTCCTAGACAGGGATAGTCTCAGTTCAAAAACTGATTTTTCAAAAGACTAGGCTTGCGAGACGAAACAATACTGACATTGACGGAGGTAGAACATCATTGCAGGAGAGAGTTCACAAAGTCATACAGAGTAATCCTTATGAAGTTCTATGGAGAAAAAGTTTCGAATGTAGTTGCGTGGGTTCCAGTTCAATATAGGAATCACGTGGCAATAGACATCAGTACACACACGTAACACGACAAGTTTCGTGAACTGTAAATTAACAGAGAAACAAAGATAGATACCACTGAAAATAAGCATGCAACGATAAAGCTTTCCTTCATTGAATGCATGCATTATGGAATGTCACATTGAAGGCTCCCCTTCTAAGCGTATCCTCTTGGGCCCTTGCTCTTCACTTTGGCTGCTGCCATTTGCCACCCGGGTTTCCTTGGCCTCTACTGAGCACCTCTTGTAAGGTTTAAATCCAGTTCGCCGAGTCCTAAGCCTTCCTTGACCTAGTCCAATTGTCAGAAGCCCCTCCTCACTATCGTCAACAACTCCAGACCTCTCAGAACCTTGATGAAAAGAATACGAGATATGCATGTTACTGTTGAGGTCTAATGTTGATACATCTTTATCTAACTCTTCATCATTTTGCTCATCTTCTTTGAGATTGTCCTTCTGCTGCCCTTTGTTCTTCATGTCATGAGGAGGCGAAAAGCTTTGTGGCAGAACATTCCTGGAGAAAAGTGCCTGAAAAGCCAGCCGACCCTGACAAATTTCACGTGATGAGAAAGGATGACAAGGGAAATAGCATAATTGCAGTAACTTCATTCAAGGACCAATATTGCTCACCTCTTCAGACACCTCCTTCCAAGAGTCAGTCACATTGCTGGTGCTTCTACAGCGACGATTGCAGTATTCCAGAATGGATAGGTTGGGATCAGGATCTTTTGGTGCTTCCTTGCTTTTCTCTTGTTTTTCTAATGCATCTGTCTCAACTTCACTGCTAGAAGGTGTATTTGAACCACACGAGGAACGATCAACTGGTTTTCCTCCCTTTGATTTGTTTTCTTGACAATCCGTCTCTAGTGCAGCCTTCTCATGATCAGCAGCTTTCAAACTAGTATCTAACCTTGCCCCTCCGCTATCCTCAGAGTCTGATGTTGCTCCTAAAGGTGATTTGGAAGCGGAGTCTTGAGCTTGCAGAGCTTCAGAATGTTCTGGGTCCAAATGCTCTTGTGAGCATGGGTTTTCAAAGGTACACTCTCTTCCCTCTTTTTCCACTACTGGAGTTTGACTAGTATCCAGGGAGTGAACTGCAGTAGCAGAAGAAGGATTACATGTAAATCCAGTGTGAAGAGGAGCACAGAGAGGGAGCAACCCATGGGCTGCCCACCATGCAGTTGCAGCAGCCACTGTAGCAGCAGCTAGAGCAGCCATGCTTGGATTGGAGCTCGATGGTCGACATGGAAAAGTTCCTTGAGTACATACAGAAGAATCTACTGCAGAACTTTCCGCATTAGGATAGGGCCAAAGTGAGGCAGCAAAGCTAGCTGCTGCATGTGCAGCAGGGTTCTGTAGCAGTGTAGACACAACAAGACTCGAAAATGTGGATGACAGGTGGAGGAATGATCTATAGTCATCTCCATTATGGTGAACTGGGGGAAAGGGAGGATGAAAAGCTGGAAATGATTGATGGTCCTTTCTTGGGGCATCCTTTTGATGTTCACTAGCTGCAGATGGAGTTTGATTTGGGAATTGGTTAAGGCGTACTTTCACTTCTCCAGTTGGGTCAAATGTGGATTCCTGTAACGACACATCCTGCAATGGGGCCTGAGTACACTTTGTTTGGTTTGCATCTAAGACATGCACTGGAACGTGCCTTGGGAAATTATGAGCAGTTTGCATCTCATCTGAGGGCAGGCCATCATATCCATCCATTCTGCATTGAACGGATTTCTCATGCGAACGATCAGAGTTCTCCAAATTAGAAACTTTTCTTGGCCCATTATCCTGAACTCCCTGTTTGGAGTTAGATTTATCCAGTGCATAATTCTAAATTGATCAGTACAGGTGAAATCAGATTTCTTACCTCTTTCAATGAAGGAACGAACTTCTTGAAGGTGCATGAATTCTGGATAGCCACTGCTGTTGGAACAACACTTCTGTTGGCTGAAGATATGGAAGAACAGTGAGCTTCTTGTGGCAGATTAAAAACTTCTGAGCAATTGTCATCCTGATTCTCTTTGGGATTTGCTAGCTTCTCTCCACCACTAGCTCTCTAAAATGATGCATACACAATGTCACTGAAATTGCTACGGAAAATTTGACAGAAAAAGGCGGAAGCCAAACACGACAAAACTGAAGAGTACAGAAAGAAGGAAAAACCTCAATAAATGGCGCTGTCTCCGAGTCCAATTTCTCACAATGTGATGGCGACACAGATAAAATTCCACCATCCTTTGCTCCCACCAACAGTGTAGGAGCACTAGCACCCGTCTTTCGAGGATAAGGATTACTTGGTTTCCTTTTGGGGCGTGGAGGTGGTATTTTTATATCTAATGTCTGCCCCACAGGAACTCCTTTAACAAGTGCCTCCTTCTCCAACTATAAGCAATATAATCTTTAGTATTCTAGAATATATGATGATTAACAGCAACCAGAGAAGATAATTTACAGCAGCAAGAAAAGAAAATTAAGTAATGCATCCAACAGTGATTATATCATTAATCCTCTAGTCATTCACAAACTAGACAATCCATACAGCATACACTTACTCTCGCATATGGATGCAAGTGCCAGCATGAAAACCTACACATTTCGGAAACTATTGAAAAACACAAATTTTCGGAGCAAAACGATCCATGAGAAAATATTTAGAAGCTTAGATGACCTCATAACCTTGCATGAAAGACTGTGGGAGTACATATGATGAATTTCATCTCTTTTATTGTCTAAAATTTAGGAATGGATTCAATAGTATTCAGAATAATGACTCCACAAGTACCTATGCAGTCAAGTAAACTGTGTTTCTATTCAATCAAGTACCTCAACTTTTTAAATTTGGCTGAATGTGAGCCCTCCGTATTGTCCTATAACAAGATCTTGCCTACCGGCTCAATTACATAGCAAAATGGAAGCCCGATTACTGATGTGGATCGCTTAATAAGTTAAAACAATGCCATCTTTGGTTGATGAGGAGAGAAAGAAAGCATTAAGTTAAACAATCTTGGCTTCCAATATGTCTCTGTTGACGTAGCATCATTCAAAGAGATCATACCGGAGGCTAATGTGGACTTTTAATAGCTATTTACTGGCATTGGTATCGAATTTGGCATTCTTTGTCTGTGATTTTAAAAGAGATCTCACATTAACCCACACTTGCATATT
This sequence comes from Melaleuca alternifolia, assembly GCA_019926035.1. Classification (NCBI taxonomy): domain Eukaryota; kingdom Viridiplantae; phylum Streptophyta; class Magnoliopsida; order Myrtales; family Myrtaceae; genus Melaleuca; species Melaleuca alternifolia. Next base: position 61,334 of record JAGKPW010000079.1, read on the forward strand.
GAAGTACTTGTTTGAACAAAATGAAGCTCGGCTGATTGTAAAGCGGACAAAAGTTCGAGTACTTATGGTTTCATTACCCCATTTTACAAATGTGTTAATGGAGAACCTGGAAAAGCAAACTTGAAAAAGAGAACAAAGACTAACAAAAAGTAGATGTGGATATAGACACTCTATTTATAAAATTTGTCTATCAGGAAAGATTTATAGGTCGGGGATGTTTATATAGAGGGAATAGCTCAAACATTTGCTACTACTTTGGCTCAAATAGTTGTGCCATAGAGAAATAATCAAGAATATGTCTTATGTGCAACACCTTACATAATCATCCATTAAGTTACTTATATATATAGAGGCAAACCTGCAAACTATTGGATATGATCTCCTCAGCATGCATTAGAAAATTGAAGGGGTGACAACCGAAAATATTCAAAAACTTAATGCATAGAATAGTTTTTGAAAAACTTAGTAAAGACTAGGATCTAAACCAGCCTCAACTGGGAATTAAGCTTTTAGTCTCTTTGCTATGTGATCAATAATTTATCTTACTGATTCTTTCAAGTGAGGTATTATCACCTTTGGAATCACCTTTAAGGAAAGAAAGTTTTCATTTCATTCTAATATTTCCCAATTCAAAATTTTCAATATCTCTATCCATATATATAAATTTATAAAAACGTGTCACACATGGTTGCATCACATGGCATGTCTTGGGCGAACTTTACTATCCAATTTCTTTCCATTTGTATTAATCTAATCTCTTAATTATTTGAATTTTGGTTAAATCAAGAATTTGAATAAGACTTGCAAAGATTTTTTTTTCAACTGTTACTTTAACTTACTCTGTTGGCAAAATGAATTTCTAATTAGGGATTTTGACTTTGAATAATTTATTTATTTGAATGAGATGGTATGAAAAAGTTGTTAATGATAATACACCAAAGGAATTAATGGGATTTAAAGCATAAATTTCCTAGAAAGTAGGAACATTGATGTACTAGAGGCTGCAGTATTTATATATCAAAATAAGTTGAATGGGAGATGTAAAGAAGACAATGTTACTCCTTAAAGCTTGAAAAACTACCATGATGTAAGAAATTTACATTTCATAAAATGAGAAACAGCTTACATTAAAAGTCATCTTTATTTAGCAAAAGAAAGTTAGAACAGAAAAATACAAGAATCAAACCAAGGGCAAATAGCCACAATGTTGTGTTTGAATTTGTTAACATCTTCAAAGTAAAGACTAAAAGCTAAAATAAATTTTTGTGTGTCACAGGTCTTCTGTAAGGGAAGAATAAACATTGAATATGCCGTAGTTTTTGACAAGGGACAATTCCAAATGCAGGCTCTCGACTACACAAAATGGAACCAACTCATTTAGGTTTGACTACTCAAGGCAGAAACTCTTTATTATTAGATCAAGTATGTTCCTAAAATCCCAATAGCCTATTATTATACCATAAATATGGTAGTGGCTGCTGTAGAGAAAGGTGGCACTGCCAGTAAGACAATGCTTCCATTTCATGAAGAACGAAAGAAAGGAATTAAAAAATATATGAGGAGAAAAAAAAGTAGTAATGAGACATATCTTATTTCCATCAACTGAAAACCCCCTGGATGAATAATGACTTGTGGCAATACAGTTCAGATGGGCACCACCTTTCTCATTGGCCAATTTTAAATTATTACATATGCATCTGACTGTTAATTCATAACTCTTAGGATGAGTTATCACTTACAGCTAGCTCCAGATTTTAATTTTCATGCAAGGTAATACCCCATCGGGAGGTTCTTTGATTCAGATCTTCAGCAGCACCTACCCCTGTTTTGACTTTAACAAGGCATCTCATGGCATTTCATATGCCAAAAAAAAAAAAAAACATAACATATAAGCTTGTCTGCAGCTGAAATTTGCAGAGCGCCTTCTGTCAACTCTCTTAGAACATATTAAATTAGATTGGGTCCTCTCAAGCAAGTTTTTTAATATGTCATTTTCCTAAATTCGAATTTATTTCATTGACATTTTCAGCCTTTCTCAAGGAAAAACGTTATTCTCTTTATCCTCTCTGATGGAATCACATCAGTCCAGATGGTAAGTCGACAAACAACTGTATATGCTGTCAGATGTTCTAAACTCTCCCTTCTTTAATCTCTTTAAGAAGTCTTCTTTCCAAATATCTCAGATTCTGTTGTATGGTATTTAGCATTTCCACTAAAACTTCAAAAATCACCGCTCCGGGGGAAGAAAGTGATTTCATTCTTATCATGAATCTCTATCACCCTCAAGATCTCCAGAAACTTTATTCGTGCCTCCCTGCTATCACCTTCTCAGGAAACTTCCAAATTTTTATACTTACATGGCCGCATTTTCCCCAAAACTCAACTACAAGAAAAGAAACTCATATATAGGGAGTAAAGTTTGTAAGTAACCTCACTTACAAGCAACTTGAGCTTAGACTTGCATCAATGTCAATGCAATCACCTTGTGTATACAAACAAGACTCATAGGGACATACTCTGCCGGTATTAGTTGTAGAATAACAAGAAAAGAAACTTTTAAAATTTTAATCTTGGCGGTGAATCCCATGTTAGGCAGAATTTCTTTCCAAAACTTGAGCTATCCAGAAACAAGTCCATAAAAAGTATTGAGCATGCTATTTAACACTCAATAGAATCACTGCCAAAAATTTAGTATAACGCATAGGTACAAGTATTTATATCTCTTATATATGAAAATTACCAGAGCCACAAACTCCTATTTTTCATCCAAATTTGAATTAATATAAGCTTCATCTATCCATTGGTGAAGCCATTACATCTTTCCCTCTCATTTTCAAGCTCGGTACCAATCTCCCAAATTTCGACGTTTAATTATTTAAATAGCCTTATAGCTTCCTCTGGGACAAGTTTCAACATTTTTCCTTACAACAAGATAATTACTTACTACAATACTCTCCTTTTTTGTTCATAGGGCATTTGAATAAGTTTTGGATCCTATCACTCCATATAGGGCAGGCTGCAATGCTCCATCCATATTTTAGCATGCAATCCCCATTACATAAATTCTAATGAACTTCAAAACCATCTCTCCATGTTTTTGTTGAGAAAATATTAACCTAAGCTATTAGAGAACATGCCCAGTATGCATATCTTGACATCCCTTGCCTATAAATCAGACCTTAAGCGTGAAACATGAAATGTGCATTTGATCACATCAAATAGCAATAGGAGGACATAAATAAGTATTCGATAGAATGACAATAGGGTGAGTGCCCAAATTTGAACACTTGAACTGAAGCTCTTATACCAGTTGACCATCTTCCTAAAAGCTTAAGCAGTTACCAACGTGCCCACAATGTATGTCGAACATACATCTGGACAACTTGCAATTAGGACCACCAAGTCATGCCTTGTCAGACTTCATTAATAGTCTTATAAAAGGTTCGATCAACCTTCCAAATAAGGAAAAGTTTGCTAAACTTTCCATTTCAAACTAAAAAGTTAATAGCATGATATTCCCTTGTTCTACAGTGTGCATTTTTCATCCAAATTATAGAAAAGATGACAAACATGAAGCAAAATGTGAAACAACCTCCGGCTTCTTGTTTCTACATTTTTAGGACCATGCTGCAGGAACCAATATCAATTACCAGGTGTCAGAAGACAGTAATATCTCTTTGAAAAGCTTATTCCCCTATCTATCCGCAAGATAATCATCCCACTGCATCCCCAATCTTATCATCAACCCTCTAAGTAGATCACCTTGGAGGCAAATTAACAAAAACCTCAATATAACCCGAGCTCTTCAGAATTAGATTACTGAAATTCCTAATTACCAGCAGCTACGCCCTTACTTTGATCTCACCCCCTACCTCTTTGAGATTTCTCTGTTTGTCCCCCTTCATTACTAAAGACAAGGCTGCAGCACATGGGTGACCACCAGGAAACACGTAAGGCCATGAAACCCTAACATGAGATTGGTGGCCATTCTCAAAAACCGGATCATGTAACAACATATTCTATGTTTGCTAAATATGCACGAGAACCAAATGCAAACTGATACATGGATTCACTTGTATAATCTACCACTAAGGAAGCCAGGATTGACATGCATCCACGATGTCTGGTACACAACCACAATCTACAACATCCCAACAACATAAAACAAACATTCCCGGAGGTTCACTTCACATCATCATTGTCATATCAATAACAAAGTTGCTGCCGAAAACAAGAATTAATCTGGGCGCGTATGTAAAGTGTGCAGTAGCAAAAGGGTGAGAGGGTACCCATAGACCTTTGAAAAGAATTTCTGTGCGTGACTCCGAATCTGCACCGCAGTCTTTGTACCAACATGTTCTGCAAAACCGAGCAAAAACACCAAAGAAGAGAACAAGTAGATTTCCAATCAAGAGAACTCCAAAGATATTTGTACACCGAGTAGCTCCTCAGAGGAGACAAATCAGGATACAATCTGGACAGAGTAGATTGAGATCAATGCGAATGAATGGATAGCACCCCAACTCATTATAAAATGCAACCCCATCGGCAGATGAGTATTTAAACCGCAGAGAAATGAAGGGAAGAGGAAAGGGAGAATGATGACCTTCAATGCGCTGCCAAGCTCGTCCATAGAGCTTCAAGGCTTCTAGAAATCTGTCATGTTCCTCCTCTGTCCATCGTTCTCTCTGCTTGGTAATAGTGTAAGGCTTCCTCGTCTGCGAGAAAAACAAGGATTCGAATAGAGGCTTTGGGAACAGATGTCAGGACGAATGGAGAGAAGTGAGCAGGATGTTGAAACCTTAATGATGAAGTCTTCCCCGGAGGAGTAAGTGTCCATCGGCGGACCTCAGCAGCTACCGCTGCTTCAAATCCTCACTAACCAGCAATGGGTAGAACAGAAACCTCCTCTCATATCTTCGGACATGGCGACTGGGACTGAATAATGGGCGAAACAGAGCCACCCCGACAGTGCGGCGAAGCGAGTACTGCAAAAGAGAGAAAACAACAGCAACCGATAGAGATCCGTCTACGCTTTCTACACCACAAGCAGACGTTCTAGTTCACGCGCGGGGCGCTGAAAGTCTGGAAAAGAAAAACAATTTATTTCCAGAGTTCGGGTATAAGACGAAAAAGAAGGTGGGGTCGCGCTAGCTAGAGAGAGAGAGAGAGAGATTTGATGGTGTAAATTAAATGAAAGGGAAGGAGTGCTCAGTAATTGACAATCCTCACCGAAACGAGGGCGCAGAAGGCAGGACCTTGAGGAGGACGTCAATGAATCGGAGATCAAACCATTTTCAGCAGGCCAGCAGCAACACCACTCCACCAAAAAGTTGACACAATCAGCAGAAGGGAAGGGAAGGAAGCATCCACACAGGCTCAAGCCGAGCTCTCTGCTTCAGTAGCTGGGGAACACGAGACAACGAGACGAGACGAGACGAGATGAGAATTCAATCCTCCATAAGGCATCGGACATCCAGAAGAAGAAGAGACGCAAAACCTGGAGAGAAAGAGTCGAAAGGATAAGATCAGGCCACGATGGGAGCTGGGAGTCTCAGTCTCGCAGAAGAAGAAAGAAGAGGAAGAAGAAGAAGTGCGCAGAAGTGGAGAAGGTTGGTGGGGGGGAGAGACCTAAAACCACGAGAATGCTTCCCGGTCTGAGTGTGGAGGTCCAGGAGCAAATCTCAGCCACTACTATTTCTTGTGGCTTCCTTCTTCTCTTTTTTTATTTTTCGGCCCCTTTTTTTCCCCCCATCATTTTATTTTTTGAGGCTGCGAAGGAGCGAGTGGGGAGGGCGTCTTGGTATGGCGCCACGTGGCGCATACTTAGCGGTTGATGCCCCAGGAAAAAGGCTCCCCTACCGTGCGCTTTTCCCATTCTCGAAGCTTATAATAATAAAACGGAATGGATTTTCGTTCTGGTGGGCCCCCCCCAGCCCATCTCAAAATCTCGACCACAAACTGAGACGGAGGTTAAGTCCGTAAAAGCGCGTCCAGCGGTGCACGTGGGCCCGCCCTCCCACGTGGCCACTCATCTCATCCAGTCGGAGGGAGGGTTTCAGCTTCACCACCACCCCGTCGCGTACGATCAAGCGGGTTTTCCCGTCGGTGGGTGTGCGTGCGACTCGGCTGCCTCCGCCGACGAGGACACCTGACGGGCCTGCCTGGCCTTTTCCTTAAAGCAGATAGGGACCCACCTTTTTAGTTACGTTTATTTCGGAAAATAATTATAATTATAAATCTTCTTTTTTGTTTTTTCAAAAATGACATTCTTATCGCTCAAAATAATTAATAAATAAAAAGAATTTTCATTCTCGATAACAACTTACATTTAAATATTTTCATGAACGATAAAACTATAAATTTTGCTTGTTTATTCATTTTTTATAAATGTTACAGCGATCAATTATAAAATAATACAAATTTACAGTTCTTTCATTTTTTGCAAAATAAACAAATCCTTAAATGATTTTCTCTTATTTGACCTTACTCTCAATAAACATATGTTTTCATTTTTTGAAAAAAAAACCTTCCGTTTCTCAATTTTCAAGTGACATGTAGATTTGATTGAACCTTTATGAACATTAGCGTTAGTAAAAGGATGTCCTAAGTCCTTAAATGCATCTAATCACCATGGTCCTGGTATTGATTTTGTTTCCTTTTAGTTGGTTGGACCACTCTTTTCTTGCGGTACTCCTAAGAAATAGGCCCTCACACGCGCGCAATTGCCTTTGCATCGTCAATTCAAGTGAGATATCGATATTCGCAATACATGCACTAATTTTAAGTTACATCGGCAAAACTCATATTCAAAGATTGAAACGCACAATCTAGAGATCAACGGATAAATGATGATCACAACATGTAAAACACACCAAGTTGTTTTAAACTCTCGCAGATTATAAGAAATATGTGCCAATTACGTCCTTTTCCTCTTTTTATTATTTGGTCCAGGTCAGTTCTAGAAAAGTCCATGAAGTGATATCAAATCTGCACTCCTCTTTAAAGTGGGAGAGCAGTACCATTTTCATGCGTTATTATATGAGAAAATTAAAGGAGAGAGACATGCAATTAGGAAGGTAGAAAGAGTCAAGAGTAATGGTGCAGGGTGACCTGTGCAACCTCTTATAGTGAACTAGCTTGTGAAAGAATCGGTTACTACACAACAGGTGAATATACCACAGATTTATTTGTGAAGAAAGAAAAGAAAGTAATTTGAAGTAGATAATTCCGTGTTCAGAATTTGCAATCAACCTTTTTCTTTTTCTTTCTCGAGTACCCTGGAGTCCTAAACTTGGACGCAGGACTCCACTAGACAGAATTCAAGTGACATTTGCAGAGAAAAAAACCATGTAATGATTCCTTCATAAATTTAGAACAACAGAGAACCAGCATCATTGCTCTTCTTATAAACAAATTTCAACGCCTAAGCATGACTCTGCATATGTCATCTTAGTATGTACAAGCAAGCAAAACTATTGGGTTGGGGCAAGGCCATCAGTGGGGGAAAAAATATTTTTTCAATCATTCACATATAGTTAACTGAAAAGTGAAAGCTCTCAGGCATCAGCCAATCAGCGGTTGCCGGTTCTATCCTTTCCTGCATTAGAATTTCTAATTTGTTAGGACTGACTGACCATTATAGTTATAGCTCTCCAAGCTTTCAAGCGACGAGAGAAAAACTAGGGCCACAACTCACCGAATATATTTGTTTTCAGTGGAAAACGAATTGATGATCCCTTTGCTCTAAGCTGTCTTTTTCTACTTGCTTTCTCTGTCTTAATAAGATCACTGCTACTTTCTCCTGTTAAAAAGTCGGTTGCCTTCTTCACCTTTTCATGGTAAACCGCAGGTGGCGCAAGCCTCAACTGAGGTAGACTTTCAATTTGAATTGATTCCTGGCCCTTCTGAAGACTATTCAATATGTTGAACTGAAGCACAAATTTGAACATCGCTCATCAGAAATAATTGACTGTGGAAGACAGATGACAAAATCAGAATACCTCAACATCTGATATTCTCATACCCTCGATATTTGCTGGTGGCCGTAAGGGTTGTCTAGTGCATCGTTGATTCTCTCGTGTGAAGCAAGAATACTAGCCCCTTGCAACTGTTGATGTCTTGATGATAGCTTACTTACTAGACCATTTTCTCCAAGGACTGATTTACTTCCCGATTTCTGACTCTTCTTCTTAGGCAAACAGACTGGACACCCAGATGAAGATCCTTTGCTTGAGCTTTCGCTTTCTGTAATTTCACACTGGATATGAGTAGCATGACCACAATTATACACACGAACTGTGGAGCTAGATGAATTCTTGTTGAGAAGACAATTGCATATACAGCACACAAGACTCCGAGGGGAATATCCATGGGATGCTCCTTTTTTCAGCAAGCTCATAGTATAAAACGTGTCATCCTCTATCAAGGCCTTAGCTGTATCCTGCAGTGGAAGGACAAATACAACAAAAAGTAAGACATACCATCAGGCATGAAAACCACAACCAAGTAATGCCTGCCCAATTGACAGAAAGACAGCCAAAATAGCCATGAGGGGAACTATGCAGCCAAGGAGACAAGGATTGCTATTCCTGATTTATGGACAAATACCAGTTTAAAACTATGTAGTACCTATTGAGCTTCATCACTCAACTATTTCCAACCATCAATCAAAATATTATGCTGAATAGAGGTTCTGCCTCCCCTTTAAGGTATAAGTAACAGGGGCTGCACATTAATACTGGAATAAAAAGAACAGGTGACTAACTGCAAGAATATCTAACACTCAAATCTGCATCAATAGCAAAAACTAAAGACTTAATGCAAATTTATTAAAATTCTACCAGAATTCTTCTTTCAAAGCCGTAGGTTCCGAGCATCCCTAAAATGGTAAGTTTGAAATCACCAAACTCCTGGCCACCATTTTCAGAGAGGAGTTTAGACATGATAGTCGGAAGCCGAACATATCCTATCATTCCCTCGACGATTTCTTTGATGAATTGAGATAACAATTTTCTCAAAATAGGAGCACCTCCATGGGAATTCAGAGTCCATTTAATTATGGGAGATGTTTCCTCATCCTGGGATTTGCTATACATTCCATTGCTGTTCACCTCCATGGATGCAATTTTTCCAGTAGGTAAGCCCAGTAATGGCTCACAAAACCTGGACATGAAGATGTAGTAACTGTGAGAGAGAGAGAGAGAGAGAGAGACTATGCCTAAAAAACGATCAAAATGGTAGCAATTGCATTTGGATGACATCACACCTGCACCCATGTCTACAGATTACAAAACTTCAACAATAGCAGTTACTGTAGCATTCCTCATTTTCTGCTTATTTCAAGCAGTGCATGACAGGTCACAGCCAAGGAACTAAATCACTGTTGCATAACAGTCAGGTGTCATTGAGGTAGAAGCAGGGTGTCACTGGTGTTATTTAACAGGTCTCAGGTGTGAAACTTCTCAAAATCTAGCACAATGCATAAACAGCAAGCTGCCGTTCTCGAGGAATGCCCACTACAAGGGGGTGGGACCCTAAGACCAAAAAAATAACAACTTAAAAAATTGCAACCACTTAAAAAAGTCATATCTTCATACAAATAATTAAGTTGCTTTCCTCATGTTTTAGTTGGAACATTCTTGCATCATACTGAACTTTTCCACACTCCATGCATCAAATTTGGACATGAAATGCAAATGAAAACACGATTGGCTCTTGATGGGGACCATTTATTAGAATGCTCACAGGATGACCCGATATAAAGTCACAATAAGACGACCACTGTCAAGAAAAGATATGTAATTATATGGATCAAATTCAACTTACGAATCAAGCAATTTAAACCACAGGGTCTCCGACTCTTCAGGATTCAATCGAGGCGTATTACGCTGGCATAATCCAATACAAAGATCCAATGTTCTCCGTATTTTATTCACCTGCAGTAATTCATTAAATGAGCCAAAATGTAGAAGTTAACCAGAAACCTCATCACAAAAAGGTAAAATGCGCAAACCTCCTCAATTCTTAATACAGTGCTGAAATGTTCCAAGCTACAGGTTACACCTCGTGTTGGCCCCGAAGTGGCATCTATCATAGCAGCATCGAGTTTCTCAAATTTTTCACTGAGGCTCGACAGTGTAAGCAAGAGAGCACCCCCAACATCACCAACCCTTTCCAACAAAAAAGCAGCCGCATCTGTGATTCCATACTCCTGACAAAGTTGCAAACAGTGCTCCACCCGGTAGCTATCAAATGTCTCCAAGAATTTAAGCACCGAATTGCGGTCATATTGACATAGTAACTGCAGAAATAAAGAGCAAAGATTAAAGACCTGAGTATCACAATCAAATTACTGAGGAACATAGGAACTTTGCAACCAACAAGAACGTTCTTCTCAAATGCAAACAAAAAGGTGCAGGATATCCCAGTGACTTAAGAAGTTCAAAGGCATTCAACTTCACCTCCTTTGACAGTTATACAAGCAATTAAACATCAAAGATCATGAGGCCTGAATAAGGTTGTTCATACCAGAATCTCAAAAAAGAAGAACTCCATGTTCCTGTTTCTCCTTTTTCGTTTAAGCAACTCTATTCGTGTTTTATTTAACTAGGATTCAATTTCATATGTCCTTCCAGCTTTCTGTCTCATGTATAGAAGATAGCAATTGCTGGATGCATGACAATAAGCACAACATAGAGCTTGAGAAGAGTGATGATGCAACACCGCAACAGGAACTCTAAATGCTATGGCTGCATTTTTTGTTAATAGAGAATATATGTCTGCCTAGGTCATGTTCGAGAACCACAGCATAAAAGAATATCTACAAGAAACATCTTGATACCGAATATAAACAACTCCTGCATAGAAAAGGCAGAATCACTTGGGCAACATTCACGTGATCCAACTACAATTCAAATGTGTAACAGTCACCTCAAAATAATGTTCAATCATTTCCTCAGTGACATGAACAGGATTGTTGCGCAAATACTTAGGGAAATCAGAGATTCTCTCCAAGTACGTCTCAACTCCCCTTAATTGAGCATGTCCGCTTGTTCCATCTGGGGTATCAGTACTGCTCCTCCTCAAGCATGAGAAATCAAGGGTCCCAGAAAAGTGTACTTCAATTATTGTCTTTAGATATAGGAAAAGGCTTTCTGGATGGGAGTTCAGTTCAGAGAGAACGCGTGAACCTTCTGTGCCAAAATGATCAATAACCAACAAGAATGTTCCTTCTCTGTATTTAAATAAGAAGCAATTAGATAGAACATCATCTACAAGAGGAGCCTGAAGGTTCAAAGTATGCAGAAGCATTTACCTACTTAAGTCAACCAGTGCTGGAATTCGAGAAAAAACTGCTGAGCGGAAAGCAGTATGCTCAGTCTCATTGAGATGTAGCAAAGCATTGTTGATGTAGGCAAAGGCATGTATGGGTTCATCCACATCTTTCATATAACTATCCAAAGCAGCAATATAGTGATCTTGGATAGTATAAATATAGCCACAAACCTAAGAATAAGGAGCAGATCTCTCAGTACTAATAAACACAGATAGATTTTGCCAACAAAAAGAAATGTACCTTCCAGCTCATAAATTGAGATAGTAAACATACCTCATAAAATTGTGCTTTTTCACATAGGTGTAAGACGTAAGACGCGTCCCACTCATTCTGAGGCACTGTTTCCAGAAGGGAAAGTACCTGCTTTTCTCTAATTTTATTACGCTCCTCTCCCGGTAGAGAAGCATTTTCTGATGTTAAGTGCTCTAAAATCCGGTTCAATATGTCTTTTGGAATCTTTGCTCTTTCACGAGTAACAAAAGATGCAATGAACTCATAAAGGTGTCCAATGTCTATTCTTGAAGGCCAGGCATCTGCAGATTTATTTTTAGACTCTCCATGACAATCTACTTGAAAGATGTCCTCATCAAGGATGTGAACGAGAGCATTTGCCAAATCCTGAACCACTTTGTTTTCCCTGGTAGGATCAAATCCCATCTCCACGACTTGGTTGGCTGAGTCATGTATAGGAAAATCGGATTTTTGAATTTCATCTTCTACAAAAGCACATCTTAAAACATCTAAAGTAGCTTCAGTATCTAGTTCTAAGAGATGATACAAGTTACAGTAGACTCCTTCAGACAACGCTCTCGAAGTTTCTGACTTTTCCAGCAAAAACTGCAAAAGTTCTGTCCTAAGAGAGGGTAGGCGGACTGGGGATATACTTCCGTGTCCTGCAAACAACAAATCTTAAGCTTCAGTAGAACAATATCTATCTTGCAGGGAAAATAGCAGAGATTAAACGTTAGCAACAATGATTTCTACCTAACATCAAGAAGAAGAGGAGAAAAAGCAAAGAGAATAGGCTTAGCTTGCAACACATATATTATGGAACTATAACCAGCACAGAAGTGCAGAGATTACTTATAATGAACTATGCTTCTTCTCTTTCTGTTTTTTTTTTTTTTTTTGGGGGGGGTAGGTGAGGGTGTGGGGGTTTCCATGGAGTGGATAATTTAAGTACACAAAAAAGTCAAAGAAATATAGAAGAAAAATACGCCCAATCCTATGAAATAAACAACAAGCAAGTGAGTCTTCAAAAATATATTCAGCAACTAAAGTAGTTTACTTGAAACAAACACGGTTAAGTACATGCAAATGTTACTTCCATTTCTTTACATGCTATCAGAAATACCAACAGCCACGCCTTGTTTATCAAGATCAGTAGACAGAGACTCAGTATATAATCAATAGGAAAACAAACACAGCCTCAAGAATTATAAGGAAGAAAATGTGCATCTGGAGAAAAGGGAAGGAAAAAAGAGAAAACCAAGTCTACATCAGCCTATGTTCAATATTGTCCCTGAAACTTGACCATATAAGGGACCTCTCATATAAGTTTTATTATAGATATGTAGCAATACTCAAGACTCATTACTGCTGTCAGACTTCCAATTGCTTAACAATCTATTACTCTAGCAAGAACCAAAAAAAGACGAAACTCCACTCTTGAAAATTGAAATACATACCAGGAGGGAAAGCAAGACCAGAAAAGCAATGCTTCAGATAAACAAGCATCCTGTACCTGTTCAAAACACCACCAGTGGATAGGTTAAAATTTCTAAAAAGCTTAACATAAAAGTGAATGCAATTTAACGCCAAAATAAAAATTAATGCATTGTAACACCACGGTTTCAGCAAGTAAACACCTTAGCAGTATCTGAAACATTACCAACCGACAACCTTCCTTTTGAGGGTTAAAAAAACCCTCTTAGGGAAAGAGAATTGCATATTTTCTGTTTTTGCAATGTTCGAATTGATCTGCAAACGCTTCCAGTGGAGGGCCAATTGAGTCACAGTATTCCTCACAAAAAAACCTCTACCATGAACTAAAACATCATCATACTTAAAAATCTTCAGGCTCATCTCAGATTCAGAAGCATCTGATGAGATTGGATAGGCAATCTGGCTTGATACTATAATGGTTTGCACTTTAGGCAAGAACAAAGTGAATATCAAATAGACCTCCAGAAATGAAAAATATGACAAGCAGATCTAACTAAACAAAATTTTACATCCAAGAGTTATGCGTACATCAGCAAAAATAGGAAACATCAAAGTAACGTACCCAAGGGCAGCAGCACTCTCCTTCGGACTCTTGCAAAAGACTACCAACAACTCCTCCAGAGGTGATCTGAAATCATCCAATCCTCGATTGAAAAGATACACCAATGCACAATATAACCCATTCTCCCGGCATAATTTAACAACCTACAAGGGGAAAACAACGAAAACCATTGTTCACAGATAAACTTAAATAACTTTTCCACGAATCATCTTAAACAATCTCCAGACCTGATTGAAATCCAAGGAAGATATGTCCATGTGAAGGACACATTGTTCAACTCGCTGCAACCAACCTTTGCTGCTATAGTGTTCCACCAATGCTTGCATTATCTATAGTGAAATGCCTCACATTTGAGTGCAGTTTGAACTATACATTTACTTAATCGGCAGTTTTTAGATGATTAAACACTATTTAAGATACCTCGGGAGGTAGAGAACTGAGCATATCCTTCAATATATATGGCTCCAAAAGCTCCAAGAATGTGTCTAGATATAACAAAGGGTATTGTTAGTATCAAACATACATTACTTGTCGGTAGATAAACAGGTTGCTCTTGGGAGCATCACAATGGAAGCACAAACAACGATGTTATCTTATGATGACAGAAGCAGTAAATATACCTTGTGCTAGTGAACTGAATGCAAGTCGCAAGCATGTTATGTTAAACGTGGTAAGTATATCAAAGAAAATGACGCAAAAGGGGGAAAAAGAGATTGCCTTCTAGGTGAGAAACCGAGCATACAATCCAAGTCATTATCATATCGCAATCTAACTTGAAGACCACAATTTTCAACAAGGTCGCTACATTTGAAAATCTTACAGTTCTCAACATTGGACACCGTAAGACAATTATAGCACGCTGATTTTCTTTTCTTCCATGGGTGAAAATAACGCTACAATAAAAGCATTAGGTGAACTAGTAAAGTTTTCATCACAAAAAACAGCTTCTAGGAGGCCCCATAATATATTGAAAGTAGAGAGAAGATTCGGCATAATGTGAAAAACCATTTCCCACCCTCTGGTGGTAGTTTGTTATGATTATCCCCAGGATGAGATATACATGTACTCTTATGAGGCCAACCTCCTTTCATCTATCATTAGCGTGAGACTACAAATTCATCTCCACGATACAGAGCATAGGATAGAGCTAGTTTTTGCTTCTCAAAAAGAGACATGGAAGGATACCTCTATGTTGAACAGCAACAAATCTGGAGAATATCTCATCAAAAAGAATGTCCGTTCTGTTGATGTGTACGCAAAATTCAACAGCAACACCACCGACGCGGGTAAATTGTTCTTTTATCTCATTACGTACGGAACTGCTTCTAGTCATGTGGTCATCCATTTGTTGTACTTTGCCAATTTGATTGCAAAATGCCACTGAAATGTAAGAAAATACCTCGTCTACATATGAAAAAAGCAACTCCACCAGGTAAGGCATTATGGCATCTTGAACAGCTTCCAGCGTCCTGGGGAGGTCAATGACCCCATGGGCTTGGCCATCATATAAGGTAATAGCCATGTTCAAGGCACCCATCCAATCACCTGCTTTCCGTAAAACCTGAATCCTTTCTCTCCAAGGTAGAAGGCGTGAAACGACAAGATGCACAGGTCCAAGAATGTAAATAGATGCGCCCCTCACAGCCATAGAGTTGTGATAAGCTTTCTCAGGGTTTCCAAACAGATTATTGAAGTGTGTATGATAAGCCACGAGATCATCTCCAGCAAGACCATCAACGGCAAAACTTGTCTGGTGAATCATATTACCGTCCCTCGAGAATAAGCAAAGCTGTCCATCAACTGTCAGAACTACGAGCATCTGAGAAGTATAAAGACCTCTGCCATCAGCACTGTTCACATTGTTATAAAGACACTTCCCTATAGGAGAGCTAAAATCTAAGAATACATGACACAAACCTGGTCGTCTAACCAGGCAACTCCTACTGCCGTGCTGTCAAGAGACCACTTCCCATAAACTTTCAGTTCCGAGTTCACCAGCTTAGCAACTTGAACTTTTCGATCCCAAGCAATAGCAAGCAATGAGACTCGTTCGGTGGCTGCTTCAGGAGCACTTTCTGCAACAGCTACAACCTTTAGAAGTTGACTCGACAACATTAAATTTAACATTGGACAAAAGCATACCATCAGGAGAACTACATGCTTGCACCATGCACTTCCATGCAGTATATGGCATGGACCCCTCCCGAACACCATCTGGCCTAGACAATGTTGCATAAACTTTTAAAGCAGGACTGAGTCTTACCTGCACAAAAGTCATTCAGTTCCAGACAATCATGATGAATAAACCTCCAGGATGAAATAAGATCGAAACAAAGTCTACAAGTACATGGAATTTGCACTATTATCTGAGGACTTCATACCACCAGAGCGGTTTGGTGGGTGACTAATATGACCACACCTTCTTCATTCAAAGAGGTGCTTTCATTAAATAGTTTCCAACCAGCATCTGGCCCAACAACACCACCCATCATGCTACCAATACTGCTACTCGACGCGCTACTGTTCCCTTGGGAGGATACTGAAATCAATCCAACAAATTCATCGTACAGAAGAGGTGACGCGGATAGCACAGTCCCAGTCTTTTGACCATCAAGAAGACACTGTTTCAATTAGCACAAAAAGAATGCAAGTGAGTATCCAAAAATTTTTAAACAAATTAAAAGGATCGCTTAATGTCTAGAAAGTGTTTGACCTGTGTTTTGACGGAGAACCGATTAAGCAAGGGAACTACTGATAAAGTATGCAACAAAACCAGTCCATTGCTATCACCTGTAACTGCCTTAAATTGACGAGTAACTTGAGAATCCTGGCCTAGAAACAGTGTGTGTACTACTGGTGCTGTGTGTTCCCCACTAATAATTTTGGCAGGTGATCCTCTCTGCAAATCCCAGACCGTAATATGACCGTCAACATAACCAGCTAAGAGCAGGTCTCCCTGCTGATTGAAGCACATGGAAGTTACTGAGGCATGAGATCGATCCCCTTGCATCCCAAGAATCATCATCTGCAACATTTATCATTGAGCAAAACGAAAATATAGTACCAAAAAATAACACAGAACTAAAAGAAGAATGCAGCATGATGACAATCATCCAAGACACTATCCATGAGGACTCATAGTGGAAATTGGAATGACCTGAAGAATTCTTCTTTCAAGCTAGCTAATTTGGCTGTATGTAAATGTAAGCTCACAGAAACTTTTCTTCCCTGTATATACCTACTGTGACAATGAGCAGCATCTCTAAAAAGGAGGCCAAAACAGAGAGGCCACAAATAGCATATATACCAGGGGTTACTGAAAAGATGGAAACTGCTAGGGAGAATGCAAATTAAACAAGAAACAATCTCTTAGCCCAAAAGGCAGGACAGGCCCAAATTTACCAACTCATCTTTCCAAAAAATCTACTTTTGAGGATTTATCACGCCAATATACTCCATGCAGAAGCAGGAATAATATGACATATTCACAAAGGACTTTGATAGGAAGTTTTCTAAAGTTAGCGGATGACAAATCAGATGAGTAAGTCCTCTAAGGGTTGGAGTTCAACAGCAGATATGTTATCAGCACCTGCATATAATTCTGCTTGAATAACATATTGGCCATCAGGAATCTCAAGCGCACAATAAAAAGCACAGTTCCATGATGAAGTCATCCTTCAGTGCGTTTGATTTGTTGACTCAGAGCTAGCAGGCACTTATTAGGAGAGAACACACAAAGTCCTTGATGAACTCATTAACATATGAGTAAACATCAGCCAAAGTTGGCATGACTAAATATAAATGAGGAAAAAGCAGTACCTTGGCGTCCATGTTGTCAGCATGAGTGGCAGAATACTTAGAAGGCAGAACAAGGATGACCCCTTTTGACATCCCAACGGCAATGAAATTAGGATGAACTTGCAAGACTTGGGGAGAACCATGGTCACGTCTGAATGCCTGAGAAGAAATGGTACGGGTAATAGCATTGTCGGAATTAACATCGAAGTATCCCAATGTAGTGGAACCCCTGCGGACACCCTCAAGCCTCATTGGCTGAGCCGCTGCACCCTCTTCCCAGTGGAGACCTGTGGATGCCTGTTTCCTCTCAATCTCTTCAGCCAACTCTAGAGGCTTCTTCTGCGGTTTCTTCTCTGGCTTCTCGCTTACCCTCTTGCTTTCCAACTCCTCAATTCTCTCTTGGACGAGCTCATCTATGTCAGCTGCCGAGCTCTCATTATCCCTAACTTCAGAAAGGCCATGCTTTTCAAGAGATTCCTCATTACCTGCATCCCTCTCGTGGGAATCGTTGGGAATTGAGAGAGTGGGATGGTCATCGGCGACTATATCGCGTTCCACAGGCGAACCGTCAGCGACCTGGTCAACCAGAAGAAGGGACTCTGCAGGGGACTCGACAGTGGAATCTCGTTGGGCAGGAGAGGAGCTGACCAATTCCTCTTGTTCCTCCTCCTCAAGTGCCGGAGATTCAGCTTCAAGGCGATCTTCAGGAGCAAGATGAACGGGATGCCCTAAAGCGGATTGGAACTCGCCCATCTTACTATCAACGTCTTCCGCATCGTCCTTATGCCGCAACCTCAACTGACTATCCAAGCCATGGAGCGCGTCAACGGAAGAGTCCAAGGCATCATGGGAATTGGAGACGGAAGGAAAAGACGAGGAGGAGGAGGAGGAAGGAGTGAGGAGAGCCCTACGGGACTTGATAGCAGCGGCGTGAGGGGTAGGGAGCGAGCGGGAGGCGGCGGCTGCGGCGGCGAGCGCGGCCCCTGGCTTGGCATTGGACCTCACCCCGCCAAACAGGGAAGGCAGCTGCCTAGAGGAAGACGATGCCCAGGGGACGGAATCGGGAGGCTTCAGCCGAGAATTGGAAGAAGCAGGCTTCTTATCATCAGGTGAGAGAGGGGGGCGAGGCAGCGGAGGTGGGGGTGGAGGTGGAGGTGGGGACACCGGGGATCTGAAGGCATCGGAGGAGCCGCCGATGGATGGACGGTTTCGATGCTGGGGCGAGGACGGAGGAGAGGAAGGAGGAGGAGAAGGAGAGTGAGAAGAATCGGAGAGGGACTCATTGAGGATTTCATCGATGGTCCGGTGAGGGAATGATCTCCAGTCTTCTTCGTCGTCTTCGTCGTCGTCGTCATCATCGTCGTAGTGGTGCCGGTCTTTCTGGGAATTCAGAAAAGAATCGATGTCGAGCTCCATGCTGTGCTGGTGCTGGGGAAGGGGAAGGGGGAGCTGCTGCTGCTGCTTCTTCTTCTTCTTCTGCTCAGTCATAAGTCTTTAAGTCCTCTCGAGCTCGCGAGAGTCATCCACCGTTCCGTTTCTTCCGATCGAGATTGAGATGGGGGAAGGCAAAGTCGGTGGAGGTGAATTTAGCCCTGATTCAGCAGAGCTCCAACAAGTTCCTTCCCAATTGCAAACTCCATCATCCATCCCCTGATCCGTCTACCCTATCATCTGATTTCCCATTCTCATCATCATCATCATCATCTTCTTCTTCTTCTTCTTCTTCTTCTTCTTCAAATCTCGTTCTCAAGTCAAATTATCTCCGAACAAAAATCATGAAATTCAATAAATTTTACAACAAAGTGTAGGGCTTTCTACAAGCATCGATAATTGTATTATTAAGAATGGACATGGATATGTTTAATTAACGAGTTAAATAAGGTTCATAATATGATATCATATTATGATTTTATGGAAATCATTATCAAGTTCTAATTATTAAATAAATATATGATCTAATATTTGATTATTTTTATAAAAGGAAAATCGATTGCATCCTCAAAACTACCACTAGTTATATGGAGAATTCTAATATATATCGCCACATGAAGTAAAGAAGCCCTCCTAATTTAAAGAGATTTCAATCCTTTTACTTCTCCAATACATCATAAATTAATTATTTTGCAAATTAAAATGTTTAATTATATTTTATATTTTTATAATTTAATCGCTTCTTTTAAATAGAATTACCAAGAAAATTCAAATTGTGAAATATTTTTCTCTTTCCTCTCATATGTTTACAGGTTATTTATATTTGTCATAATTCCATTCCATTTTCATAATTGATATATTTCATTATAAGATGCCCTTGCAAAAAAAAAATGTAAATGTCCCATTTTTTCTTGCATACATGCAATGTTTGTGCATTTTGGCTAGTATTATGTAAGGGAAAGAAGTGTTTCTATTCTTTGTGTTGTCATTACTTTAGTCACACACAATTATAAATGTAGAACTTATTCGTATTATATCGTAATATAATTATATCTTGTAATTGGGAAAACGACATAAATAACCATTGAATTTAAGGTCAACATGCAATGCCGTTCATAAATTTTTAATTTGCTTAACATGTTCCTTGAACTTCAATCGAATGTATAGCTCGATTCCTATTATGGTGCATGAACTTTGAATTTATTCAAATTTTTCATTGTAACTTTTCAAAAAAAAAAGTTAGACGTTAATAATCCATAGACCTCTAAGGTGTGTGCATTTTCACTTGTATTATGTAATGAGAAGAAGTGTCTCCAAATTTTACGCTGCCATTATATAAGCCGCTCACATTTATACGGGTACTAGTTTCAACTTAAATTTAAAAATTGGGATCAAGGAAATGTGATATTAATATACAAGCATAATGAAAAAATAATAATAATGTGGCAAGCTATGAGTGAGCATCTGAATAGCCCTTCATATTTGGCACTTAATAAAGACCATATTATAAATTAGTTTATGAAATAATTAGGTGAATCCTTAATTCATTGTAATGTTAACAATTTGTTCAGAACTAAAAAAAAATACAAAATAACAAATAATTAAAAATTATTATGACGTCCCCTCCTTTAATAATTGGTAACCCTCTGGTTGCTTTAAAAAAAATGTGTTATGCTAGCGAGACTCGATTAGTTTTGTAAACCTATTGAATTCTGTAATCAGGGCTGCAAAGAGTGAGTCTAGGTGGGCTTGGCAGATTGGACTTCGATCCAACAATCTTAAAGAAAGAAGCCGGGCCAGATGAGTAAGAGGCCTTTTATATATATTAAGCCCAGTCATGTAGTGAGCTTGTTTTCAGAACCACGCATATATCCCACGTCTCTTTGTTTTTATGGATTTTCCATTTGCGCTATGTACAGGCGTCACTCCCCCCGGCGCATTGCATCCTTTAGCCGCATGTGGAATTGCACCGTAGCCCAGTTTCACGCAGTAACTCGCGAGGACTGATTTATTGATGCTTGCTTGTATTATTTGCCAAAAGTCAGTTTGAAAAGTTTTCCCATGAGGTACTCTTGTTAGAGTTAATTAGGTAGGTTAGAGTTAACTAATTTATCATGTTTCCTTAGATAGTCAACTACACAATCCTATCCTTCCGCTTTGTTCTCATCTTGCTGTCTGAGCTGAACGTTCTTGAATTCTCCATTTGCTCAGTGAAAGTATTTCTTTACTTACCTCATTTGAGAAACAAAAACTAAGATTTGCTTTATCCGATATCAAACGAAAGCTAGGAGCAAATAAAACACCTTTTAGTATCAAGATCGACACGTGAATCTGCATTTCATAACCATACAGGAGATTTTCACCTCATACTACTACTCCATTATGTGCATAATGAGAATACATACATGAAAAAAAAAATCGAAATTATTCTCTTTATGATTGAGTGCGGCTAGTGTTTTTACAAGAAGTGTCTAGCCAACCTTCCTGCAAAAGATCTTGTTTAACATCAAATGGGTTGATCATAGAGTGAAAAATAGTAACCTCAACAATTTCTTCATCCCATACCCTCCTTAAAATTTAGTAATTCATCATTTCAATTGTCTTCGATGGATATATGGATCTCCAAAATACAAACGAAATGGATGTTTGTTATCTCAACCATTCTTATTTGGTCTAGTTTCGATAGGAATGAGTATAATTTATAACAACAAATTTTTTAACATTGTTCATTTCTAGGTGTAGTACTTCTTTTCTTATGCCACCTATTGGTACCAATAGATTAGGGTTGAACCCACAATACATATCCCATAAGTGTAACCTTTCGATCAATACCAAAATCAATAATGAAGCATCTATGGCTATATTAATCAAGGATACACGGCAGAAGAAATTATCTTTTTTTAGGGTCCTTAGCTAGTGATCCGAGCAGTTTCCTCTGGACGATTAAGCTTATCCCCCATAGTCTCACTGGTTGACCTTAACCATGATTATTATGGAGGTCTTATCTAGTATTCAGAGCTTATGTCGATTTGGTACCACTCTCGTAGCCCACACCAAAACAATGCTTTACTCCTAGATGTCGGTCTACTATGTCTCAGTGCATTTCAAGAAAACCAATTAGCCTTGGGTTTGAGTGGTGTTTCACGTCTAATCATAAGTTATCCGCCAATTCTTCAATATGAGTTGGTTTGGACTTGCACTTTAATTTCAACCAAACTTCATCATGGTTATGGATAAATCTCTCAAGTTTTGGCCCATGAGCAATGATAGTTGCCCGATCAAGACTTTTCACTATGGCTTCCAGTGGGTTCCCTTACATATGAGTTGATGGCTTATTCTTCAATAGGCAGGCAATCAGAGCCTAAGTTTAAACTTTGGAGGTGCAACCGTCGATGGTCAAAATCATTAGCTTATCACTTATCTTTTGAGCCATGAACAAATTTCAACTAAAAATAGAAACAAATGTATTATTCATTTTACATCAAGCAATATATGTACACCCAGAGCACGCTTCATCTCTTATATCATGTCATTCTTCAATTATATAGCTACTAACATCCATATCTCGACCTCAACATTGTCTATTTACTTTTGGTATTAATAGTCTACAAGCATCCACGTCAATCTGCTGTTGTGTAGCTTGCTCGGTAGACACACCAGCTTCTTTGGTTATCGCACTACAGTCGCGTCAGCCTCTTCTGCTATCACTACACTGTGACCACATCAACTTATTGTTGTGCAGCTCGCCTACATTAGCCCATTCTCTCTTTAGTAGACGATACCTATTGGAAATGTTCTCTACGAATGATTGGTTAATTTATTGATGTCTTCACTTAGGCGTCACAATTTTCAGATCTTTTCACAACAGCCTCTAAGTCAACTCATGTTTGAGGGGTCATTAAAGATAATTAGAGTATCTCCCTTGATTATCCATATCTATTAGGATTGTACATATATAATATATCATTGATTGTGCTATTCCTGATTGATTACAATTGATGTCGTAATATCTTGTTACTTTATATGATCATTAAGTAAAGTTTATAAATAGGTTCATGTTCTCTTCATTATACAATACAAAAAAAAATTATACAAAAATTACACAATTATGTCTTCCAAATTATCTTATATGCTCTAATTCTATTTGTTCTGGTAACGACATCTTGCACAATTCTTCCATTTGCAGTCGAGCATTCCAAACCCGAAAGCACATATCTTTCTCTATCTTATGAGCAAAGTGTTTGCATTTTTGCTAGGATTACGTAATAAAGAGGAGCTTCTATTTTTTACATTGTCATTATTTTAGTCACATGCAATTTTATTTGTACATAGCTTCTTTTTGAATTTAAAAGAAGGATAAAGTAAAGATGTCATGAGCTATACGGGGGTATTTAAGAAGTGTATTATATTTGACAATGAATGATATTTTTTTTCTTATCATTTGATGATTTAATTTCGTAAGTCTATTTATTTAAATAAGTTGCAAAGAACAATTGGCCAAGCTGAAAAAAACTAGTCCGCTGAAAGATGGAAATGTCATAGAGAAGTCTTGTTTGAAAATATAGTGCTTGGGATGTGATCTTCAAAAAAATTATTTAACAGATCGAGGCATTCAAGATAAGGAGAAGTGCAATTGACCAAGTTGACAAGAAAGTTGAGAATATATCGAGGTGCAGGGGAGAGATAATGTTCCGAGACATGGTTCTTGGGATGGGGACCTTCGAAAAATTCTTTGACAGATCGAGCTTCCGGAGAGATAGACGCAATTTGGAATGTAGTTCTTGGCATGGCACCTTTGAAAAATTTGTCAAAGGTCGAGGTGCTAGATAAAGATATGTACTCGTTCTGCGCACTGCACTCTTGCATGCAACAAGGTCGTATGCGATTCGAGTGGAGCACCATGTCCCATCATGTATAAGTATAGAGAAAATTTCAAATAAAAATTCGAAATGAAGATATTTTCTTAAAAAGGGATTCAAAATAGACATTATTTCAAATTATAACCTTAGTAATTAATTTAGTATAGAATTATAAACCAAGTTCATCGCTACCCAAATCTTATCTCCGGTCAAGAGAATTTTTGTCCGAGTACAATTTTTTCTTTATTTTTGTTTTTCTTTCTTTTATCCTCTCTTTCCTTTCTTCTTTTCCTCTCGTCTCCCTCACGCACCTTCTTGCTAGAGCTCCCCTCTCGGCTAGCTTTTCACTCACACCTCCATCTTCCACACTATCATCGGCCTCTCTCTCTCTCTCTCTCTCTCTCTCTCTCTCTCTCTCTCGTCATATGACCAGGATTAGTTTTTCTTCAGCGCAAGCATTACCACACAACCCAGTTCATTGAATATTTTAAGTTACACTCTCCGAAATGGTTCGTAAACGATTCCACGAAGCCAAAACCAGTGAGCCTCCAACAATATGTTCCCTTTATCTCGACATTCATCAAGTTTTATCAAGTTTGGGTCTATTTGAGTGTCTTCCAATTAGGTATACTATGCACCCCAAATATGTCCGTTAAAAGAATGCAGTTCATGGATCATTGCACATTTTATCAAAGTTCATGGACCATTTGTATCGTTATTCCTAAAAATATATGATGGACATCTTCTCTTTGTTAGGACTTGTATTTGCCACCAACCATCATATCGATATATCTCCAAACAATTTATAAACTATTATGATCACTACTATGATGTTGCCCAAATAGATAAATTGCAGGAGTCCGAGACCGATATTGATGGGAAGCTAATTTCTTCTATCCTCCAAACCAGAGCTTATGGGTTGACAAACATCGGTATCGCATCCTAAGTTGACTCTCATAATCGCACATTATGGTGTCCACTATTCCAGAGACTTCACTCACACTGATGCATACTTTTTTGTTAGGCGCCATTTTCTCTGGGTATCCAATGATTGGGCACGACAGCAGATTGCAATCATCATGCTCATGGCTAGATAGTCCCCAAGATGATTTGATTACTGCTTTTCCGTGGGATCCACGAGTTTAGGGCGAGTTTTTTCAGCAAACCCCATTTAGCATTGGACTTTTTGTGATAAAGAGCTTCATCGAAGACATCCAACAACTCATTGCACTAGAGCCTATATGTCAGGTCTTCTAGCGCTTGCCTGGGCGAGCAGGAGGATGCAATAGACTTCGACATCACTTACTACAGGAGCGAGGATTCATTGAGCCCGAGGCTATGTCCAGACTTTCTCGAAGAAATAGAACAGACGGGACTTTACAAGTACAGCGCACTCCCTCGTTGAGCCAAGAACATGAACTTGGCTTTCGATGGAGCGATCAAAAGATACAGAAAAACCCCAGATTTTTTGAGAGTGCAGGAGATGTATGATCCGCTAGGGCTATCTTCTAGCGAATGGACAGACCAAGTTCTCAGACTAAAGGAGGGTGCGAGCATAGATAGGGACGGAAGTGCACTTGAAGGATTATGCATTTGAATTTTGTTCACAAGATGCACACTGTGCCCTCGACAAGGGCTACTATTGGAGACCGGGAAGAGCCTATAAAGAGTGCAGGATTTGTACTCCAGTCGGTTCGAAATTATAGTACGGACGTGGCTTCATCACTTTTAGGTCTCAAAGTCTAAGCCGTTCAACTCCATATGTTTGTCTGAATGGTTACAGGTATGCTTATCATGATGTATTTGGATTGAGAATGAGATCAAGAAAATGTTATAGTCCACGATTGCCATGGAAAGGAACTAGTTCAAGATGTATTGTCCTTGTTCTCGGCCTAGAGTTACAGACTGCTGCCTATGTCTTTCAGCGTCCACATACCTCTCTCTGTATTTAGCAATATTTATGTGATTTTCTGGTATCAAAGAGATGCAGATCGACATGCTTTGTATTGGTGGACAAGTCTTCAACGTGTTACACTAAGACATTTTCCTTTTGGTTTGTTCCAGCTAAAAGACCAAATCAAGTAAATGAACGCATTTGTTTGGTTTGAACTCTGAAGCGAACAGCATTTTATAATTTGTTGCTATTTTAAAAATACATATATTTCGATATAAGATGATTTTACAAAGTCTTTTAAATGTCAATTTCTTTGCGTGCATGCAACGATGTGCATCTTCGCTAGCATTATGCAATCACTAGAAGTGTCTCTTATCTTCTTCTTTTTTTAACATTTGTTATTATTGGAGTCACAAGAAATTATATGCGCCGTGTAGCTTCCAATTAAATTTACAAAACGGGACAAAGGTAAGATATTTCGATATTTGTTTACAAACATAACATAACAAGGAGATGTGTCATGCTAAAAGTGAACATCTATACATCATATTCAACACTTAAATGGTTTGATAAATTAAGTTGCAGAGAGTGAGTCTAGGTGGGCGAGACGAGCAAAAGAAGTGATTTTCTCTACACAAAACCCAGTCAATGGGCTGTAAGATAATGTCTCCGTTTTGGGAAGATTTTGTCTTTATGGATTCCCGTCCACGTCATATACGTAACATAATATATTACTAAAATCATCGAGAGACGAGGAGCATTCCTAATCAAAAAGCAGTAGAGGTCCAAACAAGTCCCGTAATATCTATATTTAGAAATAAAAGAAAACTCCCTTAACATTTCGATAATTAGAGTTGCAAACATATAAGGTTGGGCGCGTGGAGCACCTCACGCCGCAGCACAGTCATAGCATAGCAATCGTTATACCCAGGAATCTAATCTACGCTTTCATATAAGATGAAAAGAAGATCTCCTGCTTTATAGAGTTCACAATCCCTCTACTCCTCCAAAATAATACTCGATTAAATAACACAAAATCATCAAAGAAATAAAAAGAAGAACAAAATGTTAAAAATATATTATTATGTTATAGATATATTATTGTGATCCCACATTTATTTGTTTCCCGTTTTAATTCCTTAACGGATAATACCCACAATATTATGTGATAATTATTCGATACCATAATTATCTTCTTGATGGGAGAAGTTACGCGAAGGGGTGCGAACGCGAGTTATAAATAGGGGTCTTCTAAACCAAACCCTTAAGGCTTAAGAAAACACACCATCGGTTTCTAAAGGGGATTGGCTAGAGATTTCCGATCTCTGAACGTTCACAACTTCTGGAGTTACAGGTATCAATGGCTGGAGGTAAGTAAATCTCTTCACGTTTCCGCATACGGTCTCGCTTAAGAACGGATTTGTTCGTTCATGAATAATCGAGACATATAGATCTTTATCTATATTTATTCCAACATTTGGTATCAAAGCCATTGTATCTCTGTCTTGATGAAATTCGTGTGAATTTATACTGAATTTTTGGGTAAAATATAAAAATTGGGGCTTTTCGGGCTTAAGTGTGAAATCATTGATTTCGCCCAAATTCGGGCGAACCGCGATCCGATTTCGACTATACATGTTCGCAATTATATGGGTAACAAAAGCCCTAAATAAATTCGGCATTACGTTGATCGCCGGAGAAGAATTGCGAGGTTTTTTTTTAGGGTTCGTCGTTTGTGTTTTGGTTCGATTAAAGACTTATTTTTTACCGTTTTCGTTGATTCTTGGACCCATGTGGTCACGCCGGCATTGGCTACGAAACCCAAAAATTTAATTTTTGTTTTGGGATGAGCAGCCGGAGAAGAATCGTGGAGGAAAGCGGCGGAACACGGCTGAAAACAAAAGTAAAAATCGCGAAAATCGCGATTCTGGAACGGGAGTAGCGGGCTCGTGGCTTCCACGCGCCCGCGGGCCAGCTTTGGGCGCGTGAAGTCCACGCGCCCGTTCAGGGCTTTGGGGCGTGTGAAACTCACGCGCCCGTGTGGGGCTATTTCCCTTTTAATTTTCTGCTTTTCCTAAATTTCCGATAATGCCCCCTTTGATCAGAATTTCTGTTTTTGCCCTTTATTGTTCTTCCCCAAGGGCTGCCGCATTGACTATTTTGCCCCTGATTGAATTGAATATCTAATTTTACCCTGTTTGAGCATATTTACAGATTACCCTTATGGTTTAATAACTGTTTTGTCATTATATGCAATTTGTGAATATGTATTGCATGAAATTTAATGTCTAGTGATCCGTATATTTTTTAGTTAATTAGGAGTAGCCACAGCATCCTTGATTAATTAATTTATATACATTAAGTGCCTCCGGATCACATTTAAGTAAAAAGGACATTACTTGTTATTAATTATATTTATATAATGGATTTTATTCCACATGAATTTCCATTATACTAATATAATTAATTAGGTTGAAATATCATATTATTTTTCTTGATTTACCCACAGGGATTGAGAAAATGAATATAGTGTGATAGTTTCTTCATGAAGTTATTATGAATCTATTTAAATTAAGAACTTAGCCCACAGGCAGTTTTTATGTTATGTGATTCGTATTTTCCATATTTTGCATTGGCAAAGTATGATATTGCTTTAATTAGCCTCAAATTTATGACATAAGCATGTATGTTTGTTATGCAGCTTTACAACCTGTGACTTTCTCTGAATTTAAGAATGATGTTCCCATACTGCATGGTGACAATTATAAGGTTTGGAAGGAATTGATCCTTCTTCAATTAGGGATGATGGATATTGATTATGCTATAAGGAAAGACGAACCACCTGCTCCTACTGATTTGAGCACTGCAGCTGAGATAGCCCTTTATGACAAATGGGAGCGGTCTAACCGCCTTAGTGTCATGTTCATAAGGACTAAAATATCTCATATCATACGTGGTTCGGTCGCTCAGCATGACAATATTATATTATTATTGGATGTCATACATGCGCAGTTTGAAACTTCAGAAAAGGCGCATGCCATGACTTTGATTATGAAGTTTTCATCCCTGAAGCTCACTAATGTAAGAGGTGTACGTGAGCACATCATCAAGATGAGGGACATTGTAGCTCAACTGAAGAATCTTGAAGTTGATATACCTGAATCTTTTCTTGTGTATTATATTCTGAACACTCTTCCACAACAGTATGCACATTTCAAGATTTCTTATAACACACATAAGGATAAGTGGTCAATTAATGAACTCATGACCATATGTGTTCAAGAAGAAGAAAGGTTGCTTATGGAATTCGGTGAAAGTGCTCATTTGGCAACACAAGGAAGGAATAAGAAGCAAGGCAAGCAGAAGGGGAAAGGTAAAATACCTCCCAAAGCTGACATTAAGAAAGAATCCAAGTGCTTTTTCTGTAAAAAGAAGGGGCACATGAAGAAGGATTGTGTCAAGTTTAATGCCTGGCTCGATAAGAAAGGTAATTCAATTTCTTATGTCTGTTATGAATCTAATATGGCTGATGTGAGTCATAACACATGGTGGATTGATTCTGGTTCTACAATCCATATTTCGAATTCCTTGCAAGGTTTTCAAAACCGCAGGAAGCCAGTGGGCAGTGAACAAAGAATCTATTCTGGAAATCAGATGTGTTCGCATGTGGAAGCTATTGGGACATGCAGATTAGTTCTCAATAGTGGTTTTGTTTTGATTTTGGAAAAGACTTTTTATGTACCAAGTTTCTCAAGAAACTTGATTTCAGTTTATAGACTTGTACCTTTGGGATACTCCATTAATTTTTCAAATTCTACCTTCAGTTTATCATTTAAATCTGAAATTGTTGGAGATGGTATTTTGTTTAATGGTATTTTTCGAATTAATTTACAAGACAATGCCTTATATAATGCGATGCACGTTCACAATAATGCTGGTATAAAGAGATGTGTTGTGAATGAGGATTCCTCTATGTTATGGCATCGGAGATTGGGACATATCTCCATTGAGCGAATTAAGCGATTAGTGAATGAAGGAGTACTTAGTACTCTAGATTTTACTGATTATGACACTTGTGTAGATTGCATAAAGGGAAAGCATACCAACAAGTCTAAGAAAAGTGCCAAGAGGAGTACAGAATTATTAGAAATCATTCATACAGATATTTGTAGTCCAGATATGGATTCATATGGTCAGAAATATTTCATCTCCTTCATTGATGATTATTCACGATATATGTATCTTTACTTTCTTCATAATAAGAATGAAGCATTAGATGCCTTTAAAGTTTTTAAGGCTGAAGTAGAGAAACAATGCGATAAGCAAATTAAGATCGTGAGATCAGATAGAGGTGGAGAATATTATGGTAGATACACTGAAGATGGACAAGCACCTGGTCCATTCGCGAAGTTTCTTCAAGAGCATGGGATAGTTGCCCAATACACCATGCCTGGTTCTCCAGACCAAAACGGTGTAGCAGAAAGAAGAAACCGGACTTTGTTAGATATGGTGCGGAGCATGCTTAGCAGCTCAAAACTTCCTAAGTCTTTGTGGACTGAAGCTCTTAAGACGGCTGCGTACATATTAAACCGAGTTCCAACCAAGGCTGTCTCAAAGACGCCTTTTGAGTTATTCAAAGGTTGGAAACCGAGTTTGTGACATGTACGTGTTTGGGGATGTCCGTCAGAAGTAAGAGTTTACAATCCACAAGAAAAGAAGTTAGATCCAAGGACTATAAGTGGGTATTTCGTTGGATATGCCGAAAAGTCTAAGGGATACAGATTTTATTGTCCATCTCACACCACTAGATTTGTGGAATCGAGAAACGCTAAGTTTCTTGAAAATGACTTGATTAGTGGGAGGGATCAATTTAAGGATTTTGTTCCTGAAAAGGATCATTTAGATACTCAACATTCTACTTCAAGTATAAGATTGGTTGTTATTCACAACACCCCTTTAGTTCAACCGGATGTTGCACAACCAATCACTGAAGTTCCACAACATACTGATATTGATATGACGGATCAAGTTGTTCAGGAATTACCTGAAACTGTCAAACATCCAGTTGAACAACATGCTCCTCAAGAGAATGTTGATGAGACATTAAGAAGATCCACTAGAATGAAGAAATCAACAATTTCTAGTGATTATATTGTGTATTTACTTGAATCTGACTATGATATTGGAGCTGAAAATGACCCTGAAACGTTTTCACAAGCAATGGATAGTGATGAATCCAATTTGTGGTACAATGCCATGAAGGAAGAGATGAATTCTATGGCACATAATGAAGTCTGGGATTTGGTTGAGTTGCCTAATGGTGCGAGGGCCATTGGTTGTAAATGGGTCTTCAAAATTAAGAAGGACTCATTAGGCAACATTGAGAAATATAAAGCCAGATTTGTTGCCAAAGGATTCGCTCAAAGGGAAGAGATTGATTACACAGAGACTTTTTCTCCTGTATCTAAGAAAAATTCCCTTCGCATCATTTTGGCATTGGTTGCCTATTCTGATATGGAATTGCATCAAATGGATGTGAAAACGGCGTTCCTCAATGGAGAACTAGAAGAAGAGGTTTACATGAAACAACCAGAAGGATTCTCTTCTAGTAATAGTGAGCATTTGGTTTGCAAGCTTAAGAAAGCTATATATGGATTGAAACAAGCATCCCGCCAATGGTACTTAAGGTTTCATGATGTTATCTCTTCATTCGGTTTTGAAGAGAATATCATGGATCAATGTATATACCAAAGGGTCAGTGGGAGCAAAATTTGTTTCCTTGTGCTATATGTAGATGATATTTTACTTGCAACCAATGATAAAGGTTTGCTTCATGAGGTGAAACAATTTCTCTCTAAGAATTTTGACATGAAAGATATGGGCGCGGCATCTTATGTCATTGGCATTAAGATCCATAGAGATAGATCTCGAGGAATATTAGGACTATCTCAAAAAGCTTATATCAATAAAGTCTTAGAGAGATTTCGGATGAAAGATTGTGCACCTAGTGTAGCACCTATTGTCAAGGGCAATAAATTCAATTTGGATCAATGCCCAAAGAACGATCTAGAGAGGGAACAAATGAGGAATATCCCATATGCTTCTGCAGTTGGAAGCTTGATGTATGCTCAGGTTTGCACTCGACCTGATATTGCATTCGCTGTGGGAGTATTAGGAAGATATCAGAGTAATCCAGATATTGATCACTGGAAAGCTGCAAAGAAGGTGATGAGGTATCTTCAAGGTACCAAAGGTCACATGCTTATGTATAGACGGACAGACAACTTGGAAGTAGTTGGTTATTCTGATTCGGACTGGGCTGGTTGTGTTGATTCCCGACAATCAACATCGGGATACGTATTTATGCTAGCCAGTGGAGCTGTGTCATGGAGGAGTGCCAAGCAAAACTTGGTTACTACTTCTACTATGGAGGCTGAGTTCGTCTCTTGTTTTGAGGCCACTTCACATGGTGTGTGGATGAAGAATTTCATCTCAGGGCTTAGAATTGTTGATTCTATTGCTAGGCCATTAAGAATATATTGTGACAATTCAGCTGCGATTTTCT
The DNA here is from genome assembly GCA_019926035.1 of Melaleuca alternifolia. Lineage (NCBI taxonomy): Eukaryota > Viridiplantae > Streptophyta > Magnoliopsida > Myrtales > Myrtaceae > Melaleuca > Melaleuca alternifolia. Next base: position 93,506 of record JAGKPW010000079.1, read on the forward strand.
TGGCTAAAAACCACAAAAGTGGTAGTCAAAGCAAGCACATTGACATCAAGTATTTAGCCATTAAAGAACGTGTCAAAGAGAAGAAAGTGGTCATTCAACATATTCCCACTGAATTGATGATTGCTGATCCTTTAACTAAAGGCATGCCACCGATGAGATATAAGGATCATGTGGTTGGGATGGGAATTGGTCCTATCATGTAGACTATTGTCATATTGACAAGTTTATGAAATTTTTATTCAGTTGTGATGTTTTCTCAATTCAGGTGTACACATTCATTTATTATGAGAATAACAATCACTTTTGACCCTAAATAAACATATGGTTTATTCATTAAGTTATATTATCACATATGAGCTGATTTTGAAAGATGAGATACATGTGATACATGGAAGAGATGACCTATCGCCATGATTCATGTCTTTTGTCTTCAGCTGTAGTTTTGTGGATTTAGTTTGGTATTTGTTGATGGAATGTTGGGATCAAGTGGGAGAATGTTAAAAAAATATTATTATGTTATAGATATATTATTGTGATCCCACATTTATTTGTTTCCCGTTTTAATTCTTTAACGGATAATACCCACAATATTATGTGATAATTATTCGATACCCTAATTATCTTCTTGATGGAAGAAGTTACGCGAAGGGATGCGAACGTGAGTTATAAATAGGGGTCTTCTAAACCAAACCCTTAAGGCTTAAGAAAACACACCATCTGTTTCTAAAGGGGATTGGCTAGAGATTTCCGATCTCTGAACGTTCACAACTTCTGGAGTCACAGTTTCTACATCAAATTTCATCAATGGCTGGAGGTAAGTAAATCTCTTCAGTTTCCGTATACGGTCTCGCTTAAGAACGGATTTGTTCGTTCATGAATAATCCAGACATATAGATCTTTATCTATATTTATTCCAACACAAAAAAGATCATAAGAGATGTATATGTTTCGGCCCGACAATCGATACTTACTCAATGAAAAGGGCTGGTGGCAAGAAATCTATTATGAATTTGAAGAATCATAATTATAATCACTCATATGCTCAAGTATCTTAATCTTAAAACTTATAATGTTTAGCGTCACGTAATCACTCTTTAAAATTACTCACCGCTTTATACACTAACGTCTCTGTAAAGAAAATGTCTCGATTGAGTGGAGAGTTGTCTTCGCACAAACAAACCTACCGTGTCCGAATGTTTGTCTATTCGCAGGGCGGCCGTAAACGAGAAGCCCCTTTTATTTGGGCGGCACGAAGAAAGTCAAAGGATAATGAGCACTTACTATTCTGTGCGACCAATCAAGCTGAAGCCCACAAAATTCAGACAAAGAAAGCGATCCCTTCAAATCGAAAGTTTGACATAAAGCAAACTTTGACCGAGAGAAACTTTTCTTTTTTATCTTTGAAGTTTTCACTCGACAGCGATAGGAAGTTCATTTCCTCTTTTCACGAACCAAAAGGGCGGCAACAATCCAGACTTCCCCCATTAATATGGTTTTATTTGATGGTTTCAAACTCAAAGACTTAATGTAACAATCATCAAATTAGCTCGACATGTGAAGCAAAGACATGATTTATTAATATACAAAATACGTATAGTCATGCTTCTATTTTATCTCTTGTAATTCAGTTTTAGGATTTGAACCTTTTTTTCTATTCCACGAACAACCTTACCAACGAAAGTGGCAGTGAATAAAAGAGAATTAGACAACGCTATTTTTCATTTATTTTTCCCTTCAAGTCGAGCTTTCTAAGCAATACCATCTTACAATTGGTCACAAGTTTTTGGTAGCGTCACGTTTTAGGCCAAGTCTCTGATTTTGAAAAGTTGAAATTAGAGGAACTTCATCTTGACTTATTTTCATGCTTACATCTCCAGTTTTTTTGTTTGTTTGAGTCTATCATTTTCTATCTATCATTATTCATGATACCTACTTAACCTCGTGTTTGAAACAACTTCCCTTTCGTGTTACAAAGAGATCTCTCGGTCGTTATTGGCCACAAATTGAATCATAGATTAGTCTTCCCAAACTCACGATGCCTTCACAAATTAAACATCACTCTAATCGCTAACTGTGAAGCAAGATATAAAGCGTCTCCTTTGGAATCAAAGAACTTTTCAACCGACAAGACTTTGGTTATTTTACTATAAAAAAAACCAAAGTGCTGTCGGCCGAATCTAATTAATTCTTGAGAAATACATATGTGATTATTCTCAACCCATTGTGAAATTTAAACAGCCTGTTTTGGGCAAAAAAAATAATAATTACAAATTAGTGTGGGATTCTACTTCTTTAAGCATTTGTGGCTCATGAGATATTGTTACTGTTACGGTGATCCAAATACTACTATATTAGCAAAGCTCTTAATTATTTCGCTATAAATCCACAAAGATATATGGGGGCATGTTATCATATGGGTTGAAACTCCAAATGGGCTTCTTCTTCTTTGTCTATTGAACATCTTTTTCTTTTTCTTTTTCGGTTAGAGTCTATTAAGCATTTGATTGGCTAGACTTCTTCTCAAATCAGTTAATTGGTCTGCCGTTCTCTTAAGGTGATCAATTGACACTTGCCTTCTCACCAAATCATGAAGAAGGCAAACACGCTACCACTTATCACTCGTTGCACCTCAGCTCAGTATTAGGAAGGACGCACAAGGATTGTTTAAGGATGGCGTTCCTTGCTTAGGGATGCTTCACATTGAAAAATTGTTCCACCCTTCCGTCAATACACAAGTATATCACACTATTAATGTCTTTCAGTAAAGAGTTTGAAAAGCCTTACCAATGTCCATTTCTCCAAGTAATGACATCTTGCTCAATTCTGTACCAAAAAAAGAAAAAAAAGACATCTTGCACAACTCTTTCATTTGTAGTTCTCCATCGTACACGCGATGTGTTTATGTTTTTGCTAGTATTACGTAATGAGAAAAGAGTGTCTCTATTTTTTACGTTGTTATTATGGTGGTTACATGCAATCATATGTGTACATAACTTCTAGCTGAATTTAAAAGCCAGGATTAAGTTTAAGATAATTCAATATTTATCTAAAAACATAATTTAAAAGCAATCTGGCACGCCGGAAGTGAGCATCTAATGAAGTATATCATATTTGACACTCGATAAAAACCTTTCCATGTCATTCTGTAAATGAACCTTGGCAACTTAAAAAATTTGGAAACTAAGCTACAACGTTTGGTTCGGTTTTGAAAATGAGTTTTTGAGAAATGTTTAAAATCAATTTAACTTGCCTTCAGCTTTCAGTCTTCTCAAGAAGAGTTTCCAATCTCAAAACCCTTTGAGAATGATCGCCAAACACATCATATTTCCTCTAAAATCTCTTGAGAAAGATGAACCAAACCCACAGTCTTAGGCAGATCGGACTATGTTCCTGTCAAAAAGTCAATTTTGAGTAGGTGCGGTTGCAAAAATGGAGCGTGAAGATATGTACAAACTTTCGTTTTCGCTCCCTCTGCGCATTGCACCCTCTAATCACACGTGGGAGCAAGCAATGCAAATGGATCACCAACTCCCATTATAAATATTTTGGCCATCTTCTCTTTGTCAGTACTTAGTATTTGCCACCCACCATCCAAAACACACATTTCCGAATAACTTCCAAACTGTTCTCTCACACAGCCAATCCAAATCTGTAATCTCCCTCTCCACTTGGGCCATCTACGTTCATTCTTAACTTAAAGGCGCACGAACGGCCACCCTCCTAAGGCCCTCCACCTCGCTAGAATCGCTACGTTCAGTGATACAATACAAGTCCTTTAACTACAATCAAGGGCTAAGCCAGCTACCTAGAAGGTGGAACGATCGAGCACCATAGACAAGCGTGTTTAATTCATTCACGATGACGCAAACATCTCCTTGCTCGAGCAAGGTGTTCAGGTTTGGGATCATTGCAATGGCCGTGATCACCATGATCATGTCGGCCAGTGCAACCCCACCAGCAGATCCCATCACATGCACCTCAAGCGGCTGCAACATAACCAATTCCTATGGGGCCTTCCCGGACCGAAGCACGTGCAAAGCAGGGGCTGTGGCATACCCGACTTCGGAAGAAGAGCTGGTGTGGATAGTGGGGAACGCGACGAGGTCCAAGAGGAAGATGAAAGTGGTGACCCGCTTCTCTCACAGTATCCCGAAGCTCGTGTGTCCAGACGGAGAGGAGGGGCTGCTGGTGAGCACCAAGTACATGAAGAGCATAGTGAGGGTAGACCAAGAAGGGATGAGGATGAGCGTGGAGGGAGGGTTGACGCTGAGGCAGTTGATTGAGGAGGCGGCCAAGGCGGGGATGGCGCTGCCGTATGCGCCCTACTGGTGGGGTTTGACTGTCGGGGGGATGCTGGGGACGGGGGCACATGGCAGCTCTCTGTGGGGGAAGGGGAGTGCGGTGCACGATTACGTGGAGGCGATACGGATAGTGATCCCCGGGGGGCCTGGAGATGGTTACGCCAGGATCAGGACGCTGGATGTGAACACGAACAGCAGTCATGCAGAGATGGACGCGGTCAAAGTGTCGCTTGGGGTTCTAGGAGTCATCTCTCAGGTACGGCTACTCTCTCGTCTTTTTTAGTTTGTGGGCTTTGTCTCTTTTACCTCGCACGTATCACCCTCCGTCTTGTTGACTTTTCTTCTGCAATTTGTGCTGTACTTCTCATATCTCACCCCCTTCCCTTGTCTTCGGTGCTTAAATTATGATGGCAGTTTGTGAATACTTCACAAACCTCGTGGTGTCTCTCGTGCCTTTTTTTTTTTTCATATTTTGTTTGGTAAACCCTGATGATGGGATTATCACTTGATAACAATTCAGTGAACTTGCAGCTTACTCGTAATACTATCTATTTATTCCGGTACTTTTAGTGGATGTGTGGTGGAAGAAGTATCTACATCACCAAAAAGAGAATAAAAAAGATGTTTATCCAATTGTAGAAAACGATTCACCTTTTACTCTTGATTGAGCCATCGGCCTGACTATCCATTTTCAATAAGTTTAAGATTATCTCTTCCTCCAAAAATTCAACAAATTCTCGTTCACTTCTCTCATGTTTGCAAATGGTAGATATTCAAGGCGTATGATATCAATTGTGATGTATATTCTAATTAATGTACAGACTTCCAGGTCCATCCCAACTTATAAATAAGGGCAAATACTATTAGAAACCCCAAATTATACCCATTGTAATATAAATACCCAAAAAAAATTTGTGCTGCAAAATATCCTAAAATTGTCAACTATGATAGAAACACCGTCAACGTAAATGTAAATTTGAATGACATAAAAAATTGAGATTTTTGTGCACACCGCTGTGCAAATTTAGCATTTTTAATGACATGAAACTTTTTTAGGGTATTTCGATCACGGTGCTTATAGTTTGAGCATTTTTTTTGGTATTAACCCTATAACTAAATGACCATTAATTTAAAGGACTAGTGATGTGACTCTCTCTAGGTTTCTTGTGAAAAAAAAACATATCATGTTGATTTCGATATCTCTATATATATGTAGGTAACACTAAAGTTGCAACCAATATTCAAACGGTCCTTAACATACTTGACCATGAATGATTCGGACTTGGGAGAACAAGCGTCCAATTTTGGTAACCAACATGAGTTTGCAGACATTATGTGGTATCCGAGCCTCCAAAAGGCAATCTATCGAATCGATGATCGAGTTAGCGTCAACACATCTGGCAATGGGCTATACGATTTCACCCCGTTCCGCTCCACACTTTCTCTCATTTTGGCACTGCTCAGATCTACCGGTAAAACAATAGCACATTGTTAAGCGAGATTTAGAAATTGAGGTAGCCTACCTATACTTTTTTTTTATGAACACTACTATGATGTTGTCCTAGCAGAGGAATTGCAAGAGTCCTCGAACGATGCAGCCGGGAAATGCGATGGTGGCAAGTTAATTTCTTCCACCCTCGAGAGCAGTGCTTATGGGTTGACAAACAATGGTATCGCATCCAAAGTTAACTAATATAACTGCACGTCATGGAGTCCACTATTTTAAAGATCTCACTCTCATTGACGTATATGCTGTTTTGGTTAGGTATCATCTTCACTGGGTATCCGGTGATTGGGTATCACGACAGGCTACAATCGTCAGGTACCTGCCTAGACAGTCCTCAAGACGATCTAATTACTGCATGTCCATGGGATCCGCGCGTCAAGGGTGAGTTCTTTTTCCAAACAACCTTTAGTGTCGGACTCTCCGTTGTGAGGAGCTTCATCGAAGACATCCAACAACTCGTTGCATTAGAGCCTAAAGCATTGTGCGGACTGGAGCTCTACAACGGCATCCTCATGCGTTATGTCAAGGCCTCTAGTGCTTACTTGGGCAAGCAGGAGGACGCAATAGACTTCGACATCACTTACTACAGGAGCAAGGATCCGCTGAGCCCGAGGCTATATGAAGACATTCTCGAAGAAATAGAACAGATAGCGCTCTTCAAGTATGGTGCACTGCCTCACTGGGGGAAGAACAGGAATTTGGCATTCGATGGAGTGATCAAGAGATACAAAAATGCCCAAGAGTTTTTGAAAGTTAAGGAGATGTATGATCCGCTTGGGCTGTTTTCCAGTGAATGGACGGACCAAGTTCTTGGATTGAAGGAGGGAGCGAGTATAGTCAGGGACGGATGTGCACTTGAAGGGCTGTGCATTTGTTCACAAGATGCACATTGTGCACCCAATAAGGGCTACTATTGCAGACCAGGAAAAATCTACAAAGATGCGAGAGTTTGCACTCGAATTAGTTCTTAAACATAGTAAAGACCTGGCTCCATCACTCTTGAATCTCAAAGTGGATACCTATTTGCTCAACTTCATCTGTTCATATTAATTGTGTAACGTGTGCGCCGGAATGCAGATCGTGATGTATTTGGATGAAGAATGTGATCAGAAAATCTGCCATTGCCATGGGAAGAAACTAGTTCAAGATATACAGTCCATGTTCTTAGCCTAGAGTTACAGTAGGTTTAGTGTTTCATTGTTCACAGATCTCTATGTATTTAGTAACATTTATGTCATTTTATAGTATAAAATGGTGCAGATCGACATGCTTGTATTGCTGTCATGATACAAATCCTAGATTCCCCACATCATTAATGCTTACTCATAATTAGTAGACCCTGAAGTGCTTACTGTGGAAAAAGATATAGAAAATTCCTAAAATCAAGAATTTAAGTCAGAAGAAGACAGAGAAATTGGGCAATGGTTCTTTAGTACTTTCCGTTGTGAGACCAAACAAATTAAAGAAAGATATCATGATTATATGTATAAACATGAAGTTCACGTATTTTTCTTTGAGCTTACAAATAGCAGCCAGACGATGGCCAAACCATATAATCAAATCATCATCCTCTGACAAAAATTAAAATTCAACATAAGAATCTCAAACCATGAAGCAAGCCCAGTTGACATACTAAAAGGTGCTAATTTTGGTCCGCCGAATCACGTAGCATCAAATAATAGTTTTTTCTGCTATAAATTCACAAAGAAAAACGGATGCATGTCATCATATGGGAGGAAACTCCAAATTGGACTTTCTTCTTCTTTGTGTATTATAACATTTGATTGGCTAGGTTATGTCTCAATTCAGTCCATTCGTTTGACACTTCCACCGCAGATGTCTCTATGGCCTCTAGATTCTGTTCCGTGGTCTGTTAACATTTCCTTCTCACCAAATTGTGAAGAACCCAACACGCTACCACTTATCATTCGTTGCACTTTAGCCCAGCATCACGTAGGACTTGCAAGGGTTGATACATTAAAGTTGCTAATGCACATAGAAAATCGGTTCGAAAAGTTTCGTCATGATACACTCTTAAGGCCATTCCTCCTACTAACATATTGCAGAATTGTCCCATTTGTAACTGGACCTTCCCAACTCAGAGGTACATATCTTTCTCTATTGTACACGCAACGTGTTTGCCTTTTTGCTATTATTGTGTAATGAGAACAAGTGCATCTGTTTTTTTATAGAGTTTTTATTGTAGTCCCTCGCAATTACACTTGTACGTAACTTGAAGTTAAATCTAAGAATCAAGGTAAGATATTCCAATGTGGGTTTAATTTAAAAAGTAACGGGGCAAGCTCTCAGTGGACGCCACAAAAAGAATACATCAGATTTGACGCGTAATAAGAACTCTTGCATATCATTTTACAAACTAATTTGTAAACCCATTATTCTGGAAATTAAAATGAGTCTTGGTGGGCTTGGGAGACTGGACTACGTCCCTGGCAAAAAGTCGTGTGCCTAGGTCCACATGGTGCACTGACAATAATTTCTGTATAAATGTAAGCAGAGGTGGTTGCGAGAATGGAGCGTGAAGACCTGTATCCACTTTGGCTGTGACTCACTCCGCATTGCACGCTTCTTCTTCTTCTTCTTCTTCTTTTTTTTTTATCACAGGCGGCGGTATCTAATGCAAATGGAGCAACAGATCCCACTATATATATCCAATTCGGCCATCTTCTTTATGTCAGGACTCGTATTGGCCGCCAACCATCCTCCATACATAGCTCCGACTGACTTCCAAGCTGTTTTCCCTGAAGAGCCAATTAAAATCGACAGTTTCCCTCTCCACGGGGGCCATCTACAATTCATTCTTGACTTTAAAGCATACTCACAGCCACCCTCCTAAGTCCTTCCCTACGTTCCCTTGTACGACCGCGGCCACCATGATCATGTCGGTGAATGCAACCCCACCGGCAGATACCATTAGATGCAGCTCAAGCGGCTGCACCATAACCAATCCTTACGGGGCCTTCCTGAATCGTAGCACATGCAAAGCAGGGGCCGCAGCATGTCTGACTTCGGAAGAAAAGCTCATATGGTTAGCAGAGGGGAAGGTGACGAGGTCCAGGAGGAAGATGAAAGTGGGGACACGCTTCTCTCACAGCATTCAAAGCTGTGTGTCCGGACAGGAAGGAGGGGCTGCCGGCGAGCACCAGGTACATGAAGAGGATAGTGAGGGTGAACCAACACGGGATGAGGAGGTGTGGAGGGAGGGTTGACGCTGAGGCAGTTGATTGAGGAGGTGCTCTCTAGTCTTTCTTGTATGTGTGCTTGTGCGCGTTCTTAGTCTCTTCTTTCCCTCACATATCACCCTCCGTCTTGTTGGCTCATCCTCTGCAATCTGTGTTATCTTTCTCATATCTCAACCTTCCATTGTCTTCAGTGTTTAAATTATGACGGGAGTATATAAATACCTAACAAACGTCGCGGTGCCTTACGTGCCTTTGTCTTGTTTCATATGTGTGGTAAACCTTGATGTTGGGATGATCACTTGATAATATTTAAGTGAACTTGCAGCTTATCGTTGTACTATCTATGTATTTCCGGTACTTTTACTAAAATGTATGATGATGACTCCAGTAGAAGGAAGTATTTGCATTACAAAAGGGAAAAGGAGCTTCTTCTTCTTTTTCCTTGAAAACTCTTGATTCGGCCAGAAGCGCTATCCATTATCAGTAAGTTCAAGATTATTCCTGCCTCCATTATAAGACGAGAATTCAACAAGTTCTCGTTCATGTTTTCTTATCATTGAAAATGGTAGATATGATAGGCGAAAGATATGTAAAGACTAATGGATAAATGCTCCCCCTCCCCCCCCCCACGAAACGGATTCCCTGACATGTGTCAGGGAGGCCATACCTTAGCTCCTAGCTGTTCGATTTGAATCGGACCATTGAGAAAAAACAAAAAAATTTTAAAAAGTTTAAATTTTTTTTCATTTTTTATAAAATCCCAACCATCCGACCTCAATCGGACAGTTAGGCCATGTCGCCTGACTTTATGTCAGGTGATATGGATCTCCTCTTTGAACTCTTGATGTAACCTTGTATTGCTCAATTTCCCTTTTGTTTGGGAGATGGGTAACCAATTCATAGAATAAGCAAGTTACGTCCATGCCCATTGAAAGGAAAATATAAAACTTAGACCGTTCGTATACGTCATATTAATTGCCATAGAATGAGCTAAATTAAAAGATTTCTGAAGTGATATTGGATCTTTTGAAATTTGTTGTGGAAAAAAAGTATGACAGTGATTTCGATATTTGAATATATGATTGTAACAATCACTATTCAAACGATTCTTAACCCACTCGGTCAAAGGTGATTCAAATTTAGAAGAACAAGCGGCCCATTTTGGTAATCAACATGAGTTTGCAGGCATTATGAGGTATCCAACCCAATAAAAGGCAGTTTATCCCATTGACTATTTAGTTACTCTCAACACATCTAGTAATGGGCTCTATGACTTCACCTCGTTCTGCTCCACATCTTCTCTCACTTTATCGCTACTTAGAACCGCTGGTAACCAATTGTAATAATGTTAACCTAGATTTAAAAATTGAATATTCACGAAGCGATACTTTTTTTTTTTACCACTGCCATGATGTTCCCCAGTAGAGGCATTGCTACTCAGAACCACTGGTACACCAATTGTAACAGTGTTAACCTAGAATTAGAAGTTGAATATTCGCGAAGCGGTATTTTTATTTTTTTTACCACCGCCATGATGTTGCCCTAGTAGAGGTATTGCAAGAGTCTGCAAACGATGCTGACGGATAATGTAAAAGTGCAAAGTTAATTCCTTCTACCCTCAAGATCATTGCTTATGGGTTGATAAATAGCGGTGTCGCGTCGTGAGTTAACTAATTTATTTGCATGTCAAAGTGTCCGTTTGCTCTAGAGATTTCACTCACGTCGGTGAATATGCATATTTTGATTAGGTATCATCTTCATTAGATATCCTGTGATTGGTGATCAGAACAGGCTACAATCCTCATGCACTTATGGGATCCACGAGTCAAGGGTGAGTTTTTCTTTTCACCACACCAAATTTGGCGTTGGACTCTCCGTGGTAAAGAGCTTCATCAAAGACATCCTTTAACTCATTACACTAGAGCCTAAAGCATTGTGCGGAGTGAATCCCTACGACGGCATCCTCATGCGTTATGTGGAGGCCTCTAGTGCTTGGTTGGGCAAGCCGTAGGACGCAGTAGACTTCGACCCCACGCACTCAGGAGCAAGGATCCGCTCAGGCCGAGGCCACATGAAGATTTGCTCGAAGAGATGGAGCATATGGCGCTTTTCAAGTACGGCGCACTGCCTTAATGGGGGAAGAATAGCAATTTGGCGTTCGATGGAGGTCAATCAAAAGGTACAAAAAAGGCCCAAGAGTTTATTTATTTATTTATAATATATAAAGTGAACGGAGATGTATGATCGGCTTGGACTGTTTTCTAGCGAATACAGTGCAGGTTCTTCGACTCAAGGAGGGAATAAGCATAGTCGGGGACGGATGTGCACTCGAGGGACTATGGATTTGTTCACAAGATGTACATTATGCACAGAATAAGGGCTACTGTTGCAGGGAGTTTATCACGTGGAAGTCAAGCTGCTCAACTCCATCTGCTCGCTTGCATTGCTTATGCCGGTTCGTGGATCATGACGTATTTGGAAGGAGAATAGGATCAAGATATTAAAATTTCCTCGATTGCCAGTGGTTGCCTCAGTGTTTCATTGTTCCCATGCCTCTGTGCATTTAGCAACTGCTTACATGATTTTGTAGCATCAAAAGGACCAAATCAAACAGATGAAAGTTGTTTGGTTTAAACCTTGAGGCCAGCAGCATGACATTTTTCTCGCTTGTGGACATAAGAAAGAACGGACCAAAGTAGTAATTTGTCATCTTTTGCACCGGACGAGAAAAGGAAGACAAATTGAGCCAGGAGGCCCATGCAGGTGGGCTTTGAGCAGGCTTCGCGAGGCCCGCTAGCATTCACTGCTGCCTCGCCAGTTTCTTCATTATAAGGCGTTTCTGAAGAAGTGGAGAAAAAACTCACCACCCACCAATTCCATCCTTTCGTTTTCATTTTGTGGTCTGACTACAGGGGAGAAGAAACCCAGTAGCCCCCGCAGCTGCAGCTGAGCGAGGCGGAGGAGGAAGTTGAGAGCGCGCGCGACGACATCCATCGATCAGCCTCCCTGCAACCTGAGTTTTTAGGACATCCTCGACCTCAATTTCGGGTACTGTCCCCACCTTTCCTCCTCTCTTTCTGTGCCCCCCCTTTTTCTTGTTCCGGACCCGTCTTTCCCCCTTTTCACTCCCCGAGTCGATTCCTCTCTGCCTTGCGATTCTCCCCGTCGGAGCTGACTTTCCCGTTTGTTTTGGTTTTCTCGTCTGGTCTTCCCAGCATTTACACGAGATGCATCGCCACACTGCCTCCTGGTCTCCTCCTCCTCTTCCCCTTTTTCTTGTTCGATCGTAATTTTCAGATATAGGGTTTCCGTGTAATCGCCGCTTATTGTGTACTAGCTGAGCCTTCGGGTTATTTTATTTTATTTTTATTTTCCACCTCTCTGTCCGTTTCTCCTTCTAATCTGCTGCAACAGTTAAATTCTCAACCTTTCCATTCTCTATTTCGACTCTTCTTTGAGAAATTTTCTCTCCGGTGAGCCAAGTTTGCTTCTTCTTCTCTTTTTTCGCCCCCTTTTCCATACCATATTTATATCTCCTATTTGGGGGGCTTGGGCAACATTTTTACCTTTTTCTTCAAAGACATTTTATTTGGCTGTACCTTTGAGATTACTAGTCTATTTAACTTTCACGGTAGAAGGAGATCCGCACGTTTGCTTTATGCAGATTTTTTGAGGGGCCAAAAGGGGAAAGGATCCTGGGAAATCCTTTACATTATTTAGACCTTCGGAGAGTTCTTCCTGTCGTCTCTCCGGAAAATTTAAGTTTACATCCTTAAGGAGCATCATGAATGTTTTTACAGTGCTCTCCTTTGGATATTGGTCGCTACTCTCTACATGCACTTATGCAGTTTCCTAAGCTTGGTTCTAAATTAGGTGCCACTCGCGTCGAGGTCTTGCACAAGAAACCTTTGAGTGCTGAGTGAATATGGGAGATGGAGCAGAAGTTGACGAGCGGGTCGACCTGGATGAAGATAATTACATGGAAGAAATCGATGATGAAATTGAAGAGCAGCCAGACGAGGATGCAGGAGACGGGGCCGATGAAGATAATGCAGATGATGATGCTGAAGAAATTGAGGACTCCAAAGATGGGGTTGCTGGAGAGGACCAGTCTCCAGATATAGACAGGAGTCATGCTGCCACCAATCCCGTTGATGAAGAAGAAAGGCCGGCTGTGCCCTTGAGTGCCGAGGAGAAAGAGAAGCATGCTCAAATTCTTGCCCTTCCTCCTCATGGAAGTGAGGTTTTTATTGGAGGCCTCCCGCGGGATATTTTGGAAGAAGAACTCAGAGATCTATGTGAACCAATTGGAGAAATTTATGAGGTTAGAATTGTGACCTATTGTGCTTGGGAATTGCTGGGATTATTGTCAATCTGGATCATCATTTCGTAATGCAATAACTGTTCAGATTAGGTTAATGAAGGACAAGGGCACTGGTGAAAGCAAAGGTTATGCTTTCGTAGCTTTCCAGACTCGGGAAATGGCACAGAGAGCCATTGAGGAATTGCATAGTAAAGAGTTCAAGGTAATTGTTTATTGAAAGATTTTAAATCTTTCACGTGCTTAACTCGATTTGAGGAAAGGCTCAACATCGTGTATATCGTCGCTGCAGGGTAAAACATTGAGATGTTCACTGTCAGAAACTAAAAACAGGTTATTCATTGGTAATGTTCCCAAGTCTTGGACAGAAGACGAGTTTAGAAAAGTCATAGAGGACGTTGGACCTGGGGTTGAAAACATAGAGCTGATAAAGGTGGGTCTTGTTTTTGGTAGTGCTTCATGAATTCTGCTGTGGATAAGTAATTAAATGCTTATGCTGTTTTTTTCTTCTCTTATTGAGAACAGGATCCTCAAAATCCTGGTCGAAACCGTGGATTTGCTTTCATTTTGTACTACAATAATGCATGTGCTGACTATTCAAGGCAAAAAATGGCAAATTCTAATTTCAAGCTGGATGGTAATACCCCTACTGTCACATGGGCTGATCCAAAGAGTGCACCCGATCACTCTGCTGCATCTCAGGTATCTGTAAATGAAACTATGCTACTATTAACTAATCTTTTTAAGGTTTGAACTTAACTGACTAGTTTGTTCTTTATAGCTTCGATCACTAGCATAGTATTTATCTTTTGTCTTACAGTTTTTAGTGCATTGTGACTTTTCATTTTGGCTCTGGAATGCTGTTGTGTTGACATCAATGTGAAAACTCATGATATTTGAAGAGTCTTGAGACAAACAACCGGAATAGCTAACCAGTATCATATCTTTGGCATGTTAATGAAAATTCTTAGGGAAGAAATTATCATGATGCAAGGCCTTTTGCCAGTTCTTTATAGGATATGAGCATACTCTGCTTCTTTGTATGGGATATTTTTTCATCCCCTTCATCTGTGTCTTCTATTTGTGATTGGTATCCTGACAAAGCACACAGTCTTGTGTGGCTTCTTGAGGTTTTTCTCACTGCTGGTCCTTTAGAATGAATGTTTCCTCTCTGAAAATTGTTGGGTTTGGAGGAGCAGTCTTTGCTATGAGTTGGAAAGGTTTGTATTATCTGGCATCTGCTAGTTTTCTAGAACCACTGTGGATCTATCATTTAAGGCTATGACATGTTTTTATTCAATAGAACGAATTATACTCACAAAATACCTGTTGCCATAGGTGCTTTGCTGCTATTGGGATTGAGATCTTCATTTCCTTTCCCTAGGCCATTTGGGAACTTGGAATTAAGAGGAACGTATACTAAATCTTGGAGGGAAAGCGCTTGGTTACTGTGTTTCGTTAACATGGGTCCCAATGCAAGTTTGTATAATGGTGATAATTGGAATGAACAAGTAGAAATAGGTAGACCCAACAGAAAATTCAAGTTTGTATACCAAATCTTTAGGGTCCCAATGCGGTGTTAAGTACTTATCATTCAAACCGAATTTTTTGTTGCAAGTATGAAGCCCTGATGGTAACATTCAAGTGGTTGTTACATGATTGACCTTTTCAAACCTTTTACTTACGAACAAGAAATGTAAATTGCTAAATGAGAAATGTGGAGAAATGTTTCATCCCATGAAATTGTGTGAGTTCGTCAACTGTGTCCTCTCTCTCTCTCTCTCTCTCTCTCTCTCTCTCTCTCTCTTGCTTTTTCTTTTTTATTTTCTGTACTCATTGGTCGCAAGGGTGTGTTGGGGGCTGGGATAGTGTAGGTAATTCTATTTCTTTGGTGAACTTTTGGGAACTTAAATTAGTTAAACCATTAGTTTGACAACGTGGCATATTCGCTCTCCTTTTACGGAACATGACCCAAAGAACACATCTGAGGTAAATATGGATGACAAGAACCTTCTGTACTTTCTGTGGCTTTGGATTTTGGGGGGAGCCTTTACCGAGGTTTTTTTTAGCTGCAGTGCTGCTTTTTCTGTGCAAGTTAAAGCAAGTTGTCTCTCATAACTTGTCTCAATAGTAAACATCTATGAGCTGCTAATCATGCAAGATCACTTGGTTGCTTTTAATCTATTAGGTGAAGGCTCTTTATGTGAAGAACATCCCTGATAATACCACCACTGAACAACTTAAGGAAATATTCCAGCGTCATGGAGAAGTGACAAAGGTAGTCATGCCGCCTTCAAAATCTGGGAGTAGCAAACGGGATTTTGGATTTGTTCACTATGCTGAAAGGTCAAGTGCTTTAAAGGCGGTCAAAGATTCCGAGAAATATGAAATTGATGGTAAAAAGTTTCAGACTTACTCTGGCGCTTGTTGATTTAATCTAGTTTTATTGAAGAGGCAGCGTTGGGCAAGAAAATTGAATTGCATCTCTGTTTATCTGTTGTCTCAAATGCACATGTTCACAATTACTGCTTCTGTAGACCCATGCGATGATAATGTTTAGTCTTCGTTTGATTACTTTAGGGATAACAGAAATTTCGATCTTTAAGAATTTCCGTGGGTTGCTTGATGCTGTGTGAGCCACTTGAAACAGTCCTAGGAGTGTCAGAGTAAGATGCAACTATGTCTATTCTGTCTCATCAGAACAATTGATAGCTGAGGGTTGTGCTTCCTCTTTGTGGTGGTTTATTTCAAATGGCTTTTCATAGCCCCAAATTTAGGAGTATTATGTTGTTGGAAAAGCAGCCACTATTGTTGGCTTGATAATAAACTTGTGTGCTATACTTGCCTCCAAGCTGTCATCCTTGATTTGGTCTTCTTGCAAATTTTTTTGCCTTGTTGATGAGAGAAAGCCCACTTAGTTGGGTCCATGAAATATTGTGATTCCGTTTGTGACCCTTTGATAATGTCTTGGGAATACGAATTGTAGGCCATGCCTTGGAAGTCGTCCTTGCCAAGCCTCAGACTGAGAAGAAAACTGATAGCTTGAGTATCGGGCTTCAGGCTAACCATCTTCAAAATCCTGGCTATGGTGGTTTTATTTCTAATCCATATGGATCTTTGAATACAGGATATGGTGTTTCTGCCAGTTTTCAGCAGGTCTGGTAGTGTATTCGTTTTCCCCTTTGGTTCTTGCTTGGTTCTGTTCCATGTATCGAGTTTTAGCTGATCTGTTGTCGTGCGTGAACAGCCGGTGATATATGGTAGGGGTCCAATGCCGTCAGGGATGCATATGGTGCCAATGGTTCTGCCAGATGGTCGAATCGGCTATGTTTTGTAAGTAGTAGTATCATTTGGAAGTTGAATATTCGTTTGGTCGCAGTGAAAGGGTCTTGAACATGTCTGTGCGTGTCCTTTCCTACTCGGTTTTATGCAGACAACAACCTGGTGTGCAAGTGCCTCTTCCTCGGCCTCGGAGAGTTGATCGGAACAATGGGACTGGTGCACAGCCAGGACGAGGGAGCAGTGGCGATGAGGGCAACCGAAGCAGAAGATACCGACCCTACTAGGACTGCAGGCCATGGTTTTTGTTACTGGTGGGATGGATGAGAGATTGGGTGTTTAAATGAAGGGAAAGCCATGGATGGCTCAAGTTGTGTCCATTTGACTTGCCAGATGTAAGAGAGTGGCGGAGAAAGAGTGTGGCTAATGTCCCACATCATCCAGTTTCCCGAGGAATCAGAGTTAATCATTCTCGGATGATGTAATATCACTTTACTTGGTAGTGGGATTTGTGTCCAAACGATCGTTTAGCAGCGTCCGGCGGATACAACAAAATCTGACAGACTCAAGAAGAAAATATTTTCTCTTTTTTTTTTCCCCCTTTTTTTGGGCCAATGGGGTGGGGAAGAGATGCATAGCCGAGTCAAGTAGCAATAGACGACGTGACGTTAAGATCTTGGTAATTGCTAAAAATGGGCTATTAAGTAGAATTTAGAGTTGAGGGGCGGTTGGGTGAGTAGTCCCCGGTTTTAGTT
This sequence comes from Melaleuca alternifolia, assembly GCA_019926035.1. Taxonomy (NCBI): domain Eukaryota; kingdom Viridiplantae; phylum Streptophyta; class Magnoliopsida; order Myrtales; family Myrtaceae; genus Melaleuca; species Melaleuca alternifolia. The sequence continues at coordinate 110,869 of JAGKPW010000079.1, forward strand.
CTTCCGGGAGGAGTGATCAGCTGGACTTTATTTGCCTTTGGCTGGTTTGTTTCAGACTGGAGACAAAAATAGCATCGGCCCTTTTCCACATCGTAACTTTTGTTGATTATTATTAGCTAATGTTGCAAGAAGAGGTACTCTTTTGCGAGCGAGCGAGAGAGAGAGAGAGAGAGAGAGAGAGAGGTCTTTAGGTTCTGTTCATGTGTGTGTGGGGGTTTCCCACAGCTGGCAGAGCAATAGCTCGGTGTAACCCAACCTTTTTTTTTTTGTACTCTTTACTCTTACAAGAAAACGAAAGGGTGCATCAAAATAGGTTGGGATGGGAAGAGAGCCTACACATCCGGAGATGCTCCCCCGGGTTTCTCTATGTTGTCGAAACAGAGGGAAGTTACAAACAGTGTTTTGCATCTATTCTTTGGGCAATCAGAGTACACGAGAGAGATGATTAAGGCGCTCCTCAACCTCGTCCAAGCGCGCAGCCCAGCCAAAGTCGATGCGCAGGGGCCTAACGTCTTCCAGTTTATCAGCCGGAGATGCTACTTCACTCAACTGGTCCGTCTTCTCCATCTCCATCTCCATCTTCTTCTTCTTCTTACTCCTCTTATGGGCGGTTGCTTTCTCGAGGGCCCGGAGCACATCCGACCCGCTTATCCCCTCGATATCAGCGCCACTAGCTCGACCATAGCGGTTGGCGTGGACGACTATTGTGGGGGTGCCAACGCCTGGACGAGCTGCTGAAACAGCAGCTGGTGTGGTGAGGACCACCGGCAGTGGCGGAGTCAGGCACGCCACACAGTTCATCTCCCTTCCAGTTCCAATTCCACGTCTCTCAGCTGATCCCATATAACATATATATGCCCAAGGTGGTTGTGTGGTTGTGGTTGGTCTGGTGAGAATTGGGCCCCCAGATTAAATCTGTCTTTAGCCCCTCTCAAAATTGCGTCCATCCGATCCTTTGGTCCACGTTCTACCATCTATATTTTAGATGCGCGTAGCCTCCCTCGAAGCCCTTTTGCTTAACCATATAACATTGGAGGCCATTGAACATAGCCTTGGATATTTATGGTATTCCTTTGAAATTAGATTAGTAGGTTTTGGTCCGATTGGAAAGTGAGAGTCTGAACCTTCTGCTTAGAAAAAGCCGGCCATATAGTCCCGATCCTGATCACGCGATGGCTATTATTTCAATCGAACTCATAGTCAGAATCAGTCTATTGGACAAAAACGGAGCGATGTTAAGCCGTCATGGAAAAGAAAAATAGACTAAATTAAGAACCCTTTCGTGTACACGGATTCACGTGAGACGTATCCAAATTCTTTTTAACTATTTGCACCAGCTAGTCCAGTCGGATTGGACGAGGTCTTTCGACATAACGAAAAGAATCAAGAGCAACTGCCTTGTGGAGAACCAAACAACGGGATTGGCATGAAGCCATGAGAGATTATCAACTTGCTGATGTATGAAAAACACAGGGGTTTGAACGACGGAAATGGAAATATCCTCCCTTTTCTTGAGGACAGACTTTCATTCTCAGTCGTCCCAGTAAATGGGGGAGCACACATAACTATCTTTTTTTTTTGTTCTTTTCTTTTTTCATTCCACTAACGTAATAAATTCAATTCTCGCCTCTCCTTTAGAGATCACTACCCCATTGTGAAGTCAACGGGATTTTCTTTGAAGGAATACGATTGGTTATAAGAGATGCAGAGAGTGGGAAGAGAGGGGGTCCTGGTCCACCACCTTCATTCAGTCTCAGATGCACGGCTCGTATCGTCGCTTTAATGAATCAAGAGGACGAGTGGGATTTGGTCGCACTTTTTGTCGTTTCCGTGGCGGTGGCCGTGGGCACAGGCACTGGGTACCTCCGTATGCAGTTGAGCCAGGGATTGTTGGGTCCGCAATCGCTGGCCGAGATGCCCCTCAGCGCCTTCCAGACGGCGCTATTGCACTTGAAACCGGACCCGAAGGCGATCTGCCACACCCTGTCCCCGTTCTGGACCCGACCCTTGGCTTCGGTGTAGGCCAGCTCGTACCAGAGGGAGCTGCTTGACGTGTTGCCGAAGCGGTGGAGCGTCATCCGGGACGGCTCCATGTGGCGGTCGCTCAGCTGCATGTTCTTCTGCATCTCGTCCAGCACCGCCCTCCCTCCGGCGTGGATGCAGAAGTGCTCGAAGGCCAGCTTGAAGTCCGGGATGTAGGGCTTCACCTTGCCCCCCATCACCTTCCTCCTCATCAGCGTCACGAAGAACTTGAATTGCTCCGTCCACGGCAGTACCAGCGGCCCCAGCGTCGTTATGTTGATCTTGAGGGCCTCCCCTGCCACCGCCATCAGCTCCTTCGCCAGCGACACCCCCACCGTCCCTCGCTCGTCCTCCTTCTGGTACACGCACCGGTAGTTCCGGTCGTCCGCCCCCCGGTGGGTCCGCACCGTGTGCACCAGCTCGTACTTGGAGCGCCCCCGGTCCCGGGACCTGTTGGAGAGGAGCACGGCGGCGCAGCCCATGCGGAATATGCAGTTGCACAGCAGCATCGACTTGTCGTTCCCGAAGTACCAGTTGAGGGTGATGTTCTCGGTGCTCACCACCAGCGCGTAGGTGTTTGGGTTGGCTCTCAGCAGGTTCTGGGCCAGGTCTATGGATATCAGCCCGGCGCTGCATCCCATTCCCCCTAGGTTGTAGCTCTTTATGTCCGTCCTCAGCTTGTAGTGGTTCACGATCATGGCCGATAGCGACGGCGTTGGGTTGAACAAGCTGCAGTTCACCACCAGTATGCCCACGTCCTCCGCCCTCACCCCAGTCTTCTTCAACAGCGCGTCCACTGCCCCGAACATGACGGTCTCCGCCTCCGACCGCGCCTCCTCCATGCACAGGTTCCGGGGTGTGGACGTGATCCCTCTAGGGAAGTAAGTTTCGTCCCCTAGGCCGGACCGGCTCGAGATCCGCCTCTGGAACTGCAGCGTGTCCTCCTCGAACGCCCCGCTCTCCTCGCTCATCTTCAGGAACGACTCCACGGACATTTTCCGCTCGTCCTCCGGTAGGTAACACGCGAAGTCCACCAGATACACCGGCCTGCTTCGCTTCGACACGTACAGCAAGAGGAGCAGCAAGAACAGCGCGGAGCCGGCTTTCGCCGTGGACGAGTCGATGCTGTCCAGCACGACAGCTGGGCTGCTCCACATCTCGGAGAGGCGGGCCTGGTCTAGGCCGGTGAGATGAATGAGGATGGCCAGGACGACAGGGAGGAGGACGACGAACTTGAGCACGGTGGCGAGGTTGCAGGAGTAGCCGTATCCTAGCTTGACGTACTTGAGCTTCACGGACTGGAGGAAGTCCGGCAAGCGCCGCCGGATTTTGATGACGGCCGAGGACGAGTCCTTGTCGAAGGCCATCTCCGCCGTGAGCCTCTCGTTGTCCAGAATCTCAATGCTGTCCATATCCCTCCCTCTAGGACGTGCCTCCATCAGAGCTCAGCTGTCGGAGAATGTCTAACGACCTCTCTTATTTGTGCTCGTGCAGCGGCAGCACCACTTTTATAATACGAAAGGAGGGAGGGGAGGCCAAGGCAACTCGCCTCGCTCACGTTATGATGCTCTGGTCGAGAAAGGGGCCCCCGCTGTCTGTGAAGCCTCCACCCTGATCCCAAGTCCTAATGCGTATGTTTCGTCCAAAGGCTTGCGTAGTATTAATTGGAAGAAAGCTGGAGATGATAAAGCCATGAATTAATGGCGAGTAGTTCCGAGGATCAATTGCTGCTCAACTACCAACGGAAGAGTGCGTCGACCCGTTTGCCAAATTTATGAAGCATTGAATATGTGGACGTGCTCGTTGCCCAGGTAGTCAAATCCCATAAAAATACTGCCCAATCACATCTCCCCGTTGGCTCCTCATGCGCTCATACGTATAGATCCATACAGGAAGAAGAAAGGTCCAACGCGATCACTTCCCCATACCCCAATCGATCAACTGTACTAGCAAATTTTTTTTATATTATCTTTTATGGAAAACTTGACCAAGAACTTTCTCCAGAGAAGACCCAGCTCGGCGATGACTTGTGTGGTCTGACTTGGAAAATGTGGTGGGCTAACAACAAGCCTCGCTTTTTGTTGTTATACCTCTTCTAGTGGGAGGGGAAGCGGGGGCGGCGAGTGGGTAACCAATTAGGTCGCTATTCGGGTGGTACAAGTGGGGATGGCTATCAGAGCCCTGGTTGCCCATGTGAGAACTTGGAGATTTCTTTCAAGCAAGCATTGGAAAGTAAAAAGTCTTGGAGGTCCCTATCTTCTCTCTCTCTTCTTTCTGCTTCTTCTTCTTCTTATTCTCCTTCTCCTTCTCCTTCGTTTTTTTTAATTGGGATGGGGCCCATCTAAACAGAGCCCATTAATCTAGAAGAGATGAAGGCATGACTCTTGGGAGTGAGAGAACAACGAGGCCCGGGAACATGTTAGGGTGGTCAGAACTGATGTTCTTTTTCTCATGGATTTAGCGTAACGAGGTCATTCGGTCTTTGAGAATATGGTTGAACGGACGGAACCGAAGGAATCGCGAGTCTCACCATCATTTGCCCTGAAGTTAGATTACTACAAAAGAAAATACGGCCCTCGCCCCTACGTATTTAGGTGGCATTCGCTTCTCTCAAACGTGTGTGACAAGAATGGGTTCTATGTTAGGTTGTACACCAGCCATGTTCGCCTAAAGTTTGAAGATAATGACACGGCCATCCATATTTAATTCAACGGTTGGCCTTTGGTTGAGATTAAGAACATCAATGCGTGGGCTCAATAGCTTCAGAGATGGAGATGGCGCGAGGCTTCCAAACTGGGGCATATAAAACCTTGTCGAGTGATGTGCGAGTCCATTTAAATAACGTTGAGATGCGTTGCCAAATTTAGGTCTGAAATAGCTAAAGTATTGCCAACAACAGATTTGACAAATGGCTGTAGAACGGGTACGAGTCTAAAAAGTTTTATCCGAGCATTATAGGTACTATTCCATTTGATGTGCGCAGCCCAAATTGTCCAGGATGAATTCCCAATCCTAAATTAAGCAAAGGATTTGGGTTTTTTTTTTTTTTTAGATGGCGACATACTTTTTGTGATTGAGTCAAACAGAAAGTTGCTGGGGAAAGTACCAAAGAAATCATAAACTTACTGTATTTGAACATTTCAATTTAGTTAGTCTAGTCCTAAACTTTTTTACATTTTGTTAGTTGAGTCAATTTGACCAATTTTGACCGAAAATCGCTCAAGTGAATGATAGATATTTCACGTGACATAGTTAGCATTTATGTGAACATTTTTTAAAAATATTTTAATAAATCTTTGAAAATTATATATTTTTTGTTTTCTTATTTCTTTATTTTTTCCTTTAATTTTGGCCGGTGAGGATCGCGACCTATTCCAAAACCATTGAGGCTGTGAAGGACCTAAGCAAGGCCGCAATGGCCTTACCGACCATCAATGAGGCAGCCCTCGCCAAGATCGAGGGAGGGCCTTTGTGCCCTTGAGAATTGCAGATGAGGCAGTCCTTGCGCAAAACTCGGCGAGGGCTTCTTGGCCTTCATTGGCCATCATGAAAGGAAGAAAATAAAATAAAAATAACAATTAAAAATCCAATTTTAAAAAAATTATAAAAATTGTTAATATCAATGTCGGTCGTATCACAGAGGAGAATCGACGTTCATGTATGCGACTAAGATTGATCGGAAGAACTCAAATGACAAATTACAAAAAAAGTTGAGAATTAAATTAATCTAAATAAATTATTTATGATTAAATTAGTACCCATGAAATAAGTTTTGGACTGTTCTTTTCTTATACTTTCACTCTAAACTTGCCCAAATATGCACCTATGAGTGTTTTCACGTAGGTGCGCGCGTTTTACGCGAGTTTTGCTCATGTTTTCCTCATTGTCATCATGTTCGCCAGTTGTAATTGGTCCGAGGCCGAAGCAAGAGAAGAACGTAAGTTTATGGGGTCATATCTACACACGTCTCAATGAAAGCGACGCCACAACAAGTCTACAATCGACAGCTCCCTTGCCCACGGTTGAAGCCGCTATTTTTGGAATTCGCAGAGGCCGCGTCGTGTTGCACAAGGACCGTCCAGGATACCTGGATGGGGTTCGTGGCCTTGAAGTCTCACCATGTTCATGACCTTTTGGGTATATATATATACACACATACACACACATAAACGTGAGGGATTGGGATTATATGGATGATAAGCCAGATTGACTCGCTCCCATCAGATGCCCTCCAATTATTGTCTATTGAGAACTACTATGACGTCTTACCAAACGTGCCAATTTAAATCCGAAATCACACGTTTTCGTATTCTTCTATCAAATCTTTTTCCCTTCAGCTCACGGAAAGTTGGACTTCTCATCGGATCACCATTTCGAGCCTATTTGATAATCCGGTAGCCATGCATAATTACTCCTTGAGCCCGTCGGCAGGGGGCAGTTGGCGGGTCGTGGCCCCCTGCCAACGACACGAAAGATCCCGCGCTCGGGGCCTTCTCAGGACCCCCCGGAAGGAGCGAGCGAAGGACATGAGATAGAACCACTCTACATCAGTCATTCAAGTAAGGATGGTGATGACGAGGGAGATAATCATCGATAGCTCTTCCACGGCGGCTTTGTGGTAATGGGAGGTGGAAAGGGTCGCGCAAAATAAATACTCTGATTAGCTTAGCAATAGAAGCCCCCATAGCAAGGATGCTGGTCCTGGCTAGGGAGTAGGGACCAATTCGCTTTCTCATCGTGTATGGCTGTCATCCCAAGAACAAAACAGGGCATATCGGCATTCCATTTCCACCTAGGCTGCAGTAATAAAGCTGAAAATGTCATGAAATCCATATTAAGTCTCAGGAAAAAAGAAAGAAATAAAAAAGCACAGACCCTCCCTTATTTCACATATCTTTATTATACTTGCCGAAAACTAACATATCTCTATTACAATCAACTTAATTACCATATAAGTCTTTTTCCAAAAAGTCTTAAACCTATTCGAAAAGTATCAAAGATGAGTTTTTGCTTATTAATTATACCTTAAAGTACTATATAACTTTTTGAGTGTATGACAATGATTGTTCTTCATGGATTTGCTCGTGATATTATATCAACTATTCAAGCGTCAAAGCTAATTAAATGTCATGAGTTTAAGATTTCTATAATTTTTTTAGTGAGATTGAGAAATTATTTCATGAGAAATTGTGGGGCTAAACACTTGTGAGTTATTTGATGTAATTGGTGTTTGGGAAACAATAAGAGTGTTTGAGTGTAGTTGTAATCTTCGTTGTATCACTTAATCTATAGTAAATCTGCCATTACTCTCCCCATGGACGTAGGTCCCTACAACTGAACCACGTAAATTTGGTGTTCCATTTTCTTATTATAACGATTTTATTGTTCGATTGCTTGGTTTCACAATAGTTGGTATCAAAGCTAGGCTTGGTTGACTTAAAGGGAATCAATGGCCACAAGAAGACGGAAAAGTGAGAATCGATAGATTTGATGGGAATGATTTTGGTTTTTCAAATATGCAGATTGAAGATTACTTGTACCAAAAAAATCCGCACTTGTCCTTGTTTGTGGAGAAGCTAGAGTTGATGAAGGTTGTTGGATGTTATTTGGTTGAAGTTGGCTCATAAAGTCGCATTTAATATCATGAAAGTGAAGACCACTAGGGATTTGATGAAAGTGTTGTCAGGCATGTACAAGGAGCATGTGATCCACAAGGTCTATTTGATGCGATATTTGTTTAACTTAACGATGAGATACGTCATTTATTGTCATACTAATGAATTCAATATATATCGTTAATTAGTTAAGTTCAGTTGAGATTAACTTAAAGATGAGGGACGTGCTTTGATTCTATTATCCTCATTACTTGATAGTTAGAATACTATCAATAATGCCGTTAATAATTCCTCCGAATCAAGGTTGATGTTTGATGGGATTCAAATTTGATTATGAGCAAAGACTTCCGTAGAATAGAATTGGATGAATCTGTGTCTATTGCTTTAGTTGATGAAAATAGAGGGAGAACTGCTGCGCGTGTAAATAGATGTAATCAGTCTCGAACTGGTGGTGCTGTTTGTTGGAGTTATGACAAGAGGGGCATATTCGAAAGGACGGCCTTAAGTTGAAGAATGATAAGGATAAAGGAATTAGAGTTGAGTTTACTAACAATATTGTAGCTATAATCGATAGGAATTTGAATAGTGCTGATAAATGGTGCGTATGGTTCAGCATTTAGAATGCACTTCAGGGCTGTAAAGGGGCTTACACAAATGCAAATTTGTTTGGTCCGATTTTTGGAGGGTTTAGTAAATATGCAACTGCATCTCCAAAGCCCTCCAAAGGCTTTTAGGCCAATGCAGCTCAAGAGGTGCCTTGGAAGGTAGCACTTCTGGAATGCTGCTTCGCCACCTCTAGCAACTTCCCCCTTCGCCACCTCTGTTGACTCCCCCCTCACCTCCCACCTTCGGCGACTCCCCCCTCCACCGCCTTCCTCCGCCTCCGACGACTCCCCCCTCCACCACCTCCCAACAACTCTAACTCCCCCTCGGCAACCGCCACCTCCCCTGCCTCCAGCAACTCCCCTCTTCGCCACCTCCCGACAACTTCGACCCCCTCGCCCCAAAACCGCCGCCTTGCCCTTGCTTTCGGCGACTCCCCCCTTCATTGCCTCCCGAAAACTCCAATCACCCCCCAACCACCGCCTCCAACGACTCCTTCCCCTTTGTTACCTCCTGACAACTCCAACTCCCCTTCCAAGCACCGCCTCCCGCCTCCCGCCTCCCCCCTCCTCAGCGGCCTCCGATGACTCTCCCCCATTGCCACCTCCCGATGGCTCCGAGTCCCCCTTGCAATCGCCTCCTCCCCCCTTCTCCCCACACAGTTGCCCCCCTCCAACCCTAACTCTAACCCGAAAGAACTTAAAATTGGTTTCAGGAAAAAAAATTAAATATATGTCTACCAAACAATATTTCGTTAAAATTGCATCTTAAAACACATTTTAATTGTATTTTACCAAATAATGTTTGTATTTCACAAAACCCATTTAGGCTAAAGACCCTTTCCATTTTCTCAATAAATTTCCCTAAATGCTGAGCGAAACGCACCATATATCTTGTTTGTTACTATAATTCATCATTTAACGGATGCATTATAGATTCCAGTTGTTCTCTTCATACCACACTAAATAGGAATTGGTTCCTTACTTATTAGCGTATGGATAATAGTAAAGTGCAGTTGTGGAGCAACATTGAGTGTGATCTTATAGGTATTGGAGATGTTAGAATCATAATGCATGATGTGTATCGTGTAGGTATTAACTGGTGCGAGGCATGTTCTAAAGTTGCAAAAGAATTTCATTTCCTTGAGTGCTTAGATTGGGTTGAGTGTTGGTATTTTTCAGAATATGGACATTTGTAAATTGTTCAAAGTGCCTTGTGATACTAAAAGGAATCAAGCACAATGGCATGTAAGAACTTCAAGGTGAGATAGTGACAAAATTTGATGTGGACACGTCAAATGCATATGTTCAAAAGTCTAAATTGTGGCATATGCATTAAGGGTACATTAGAGAGAGAAGCCTAAAGGCTTCAAGTGAAATGAATCTGTTATGTGGTCATATTGCTAATAAATTGAACGTATGTAGATGATATGAGTTAAATCAATGGCGAAATGTGTAATTTAATATAACTGTTAGAGAAATCATGGAGATTGCATAATTAATTTACTTGGATGTTTGCAAATTATCATGATTTCTTTTGAAAAAGATTATCAAATTTATGTTAACAGCTGTTGATGAGTACTTAAGGAAGACGTTGGTGTTTGTGCTTAGGCACGAATTTGATGCTATTGTCAGAATCAAGCGGTTGAGAGCTTTGATCGAAAAAAGAAATAGGTATGATATGATGATAAAGCATGTGCAGACTAATAGTAGTGATAAGTTAGCTATCAAATGGATATTGCATGAATGAAGGCATAATGAAACATTGTACTAATACCAATAAACCACAACATGTTGCTGAATTGATGAGCAAAACATTACTAGAGACAGCCCATAAATTACTTTGTACTACTAGTTTGGCTAGGAGATTTCTAGTGGATTCCCTTAGTACGATGAGCGACCCGATGATTGAATTCCCATCAACTGTGATTCGATGCCGAACTTCCGAAGAACTGTGATTAGGTAATATCGCCGATTATTCTATTATTAGAATATTTGGTTGCTCATGTTATGGTCGAGCGAGTGATGGTAAACTCGATGGAAGGGCAAGAAAGTGCATGTTCCTAGGTTATGCACAAGGTGAAAATTAAATTCACATGTTGTTAGCAGAGAAGTTACATTTGACAAGTCTCTAATACTTCTGGTTATGAGTGTTATTAGCAGTGTTTATATGGATCTAACTAATGTTTAGCTTGAGATGAAGTTGCAACTAGAAACTTCTAAGGCAGTGGGTATTAGCGGACTAATCAACGCAAATAGAACTTGTAGCAAGGTGGAGCATATAGAGCTAACAATTGCTATAACTGCTGACATTTAAAGTACATGTTCGATCTCCTGAGATTTATAGATGTAACAAAGCTTTTACTTTATCTGCGATAGAGGAGGTTGTGTCTACAAGTTCTTGTGGAGCAGTTAATGGTGCATGTTGAGTTGGTTTTTTGAAAAGGTCCACGATTATAGCAGAGTTCAAGCATGGCTTAGACTTGAAAAATGTCTATAATGGTTAAGCCCATAAGGCATGTGAAAAAGTAGCAAGTGAAATTCGGATTTTATTAGATGATTGTGACTTGGCACCAACATCGAGCCAAGGTTGAGATTGTTAAAACTATGTCTCAAGTTTAAGCCAAGCAAGGAAAATTGTCTAATTCAAGTATGTTTCCTATTTTGAATAGATTTCCTAATTAAATGGTTTCATAGTTAAAGAAATTTTCCTAAAAAGGTATTTTATATAATGCATCCAAGTATTGCCTATATATAAGAAATGTATGTTATATTTGAGAGGTATCAAATGTGAGTTTCTGCTTATGAATTGTATCTCGAAGCAATAAAGAAAAGTTGAAGCCTCATTTTTCGAGTGCTTGGCAAGGACTTTTCTTTACGAGTATGTTCATAATATTATATCAAGTATTCAAGCATTAAAGCCAAATAAATCTTGTGAGTTTAAGATTTATATAATTTATTTGTGAGATTGAGAGATCATTTCATGAGGAATTGTTGGGCTAAACACTTGTGGGTTATTTGATGTAATTAGGGCCGGAAAACATTGAGAGTGTTTGAGTGAATCGAGTGGGATTGTGATCTTCGTTGTATCACTTGACATCGCTTCTACTCTCTCCATTGACGTAGGTCACTACGACCGAGTTACGTAGATCAGACGTCCGATTTATTTTCTTGTTCTGTCGATTTATTATTCGATAGTTTAGTTGTACCGCATCAACTATTTTCCAGATGTGGTGGAAAATAGAAAATCTTCAAGTAGGTTAATTTATTACAATTAACTTATTTTCCATATATGCATATGTCCAAAAAGTTATAAACTTATTTAGTCTTGAACTTTTCAATTTGATCAATTTTATTTTAAATTCTTTGATAATTTATTAATATAGTTTCTCCGATCAATTTTCTCAAAAGTATTTATGAACGGAAATTTCCTTCATCTTCAAAAAACCTTACCCACACCATTTCCTTCATTTCCTATCAGGATCAATGCCTCTTTCTCAACACATCAGGCATGCACATAGTGCACATCAAGACAGGGGCGTAATAAGTAAAGAAATGCAAGAAAAAAGAACATAGACGTGATGTCTATCCGAAGCAGCCCCTGAAAAAGATGACAGTAACTGATGGAACATAGCAATACGATTCCAACTAGAAAAAGAACAAAGGAGCGAGTCGCCAGGCGAAAAACGAGAGAGAGTCGCGACAGAGTACACGATAAAGAAAAGAAAAAAGAAGACGTGGCATAATTAAAAGGAAAAGAGAGAAACAAGGTTATAGCCAGTTCTACTTAGTCGATCCGATTCGATTTGGTTCCGCACAAAAATGGGAATCAGGCCAGTTATTGCCGGTTCCAAATATTTGGCACTGGTCTGGTTTCGATGGGAATTGCCATGAACCAGCAAATTCAGTCAGTTCCCGGAAACGGTGCTGAACCCTGCCTCCTCTCTTCTACTACTTCTTCTTCTTTGTTTGTGCTTTCTTTCTTTCTTTGTCTTTCTCCTCTCTTCGCTTTTTTCACTCTCTCTGGTGCTCCGACAGGGTCCAGCCTGCGACAAAGGGGTCAGGTTTGGCGCTGCGTGCGGCCAATCATCTTTGAGGGAACGCTTCACCATCGGGACACATAGGGAGAGGGAGAGAGGAAGGCGACTGTAGTCGGGGCTTAGCAACAGGGTCACGCGGGACGACGCCAAAGAAGGGCGTGGCTGAGCGACGGCGCGGGGGTGGCGGTTTCCGGGCTATTGCTAGATGGGCTTCGAGGTTGGTTCTTTTTAATCCTTGGCACGGGTTCACTCTGTGAACATCTGGAAGTTCAATCTCTCCTGGATGCTTCTTGTCTTCCTCGGTGATAATGACACGTCCTTAAAATTGTTGTCTATGGAGGCTGTTTGTCCTGTTCTGGTTCCGCCCGTGTGTTCTGCAGTCGTAATCATTTGACGAATTTCTTGAATCCTTTTTGGGCTCAGCGTCTCGAGAACAGAAACTCCCCATACTTTTGGCACTTCAGGTTCAAGATTCAGATAAAACTTTGCGGTCCGTTGAAGATCAAATGTACTACATCGATGATCTTTGGCTTTTACCCTCCGTGCCTTGAAGCTTTGAATTTTTAGGACAATTACATTTTGTGCAAAAGTATGGGAAAGTTCAATATATTCCAAACACATCATTTTGCGAAATCACATGCTTCAGATTTTCAAATTGAAGTTTGAAACGAATGTGGATCTTTTTCCTATGTCGTGTCCAAAAGGGGGACGTGTGGAATTTTCCATCTTTACACCGAGCTGCGGATGACTCTTTATTTTCTTGAACATCTTTAGAAAGTTAAATGCGCTTTTAGTTTCAAAAAAGGTCAAACATATCATCTAGCATATCATACCAGTTTCATTAACCTATTTGTAATGTCTTTACTGCTATGAAAATCTTTCAGGATATATCTTTCTTTGAAAAAAAGAACTTCTAGACTTCTTTTTTGCTTCATATGAAAAAATGACAAAATTAGTCCATAAATTTGGGCTCAATGTGTATATATGATATCTAAACTTTGAAGTTTTTTTTTTAATGTGGTCTTGAATTTCACTCAAATGGAAATATTCTTTATACACCGTGGTATTTTTGAATATGTATATTTTTAAAAGACAAATATGTTAAGTCTTTTGCCTTGTCCATTTCAAATTTATGATAAAGATAAATTCAGTGATAGCTGTATTCTTTTTTTTTTTGGTAAAGGTAAGAATAATATTAGAACTTTGCCAAACTTACAATAGAGAGACCCGACACCACAAGTAGCTCGCACTCATGAAGACAAAATGTCAAGATGAGTGCAAGAGTGTCGTGGTACCTGGTAGAATAAATGGATTGATGTTCTAACTGCGTTGCATATGCTTATTTCTCGGAGTGTCTGGGACATGCTTGAACGCCATAGCCTTATCCTTGATGAACTTCTCGAGACGTTTTCCATGGCTGGTAGGAAGAAATGATGATTGCGAAAAATGGAATTGTTCCGCTCTATCCATATTATGTGGCATAAGGCTCCAAAACCCGATCTAGCTAAGCTACTGTGGAAGTCCTTCCCAGAAATAGTTCTAATCACCCAGTTAAGATTCGCAGTCCATGTGCTATTATACCAAGCCAAGTTACATTTGGTAGCCCAAAAAAAGGCCAAATGTGCCAATGGTTGGCACTCAAAAAACAGATGATCGATAGAATCGGGTTGCAGATTGCAAAATATACAGTCGGTATCCACTATCTTGCGGCAAGATAATAAGAATACCTGAGTCGGTAATCTCTTTCTAGTTATCAACCAAAGAAGAAATTGGTGTCGATGGATGATTGCCTTATCCTAAATGAAACGGTGCCAGGCTACCGGCCGGCCTTTAGACCGAATAGTGTTCCAAGCGGAAGCAATGGAGAAAGTCCCAGATGAATGACCTGTCCACCAGCAAGTGTCTGGAATATCTCGAGGAGGAGGAAGAGATACTCCCCAAGATTCAAAAAAATCTTTAAGCGTAGACGACTGGTCCAACCTGGCAAGAAAATTAGCAACCGACGCTTGTCTGGAGAAGCCCGACCGATAAATATCACGATCATTAAATAGGAGATGAAGAGGGCCCAAGGGGGACCAAAAATTAAACCAAAGGGAAACTGAGCGCCCATTCCCTACTATCCACTTGACTGAATGACGGAACTCCCATCTAAGATCTAGAATCTTCCTCCAAGCCCAAGAGCAAAACTTAGGCTTCCTAACAACCAAAAAACTAGTTCTGCTAAAAAAGATAGAGTGTATCCATCGACACCACAATGACTCTTTGTCAGTGAATAGGGCCCAAATATGTTTTAACATGGTAGCCCTATTATTTTCTCGGAGTCCACGGATACTAAGGCCCCCTTCTTCTTTTGGAAGGCACACATCTTCCCAAGCAACCTTGGCTCCTCCTGTCCCTAGCCCCGGACTGTCTAAGTACCCGCTTGATCCTGTCAAGAACTGACCTAGGCAAGATGAAATGACAAGTCCAGTAAGTCTGTATAGCATGAAGAACTGACCTTATGAGTTAGAGTTGACCCGCAAATGAAAGGAATCGCTGCGTCCATGATTGTGCTCTTTTAGTAATCACCATCATAAGAGACTCACAGTCCGTCTTCCTAAGTCTGGAAGCTATGATAGGTACACCAAGGTACCGAACTGGAAGAGATCCTTCACTGAAACCAAACATCTCATGAATATTGTTACGAAGGTCATCAGTACCACCTGCCAAGAACACCTCACTCTTGTCCATATTCGGTTCCAAGCCGGACCAATCCGAAAAAGACTGCAGCGCCGTTTTCAACGTAGAAACTAAAGTCTCATTTGCTTCACTAAAGAGTAGTACGTCATCCGCGAAGAAAAGATGGCTAAGGTCAGTAGACTTACATCTCCAATAGTGTTTGAAACCCGGCCTACAAGTCTGTTGATGAATAAGGCCAGTAAAGACCTCCATGACCAGAGTGAATAAATAAGGCGATAATGGATCCCCCTGTCTAAGCCCCCTTCTACTCGGGAAAAAACCATGAAGATCCCCATTGATGGAAATAGAGAATCTAGGAGTGCGTACACATATCATGATGCGTTCAACCAACTTCTTAGGAAAGCCAAAAGCCAATAATGTTAACTCGAGGAACTGCCAGTCAACCGTGTCATAGGCTTTCCTAAAATCCACCTTAATAGCACATTTAGGTGACGAAGGATCCAAGTGGAATCCACAGAAAAGTTCATGTACCAGTAAGATATTGTCGCTGATGCGACGACCATGTACAAAGGCATTCTGTGACACACTAACAATGGTAGGTAGTACAGAGGTCAACCTGTTTGCCATTAACTTAGTGATGCACTTATAAATGGTATTATAACAAGCGATTGGTCTGTAGTCAGACACTGTAGAAGCATTTGCAGTTTTAGGAATGAAAGCTATAATCGTGGCATTAACTTCTTGAAGTAGTCTACCAGACTCAAAAAAATCTTTAACTGCAAAGATGACTGACGGTCCAACGATGTCCCACGAGTGTTTGAAGAAATCTACATTAAAGCTATCCGGTCCTGGGGCTTTACCCGAGGAGATAGAGAACATGGTATTACGACTTTCCAAGTCAGAAACAGGATCAGAAAGAAGTTGTACCTAGGTATTATCCAGAATATGTTGCAAGGACAAGCGAATATCCTGACTGGTGAATTGAACTCGCCTGGGTACTGAAGTAAAGAGCTCTTGAAAGTGCGATACAAAGGATTTCGACACCTCGTTCGGTTCCGACAGTCGAACCCCTGAACCATCCATTACAGAGATCACCCTATTATGTAACTGGCGCTTCTTGACCGAATAATGGAAAAATTTGGTGTTCAAATCGCCTTCCTTTAACCATCTAATATGTGACTTTTGCCTGTAGAAAGATTCCTCTTGTGTCCGAAGTGTATAAAAATTATCAGTAAGATTTTCCTCCTGAAGGCCTAGAGTGTGGTTGAATGGATCTCTTTGAAGCAACTCTTGCAACACTGAAAGCTCCTTACGCGCCAAATCAGTACAAGCCGAAATGTTAGAGAAACAATCCTTGTTTAAGTTCTTCAACCCGCCTTTCAGAATTTTCAGCTTACTATATAAGATATACATGGGTGTCCCAGAAACCTGACTACCCCAAACTTGCTCCACCAGAGAGGAAAAATCCGGATGCATCATCCAGAGGTTAAAGAATTTGAAGGGCTTCCTAGATTGTTTTTTTTTTTTTTATAACCGAGATGTTTGGGCTAGCTTGCGCGCACCTCAACTATTTCTTGGGAGAGACTAGCACAGCAACCTACCACCATGGCCCCCCACTTAAATCATAGGCGCTTCCCCGGGGAATCAAACCCAAGACCTCAACGAAGCCCGAGTTCGCCCTAACCAGCTAGGCTACCCATGGGTAGGTAAGGGCTTCCTAGATTGTTGTGCTTGCATAATTCTAACAATCATAGGAGAATGATCAGAATTACATGGAGATAAGAAGTTAGCTTCCGAATAAGAGAACATAGTACTCCAGTGAGCGTTAATCAAGACCCTGTCTATCTTCCTTTGTTTGCGATTGACCCCAATAGAAGTTGACCATGTGTAACGACAGCCCACAAACCTAAGATCATGCAGCTCAGCCGTATTCATACAATTTCGTAGGTCATCATAAGCTGTGAGCCACGCATTAGAGCCCCCTACTCTGTCTGAGGCATCCTTAATCGCGTTAAAATCTCCAGCAATAAGCCACGGAGTTTCAAAAAGAGTATTGCTTCTCTAAATGAGTTCTTCCCAAAGAGGTCTTCTATTGATGAATGTATGTTCAGCATAAATAACAGAAAGCGCAAAAAACATTCCTAAGGTTACAATTTTGAGAGTACCATGGATGGCCTGAGAGGAAGATAACAAAACTTCAAAGACGAATACAGCCGGATCCCATCCCACCTAAATCCTCCCTCGTGGAGAACACTCGTAATTTGCAATCCATAGCTAACTAGGGCAAATACTGGAAGAGATAGAATGAAAGAGAGAAGCTGGCACCTTTCTCTCCAAGATTCCCATACAACAAAGCTTGTTAACTATAATGAGGTTTTTCACTTCAGCTTGTTTAATGGGGCTCATCAGGCCCCTTATATTCCACACACCTATATACATATTTACAAGGACGAGAGTCTTACCGCTTTCTTGTTTGCCTGCCTTTCCTTTTAGGAATGGCTTTCGGAGGAGATCTCGCATCATTAGCCTTGGCCTTAGCCGGAGCTGTGGTTGAAACAAGGGTAATCTGTGGAGCTTGGGCAGACAGAGCCAAAGCATTCGAAGTAGTCCCTTCTTCAATAACTGGTAAGGATAATTCAGTAGTATTTCCATCCCTAGAACAGTTCGTCGGATACTCAGGATCCTCATCAGAACTTGAAGAAATAAGGCCTGGTGAAGGAGGAGCCAAGGCACGCTCCATGAGTGTCGCCAAAGGGTTGGATTGTCCTGCCTTGCCAGACTACTTGGAATAACTCGTTCCGGAATAGCTTGTCTCATCCCCGCAGGAATTTGTTTCTTTCTCGACTTAACCTTTTCCCACTTACCTTCCGACTAAGGTATTGAAATAGCAAGTGGATCCGCACTTGGCTGTGGGTCTTCAGAGTTGAAAGCCTCAACTTCATCAACAATCTGATCAGTTCGGTCCACTGTAAGGATAGGGGAAGATGCACCAGCGTTAATAGGGGCAACCGACGGTATCTCTGGGGCAAGAGGCTGATCCTTCACAGCAGTGGCCAAACAATTGTGGCCAAAAGTCCCACATTTAACACAGAGTCTAGGCCTCCACTCATATTCAATATCAATCTTATGAACATCATCTCCAAGATGGATAGAGAGTGAATCGAGGAGAGGTTGGTTGGCCTTGATTTCCAGGCGCACTCTAATATAAGCAAGCATCTTCATCCTTTTAGTTTGGTTGTCGACATAAAGAGGTTTCCCTATACGACTAGAGATGAAGCTAATGCCAAAGGCCGACCATATAGACAATGGGACATTATGAAGTCGAACCCAAATCGGGACGTCTCATGGCGCCCTTCTTTAAGTTCAAGGTATGGGTGCCACTGTTGGAGAATCAAAGGGACATGTGCAATCATCAATGGACCACCATCCAACACTTTACATCTAAATAGGCTATCAGGGATATGAGAGAAGAAAAAGCCATCTTTAGCTAGCACTTCAACCAACTGCATACCCCAAAGATGCTTCATAGCCGATTCTGTCATTTTGAATGAGAATTTCTTACCCACAAAGTATCCCACAAGACATTCATGCCATTTGGGATCACATGCACTCACTACCTCTTATGGGATATTAAGCACCGAGTTCTCATCCTCCTCAGCTGATGGAATGAAAGAAAGATCATAGCCCTTGATCGCTCCTTTAGCTACGTTAGCCCAAGAACGCGCCTGGTTGTGACTAGGCTGACCAGGTATGGACGAGCCATTCATCGGAACTGACCTCAGATGTGAACGACTAGGCTACTCTCTTCATGGTTAGCACCTTCATAATCACCCACTAGGAGTCGAGTACGGCTTCTAGCACGTCCACCTGCCTGCTTGGCATTGTGTCAAACCTCTCAAGAGTTGTCTCTCGTTGGCATCATGGATGCTCGACCAACCAGGTTCTTGCCCATACTAGCATCCCTGGGAACATCAAAGCGTATAGCATTTGATGTATCTGTGATTGAGATTGACCCTAAAATGCCTACCCTTGTTTGAGCACCAGATCGGTTTTGACGGCTTCTCAGAGGAGAATCATTACGTTGAACCCCTAAAGGGACGACCTCAGGAGCCTTCCCCTTACCAGCAACTCCAAGTAAGTTCACATCAACCAAAGCCCCCTCATCTCGTCTTGAGATTGTGAGCAAATTTTTTCCACCAACACCGCCCAACCTTCCCTCAATGAAATGGCCATTCGGTCTAATAGGAATTGGGCGGAGGACTTCAACTAAATCCTTCAACAGCCCTACTTGGGCATTTAGTCGAGTAGTTGGAGGGTCAGAGCTACCACCTGTGGAAACTCCATCTCCAGCTTGCTTGGGCAGCTCTAAATCATGAGACCCACTATTAGTACGATTACAATCATGCCTAACTTCAGTTTCAATGTTCAGAGCAGGGAAATCAGAATCATCAGTGTTTCCTGAACCTTAAAGACCATGTTTACCAACCTCGACGAACGGTTTCGTGACCCGATTGGTTTCATCAAAAGGCAATACAACTTCTAACAAAGGCGGCGCTTGGGTAACCTGAACATTCTTGGCCATGGTGGCATCCAATCCAAAAAAATTGCAGGAGTAGAACCCTAACTTGTGAAGACCATTCTGGAAAGAGGGGAACATACCAGGAGAAAGGACCTAAAGGAGAGATGTGTTGGAGCTTAGTTAATATAAGGGTTTGTTCCGATTTTCCAGGATCATGTCTGGGACCGTTCAGGGATCAGAGAGCGTGGGATCACTCATCAATCTGCCCTAGGCTGTTCAAAGATTAGTGCCAATCCATGTAGGGTACATGGTGGACGAGCGACTGTATTCTTGGTTTAGGCTGTTTCGTACATTGTGTGTCCTAATCGTGATTGGTCTCCATTAATAAGGAACATAATGGTGGAGTCATTATATTGGGAAATAACATTAAATGTAAAGCAATTGAGATTGGGATTGTCACCATTAAAGCTCCGTTAGTTTCACGGAAAATAACTTTCAGGAAAATATTTTCCGAATTTGCCAGCGTTCATTTCATGGAAAGTAAAATAGTCAAGGAAAATATTTACACCAATAGAAGAAATACCTTCAAAAGTGGGGAAAATATTTTTCGCTTTTTTGAAAAGGCAAGATATCTTCCTATTCTTCGTTTATTTTTAAATATCGCGCCTCTAATAGCCTATGTCCACCTCGCTCGAGGCTGGCGAGCCGGCGACCTTTGACAAATGAACACCGGAAAATATTTTCATTTTCTAGAAAAACGATTTCCTGATAAATATTTTACAGAAATGTTATATTTTCTGTGAAACGAACGGAGATTAAGAGACCTTGAAAAACATCAAATAAATTCCTCATTTAAAGAAGAATCTCATCTCTTTGGGTACACTTGATGCCAACGGTTACATAGTTATGACCAAAGATAGAGTTATGAAGATTATGAGAGGTTCACTCCAATTGATGGAATGACTAAAAACTAGCTCTTTGTATTAGCTACAAGGCAGTACAGTTACTAGTCTCGTTATAGTCTTATTTGTTATAACAAAATCATACAAGACTAAATTGTGAGATATGGAAATAGGCCATATGGGTGCTAGAGGGATGGAGGGAGTTGAGTAAGACAGGTCTTCTGTGTGGTCAGAAAATTGAAAAACTAGATTTTTGTGAGTATTGTCTTTGGGAAACATAAAAGGGTCAATTTCAAAATAGGAATTCACCTAATAAATGACACTTTGGATTATATTCATTTTAATCTTTGCAAACCCACAAAAGTCTCATTCGAAAGGCTTTGGTTTAAGCTATCTACTCACTTGCATGAATGATTTTTAAAAAGTAGATTTGGGTTGAAAGTAGAAGATTGATGTTTTTGTCATATTTACGCAATGAAAAACATTGATTGAGAAGTAAATAGGTAAGAGGATCAAGAGGCTGAGAACAAATAATGGGCTGTAATTTTATGGAGGTGAGTTTAATGAGTTTTGCGAAAAAAATAAAAATGAAGGCATTATGAGGCATCATGAACATACCGCAGCAAAGTGGCATTGGAGAACACGTGAACATAATCTTATTATAAATGACTAGGTGCATGTTGTCTAACGCTGTTTTAAGCAAGGAGTTTTGGGCTGAAGTAGTCAATACAGCTTGTTGGTTAATAAATAATTTCCGTGCACATCTGGTGACTGCAATACACCTAACGAGGTATGGCCAGGTAAATTTTCTTAGTTATTTTTCACTTTCGGTATTTGGATATCTAGCATATGCACAAGTTAATGAAGGCAAACTAGAGCTTAGAGCAACAACAAAAAAAATGCAACTTTCTTGGTTATGCTTCTGGTGTAAAGAGTAATAGATTTTGGTGTGCTGAATCATCTAATATTATCATTAGTAGGGATGTTGCTTTTTGATGAGTCTGCTATGCTTCATCCTAGCAATGAATTATACTTTCCTTGTCATAGAAGTTTACAAAGTACTTTGAAGAAGGTAGAGTTTGAAGCAATTTTTCATAGCTAGTTTAGTTGTCTATTGATGATACTGAGACTTGAAGATGAAGAATATTTTATTGCTAGAGATAGACTAAGAATTACAGCTAAGCCCACAGAGGCTATATAGCTAAGACACTTATTTGGAGAGCTCATTGTGGATCATGGCGTGGCTATTGTCTATTGTGATAGTCCAAGTGCTATATGTCTTACTAAAAATTATATTCATCATGAGATGACAAAGCACCTTGATATGAGATATCATTTTATTGGAGATATTCTTATTGATGGCTATATCAAGGTCTTGAAGATTGGTACAACAACAATATAGTTGATATGTTGACAAAGACATTGCCTATTGCTTGGTTAATGTTTGCTGCAACCGAGTTTTACTCTAATGAGGAGAACATTAGTTATTGTTTATCGAAATTCAAGTGAAGGAGGAGATTTGTTGAATATGTTTTAAATTATTTATGGGCTTGGGGCAATGTTAGAGCTTGGGAGCCATACTAATATTGTTTTTGCTTAGATTATTAGATGAAGAAGTTGAGACAAAAAGAGTCTTAATTTTTTAAGCCATATTTTGTGATTCTTGAATTTCTATAGTGGATTTTATTTATTCTCTTCTCATGATTTTTTCCCACAAGCGTTTTCATCCATAGCTATGTGTTTTTTTTTTCTTCTTATTTTTAATTTCGTTTTTTTAGTTTCTCCATCAGCTATGACATGATGGAACTCTCGTTACTTATTACTTCTAGACGGTTCTTAGGATTTAAAAGTGCTCTTAAAGAATGTCATGCATATGTTGTGCATTATTCTATAAATTTGTTTCAATCAATTTAGAATGTTTTAAGTAGTGAGATTTCAAAATATCTTTATTTTCAAGCAAAGGAAAGCTTTAAGAATGTTACCTTCTTTTTGGGAATGTCATTTTTTCACCCATACTTATAACTTTTAGATATCTTACCTACATATGCTTTTAAAGGATGTCATGCATATCATATAGATTATCTTATGAATTTGCAAGCTATCTAGCACTCTCTTTTCATACGGTAGCATTTGAGAATCACACTGTTTTTCAAGCAAAGGGAAATCATTACAATGTGGACTTTTTTTAAGAATATATATTTTTGTATATTAAGTATAGTGAAAAAATGGGTAAAAAAATCCATACTTTAACTCATATTTAATAATATGGGTCATAAATGAGTTGACTTAAAAGTTTAAATGGATCATAAATGGGTTATTTGATAATCTAATGATTTTTAGATGGATTCTAAATGAGTTATAAATGGATATATGATTAACTTTTAAGTGTCATGAACGAATCATTTTTAGGTTATAAAAATTTCACAATTATAATATTTTAATTTGCTAAAGATATAAATTCTAATTTTTTTTCCTTTTTTCCCTTTATTCTAGGCGAGTCGTCGGCCATGGTGACGGCTAGCGACCAACCAAGAGGCGAGCTGGGTTGAGCTCGCCAACCTTGAGTGAGGCTCGAGGCTCACTGAGCTTGTCATTGCTTGCCGTGGCCTACAACATGCCAAGGAAAAGAAAAAGAAAAATATATAAATATATTTTTAAATTATTTCAAGAAAAATAAAATAAGAATATAATATTTACAAAATCACAAAAGTTATCAACTAAATTGTGTTGCATGAATATGTTTTTACAATACAACTCTATTTTTTTTTTGTTAAAATCATGAAAAGCAAGTTTTCCATAGATTTGATTAAATATGAAGTTGTTTCAGCAATAATGGTTAAGTATGAGTCGCCAAATTTATATTATATTAAAATGAAACAAAACAGATTAAATAGGTCAATATGGATTGGATCATTTTCGACTCAATCCAAACTTGACTTGACCCACCGATTTGACAGGTATGATATTAAGTTCTATTTTCAAGTTTTCTAAGAAATTTACTCTTTTCAAAACTCGTTCGGATTGTTGCTAATCTTGAGGTTAGTCCTTATTGTCATTTTGTTAAAATCCCAGCGTCGATGCTTTGCTTTACCATTTTGTTGACATTTTATATCTTTCTTGAGGGTTTTTAAGGATTATAAACTTTCTTGCAAAGAAAGTTCCCACTTATCTTTGAGAAAAGGGGATTTTAGTTCAGACTTTTAAACTGGACTATAAAAGCGAGTATGACTGTAGCCTCTTTGCCCCCGTCGATTCTAGATGTGGCCACTAATAGAACTACCCTCCTTTTCACTGATATGTGTTCCTTTTAGACATCGTTTGGAGCTTTAAAGAAGGCCGCGCATACCATGTGATGGGTGTTATCCTGTGAATTTGTTCACTCTATCTGTCAATCTCCTTTCAAGATGTGGGATTATGGAATCTCTTTTTTCAAGTAAAGGAATCGCATTAGAACGTTAATTTATCTTTTGTTTTCGAATGCACTTTTTCCATGTTGAGTGCTGTTTTATAGTTTTCTGGGAGAGTATCTTTTCTTATCTGGTTTCAACTGTTGCTTGTCTTTATGCCAATCCTCATTATCGTCCTGTTAAAAACCTACCATCCGTGCTTTGCGTTGCCATTCTCTTAACATTTTATATCTGCCTGGGGTTTGGAATTATTAAAAACTTTCCTTTTTTTTAACAGTGTTGGAAAGTTTCATTTTTCTTTTAAAATAACATTTTTGTTTAGATTTTTTAACTGACTTCTGAAAGCAAGAATGATAAGTGAGTCGTGCGAGGAGGCTTGTCCCCAAAGAGGGTCCTGGATGACCCGTCAACAGCGATTGGAAAAATTGTCCAAAAGATCCTCAAAATATTTTACATTTGTCAATTAATTTTAAATTTTTTAATTGTGTTAAGTTCTAAATCTTTTTTATGTTTTGTCATATATACGGCCAATTTTTGGCCAGAAATAACTAGTGCGATATCAACCGTCCTATATGGTATAATCAAATTGACATGAATATTTTGAAATATTTATATTTTCTTTTTCCTTTTGTACTTTTTTTAACGGTCGACGGCTGGTTGCTGGCCATTAGTAACTCTTGCCGGTCCTTGCTGGCCATTAGTAACTCTTGCCGGTCCATCGGTCAAGGGCTTGCGAGTTCTCGCCAATTGCATGTGAGGGTCACAAAACCCTTGTCGGCCATTGGGCTAGGGTCATAGCCCCCAATTGCAATTATAAGAGTGACATAGTCCTCCCCCAATAACTAGTGACAGTTGCGGCCCTTGCTTGTGGTCGATGAAGGCTTACTTCCCTTGCTAGTAGCTAGTTAAGGCTTGCAGGCTCTTACCTGGTGGTCGGTAGGAGTCACCACATCTTAGCTAGCTATGTAGCATCGACACGGATACGCGATACGCGGCACGACACGATATGACACGCTGACACGTCATTTCTCAAAAAGTAAAATATTTCGACACGTTCCGACACATTATATGTTAAATAAATATTTTTATATATGAATGCATAAATAACTAAATAATAATAAAAAGAGCCTAAAATTAATCTATACTAAAAACATTAATCCTATATTTGTTAATATCATTCATCGTTTTAACTTGACAAATTCAACTGCATTTTATTGTAACAATTAATAAAACAACCCAAATCCCCCTTTTCCCGAACTAACTCTAGGGTTTGTAAAAAAATATCAAATCGTATTATAAAGAAATTCAAGATGCTGAATTGAAAAAGAAAACGGAATAACACAACTTGCTAACCTAAGATGAGCAAAAAGATGAAATCTTGAGAGCAAAAGGTGAAGCAACACCGACTAGAGACTCACGGTGAAAGAAGAGAACGAGAGGTGCCTTAGGTGAGTGCGACTGAGAAGAGTCCAAAAGTATTGAAAATTTATTGTAGCTTTTATCATCATCATCATCATATATTTATATTTAGATCCCATAAGTATTGAAAATTTACAAATATAACCCCATGCATGTCGGAGTCACGTGTCGGATTTTTCGACACACATTGACCGGGTGTCGGAGCGTGTTGGAGAGTGTCAAACACGTGTCGGAGTGTCGGACACGACACGAAGAGTCCCGGAGAGTGTCGGTGCTTCTTAGTCAGCTAGTGCCCAATGGCCCCATGTTGATAATTAACAAGAAAAAAATAACGCAGGAAAAAGAAAATTAAATAAATAAAAAAATCAATAAGTATCAAAATATTGTTAAAAATTAATCATGCTAGTGTTGGCCATGCTATGTTGTATGGCATGCATCCACATCAGCGATTTTAAGCTGAAGTTGACTGAGCAGACTTAATTGGTGAAATATGAAAAAATTTGTAATTCATTTGACACAATTAAAAGGTTTATGGTTGAATTTGCTTATATGCATTTCATAAGTTACAACTGATAGAACATTTGTTGTGCACACCTGATTACTTATTATTGTCAAACATTCTTGGGAGCCAAATGTGATTTTATATATCACCTAAATTATGCTACAATTTTATTCATTTGTTATAATGGATAATGACACAAATGATTTCTAAACTTTTCTCACAATGTTCAATGTGGTCCCTAATTTAAATCTTATTAATATAATTCCTAAATTCTTAATTTGTTCAATGCTGTTTTTTGAACTTTGGGTTCATATTCCGTTTAGTTACTGAACTATAGTATTGAACATTCGCACATAGTCTAGAGATTAAATTGAATATATACAACAAATCCAAGGATCATATTAAACAATTTAAAGTTTAAGGATTATATTACATGTAGAACTAAAGTTAGTGATCATATTCAACAAATTAAAAATTTAGAAATTATTTGTGTCATTTGATCTTGTTATAACAATATTACTTTAATTGTCGTACGAGATGACTATTAACAAGTATTTCCTTCTCCTTTTTGTTGTTGCCTTATGTTACTGTTTGTTGAGATGGCTCCAGCTTTCCCATGCCTTATTTAATCTTGGGTGCGTCCTAGTCTTAGATTTATTATCATAAATATGTCATGGAAGGGGTTATAATATTTTGCTGGCTCGTGCATTACACGGGCTAAAATCTGCCGGCGCCCATCGGTCCTCGCTTAGGTAACACCTCGTTCAGATCTTCAACCATAAAGAGGGTTGGGGAAGAGGAAGCACCAAATCTCGAGATTTTTACTATTAGAAACATGCCTTTTTCATATTCAAGATTTTCTTTAGGACAAAAATGCTTCCATTACAGCCACCGGAAAGATTCACATGATCAACGCCAGTCGAGCATTTGATCGTTTGGCGAACTCAGGTTCTTATTTGAGACTTAGTTGGACACTTTAACCTTTTTATTTGGAATTAGTTCCCCTCTGGATCATTTTTTTTCCTCAAAGAAAAGGATCAAATCGTGGGCCTTTATTTAAAAATTTTCCATTGAATTTCATAATAAGAAACAAAGAAGAGATGTTGACGCTTCACCATTCTTTAAAAATGACTGGGTACATTGCTTTGCGTTTGAATTCACGGTTAGTCGGAGTGTATATGGGATCGTGGAATTTACAGGAATAAATAGCTTTCGCTAAAACAAATCTAATAATGAGCGACATCCCATGAGGACAATAATCCTTGAGTTAAGGCTAACTACTCTGATTCTACTCAGTTGATTATGGGTCAAAGAAAGACATGATTTGATTTCGAATGACGCCATTATGAGCGTTGAAAATGTCCAAAATCACACTTTTAGATGTCCTAAATCATGTGACGGATGTCAAGGGACGGATCGGAATGTAAAAGTTTGAAATTCTACCATTTCAATAAGTCAGTCATTTCTTGACGAGATGTTCGATCCACTTTAGTCATATTTTGTAGGTTAACATGACCGAAAATAAGGCACATAATTTGACCTATTTCTCGCTCATTACGTGACGTATAATTTAGATAGAGCTTACGGACACATCAAGAGAGACTTAATGTTAAAGATATTCTTGATTAGTTCTTATGGGGCTTATTCGGGTATAACCAGGAGTGAGAAAAGAGGGTGATCGAGAGATTCTAATCTCCTCTCTGCCGATCGTAGTGGAACATCTCATTGATATGTGCAGATGATTGCATTGAAATGAAACGCAAAATGAGAAGAAAAAGGAAATCCCTGGACGAAACAGAGGGGACTTGGCTTATTCGGATGAATGCCGCGGTGACGACGAAGGGATGTCATAAGTCTAATCCCTTCCTCTGGCATCCCTAGTCGCCACGCAAACCCAGGATCCACCTCAGAAGGTCCGGTCCCTTATCTCCATTGAGCCTCGTTTTCCATATCAATCACGTCTTGGGTCCCAGTCCCTAGCTTTGCAGATAAACACGTATTGAGACTTATCTCGCGCTTCTTTCGGCCTCCCTCGCTGTCCTCTTCATTCCTCCTCTTCTCTTTCGTTCCCTCCTTCATAAGATCATACCCGACAGCTCCATTGGTAGTGGTTAGTACGATGACGATGACGATGACAATGATCAGTAGGACAGGAGTCGTGCTCAACTCCTAACCATATACCAGAGCCCAGTTCCCGCAGAGCCTCACGATGAGGCAAATCACACGGGCCACGGCGTATTAGAGTTTTACAGCTCAATCAATTTATGTCCATCACGATTAGTCGATGTTAATACATTTTTGCATCCTACGGCCACGTGCCCTGGAGAGGAGCCGTCCCCAGTGTGGAAAGGAAGGCAAAGGAATGACAAACACGCAGCCACCTGTACGGCTGACGGCCGGTCCCCACAAAAAAACAAGACAGCTTTTCGATCCCATCCATCGAAATTCCAAAGCAAAGGAGAGAGAAGGAGAACGGGGAGGTTCTCTGCCACGTTGTTTTCTCCCCACCGCCGGGGAAAAGGACGACCCCATTTGTTTGACCCGCGGGTTCAGGTGGCGAAGCGTGATTGGGAGACGTGTGACGAGTTACAGGTGCCTGTCGCGTGGCAACTCCTTTCATTAGGCTTCGCAATATGTTTATTTCACATATTTCTATCTGAAGAACCAAAGTCAGGCACGTTGTCGTGTCACTCCGCCTTTCGTTCTTGATTACGACCTGCGCCCCCTCGGCTCACGGCTCCAGCCGATTCCCTTGGCCGACTCTCAGTTTACGAGAGGATCTCCCAAATTCTGCATCGTTTCTAACACGTGTGGGCGCATTGTTGGAGAAGAGCTCTTTTGTATGTGCATTTGGGGTTTGTGTGTGGGATTCATGGTCATCAACATCACCCCACGTGATTCTTGCAAACTTCGCAACGCCGATCCAGATAATGACCCGCCCGACGGCCGACATGGGCGTAATTAAATATCATCTCCCTTTGTCTTCTTGCTCACTGTTCCGAGTACCAGGATCACAGCAAAGATTCCCCTCAAGACAGCACGAGCCTCAAGCTCCCGCTGAGCCGTCGAAGCCAGACTAGCCATGGTGGCCGAGTCAGTGAACCAGTCCCATAAAATACTTCGTAATTAAATGAATGTAAGAAGCACACAGCGAGAGGGAGAGAGACGGAGAGATGAGAGCAAGTAGTGAAGGAAAAGCGCCTCAGGACTCCCCATCTCCAACAGCAATTCAAGAACTCCAATCCCCCACAATCTTCCCAGTACAGGCTCTAGACGTGGTCTCACACTCCGGGCATGGCTAAGTAACTGCTTCGTGGGATTAGACTTAACCGTCTTCTTATTCCCATATGCACCGGAACGTCCATCAAGCAGAGCAGCCGTTTTCTTTCGACATGCTTAATGCAGGAGAATATCCTGCTGCTGCTTTTGAAGGCAGGAACTCGCTCCCAAGCACGAGGAAGAAGAAGAACAAGATGGTGAACAAGAGAAGGTTCAGTGACGAACAGATCAGGTCATTGGAGTCTATCTTTGAATCCGAGTCGAGGGTTGAGCCTCGGAAGAAGCTGCAGCTTGCTAGGGAATTGGGGCTACAGCCCCGCCAGGTGGCCATTTGGTTCCAGAACAAGAGAGCACGATGGAAGTCCAAGCAGCTGGAGCGTGACTTTGCCATTCTTCGCTCGAACTACAACGCCCTCTATTCCCGGTTCGAATCTCTCAAGAAAGAGAAGCAATCCTTGATCACCCAGGTAGATACTCCACCAATCTCAATCTCCCCCTTCAATAGCATTAAACAGTCCCGAAAACTCGGGAGCCAGTTGCGCGGGTTTAACCAAAGCAGCTAATGACATGATTATGGATATGTTGTTGATAGATTGAGAAACTGAACCGACTGATTGAGAAGCCGCAAGAAGAGGACCAGAGCTGCAGGCATGATTCGGCAACAAACAGCATCGATCGCGAGTCTGGCAATGGGGATCCCAAGCATGAAGACAGTCGGCCTGTATTTTTGGATAAATCAGTGCGTCTGATGGGAATACTGGGCGGGGATGACTACTTAGCACTAGAAGAGGAGCAGAGCCTCCTAAACATGGCTGAACCCGATCCTGAACCTGCCCCTGCAGATAGTTCCTTGACATCACCTGAGCACTGGGGCAACTTGGAGACCGATGATCTTCTCAACCAGTCGTCCGACAGTTCGCAGTGGTGGGACTTCTGGTCTTAAATGGATGGCTTTTTAAAACAGATTATCCAAAGGATGAGGTCTTCAGTGCATCTGAAGAAACTGAGACTCCAAAGTGCCAGTTGTGTGGTCATGAGGGAGCTTCAACGGGAGAAACTGCTGTTCCCAATGGACACACTTTCCTTGAATAAGCATCCCAAGAAAAAGGACATGAAGTCTATCGACAACCTGTGAGTGGGAGCTGCTGCTGCAGCTAGTGGAAATATAAGATTTCGAGCACTGATGCAAAACCAGTACCACGAATCAGCACAAGTGAGAACATCCCACAATGTAAATAAAGAATGTCCATGTTATATCAGTAGGGTAGCAAGCCTCTTTCTTTCATTTTCCCCTCTTGCTCCAATAAAGCTGTTCATGGAATAGAGAACGCAGGAAACGAAATTCAGCAGACGTAAGCTTATAACATCGAAGATCAGGGCCCATGAACAAGATTTGCTCATCTGCAATTCATTTTGTATATGCCGGCACTCCAAAATCTGAACTGGAAAAATGATCTGAACAATCCAGCGATTATATTCAGTAAAAAGCAGCATTACCAACGTTTATCAACCACCTAGGACACACTCTGAAGGACCCTGTCGATCCTGATTTGCCACAGGTGATAGAACGGTCACCATGACCGGGAGACTATACTTTCTTATGGGTTTAGCCCCGTTCATGCAAATTGATTGGGCCAGACTATGAGTGCGGCATAATTAAACCAATAGATTCAGATCTAATGTAGCTCCATGAAACAGCGGAGAGTCCCAACTTGCCTATGGCCTTATGATAAGCAAAAGCACAACTTCTTCACGATAGAATCATTCTTTCTCGCTGTGCTTCCAATTCCAAGCACCAAAAACTTCTCGAATGTATGACAAAGCTCCGACACGAACATCAAAGTTCCTGTGGGGTCCACACCATATCCAGTCATTTCCACCGCAAGAACGCAGTGTTAGTAAGAGATAATCAAGATATTTTCCTTCATTCTCTGTATCTTCCGCAATTGTGCAATTTGAAATTCCATCTTTCCTGGCAAAGTCATTGCCGAGTCTTTCATGATCTGGTCTACGAAGGTCAGTTATGCAGAGAGCTGCAGATGTCTGGAGCTTCCCAACGATGACCTGACAATCTCGACCAAAAATTAGATTCTCCAGCTGCAGCTGCCAGAGCACGAGCTCCGAATTACAGAGTTCGGTTTGGCCTTTATATAAATGGACTATACATGCGCGTTTCCGACCATCTCCACGACATTCGCACATGCTCATCAGTAAGGATAGAATAGCAAAGCGTGTGACGAAGGAGAGAAGCAAATGGTGATGCATCTAAAATTACTGGAAGTCGAGGAGATCCCACATGTAGCCAGCAGCTTGAAGGGTGCCCGTCGTTTCGAGGAAAGTGCAGAAAAAAACCAAGGGCAAATGCTAAACGTCGTCTCAAATGGGACTGATTCACTTGAAACGCCCCCAGCTTGAGCGTGCTGTTGGACACGGCCTGGCCGGCCCGCAAAGTCTTGTAGGCCTAATCCCCCGAAGTACAGCAACTCAATTCTCCAGCCTCCCTTGATTCTCTCTAATTAAGTGCGATAAACTCACTCAGCCCATCTCTTTAACGCCCTACATTACTTCAAATCAAGAGTGCTAAGAGATAACCGTTAGTGTTCGTAGGTGAAACTAGGGAAGATGATATAAATGGTTCTTAAACTTTAATTTAATGTGCAATGTGGTCGCCGAACTTCCTATTGTTAAATATGATTCATGAACTTTTGATACATGTTCAAATCAGTTCTTCAACTATGTGGTCATTCTATTTAAGTTTATAAATAACAGTAAATATTTTTATACAGTCCATGGATTAGTTTGAATATGCACTAAAAGTTTATGAATTACATTGAACAAATAAAAAATTAAGGGATTGCATTATACATTAGATTGAAGTTCACAAATTATATTGAACAAATTGAAAGTTCAATGATTACAATGCATATTGGACCGGAGTTCAACTACTATTTATGCCATTATCCCGCGAAACTATTTTTTGGAAAGTGAATGATTTTACAAATATACATTAAAAATAATTAATTTTATTGTCTAAAATAATTAGTTAATAGAAAAATATTTTCACTGTTGGCAACAATTTATGCATGAATGTTTTCTAGATGAAAAAAAATTATATTGATTCTTTTTTGTAAACAATACAAAAAATAATATCTAAACATTCCCATGGACAATGAAAGTATTTTTCATTGATTCATTATTGTAAGCAATACAAATAATCACTTCTATCGGAATATTCCTTAAATAGATTATTTTCTACAAAACAAACGTATTATAAGAGAAACTAATATGAAAATCTAAAGTTATAAATTAAAAATGAATTAAGAGAAACATATTTGATTGTTTACGCTTCTTATTGTTCCAAAAATTGTTCTTATCTTCACTCCCTAAAAATATTTTAATTAGATACTAGTTCTAGCTTCATTTTTTTTTTCTGATACCAACTACAAGATATATATAATCAGTCCAAAACCTATTATAAGGGTGCCAATTTAATCCTAAAAGATTGGGTGAAAGGACTGGATTGAAATTTCATAGTAATGTTTGGCGCTAAATTGCTAGAATTGAAAATTTTAGGATACATTAATCTCATTTAATAGGTGTGACAGATTTTTTTATCAACTAAATCATAAGTTTGAAGAACATGTTTTAAAAAAGCCTTTGGAGGACTATATTCTGAATCCAAGTTGTAAAATGAAAATCATATGATGTTTGCCGTTCCAAAGCACGTTCTGATGTCACGCCCTGAAAATGTTTGCAAGAACAAGTAGTTTTTGTTTTCTGTTTTATACTGAAACCAAATTAGCCATAAGTTGTTATGAACGGAATAGGTCTTCACTCGAATGGTGCGTAAGTTTGACCTCAGAGAAATTGAGTGAATCAGTTTCTGAGCTACAAAGCAAGGAACCTTAGCCTTGTCCGCGACAATTCTTACACAGACGATATAATACTTAATATGTGAACATGAAAACGGGCGACTCTCGCCCACCGATTCTCTTGATAAAAGTCTGAAAGGAATCCTTCTTTTTATTACCCCAACTTGCATTCCTTTTCTTTTTCTTGGGAAGAATTGCTTTCCTGAAGAAGATTTGAAACTACTTGTTATAAAATATTTATTAACTACTTGTTCAGAAATAAGAGAACAAGTGAGAATGACCATTTGACAAAGTTATGAAAACTACTGTCTTTGGGCAATGTAATCGTCTTCTAACCTCTCCTTTCTCTCTTCATACTTGTTTTTCGGTTTTTTCTTTTTCTTTTTGCCGGTCAAGTTTGCCTCTTAACTATATGGAAAAGCATTCTACGCTACAGTAGGCAAATAGGTTTTGCAGGTATTTGACCAAGTCCTCACAGCTGCCGCAACATTGAGGAAGCTATTTTACACGACACTAGGCACTCGAGTTACCGCAATTTCACAACGCAACACGTCGTACTATAAAACCATGAGCATAGAAAACAGATGTTGAGACAGCTTACGTAATTCGACTCGAATAATAAGCTGGGAAATATTCCAAGGGATGAGAGTGCTCTAAATTTCAGAGGGACAATCATTTCTTCCGAGAGAGTTTATGTAGTTGAAAGTTCTACTTCTTTGACAAATTAGAGGACTCTTAGCCATGATTCATAATCTTTGAAAAGTCAATTATTTACTCCATCCTTGGCCATGATGTATGACATGTTGATTTTACCTATCTCCACGCGTATCAAAGTTGGCAGTCCAGATTTGCGGTCTTAATTTTGGGTCATGACATCACTAACTTTTGCATCAAAAGTTGACTCCCTATCTTTTCCCCAGCACAAAATGTACTCCGGACTTAATTTTTAGCCAACCATTTGGCGAAGAACATCTCAGTCAACGCAGCAGATCCTATCTTGCACTTAAAAGTAGTTAGAATTTTGTGGTTAGGTCACGGATTAGGCAGCTTAAGCGTCGAGCATTCATGGCTTTGACACTAGCTTCGCGTCAAAGATTTTGCTGGACATCAGTTTTCCCATTCATTTGACGAAAGAGGCTTCCTATTGCGGCAGGTATTTGGGGTCAAAATGAAACTACTTTTCGAGCACTAGGGTATATACCGAATATGTTGGCAAATGTTCTTGGACTTACCATCATATGTTGTTGTTGTTTATTTTATTTATAGGAAAAGAACAAACTAAGAAGGATGGAGGTAACAAAACGACCGATCCACAATACTGAGAAGTAAATAAACTCAACGTGCATGCGCATACAAGTCGAGCCTCTGATAACATCGTAAATCAGGTAGGCACGTCGAAATACTGTACATGGAATATCAGATCACTGGAGACTATGATGGTTGGTCGAGGGATATCATCATGAGATTCCATTGCAGCTGATGATAAACAGGAGCTCCTTCCAAACCCACGATCACTTACCACCATTTTGTCACTAATGTCATTAACCCGCAAGAATATATGCACCTGGAA
Organism: Melaleuca alternifolia; assembly: GCA_019926035.1. Taxonomy (NCBI): domain Eukaryota; kingdom Viridiplantae; phylum Streptophyta; class Magnoliopsida; order Myrtales; family Myrtaceae; genus Melaleuca; species Melaleuca alternifolia. The sequence continues at coordinate 145,297 of JAGKPW010000079.1, forward strand.
AAAAGGAAAATTTAGGGCAAAAAGAGTCACTGGATATGTAGGTTTCGCAAAGTTATTGTGGTCAACAGCCTAGGTTTAATTTTATATATGGTGAGATTGATGACGAAAATGAAAGGTGAGGGTTTGGGAATATGCCATCTGGCAAAAGAATATAGTCCTACTGTGCGAGGATAAATGAGTTGTTCAGCACCCAACCCATCCTACATACTTAAATATTATCAGAGAGGGAGCTAAATCCGAAAAGGAGATTTGAACTATATCAGTGTGCACGAGTGGCGAAGATTAAGTTTGCAAGTTGCAACCCAACTAAGTTGTTCGACAAAGTTATTTAAATAGTAATCGAGAATAATATCTTCACTGTAGAAGGGAGAATATTATCCGCAAGATTATTCTTTTGTAATTTGGGGATTAATGCACTTTGATGAGTTAGTGGCCTTTCAAAGTCGGTAACGGAGAGAAGCACAAAGGCAGGCTCTAGCTATCTATACATTTATCTTGTTTAAGAAGTCTTGAAAATATAGATATGTTCGCGGAGATAGAATATTCACTTATAAATTACGGTAAAGAAAGAACCGTGCTTGATATCCCGACCAAACTTGAACTGCAGGTGCACAGCAATGAGCCAACCAACCTATCATTCAAATGGACGCATGCTCAAGTATACAAGTTGCGTATTGAAAACCACTTGGATTTGACCTAGAGATCCGGACTTGGTAGACCTCTCCACTAGAAATGGTTACTTTCCATATTAGCTGTTAAAACAACCTGATATTCCCACATAATCTGTAGGCAAGATACAAGGCGGCGGATAGACACTCCACTAGTTAGATGAATCAAATGTGTATATGAGATCAATCACAAAATCCAACGATATGCTCGTATACCCTCTGCACCATTGCATCAATACAACTACTTTCTTTAATGTAGTAGTGTGACAAAACAAAAAGCCACATATTCAGTCAAAAGTGAAGAGAGAGAGAGAGAGAGAGAGAGAGAGAGAGAGAGGTGGCACAGGGAAGCTACAATAAGTGTCCGACGGAAAAGAGCTTTTGTGAAAGGACCACGGAATGGAAGAAGCAAAGAGGAGGACATATTCTTGCTTCCTCCAATTCAAAGATTCAAACTTTGAAAAAGTCTGAAGAATCTTTTCTAGAGCACTCTCTTCCCCCACACAAAACCGAACCAAAGTATAACCAGTTAGGTTTGGGATCTTTCAGCATCAAATCCAATCATCACTCGGGGTTGTTTATGGCTAGTGATGGGTTAGCAGCCCCCATCATTATCATATGGATTGGAGCCTCGACCGTATGCGCAACATGAATACGTCCATCTCATCTGCTTCTTCCTTTGAGATCCTCATTATTATATTAAAAGGGTTGATCCGCTTCATAGCATCCTCATCAGCTGGTTATACACACCAGATCAGACAAAAGGCCCCCACGTAGTTTGCGTAAGGGCGGCACTCGACGCAGATTTCGTCAGCAGATTTAGCGGGCATTACTTTTTAGATTGGTATTGAAGGCAACGCACACGTGTCTCGTGATTTAGGGTCTTCAGTTGGAGAAAGCAACATGTTGATGATGATCATGCTGATAAATGAGTTGCTTATTATTAGATTTTCCATTGCTACTACGAACCAAATTCTGGGTCGAGGTCGCTACATATTCATATGGCATTGTATATAGTTAATCATCACTGGTCATCTATATGCTTATAGCTTTCGTCAGAAATTTAGAATTGCAAGTCTGGTCCATTTATATTTAAATAAGATTGTTGTCTAGCACCCAGCTGGCCTAGTTCCTTTTGCGGCAGGGTTTTATTCTTTTCTCGAAAATCCAGCTTTCAAATTCGCAGGCGAATAAGAAAACTAGCTATAGGTGTCCAACTAGTCTGAGTTGAGCATTTTGGAAGCTCCTTTCTTATAAATGATGTCCACTTTTTACAGAGTTCATTCAAAAGGAGATTACAGATCCAAAGAGACTTTAGTACCGAGAAGGCTAGCTTACAAATATGGGCTACCAGAAGTGATGGGGTGCTTCTCATTGGATGTTTGCAGAAAACACCTGTCTAAATTCTATTTGAAGTGCGCTCCATGTTCTTCTATAACGATCTGGTTGGGTGATCTAGTATATCGCATTGTTAATGACCACTTTCATTCTCACACAGGAATCATCCTCGAGGTTATCAACATTGGGGGGCCTACGCCTGCTCTGAAACTGAAAGGGGAAGGAACAACAAAACAACAAAAGGCAGAGTAAATATTCCAAAGCATGTGCTGGTCCCTTCAGTCGTAATTATATAAAAGGAGACCAATTGCAGACATCCTATTGCCTCTTGATTTTAGTAATGTACATGCTGGTGATATGCGTCTTCAAATTACCAAATGATTAGAGTGTGTATCGGTTTGGGGTCTCGTGTTTTTTTCTCGTAAACAGGGCATGTGCAACCTGTAGCTTGACTCGGCAGAAGCTTCCCCTCTATAGAAACAACATAAATAAACGCCAACCGGCAGAATAAACTAGCGGGCATACGTGGCTTGCACGGTGTAGGCATCAGGTCTGAACACATGAAACGGGCCAATCGAATTAAGTCCCATAATCAGTCAAAGAGAAAGACCGGGAAGAAGATGGTCTTGCGAGTAAGCCACGACTACCGTGGTGTAAAATAGTGGTGCAGCACAAATGACCGCATTATAATCTTGGCATATTCTCGTAAATTGTAGTTGATTCATCATTGGGCAGCTCTCCACCCAGGAAGTTGTAGCCGACTTTCCGAGACCTTAAGAGCCATTTGGGCGTGAAATTGCAGTGGCAATCCAAACCCCAAACTCAAAGTCTTTATAGGGAGAATAAAATCATGCATGGAATCCATCAAGTTGTATTGCATAAACAAGTGCGACTCTCCTCCAAATTCATCAAAGAAGGGCAATTTGTTTTCAAGATGACTTATAAAAATGGGTCTCCCACTCTCAGTTAAAACGCAATGGTTTTAAAATAAGGAAGAAACGTAGAAGAAAATAAGACTCCGTCTTGACCTCATATGATATGTTCCAAAGCGATGGCCCATCAGAAAAGGCAAGTCACTTGACTGTAAGTCATCTTGCCACCTACATCCCTCCAAGGCAACAACCATCAACGCCTAAATCAGATTAGCCACACTTTGGAATATATACGGAGTAAGTCCAAATCCTTTGATTACACTCTCCCGGGGCATGTATATGCATCTTGTCAAAGCGTCATCATAACCCCAAGAAAGACAATAATAAGAGATACGGAAACCGAAGTGCTACTTAGAGACATATGGCCGACTCCTACTTACGATTGGCTATGGTTGATCATTACCAGATTGTGGAGTTGATTAAAAAAAAAATGATGTCGGGTCTCCTCTCCCTCAACTTTTCCTGGAAAAAGAGGACTCTTGTGCTACTTTTCTTTCTCTATTTCCACCAAGCAAAAAGCCAAACAGAGTCTGTATTAAAATGGTCATAACCTTCCCGGAGCATTCCTGGAAATGGGGAGACTCTGGCTGCCTTTGCTGGAAGGAATGAGTCCATACACATAAGTACAGGATCGTTACCGAGAAATTCCACTACCCTTGGTGCTTAAAAAACTTCACTCTCATCCGTTCGAAGGAGCTAGAGAAAAACAATTTCGGGCGTCGCTTTCGTCATGCCCGTAGAAAGTTCTCGTAATTAATTTATAAGGAGTCATTGCTGATGTTTGAATGATTCATTGACTTTTCATATCACGTCAGTCTACTCTATTTTTATTTTTTTTTCTTTTTGGGGAGGCTAGCTACCTTGCCTACCAATGAATCGAAAGGATGAGCAGTTCCCCTGCACTAAAACAGAGCATACGTCGTTCATAGTAGCACGAAACCAGAAACATTCTTTCTCTTCTCAACCAGTAGCATTCTTAACCAGAAGGTAGATGGGAACAAATTCCATCACAGTAACTCTACGATTCTGCTTTGTGTTTTGAGGCTCTCATCGGACTCGCATGTTTTAGCGTAAGCATGCGCATATTACTCCTGGATTTATCATCTAATGGTCGCTGGTTTAAAATTTTTTATAGATATAACCTATTAAAACCAGCCGCGTTCCCTGACGACTAACTTTAAGATAAACACTGCCCCGACAGCATGCAGTGAAAAAGAAAAAAATAAAAATAAAGCAGAGGTGGAAAATTTGAGAGAATAGTAATTTATTCCCCCAAGTGAAAGAAGAGAGGCAGGGGATTTGCCTTTTTCACACTTGATCATGTCATGCATTCGTGACGGCGCTGCTATTATATCTCCTCCTCCTCCTTCTTCTTCTCTCTCTCTTCGATGTTGTTTTTAAAATAAGACAGTGAACTGAAACGCACAATGATTATTCATATACGGATATGAGTGTTTAAATACATAGACTGGCTCTCCTTTCACCCTCCCTATTTTTCTAACTAAAAATTCTTCAGTTTATGCTGGGGTTGTCCCGGTGCTCTGCCCTATAAATACCAGCCCAAACCAACCCATTCAATTACCCCAAACTTCAATCTAAGCCAAGCATGGCCATGAGTTCAGAAGCTGAAAGCCTCTGGCTATTTGCCATCGCCTCCAAATGCAGAGCCTTTACCCATGATAACATTGCCTGGTCCCTCCTCTTGGTGGGTTTAACTTGGCTTGCCATCTCCTTTCTCCACTGGTCTCACCCTGGTGGCCCTGCTTGGGGCAAGTATTTCTGGGGCAAAGCACTCTTCCTGTCACCTTCCTCTTCCTCTGTATCTCTATTGCACACGATCCCCGGTCCCAGGGGATTGCCTCTTCTCGGAAGCATGAGCCTCATGCTCCACTTAGCTCATCACCGGGTTGCCGCCGCTGCCAAAGCCTTCAGTGCCAAGCGCCTAATGGCCTTTAGCCTGGGCGATACAAGGGTCATCGTGACCTGTAACCCTGAAGTCGCCAGAGAGATCCTCAATAGCTCCGTGTTTGCTGATCGCCCTGTGAAAGAGTCAGCTTACAGGCTGATGTTCAACAGGGCAATCGGCTTCGCTCGCCACGACGTCTACTGGCGGACCCTCCGGAGAATTGCCGCTGCTCACCTTTTTTGCCCTAACAAAATCAAGGCTTTCGAGTCTCAGCGGCGCGCTATCGCTTCTCAGATGGTCGTGGCTCTGTTTGCTTCCTGCGAGCAACCCTTGACCGTACGCCAAGTGCTGAAGCAAGCCTCACTGAACCACATGATGAGCTGTGTGTTCGGACAATCCTACGGCTTATGCTGCGCTAGCAGTGAAGAGGAAGAGCTGACGGAGCTAGTGGAGGAAGGGTACGAGTTATTAGGCACGCTGAATTGGTCCGATCATCTCCCGTGGATGGCAGAGCTAGATCCACAAAAGATCAGATTCAGGTGCTCTAGGCTGGTGCCCAAAGTCAACCGCCTCGTCAGCCGAATCATTACAGAGCATCGAGCTGGACCAACGGCGGACCACCAGGACTTTGTGGACCTTCTGCTCTCACTTCAGGGTCCTGATAAACTGTCCGACCCTGATATCATCGCCGTTCTGTGGGTAAGCACCAAGCTTTTTAACAAGTTTCTTTGCGGAGTCTACTTTAAAAAAAAAAAAAAAACTTTTTTCAGAGTTCTTATCACGGCTACTTTTCTACCATTGACGTTCTTCATGAGGACGTCGGTACTAAAATTTGGGAGTCATATATGAATGGAAATGCAGGAAATGATATTTCGAGGGACGGACACAGTGGCGGTGCTGATGGAGTGGATCCTAGCGAGGATGGTGGTTCATCAGGAAGTTCAGGGGAGGGTCCAGGAGGAACTTGACAGGGTGGTGGGAAGGTCAAGGGAGGTCAGCGAATCGGACATGGGGGACCTGCCTTATCTCCAAGCGGTAGTGAAGGAAGTGCTGAGGCTACACCCGCCGGGCCCGCTGCTGTCGTGGGCCAGATTGGCCATCACTGACACGACCGTGGACGGGCATCACGTGCCAGCAGGAACCACGGCCATGGTCAACATGTGGGCCATCTGCAGGGACCCAAGTGTCTGGACCGACCCGCTCCTGTTCAGGCCCGAGAGGTTTCTGGGCGAAGGGGCGGAGTTCTCGGTGCTCGGGTCGGACCTTAGGCTGGCGCCGTTCGGGTCGGGAAGGAGGGCCTGCCCGGGGAAGACGCTGGGGCTGACGACTGTCACGTATTGGGTGGCAGCGATGCTGCACGAGTATGATTGGGGGGCGGCGAGTGAGGACAAAGTTGACTTGTCGGAGGTTCTCAGGCTTTCTTGCGAGATGGCCAACCCTCTCGCCGTCACACTCCGCACACGTCGGCTGAAATGAAGAAAAAAGAAAAACCCCAAATATCTTTTCCGAGGATTTAAAAAAAAAAAACAAGAGAAGACATTATCGTCAAATAAAAGCTTTTCTTTTCAAAAGGGAAAAAGATAAGTCAACGACCAGACCAAGAGTAGGGCTAGATTATGGAAAAAAGAGTGGGTTTTGTGTGGTTACAGCTTTCAAAAAAACACCAAAAATAAAACCTCGTCATCAGATTTGAGTTTTAGTGTTTCTTTGGGGATTTGTGTCTTGAAGTTTCAGGTGTTTTCTTCTTTCTTATATGGTAGCTCGATCTCGTCGGAGATGTATATTATTGTTTCAATTTCAAAAGGTTTAGTCAATGTACATATTGGTCAATTTATTATAAGATCCTTCGCATATAATAATTTATCTGGTTCAAATGATGCAATTCAAATAACTAATTTTAATAGATTGAGGCATCATGTCATTCGTTCAAGATATGAAGAATATGTAGTTGGATTTGAGTGCTTGGGCAACCACCATGTCTTCGACACAACCTGAGGGCATGGGAGAGAATTAAGCTCTCTTCAATCACGGGTACGACATTTCACCATAATTTTTATAACTAACGAGGCCCAAAACCGGTGAGGAGCTTATTTATAGGTACTTTGAGTGCTACAATCCATTAGTCACTATATACCTACCTTTCTCATGACTGGCCTATTAGAGTCAAATGTTTTGCCCAAGATTAATATATAATTAAAATCGAGGAAAATTCACTTTCGATGCTCCTATCATTTATGCATAAATGGGAAATTCTCATGTTAGATGTGATAGAATACTTGTATCCAGAAAGTGTCATTTAGGGCGTTTACCCTCTCTTTACACGTATCATTCAACGCGACCGTATTGTGCCTTCCTAATAATATAATAGCCATATGTCTATTATAATCAAGGAGAAAGGTGATTGAGGTTTCAACCGAATTTCTTATAACGGATAAATTTGTAGACCACGCTTGTTTAACCTCGACTTCATTCTGGAAGCTCCAGCAGAAGATGGAACCGGGCAACATGAATGCTGGAGCCAGTGAAAGGTGGGGAGAACATAGAACATAGATATGATAAATGGTGGAACTAATGCGCATGAACATCAAAATCAATCTACGAAGATCAGCAGCCAGCTTGGACTGTCGGGGTCATTTTCATTCCTCCAATGAAATGAGGACATCTTGCGATGAGCCCATGGTTTCGAGGGAACTGTCCAATTGACATAATGATAGATCAACTTGGGGGTTAACAAGTCTGATTACAGTATTAATATTTGCATCACTGGTCAGAAACTCCTGGGCCCGGGAGCGTCATTGATGACCGGTGTTTGATTTGTACCGCGGTCCCTTCTTCCTTTTCATATTCCTAGTTCCATCTCTCTTTTAACAACACACAAATACTGAAAGGTGTTCTAGCGAATACCTCTGCCAGGATCACACCATACACTTGTCTCCTATGTATACATAGATATATATATATATATATATGAAGTTGGACAGGTCATAACTTTCTATATATACCAGCAAATCTATTGCATTATCAAAAGGGGAGTACGTCAATACATTATGGCACACAGTGACTTTCTACCTAGTTAAGATGCGTCGTTTTCTCTTTGGTTAACTATGATGAACCTTTTCGTGACTGAACATCGAGGAAACTCGGGATCATTTTGTACCACTTACCAAGGAGGCTTGTATGGCATCAAAATCTCTGGTACTGCAAGAATCAAATACTTCGTTGTGCTGCTTCTTAATGCCTGATTAGGAGCGTGGCGTCGTCACCTAAACAACCTGAGGCAGGTCACTTACCACGAGTCATCACTCGTATACTTATGGAGTAGTCAGCATCCTCAATCCAGATATCAACTACATATAGGAATGAATTGCCCGAGTGGACATTTTACCTTCTCCTGTTTTCCACGCAGAATCCTGTATGTCTAGCTGAACCTCGTGAAAAAAAAAAGAAAAAAAAAAGAAAAAGAGAAGAAGCAATCAACCAATTGGCTGACACGCGAGGAACAAAACAATACGTACGGGCGCGCGTGCCTGGGGAGTACAAACAACTAGACGAGGGGGGTTTTAGAGGCGTGCTGATTTGCAATGATAGGAATGGAGTAGTATTCTTTAAGTTTTGGAAGTTGCATGGGTTAGACAAGGGGAACAAACCCGATTACAAAATGAAGAGCCCTACGTGTTCACAACAGACTTATCGGGAGTTGTTGTCGCTCATTTGGCTCATGTAGTAATCAATACGGTTGATAGTAACATTATGTTTTAAGGAGTCTATACTGATAAGGATCTGAACTGAACACCACTATATATTAATGTGAAATGTTGGGGAATGACGATAAGGACACCCCAACGAATCGAGCTCGTAAAGACGAAGATTAATCCCACACAACGGGCTCCCTCTTGATTCCTAGATGCGGACAGCGACCGCGGAAAGCAGCTCCACGCAACACGACGGTTCATATGCAAATAGAAAGATCACTTCCTTTGGTCGACGTTCGGAGAAATCATGGAGTTTTTTTTTACTATTTTCAGTTTGATGATTGATCTGGTCCTCATTAAGATCTATGGGATGGATCGCATTAGTCTTTTGTTTTATCGCAAACAAGCATATGCTTCTCAAGGGCAATATCGAAACGTCCACTTGCTTACAACTTTCCATATTCTTTTAGCTCTCTACGTTTGGGACCACATTTCTTCACTAGTTAATATGTATATCGTAATAAAGAAAAACTTATACCCTCTTTATGTGGATCAGCTTTGGACATGCCCACTTGCCCTTTTATGTGCTGTCAAGGAAACGTAATTAACCGTGATGTGATACACATATAGAATTCATGAACATTCTCGAGGCAATTATTCACGAAAAAAAAAAGATTAGAAAGTGTAAGTTTTCTTCTTATTGGTTTCTTGAATTGGCATAAAGATCCTCTGCTTTCTAGTTTGGTCCCGTTAAAATGCATTTTTTCAAGTCGCGGATGAACTTTATATTTGTGTAGTTGCTCTCCAGTCAGTGGCTTAACTTTTGTAGTGGCTTTTTGTAATACATGTATTCGAGCCTAAGTGTCCTTGCAACGGCACAGGAACGGGCCAAATTGATCCCCCAATACCTAATTATAAAGCACCTTAGATGTGGATGTGCGCTTGGATAAATCTCGGAATAATTGTATCGGCACGGGAAAGAATTGCATATGATTTAACATAAAGTGGACGATAATGATGTGAGTTTGCAAAATGAGGGCAGGCAAGAAAAAAGATTTGAGTGATTGAGGGCAGCCCAATGAGTAGGGAGGTGGGTAGTGGGGGATTGTTGCAATATTTGCACGGAAGCTGTTCAATGAATGAATGCACCGCACGAGGCGGTGCCCTTAAGCCGACTCCTCAGTTAATGGCTCATGAGATCAGATAAGGTTTAACCATGGTTATGACAATAATTGATGGAGCTCAGCGGCCGATCCATTCAACACGTTATATCGCAGCCTGCATATCCCGAGGATCTCTCCCACCTTCTCAGATTTGATGTCCAGAGCTGGCGGAGAAGCCAATCCATGGCAAGGATCGGTCGGTTCATCCCTTTCCTGCACTTCCACAGTTGCAGACAAATTCAACTCGTGACAAACAATTATCTGGTGGGTCGTGCAAGGAATCGTCTCGTGCCTCCAAGTCTAAGGTAATTAGATAGGAGATGCGTTTATTGATTCCATGGAATATCCCTTCGTAGTCTTGAGAATAGTCGATCCATCCGATTTAATTGGGGGGTAAACATCTTATTAATCTAAATCTGACGTGCGCTTATCTCGTTATAGTATAATATCAAAATCAAAACACTAATAAGAGTCCACGTATATTTATCACGTCATTCCTTATTCCCCCGGATGCTCCTGTCATTGACTTTTCAGACTTTTGAATCATGCGGAGTCTGTCCATGCTTATTTATAACATTCAACTTGTTAGGTGACTCCACATATTTTGACCGATATTATTTCGCCGGAAATTGATTCACGCAATGAAATGCAGTGGCAATTTGAACAAAAAGCAGATCGCATAACGAGAGCTATCACTAATGACTAAGTAGATGGTAGGACTCAAAAGATGAATTTATAAATCGAAGACTACTACATAGTTTGTGTAGATAATTGTGCATGCATTTTATAATGATTCAACACGGTTTATATAACTTATCACAAAGTGTTACCGCTCACAAGTGATCAATTTTTAAACTGACAGTTACAACCGCATCTCTATTTTTTTAGACTCCATGATCGCACATTTCCCTTAAATATAAGAGATTACAACTTCTCGGTCGCCACTGAACTCAACCATCAATCGACAACTTCTCCTTGGCATCTTCACTTTGTCTTCAGTTTCGTATTCGAAACTTGCCCGGATTTTTCTTTTTTAACTATGAGTCATCAACCTATTGCCATCGTATTTGTCGATAGTTGTATCGTGATTGTCAATAACCATGGTCAATGACAAACTACGTCGCCACCGATAATTTATCGACAATATAATTGCTTAAAATTGAGCTTTATTTCGGCATCATGTTGATTGAAAAGCTAGTCACTTTATTGGGGGAAAGATTGTCCAAAACATCTTAAATTTAGTCATAAACATTTCAACTATGTCAATTCAGTCCTACACATATTGACCTTTGGCCAACTTAGTTCTAGATTTTTTAATTGTGTTAATTTAGTCATATATCTTTAGGCTAATTTAGTCATAAACATTTTAACAATTTTTCTATTTAGTCTTTTCAGCTAATTTTGATTGAAAATCTCTAACATAATAGTCTAGTCTATACCGATTGATTTTAAGTGGCAATCTAGCCAATTTAAGTTTGGAGGTTATCGGTTCCCTTTTCTATTTTTGAGAAGGTGCTTCGTATTAAGCATAACTATCCATTTTGATTGCTTTAGTTTCAAAACAAGTTCAATGATGCGTTTTGGGTTACTTTGGGTTTATGACATGAAATGAAAACAAACTGTCAGAAACCCGTTGTTTTACTTGCTACCCAGATCAAAAGGAGGCCTCACCTGAAAAGACTCGAAACTTCTTGTTCGATTTAGATTTCTGTTCAAACTATTCTTTTTAACACCTCAAATTAGGGTAATCTCCCCTGGCGACCAATTCTCCTTACTCAAACTGGAGGGCACTCAATTACTGATTTTTCATTGGTATGTCAATGAATATTAACCAGACCTAGGCTATATTTGGTGTTCCAAATAATAAGACACGCTCCCCAGCCATTCAAATAGTACGAGGAAGTGCGTCCTCCAAATACAATTGGAAAAAATATGGAAAACCAAAGTACTTTTGACAAGGACGACCAATTCATAAATCATTATTCGCTAATCTTAATGCTACATACAAAAAAAAAACGGACAGCTTTCATCCTATTTCCGAAGTTCTTGTATGCTCTCATCCCAAACTTCTAATTTGATTTTTTCACTTGCTAAAACTCATATTATCTTTGGGACATAAATTAAAATGTGATAGGATAAATTGGGATAGCAAATCCCCTGGATAGTAAAGGTGGATATATTTAACTCTATCAAGCATTTGATATACTTTAAAATAAGCTTAGAAAATTGAAATTTAGAAAATTCGATTGAATTAGAAAACTGAAAAGGAAAAAAAAAAAAAACCCTAGATCTAAGGGTTGTGGCAGTCGTTCTAGCGGACACAATCGAAAATGGCGACCGTCAACGATACTAAGCAGCAAGGATGCATATCCGTAGGTTGTCGGTGATGCCGAAGGTTTCCAGCCTCAACATCGCCATCTTCTTCTCGTCCCCTGAGCAGTCCATGTCCTCGGTGAGGATCCTCGTGGAATCTTGATTTGGTGCACCACGATATTGATCGTTGTGTTAATGAGGTGGTGTAGGCGAAGCCACAGTTCCGACCACCAATGTGCAAGGTGGTGTAAGGATTCATTAGATTAGTTCAATAGGCGAACATGGGCAAGAGAACTTTCTTTAGTACGAGCAAAGGGCATCCCAAAGAACCAGTGATGCTGTTTGCACCACGATAATGTCCACTTTTTAGTTATTATCATTATGTGATAAGTTGAAGAGTCGGCAACTTGATGAGTCAACAACAAAAAAGAATCAGCAAAAGTGGAGTCGACAATCTTGGATGTAAACGTTAACGTAGTGAAATAAAGTAACAGTCAATATAGTGGAGTTGCAGAAACTGTCAACGTGGTAGAGTCCATTTACTATTGATGTAACCTGTTGTGACCTCTATTTCTAACCTCCCTTTGTGACTTTCCATAACCACTAGGAAGTTATTTCTTTTTTAATAACTATTTGTATCATTTGTCATTAGCTTGCGATTGTAGGTTTTAAATAGCCATATCAATATCCTTCGGAGACCCCCCTGTGGGCACAAATCAACAAATTTACTATTTTTATCTTTACTTTCATTTATCGCATTTATCTCTCTTAACTATAGTTTTCACATTCGTGTTGTCGATTAAATTATGATCTAGTATTTTTACGTTTTTAGGCCATGTCGAGGATTAAATTCTAACATAGTATTTTTTGCATTTGGTTACCTTATCAAGTCTATAACTTCTAGACTGTGTTGTCAATTGACTTCTAGCTTGGTTTGGGATTGTACAATTCTATCCAAATCAAAGAAGTTGATCTACCTTTTGCCTGTCATATTTCATGTTCAATGTTGGTGCCAAACCCTAGTTAAATAAAAGCTGAAGAACAACTTTGGATCGTGGGAGAAATTTCGAGGAAATTTTTTTTTTTTCACACTTGGTTAGACCAGCGTGGCTGATTTGAGGGGATACAACGATACGTATGAGGAAAACTTAATCCTGGCAATGTTGATGGTAAAGATTTACCACCACCGCCTGCTAATGAGAGGGTAGGACGTTCTGACTCGTCGACTGCACAACCAATGATAGAGCAAGAACAAAGTGGAGATATTAACATCCAAAGACATCTCACTGATGAGCGAAGAAGGCAATTGGAGCTAGGCCCAATTTGTTGGCTACCGTAAGAAGGATTCTCGATAAGCACTAGAGTAAATCAATTAATCAAATGATAAAATATATAGTCGACATAATCAAGCCAATGATTGTTAATACATTTCATCAAATCGTTCTTAGGCCAGGAACATTAAGTCATTCAATTCAAGTGCAATGAGTCCTAACAATCCTGCATTTTCTGGGTATGTTCCTTCCTATATTACTACTCAAACTACTTTTGGTACTAGAGGAAACATTGTACTACCCTCGCAACCGCTTAGGATTTTACAAAATGCTAAAGCTATTGGTGCAACTTAGGCCTGAGAGGCTGTACTTGTTAGTGGAGGCAATTCGCTTAATCTTTTCAGTTTAATTCTTGTGGTAACAATTATGGCAATTTGGCCAATCAAAAATGCTCTACTTAATGTATTATTGACAAACATAGAAAATATGCAACCAATTGGGCCAATACCTCAAGTTCATAATATAAGTCTAATTGGGAAGGTGCCTCAACTAACTTAGCGCCTGCCCAATGTAAGCCCAATTTTGTAATCGACAATCAAGGAAGACTTGCTAATCTAGCACATGTTCCCCAAAGGCCTAATGTAGTAATCAACAATCAAGTTAGACTGCCACATTTACCTAGGGATCAACCTGGTCAAGTCGTTTCCAATCAAGACCCTTGGCAATGGACTTGCTAGTGGATCAAGCAATACAACGCATAGGAAATGATTCAGCGAATTCAAGACCCATACATAGAAAACCATATCCGGAGTAGATGATGCAATACTATATCCAAAAGGTTCTGAAATTCTTGATTTCAACCTTTTTCTACCGAGGACGATCAATCTACAGTGGAGTCTGTTGGTCCATTCAATGCACAAAGTGGCGATGCATCTCTTGCTAGTCGTTGGAAGTCAAGGCTATTTCCCTTGTCATTATCTAAGACAGCATTCCCATGGTCTATATTTTTATCGGCCAATTATATACATTCACGGGAGCAAAAGCAGACAAAATTCCATAGTCAGTTCTATACGTCAGTTCCCGATGTGCCCATTGCTAATTTCGTTACTATTAAATAACATAATGATGAATCGATGCATTAGCTTGTGACTAGATTCAAGAGGGCTAGGAATAGATGCGTTAGCTTGTGGTTAGATTCAAGACGGTTAGGAATATATGCTTTACTTCACTCCTAAAGAAAGCATTTATAAATATGGCTTTCGGTGGATTGGGATTCAATATTCAAGAAAAATTAGAAGACCAAAATCTTTTTAATTTATTCCAAGTGGCAAAAAGGTTGTCTAAATGTGAGCAACTACTTAAGGATGGAGATGAAGGGTTGACATGAAAGCTTTATGCAAAACACGCCTTTCGGGGAAAGATGTGAGCTATATGATGAACTTAACTTAGATAAAATTTGACGTGAAAAAAAAATTAGACTTGCCTATGACAAGGGGCACAAGGTAACTCTTGATTTCTTAATTTATTGAAAATCGACACTACAAAAAAACTGGAATTTAGTTACGAAAAATTAGTGACGGAACATAATTCGTCGCTAATAGCAACAGAATTAGCGACGAAAAAATAAAAACCGTCGCTAATTTGCGATGAAAATTAATTCGTCGCTATTTGCGATGGAGCGACGACAAAAAAAACTTCGTCGCTAATTAGCAATGGAAAAGAAATTCGTCGCAAAATCCGTCACAAATTAGCGACGAATTTCATTTCTATCGCTATTAGCTACGGATTTTGCCAGGAAACTTTTCCCGTCGCTAATTAGCCACCGAAAATTACTTCCGTCGCTAGCGACGGTTAATTCACATTCCGTGGCTATTTAGCGACGGACAATTATCTCCGTCGCTAAATAGAGACGGAAATGGTATACCGTCGCTAATTAGCCACGGAATGTGAATTAGCCGTCGCTAATTAGCAACGACATAATTTTCCATGGCTAATTAGCGACGATATAATATTTCCATCACTAAAATTTAGCCACGGAAAAATATTTTCATCACTAATTAGCAACGGTTAATTCACATTTTCGTGGATATTTAGTGACGGACAATTATCTCCGTCGCTAAATAGCGACGAAATGGTATACCGTCGCTAATTAGCCACAGAATGTGAATTAGCCGTCGCTAATTAGCAATGGAATAATTTTTCATGGCTAATTAGCGACAAAATAATATTTCCGTCACTAAAATTTAGCCACGGAAATTGAATTTACCGTAGCTAATTAGCAACGAAAAACTATTCCGTCACTAATTAGCCACGGAAAATTATTTTCGTCGCTAGAATTTAGCCACAGAAAATGAATTAGTCGTAGCTAATTAGTCACATAAATAATTTTCCTTGGCTAATTAGCGACGGTAAATTTTTTGTGGCTAATTAGCGACGGAACAATAAATTTCCATGACTAATTAGCCGTAGCTAATTTTCCTATATTTTTAACACACTTTTCCCCCTCCCGAAACTCAATTTTCCCTCTTCCATCTCTCTTTTGCTAATTTTCCCTCTCGATCGTGCCACTCTCAAACTTTCCCTCTCCCGCTCGAGCACCTCCTCACTCCTCCTCCCGCTCGAGCTCTCTCCTCCCTCCGCTCGTCCGCGCTCAAGGTCCCTCTTTCTCTCCTCGCTCCTCCCTTCACGACAGCGCGACAAAACCCTAGATCTATTGGAAAGTTGGTCTCTTCAGCTGGGGGGAAAGAAAAGAGGCGAAGTAGAAGCAAGAAAACCCTCCTTCCCCCTTTTTTCTCCCACACACGAATCTTCGAGATCTCGAAAAATGGAGAGACGCACGCTGAAGAAGCAAGAATGGCGACCGGTGGCATCATTCTCTTCACGGCCGCTCCATCATCATGGCTTTCTGGTGAAGCCCTCATGCGGCGAAAGGTCAAGTGTCAGCATAGCTTCCCGCCTCTCTCTATGTGCCTCCCACGCTTAATTCGAGCAGAGTTTGCCCGCTTTGTCTCTTGCGCGTCGCGGTTGCTCTATGCGGGCTTGCCTTCCTCCTCCTCCTTCTTCACCTTCTTCGTCAACTTCGTCCTCGAACCCCGGCCCTGCTCCCTTCAGCCGCACGAGCAAGAAGCTCTATGTCAGTGGTCAGGTCCTCTTCCTCTTCTTTCTTTGTTCAGCTTCGAAGATGAGTTCTTTTCTTCAATTACATCTTCCCATTCCTCAATTAACTAATGCAAAAATCGTGTATCTGAAATTGTGCCGTCGATTGGTATCGTTTACTTAACGATTGACTATTCAGATAGATTCTGATTGAATTTGAGTTGCTATGATTGTATTACGATGTCCGGCTATATTTTGATGTATGTAGTTAGTGGTAAATGCTCCGCTTCTCCTCATGTTAGTGCTTCGAATTCCGACTTATTTGGCTTGCCTTTTGTTTAATCGACTAGGTAGAGTATTATGGATTGAGGTGCTCTGTAATTCTTTTATCAGTGTTAAAGAATATTGACGCACTTTCATGCCATGTTCTTGAAGTGTTAAGTCTTTTCTGAGTTGCTTTCTTTGGCTACTTCGGCATTGAAATCTTGTCGTCCTTCTTTGCAATGTACGTATGATACTTAGTGCGAAAGATGTAGTTCAATATCACAAGACAACTCATACATGCGCAAGGCCAGTTTTGGGTATTTATGCAGCATTGAAATATACAATGGTTGGTGGTGTCTATAATTGGGGGCTACTGTTATTTCAATAGCCTAAAATGTTGGGTTTTAATGCATTTACAGCGTTTAAGTGTTGGAGACTCCAATGTCGGCTTTGTTGCGCCAAGGTCGATGGGATGTCGTATTTCAGCACCACTTTGTGTGCTGATTGTGATGGTATATAATGTTTGGTAACAGTTATATTCCAATCATGAAAGTATGAGTTTTACCCCATTTGAAAACGAAAATTCTCTCTAGGGCTATTGTAGAGAATCATAAATTGCACGGTTTTTTCCATAGTGATCTTATGTGGCTCATCGTATTCGTACTACTGAAGAGGGTTTAAGGAATGCTTTCAAGAACTTTGGTCAGCTTGTGGAAGGCAAGGAAATTTTGCTCCTTATTCATCTTTTTCATGGTCATTTTTATTACTTGATTGTTTCATATCTTTCATCCATCCCTACATAGACTTGGTTCCTGAAAATTGTCTTTTGCCATGCAATTAATCTGGTGATGGAGAAGATAGCAAATAGACCTAGAGAATTTGCTTTCCTTCGATATGCTACTGAGGAAGAGGCTCAAAGAGCCATTGAAGGGATGCATGGAAAGGTAATTGCCAAATATCTTTGACACGGAAGAGTATTATTCTATGGATACAAAGGTCCATAAGAAAGTAGATGATCTTAGCGCCGATCTCAAGTCAATGATCAATTATTACATGTATTCGCAATGTTACTTGTAACTTCGAGGCTTTCTTTTTATTTTTATTTTTTTACTCTTTTTTTGGGGGGAGGGTGTGTTGAGAAGCTATAAAAAAATGAGAGCCCTCTATCTTGTGTTTTGGAATTGACTGGCTGCCCAGCACGACAAAAACCATGAGTTATTCTGAGTTATTTGTGTACTCATGGAAACCAATGAAATGGTTGATTCAGCTCTTCTCTTTCCAGTGTTCGAATACTTCGAGAAAATTTAATTACGTACATCCACAAAAAAATTGCAATTTGTGGGTTGATTTAATACCAAAATTGTCCATAAATAATATTTTTTTGTAGATTTCGTCGTTAAAAAATTAATCGCAAATTACTCTCAAATTTGGTTCCGAAACAATGATCGTAATAAAAATCAATTTTTTTTGGTAAAATGGCGACAAATTACATTGCAAATTACACTCCAAAAAGACAAAAATCGAGGCAAATTTGTCGAGAATTTTGCCACGAATTACAATTAGCTACGCATTTTGTCACAAACGGTTAGCGACGAAATTTCCACGGAACTAAGAATGTCTGTCGCTAATTAGCGACAACATACACATTTCCGTCGCAAATTAGCGACGGATTATTTCCATCCATCACTAATTAGCCACGAAACTCAGAATATCCGTGGCTAATTAGCTACCGAACTGAGAATGTATGTGGCTAATTAGCCACGAAACTGAGAATGTCCGTGGCTAATTAGCAATGAAGGATGCCTAGCCGTGGCTAATTAGCCACAGAACTAAGAATGTCCGTCGTAAATTAGTCACGGAACTCAGAATATCCGTGGCTAATTAGCTACCGAACTGAGAATGTCTGTGGCTAATTAGCCACGAAACTGAGAATGTCCGTGGCTAATTAGCCACGGTTAGATCTAGCCATGGCTAATTAGCCACAGAATTGAGAATGGTCAGTCGTTAGCGACAGACGATGCCTAGCCGTGGCTAATTTGCGACGGAATTAAGAATGTCCGTCGCTAATTAGCCACGAAACTAAGAATAGTTGTGGCTATTTAGCCACTGAACTAAGAAGGTCTGTCGCTAATTAGCGACGAACTTTGACTCTTTTCGTCACTAATTTGCGCCGAATTAGCAACGAAATTTTAGTGACAAATTTTGCTACGACTTGGTTTTTTGTTGCAAATTGGCGACGACATTTGCCATGAAAATTTAGCGATGATATTAGCGACGGATGTGTTCCGTGGCAAATTAGCGACAACATATCCAATTTTCCGTAGCTAATTTTAGCGATACCGTATTGGCCACAAGAAAATTTTCGTCGCTAATGTCGTCGCAAAACCATTTTAGCGACGACTTTTTGCAAATTTTCCGTGGCAAAATCTGTAGCTAAATTACAGTTTTTTTTTGTAGTGCGATTAATTAATTAAGCATTCCATTTTTTAAAAGGGGGTGTTTGTTTGCACATAAAAGATATCAAATTTTTAGGTATTATCGTCATGTGATAAATTAAAGAATCAACAACTCGAAAGATCGATAATCTGAAGGTCAACAAAAATAGAGTTGATAATCTTGAATGCAACCGCCAAAGAGGTCGCCCTCAACGTAGTGAAATAAAGTAACCATCAACATAATAGAGTCGAAGAAATCATCAACATAGTAGAGTCCATATAACTATTTGTGACATCTATTTGTAACCATCCTATGTAACTTCTCGTAACTAGTAGGAAATTATTTATCTTTTAGCAGCCACTCATAACCTCCGTTAATAACTATCGAGCATAGGCTTTAAGTAGCCACATCATACTCCTTGAAAACCTCATTCCCCCACACACAAATCAAAAAATTTACTAAATTTATCTTTACTTTCTTGTAATGCATTTATTTATTTTTTAGCTGTAGTTTTTATATTCACATTGTCAATTAAATTTGAGTTTGGTATCTTAATGTTTTCAAACTGTATCGATGGTTAGATTCCAGTATAGTTTGCTTGCGTTGGGTTACATTATCAAATTGTAACTTCCAAACTGTTTCATTGATTAAATTTCAACTTGGGTTCATGCTGTACAAATCTGTCTGAACCGAAGAAGTTGATTTCCCTCTCGCTTGTGATATTTCTTGTCTGGAATTGGCGCAAAACCCTGATTTCCTTAACTAAAAGTCATGACTTTGAGTGAACAATATTTCATTGTGGGAGAAACTTCAGCGAAACAAATGCAGATGCAAATGCTTGTCTAAACCCTTCCCAGGAGACCAATTAGATCAATTTGACATGATGTAGATGCCTACATCTCTTCTCCTTTTGTTATTTATTTCTTAGAGCTTTATCCCATCTCCTTTTTCGGATTTATTGGTCGTTTTATTCTTTCTTTTTTTTAAACGTATTTGGATTTGTCTAGTCCAATGGAGACGTTTCTAGACACCTTAGCCTAACTCAAATTTAGAGTACCAAAGACAACCTTAATGCGAAACACAACGTCCCTTGCCATTCAAGTGCTTGTATCAAACCCCAAGCAATGTGTGTGAGAATTGGAAGAACACAATCCACAATCCTCTTTCTCTTCTTGTGAGCACTTCCTCTTACAATTTTTCGATTGCAAAAGGAAATGAAAATATCTTCTCAAACGGTTTGCACAAGTTTTACGTTCCTTCCTCATCTTATTTAACTTCGAAGAAGAACGTTCCTTCTTTATGTGGAGGAAAAGTTGATAATTGGTAAACCAATTGATAAGTAAGTTGAAGGCGTTTGAAGCACTCTTCTCATGGTTCTCTTTGTTTATTCATAGTCGCATAGTAGTCTACTAGACGTTTAATTAATATACACAACTCCTTGGCAGTGCCTTCTTTTACAATTATCAATCGCGCTAAGACAATGAGAATGTGTTCCAAAATGGTACGAACGTGATTCAATTTTATCTTTCATCTTATTTTTCCTTGAAGAGTGCTTTCTTATCAATTCTCTCTCTTAAAAAAAAAAAACTTGTACTTGTTATTGTGCCCTTTTTGAAACTTCCATGTCTAAAACAATGTGTTCGCTCGCTGAAAACTCAGAAAATTTGCTCTAATACTATATGTTAGGTCCAAATGAGAAGATGGGTGAAATGATTCTGCAAGAAGACAAAAACTGATTTTCAGAACCAACCCCATTGAAAATATTAGTTGTACGCACATAGAAAACAATATAAATAGCAAAAAGAATGAGTTCAGAGAGAGAGAAATTGCAAACAGAGATTTAAAGAATTTTGGACGTGCTTATTCCTCTCTTCCAGTTCATGAAACCCCCATAGGCCAAATTCCATTGGTTTCACCAAGAGTACAAATGCTATAATAAGTGTAAAACCTATTGTCATGCGAATCATAACTTCCTTTTACCGCAACTCGCTATAGACTAAGTAACAATTGAGGCCTCCAATAGCCGTTTCATACCTTGTACACAAGGTTTAGTAGATCATCATCTCCAAAACTATAAATCACTCTTCTAAAAGTTTACAAAGATTGATTTGCACATTTTATCTCTCACCTAGACAAATGTCTTCACTCTAAGTACTACAACTTCTTTCGTTTGTGTACTAATGAGTTTGCCACTCTTGCTAGCAGCACGCAAATAGCTATCACAAACTTAAAAAAAGACAGACTCAATAAACTTTCAAAAACGCTCAAATTCTCTCTCTGTTTTTTTTTTCTTCCGGTGCTGCCATCCTCGACTATGAGTTGATTTCTATCTTTACAATTTACAGAGCTCTGAATTTGTAAACTGTATTTGGGTCGTTAGCTGTTTTGATCATCTAATTCTCCATACAAAAATTTTGGACAAGATTTTTTAGAAAACACGTGCAAAACTTTCTCTTAATCTAGGATTTTCTATTGATGGCAGATTACTTTCTATTAAAGGAAGATTTCGATCACGCCATCTCATCAATTTATTGAGCGAATTTTGTCTGTGATTTTTAACTAAATGAACGTAGAAATTCATACTCTAATACTATAAAAAGGGTCTTCAATTTAGAAGCCCCAACCATCGTCAAGTACACATATGGGAAAGTACCTAACTTCTAACTGTTTTGCAAGATCAACATTTTGATTCTACGGATTTCCTTCTGTAGATTTCCAAACTCAATAAAACTTGGCTTGAATGCTTATAATAGCCTCTGCATGATTTGAAACTTCAAATATGAACCTCTGCACATTAGGGCCTGTTTGTTTACATATAAGCAAAGGTGAAAGGTTTTTTTTTTAGCTTTGCCGCCTCAAGATTAGACTAAGTGAAAAAAAGTAAAAATATCCGTATACAACCTAAATATCTTGGTTAAACATTTGGATTGAGTCTTGTTATTCATCAGGATACTATAAGGACACTTTCCATTAGATTAGTCTAAGCTATATTGGGCTGACTTTTGTTTGCACTAACACTAAACGTTCAAAAGACAGTGTTAGACAATTTGTTACAGATAATAGATATAGAACATAGATTATAAAATCTTAAATTAAACAGCTTTTTGCTTGTGAACTTTTATTGCCTCAATTAAACTAAATTTTCACAGAACATGCAGTATTCGTTAAAGTAAATATATACCTGAAAGGAGTTGATGTGCCATAGGGGTATTTAGGATTTGGAATTGGAGTTGTGATCACATATCCATCTGCAGTGAATTTTCATATCTCACACTGTCAAACTACAGTCCATCCATATCCATGTGTGTATGCATTCTATGCATAGATATAGTCAGCACTAGCCGAAATAGTTTAACTGAGATAGTAACTAAATCATATATACATGCTAATATAGATTCCTCCGCTTGTTCGTGTTGCTTCATTTTTTGTCGGGATAAGAATACTACAAGTATCATAAGTTGTGAACGACGCTTACTTAAATACCAAAAATTACATCCGGATAACTTAAGTGCCGGTTTTTCAACAAAAAAAAAATAATCACTTCAATGCCAACTCTGATTTCATTGGAAAAAAATCCAACATGACTCCTCGGAAGTTCAGTCATCATTTAAAATAAAATAAAAAATAAAAATTCCAAAAATAAAAATAAAAAAGAGGGGGTCTATAATGGGGATGGCGACAAGCCCTCACTGCCACTACCCCACCCTCACCAAGTGCGTTGCCAATCGATCGATTTTCCCAACGAAGGCGAAGAAGCGGTGTGCCCAACCAAGGCTTGATTGCTGGAACGCCATGAGGGAGGGCAACGGCCACCCCTGGCCATAGGCCAGCGACCCTCGCTTGGCTTGGGGAAAAATGCAACCCTCGCCTAGTTTGGGCGAGGGCTGCGGGGCCATTGTTGGCGATCAACAAGGGTCGCCGACCCATGGCCAACGTGGCCAGGGGCCGGCAACCCCTACTAACTGTCCCCACTCTCACTGGCGAGGGTGGGGCGGCAGCGGCGAGGCGCCCTCCCCTTTGACCATTTTTTAAAAAAAGAATAACTAATTTTTAATTTAATTTGAATAAATTAAAAGTCATATACCATAAATATAAATAAAAAAGCCACGTGGAATAAATTTTTTAAGTAAAAATGCCACGTGAAATATATTATTATTATTATTATTATTATTATTATTTTAAATATCGACTTGGCACTTCCGGTAAACCACGCCATTTTTGGCAGGAGTTGGCACTTAAATAATTTGAAAAAAAAATTTGACACTAAAGTAAGTGTCCTACATGACTTATGACACTTGTAGTGTCATTCTCTCATTTTTTTTGTCTGACATGTACAGTCGGTAGGTTTGTGTTGGTAAAGCATGGAGATGAATCAATTAACGGACGAAGGTATCTACTCGACGAGGGTACAAGCTGAAACGTGGGTAAAGCCCAATAATAAAACCGCGAACACTGGGTAGAGGCCCATGATTGGTCACTTTTTTTGCGTCGAAGGGGTAAAGCAGAACCGTTCACCGCGACCTGCTGCAAATTATTCTCATTGTCAGCTGACTCGAAAGAGACATGTATTACCGATGATATCTCAACTTTAAAATCAAGCTTGGCTTACATGAGAGGACCAGGAATCCCAGTGTGGAGCCGTCCCCGATAATGATTATCTGATTGATACACAGAAACAAAGTTGCTCGTCTCCTTGGCTCGTTTCTTTTTCATGTTCTTGAATGTGATATGGGCTCATTGCGACCCTTCGCTTTAAGCGAGGCTTGCCGTGCATAGAATCTCTCTTTTCCGTTCTCTTTTTACCTCTAAAGAGAAATCTGGGACAGAACTCTTTTAGTTTTGCATTACTTAAGCACCAAGACATGCAATGACACCAACAAGAAAAACCAGAATGCTGCGAACAAGTGACTGCAAAAATGTGTTTTGTATGGACTTGCAATCAAGTCCGATAGCAAAACTAGCGTGGCCTTCAGCTCACTGGAGCCTATCAATCCGTGAACAATCAAATAGGCACGACTCGCCATACATATCATACAACATGGTAATCCAGAAGTTTATTGAAATTGCATGACATGATTACCGATCCACATATATAAAGGAGAATCCAGATAAAACATAGGAGATTGGGCAATCTCCGATAGCATGACATCCACTAGAAGTGGCATGGCATGTCGTACTAAGAATATGAATAAGAATCCACTCCACTCTGTTTCTTTTTCCTTTTTATCGAACCTCTCAGTTATTCGCAATAGCAACATAATTTCTAACGTTTTAACAGAAGAAACATAGACAATGCAACTGAGGTCATTCTCAGGTTAAGGTAATTGTAACGCAAATAATCAAGGCCGGTGTCCCTTGACAAGGTCCTTGATGTGCAAGGAGCCGTTGGATGGCTTTCGGGAGAGAGCAAGATGGACCCCAGGATCATGGTGAGTGCAAGAGCTGTTGTAGAGGATGGAGTTGTTGACGCCTTGAACATTGCTGTTCATGAATGCACTGATCGGAGGAGAGGCCAAAGATTTTGATTGGTGACTCTTGTCTTTCTTCTTCATCTTCTGTTTTCCTTCGTCACTGCTGCTGCTGTCACCACCATTAGATGATGATGAGTTTCTGGACTCTTGGCCATTGCTCTTGGATGTAGTACTTAACTTATTATGAAGAAGATGATGGGGAGGAAAATGTTTCGGGGAACGTATGAGCTCCATCGTTGCACCTTTGTTTTCACCAGCGATGGTAATGACCTTCATGCCAGGCACCTCCCTAGCGTCCAGGTGTTTCTTGGGTCGGGGACCTCTCTGCCTTTCTGCATCTCCATTTTTAGTATCACGAGCAATGCCCACCTTCGGAATCTCATCAGAAGGTAGCCGACCATTGAGGGGAGGGAGCTTGCCGCCAGGGGGAGGGTGTGGAACGGTTTCTTGAACTAGGACAGTCTTTTGCTCTGCCTCCGGGGGGATCCTGGGCTGATCATCAGCTCTCAGTTGGGGTGGCGGCAGAACCAGAGGGGATGGAGGTGGAGCCACTGGCTTTACCGAAGGTGATTGAGGGGGAGTCCGAGCAGCGGGCTTGACGACTTTCGGAGACGGCATTGGCATTTGCCCTGGCATTGCAACGGGAGGTTCGATGATAGCTGGTTTTGGGGGTGATGGAGCAGGTGATTTGCGTGCAGGAGAAGGAACCTGGGGCTTGACAGGAGAGGTCACTGCAGCAGCAGGAGGAGAAGCGGATGGAAGTTTAGCAGGAGAAGTAGGTGGTGCTGCAATGGTTCTCGCAAGTGGAGTTGAAGGCACTGAGGCAGTGGTTGTGCGAGGCGAGGCGGCAGCAGACACGTCAGGCAGTGTTACCGCTGGTTGCCGAGGTGGTGTTTGGGGCGCAGAGGGAGGTGGAGGTGGAGGAGGGAATGACACAGGGGGAGGCGGTGGTGGAAGTTCTTGAGGTGGAGGTGGAGGTGGAGGTGGAAGTTCTTGAGGTGGAGGTGGAGGTGGGGCGCTGGGTCTGAATGTGGGAAGTGAAATGAATGGTTGTGGCTGCGGTGCAGGAGCAGGAGGAGGAGCTTGAGGCGGTGGCTGAGGAGCAGGTGCTGGAGGAACAGCAGGGCGAGAAATGGAGGCCAAACGGAACCATGGCCTAGCAGGGGGTGGTTGGTTGGCCATGGACGCCCACAACAAACACTAATCTTGTCAATTCCTAGAACCAAAGAGAATGGGGAAAGAGCGACTCAATGAATGGAGGGAAAGGGAGGGACTTCCTTCCTTTATATAATACCAACAATATTAGATCTGACAGAAGCTAATTAGCATTTTTGGTGTACAAGACAAGACTTTGAGATGAGGAGATTGCCAAAATTTGGACCAATTAAAAGTGCAGTGTGGGGGATGGGGAGAGGGTGGAGACAAGGCATCCGATTCTGCTTCCCACCCAAAGCAAAGCCCACCCTCCTATGGTATGGCATCTCCTCCTGTACCCGTGATTACTATCTTCCTTCTCTCTACTCTCCACTCGCCGACTTCACCTCTATATCTTATTCACATGACAAAACCACAATCTCGCCAGAAATTTTCCCTCGTTCTATCTTTACTTGTCCCTAATTATTTCCCTCACCAGTTAACAGTGTTCACTGATATGTACCGAGAGCATTATCTTGTATGAAAATCTGAGGGCACTGTCCTAGATACATCTTCTACAAATCTTCTTTAAGATGTCCCAGCTGGATGGCATTAGAATTAACTGTGCTTGTGGCGGCTCTCCCCTGCCCCTTTCTCTAACGAGTCAGAAAATAAATTAATTCCGGGTTGAGATTCTTGAGCATTGTCACTCTGAATAAAACCTCAGTTTTCAATAGATTCTGCAAATGATAGAGTGATGGTTCTGGCGTCCGTTGCTGTCTGTGTCGTGTTTCTGACTTTGCTTGTTATTAGAGTGAGAGATCGAATTGTGCTGTATGCTTTACATGCACTGCATTTCTCCCTCTTTTTGGCTTTTCTGACCTTTACGATTCTCTTTTTTCTTCCTAAACTCACGTCATTTTATCTGGGGAATCTATATGTGTTGCAAGCTAAGTCTCAGGCCTCTTTCACTCACAAGAAACTCGTTGGACTCGGTTCATTAAACATTTCCGCAGTGGACATAAAGGATACGGTGATAACTGTTAGAGTAATTTAATATTAATCAATGTTTTCATCTAACAGCTTAAACTTTTAGAACAGTTGGCCGTGATCCCATAAAATCTCACATAGTATCAAAGCGGATGTTCTGATTATATATTTAGTTCTATTTGCCTCCCCAATTATATATTTATACGGAGTGTTAGAGTAATTAAATATTAATCAACGCCTTCATTTAACAGTTCAAGCTTTTAGATTTGTTGACAGTGGTCCCACAAAATCTCACAATAACAAACAAATCCCTATCATTTCCGGATGAACATATTTCTCTCCTTTTGACATCTACTAAATTGATATTATGCTCATACTACAGTTTTTAGAGCTGTTGACAGTTGTCGCACAAAATCTATATCCCTATCCTTTCCAAATGAACATATTGCTCTCCTTTTGACATCTACTTAATTGATTTTATGCTCGTACTACAGCTTTTTAGAGCTGTTGACAGTTGTCCCACAAAATCTCACAACAACAAACAGATTCATATTCTTTCCGAATGAACATATTTCTCTCCTTTTGACATCTACTTAATTGATTTTATTCTCGTACAAGAACTATCCTGTTAATTACAGAAGCACTCCGATTTAGGGATCCAAAACGGGGTCAAAATTAAGTAGAAATGCGTAATTAGTAAGAATTGTCCTCTTCTATGCATGAAAACCTCTAGACCGTCCTCCTAAGAGAGGGAAGAACTTTTCGGCCATCCTGGGTCCACAGAACATCTTCCTTTTTGCTTTCATTTTCTCTAAGGTGTCAATTTTACTCTTTGGCTCCTTATTTGTGCTTCTCTTTCACGTGTTCAACTCAGCCAACTGATTCTATTTGTTCTTTATGCTAGTTAGTTACAGCTCAAAAGATTCATCCTCCTCACTGTGAACACCTGGCTTTTACAGCGGCGAAACATTACCCTGGTTTTGCATGGTCTTCTTCGTAAAGTACCAACCACTTGCTGAATCATTAATTGCATATGTTCATGGACGGATGGTGAAATTTCCAGATTCAATTTTGTCAAAAGGGATGAAGGGACGTAGATGCTCTTGCCATTACCCAAGTGATGTTGGGGAAATTTGGTGGTTGGAGTAGTAGTTATAAAATATTGATGCATCGGTGCGGGATGATGATCAACAATTTTTAAGGTATTTTTTGCCCCTACTAAATTATTGTTGCCTCCAGGTTATAATAAGTACATTTTTAGATTCACACGAAAATCGCAGAGAAATGAGTTCAGCAATTACTCAATTTCCCTTTTGAAATTTAACCTTGAATGTTTCATTATCAAAATTTGTGTGTGAAAAGAGAAGAAGAAATAATGTTGTGAAGCAAAGAGAGTTGTTGTCGTGAGCAGTTGCATTCAATAATGTATAATTTAATACTATTTATGAATCGATAATTAACAGACTTCTTGGGAATATGTATCTTATCCCACCATTGTCCCTTTTCATGATAAAGCATGACCATTTTGATGTCAACAATAATTTCTTTTCATATAAAAGAGTCGCCTCTTTTCATGATCAAGAGTTATATCTTTCCATGATAGCAAATTATTACAACAATCCTCCTTAATTTGTTATCTGTACTAATTTACATATATTCATTCATACAAGAAGGTATTTATTTAAGATTTAAACCTCCAATTGGTGTAGATAAATCCATTAATGAAATCGGCGGTAGATAAAACTTTGAACTGTAATTGCATTTGTTAATCAAATTATTACACATATGAATTTATACACATTGGGTTAGAAATTTTACATGCCTAACCACTTTTATGGCCTTGGGCTCCCTCTTGCATTCACAAACATCTGTAAAAGTTCATCCGACTTTTGTTAGAAGCAAACTTATTACATTAGCCTTGCCTAAATAAAACCTTGAACTTCATTAAAAGTGCTTTGTTACATTCATCCTCTTAACTTTCCATGGGTAGTAACCTTGTGCCCCAATATTCGATCACTGTCGCGGTACAACCTATTGCTACTAACTGAACTTTAACAATTTAGTAAGAAATTATAGAGTTAGGTTTTCACTATACTTGACTATTATCATTTGGTCTCATACCCATTCCCTTGACGTCATTCCTTTAGCAATACTGCTAATTAAACTTCTCAAGAGTCCTTTATTAAATAGATTGACCAAGTAATTATTTGTTTGACATAAATTACTGAATATTTACATCAGTATTTATTGCTGAATATACTCAACGTTTAGATTTTTCATCGCAAGTTTTACTATGTGCCTTAGATATTGGTGCCTCACTATTACAATGTAAAGATTTGGCAGCCATTGGTTGTAGCCATAACTCCTTTTTCGATAGCTAATTCCACAACTTATGCAGCCTCTTTTTCACATCGTGATAATGCTATAAATTAATATTTTGTCATTGAATGAGTTATACATATTTGCTTTTTTTACGCCCATGAGATTGCATCATTTGCAAGCTTAAAAAAACATGTCCATATATCGGCTTGTCACCCATTGTGCTAGCTATCAACTAGCATATCAATATCGTTCTAGCACTGTTAGTTGTCTTCCATAAAATAGACCATAATGTATTATTTTCTTTAAGTTACCAATAATTTTACTCATGGCCTTCCAATGCATAACATAAAATTGAACAATTTACATACGATAACTGCTATATCCAACATACTGTTATGCTTAAATCCGTATGATAACACTACAAAATCAAGTTTGTCATGCCATTGTTTTGTCTCCGTTTATGTTGCCATCCTAGTAAAAATTCACTTTATTTATAACGTCTTTCATATTAGTAGACTTGCAATCCCAAGATGTGTTTTCTCAAGTTAATTATAGACATGTTCTCAATTGTGTGAAGAAGCTTCTTCCAATAATTATTCAAAGTTGAAGAAATTTTTTATATAATTACAGCAACTTAAAGAAGTTCAGAAATTTTAATAATAAGGTCTTTAAGTTTGACAACATATATTTAGAGCTTATCTACTTACTTAGAGGCAAGTTTTCCATTAATCATGGTAAATCCAATACATTTTAAAACAATAAATTCTAATACTATCTTGTTTGTCAATATCGTATTTGGTCTCCAATGCATTCCAAATGTCGTTGGATTTGTGTAAAATTGAAATCCTTTCTTGACACTTCCTTTCTCCATTTTCTTTCAACATTATCAGGAAAATGATGCTATAAGTATCATAACTTTTTTTACGACGCTCACTTGCCGGTCACAACTTTTTTTTTATCACTTAAGTGTTATGAATTATGTGTGGAGTTCTTTTGAATGCTAGAATTTTTTTTCCAGCCATTTAAGTACTTTGTAACTTTTCAATTGATCATTTAACTCCCACAACTTAAAAAATATGTTCACCACAAGTGCTATGCCCATTGGATTTCCGCACTTTGGTGAACATTTTAAAAGTTTGGACACTTCAGTGATGGATAAAAAAATCGTGAACTCAAGTGAATGTGCTTTTAAAGTTATATCACTCAAATAAACATTCTTTTAAAGTTATGATACATTAAAGTGATCGAAAAAAAAATTATGTCACTCAAGTGAACATTATACAAAAGTTATCGAACTTGTAATGTCTTTATCCCCAATATTATCACATGATATCACACCACTTTTATTCATAAAATTCAAAGGGTTATAGCTAACATGAGATAATTTATTGTGCTGCAAGGAAGATGACTCGAGTGTATAAACATAAAATATAATCCCATTAATATTTATCTGTGAAGATTTTCAACACGATGTGGCCACTGTCTACACGTTCCCATGAAAATAATACCTAAGATTGATAAAGATAGAGCAGTAGTTTTAGATACTTGATGCATTGATCATAATGAAGATCATATATTGTCCTTAACGCATTATTTATCCAAATTATTGTTGATGCTAGGTTTATAACAAATAGAGCTTCATGATACACTGCAAAGCTACATAGAGTTGAGTTCATCAATTACTCAATTTCTCTCATGAATTACTAAGCACAAAGATTTAGAGTGAACTCTCCCAAGTCCATACCAATCGCACCTTTTGAGTTAATTAATTTAAAATACAAATCATTTTAATTAAAAGCCATCATTACTTTATTTAATTCAATTAGAAATCCAAGTAAAGTTGAACACTTTATTTCTACAAATCAAAGATTCATAGATATAAGGACTTTATTAGACTAGATGAATCTAATGCCTTTCGGTGTTTTTTTTTTCCCAAAAATACTAGCAGGCAATCTTAGTCAAATTTTAAGCCTAAACCACTGACATGCGATAGATAATCATGTGGATGTACAATTAGACAATGTAACACTTAATAACCAAAACAATAATTAAATTGTTAGAAATATGGCAAATCTCAATGCATTAAGCAAAGCATAACTTCACCATGGATAATTTTCTAATATCTACAAGATATTAATTAAAAAAAGTACATGACACAAACATAAATCTTAAAGGCAGTGGTGATTATTTCTTTTTTGGTTTTTAATTGTTTAACAAAAGATTAAACTATGCACAATGCATGAGATGCAAGTTAATTCTTAACTATGTATATGTGATGATAATTTGGATTAGTGACACGTGACATGAGCTTTAATGTAATCTAAATGCCACCTGATTCTAATGACTAGTAAACATATGAACCAAACTAACATGACATGCAATTTAATGTATATGAACCTAAACATGTAATAACTAAATAACATTGATATGATAAAATAAAAATTATGACACGGGGATGATGACATGGAATGCGATGACATGGCAATAGTGACATTTTAAAGATGCAACTTATTTTGATATTATATATGCATGTTATCTTCTTATGATTCTCTTTTGGGGTAAAATAGGAAACTCCCTAAAAATATGTATTTAGGTAATTTAAACTAGGAATAATTTGTATTAAATCCTGTTCAAAATTACTTTATTTCCTAATTACTACATTATATCCAATTCTAAATTAGAAAACCTAAATGAATTCAATCTATCATAACATGCAATGCAAGAAAAAATGTTATTTTTCAAAATAGGAAACATTCCTAAATTAACAACACGCAACATTTAAGCCCACATAACTAAATATTCATTGTAACATCGACGAATTTCAATGTTCAATAGTTATATTTAGGATAAAGAAAAATATTATTTAGCTTGGAATTTTAGATGGCATGTAGGTCATGAATTTTATAAAGTAAGGAAAATGCAAACGATGATTTTTCGAGACTACAATCGCTCAGAATCCGATGCAATAGAATTAAATTGATAGAAGTTGACATGTATACTAATACTGCAGGATGACTGTAATTAAATCTTCTTCATATTATTTGTAGAAAAGGATTGGTATGCTTCAAATTATTATTTGATAATTTTTTAAAATTTGTTGAATTGCTAGTCTTTGATATTGTTTACTGATAACTTTAGTTGGTTCAAAATATTTTTCAAAACCGACATTGGTTTCCTTGTTTACGTATTGATTGAATATACATCTTGGTAACTTAACAATATATCTACTTTAAACTGAGCCTTTGATCTCTCTTTTAATTGCTATACGCCTCTCTTCGTTATTGTACGTAGTATTTTAAGCCACATCCTTTTGGTTTGTAACATTGAACTTGGTTAACCATGATTTCACATCGCACTAGATAAATATCATATTCATGGAATATTATTCGCTTTCAAGATGCCTTCATGGACTTTACCTAGACTAAGTAAAGACCGATTATTAAATCTTAATACATCATCTCTTTTAGCTTTTAGTCAATTAATGATTTTGATGACTCATTCATTTTACTTGGCCGAAAAAGAAGCTCTCTCTCTCTCTCAAAAACTTCCTTTTAGCTAATTTATGTCACTTCTATCTTAACTACTCTTGTTAGGCTCCTTCAAGCTTTTGTAATCGAATACCTATCCTTCTCTTTACACCTAGCATTTTTCATGTATTTAACTTCGGTTACTTGTTCTCATCATTTACAAGAATATCAAATGTGGTAACGTGTAATATTTTCTATCACATCCCCTCCAATTTTTTACCATATGTCTTTTGAACTAAAAATCATCATTATTTTAACCTTAATTAATAATTTGATCCCTTGGTAAATCTTGTGTAGTTTAGTATATAAACTCCCCTTTTTCTTATTTGCTAGGTGAATTATTGGAGTCCATTATTTATTTTTTTATTACTGGGTTTTCTCTTTCTAAAGACAAGGATTATTAATTTTTTGTTTTGTTTATTTTGTTTACAGCTAACTAAAGCTTTATGCTGTCAAGTCTTTTTTTAATGTAAGTGAAAACTCTATGGACTAAATTATATTGATCTACTTAATATTCTTGACTTGATTCGTTCATGGTTGTTATTTAAATTTAGTTGAATTTCATTGTAAGTGTGAGCAAGTCTCAATAGCATATGTGTTGAAATATTGTGATCATTTGACTTGTTTTGATGAGTTTTTACCATGCTAAAATGTGTTTGACTAACTTTCATGAGGTGTGGTAGAATCTTGGATGTAAAAAACGTGAGAATGACTAAATTGAGCTTGAAAGTACTATTTCATTAAATTTTGATTCATTAACCGCTTACACTCGCTTCCCACTTATATTTACTGGCCCCTTATACTTACCAGCTACTTATACTCACTTGATGAATATAACCACTTATCACATCTATCCATTTGTTAGGTATGTTTACTCACCGATTATATCCATTTGCTGAGCTGAACCACTTATCATTTGTATCCACTTGCCGAGTATGATCATTTACCATTTATATTCACTTCTCGAGTACAATTACTTACCATTATGCCCACTTGCTGGTAATACTCACTTGCCGGTTATACTCACTTGTCGATTATGACTGTTTACTATTTTCGGTCCCATTATTTGAGTAAAGCATTTTATTACATTAATGCTAATATGATGAGAAGGGAACAAGGCTATATGTGTTGCAGTGCGTGTTATTATTTATTTATTTATCATAACTTACATAAGAAATGAAAGGATATAAGCATGTCATTATCTTTACCCACGCATCTTGAGGGTTGAAAGGATAAGGTGATTAATTTTCAGAAATAATTCTCAAGATGAGACGTTGTGTAATGGATCGTCGATTCTTCGAAATGAGTGTTGAATTCATTATTAATACAAGGAAGATCTTATGATTACAACGTTGACATATGCCTTTTTAATATGTGATTGAATATGGAAAGTATTACATATGTCTTTGTCGCTCATACATGAATGATAACAATGCCTGTGTATTTAGATACCCGCTGTGTCGAGATGTCATGGTGGTATATGAGAGGAAAAGTAAATAATATAGTGCATATATATGCACACTAGTCTATTAATGAGCTAATTTGTGATATCCATATGTTATGACAATCGGTTGCATTTAAGTGAATAATCTCATGCAATTTTGTTATTAATTTCCATCAACGCATCATGACAAATTGATAGTTCATTTACTTATACACCATTTACTTCATTTACTTCCATCAAACCGCTTCTGTATTTTTCTTGCGTTCTCTTGCGCGGATCCTACTCTGTTAATTCTCTTTTGAACGTGTCCTCTTGTGGACGTCTTCTTGTCGCAGAGAAAGAAGCAAGTCTTCTTCTTTACCATCTTCTTGTTTACATAGGATTAAATCCAGGGCTTTTCTTTTAAGAACGTAATCCCTTAATTACTTTATCCCCTGTGTTTTATAATAGGAAAACCTCCTGATATCTCTTATGATATAAATTGTAATATTATCATGTTGAATTGTTCTCCAAGTTTGACTTTAAAGAATTAATTCCAATTTGGCGCCCCCATCTTTAGAAATTTCGGCCATTATAGAAAACTTAGGGGCTTGTTCCAACTTTCCACTTAGTGGGCTTAATCCAATTAATTAACTCATAACTCATCTCGCTTAAATCCATTTACTCCAATGCAATTATATGTGCTTAATATATATGATCCTGCTATCCACATGCAATATAATTAATACTTTTGCTTGGGGATGGAGATTGATCCCTAATTTTTCCATGTAATGGTTGACTAAATGGGTTGCCAAAATTTAGGTTTTACCATGTATAACTGCTATAAAAGTATAGACAAAGTATTTCAGCTTAGAACAGCATTTTGAAGGAGATGCTATTTGCCAGAGCATCCGTTTTGCACCGAAATCGCAAGTGATCAATCAGAGATTTCAGCTTCATGGAATTCATGTAATCTTCATAACAAATTTAATTCCACAAGCATAAGCATTTGAGGAACGTATCGATCTCGATTCAACTATAAGAAATTCAATGTGCCATGTCACACCTCGTTTTTGGGTACACGGCAGTCACCGATTACCTTTTCTTCTGGCCATGGAATAGATGTGCACCATCCTAGGTAGGTCGCTGGCCTTCTTGAATATCAGAGTCGTCAACAGCGAGAGCGAAAAAAAAATTTCTTTAATTTTAGAAACTAATTTTAAAAATTTCCATACTCACACGGAAATTACAATAATTACCGAGAAAACTCCTAGGGCCCTTAAATTGCGATCCAAACCTATATATTTATACAATAAAGTCCAAAGAAGGTTGGGATGCGGCTGTTACATGCCAAATAAACATGCAGTAAATGAGCACCCGATACTCCTTTCCTAAAGCATAGAAGTTAGAACATGCGAGAAGGATATGGACTAGGTGGCATCATACGCTTATTTGGAGGCATGTCTATGAGCAAAGAGAAGTATGCAAATTCAACAGGTAAGCAAAGTTTTGTACTCCATATGCATAAGAGGGAATTGGGTTTATACAGAGGAAGGACGCTATAATCTCTTTCAAATAGACGGAATAGAAACAGACGTTGGCGTGATTAAGAAGGCAGTGGATGCAGTGCGACTCAGATAGATGAAGACTACAGGGGCAGAACACCCTCTCCATGTTTTTCAATTTGGAGATGATTTCACCAATCGCTAGGGTTATTAATGCTTTCAGCTCTGAACAGAACACATGCACGACTTCACAATCTATCTACTTCTCTTTAACATATGAATGTTGGGATTGCTCGTACCGCATGCGAGTTACCGAATAAGTTAATTCTCATTATTACTCTACCTTGTCTTTTCAGCTAAAATAAGATTATGCTCTCATGAATTGAGACTTAGAAAAAGCTGTATTTCATTTCAAATGGCTGTGGATGCTACAAACACTAACAGCGAGTATTTATGCTCGATTAGGAAAAACAAATTAACAATACTACATGAACCAAAAAATATCTTAGTAGAGTTTATATCTTTCTGGGGAAAAGTAACTCCATCTTCTCCCAAAAATAAAAAACTAACTAATTCTACATTCAACAAGAAAAAATAGATCGGGCTGTATAATTTGGGCAACAAGAACAATCCGTGAACTATTGCCAATTTTTGAAAATGAAAACACAAGTAAGACTGTACATCATACACGTAGGGCATGTGAAATAGGTAGAAATACAGCGAGCACGTCGGAAAAGTATTATCATCCATTCATTCTTCTTAATTGTAAGAGTATGATATTAGAAAAACAATGAGTGGGCTAGGAGTCCCTAAAGGGTGTCAGATGCCAGATGCTTTGTACATGGAAAATGCTTTGAAAGGGAGGAGCAGAGTCAAGGCCATTTAGTAAATTCGAAGACTTTGAACACAATATCGATACCCGTGGGGATCTGCCAAACGAAGAGGACGACATTCAAGAAGTTCAATGCAATGTGGAGATTGCGAGCGGTTTCGCTTCCCTTCTGCATCGCCGGGACAAGAGCTGCAGCTGCTGCCCAAAGCACGGTGATTGCTGCACAAAAAGAAGAGGAAGGATGAGGAACACGATATTGCAAAATTCCTGTTACAAAGGCAATGGCAATGAATAAGGAAGGAATACAGACCGGCACCGGCAAAGAGATGGGGGCCGGGGAAGAGCTTGCCGGTACGGAACCAGGTGTTGAGGCCGCCTCCTACTGACTCGAACACCCCGAAGGCCAAGAGGATGCTCCCAGCATTGAAGTGTCTGTCCCTGTACCCTCCCTTTATCAACTCCTTCCGCTCCTGTTCCATCCAATCGACTCAATTTGATAAGAAAACGAGGGAATAATTTATCCAAACATGATGGGAAAGTAGACAGAAACAGGGAATGGTGGGGGCACCTCAGTGAGCTGTTGAATTTTGAGTTGGACAGGGGAGGGAGGTGGGGCTTCTTGGGGTGGAGAAGAAGAGCCGTCGGAGGCGACGCTGACAGGGGCGGGCTTAACTTGCTTCTTCAGCTCGTTGATCTCGTCCTGGACGGTGCGCACCCGTCGCCATTGCCACCCCAAGTAGCCGGCCCACAACGTGTACACGAACAGCCCGCTCATCACGATGGGGTGGATGAGCGCCAACGTCCTCCCCTCCAGTATCCCGAACTCCCCTCCCGCCGCAATCGCATCCTGCACCGTTAACACTTGACAGTCACAGAGCCAGGGATAAAACCAAGAGGGTAGTCGGGACTTGCCTTGGCGTCTAAAAAGAAGGGCAATGCAACGGTGGTCAAAGGGAGAGGAGCCGAGCGAAGGTGCTCCAAGGCGGAGGAGAGCAGGTTGTCCGAGTCTCTGGAGAAGCCGAGCTTGAGTTTGATGGAGGTGTTGGGGAGAGGAGGGACACTGCTGCTCAAAGACTTCTGGGCAAGACTCGGGAGTCTCAGGAAGCTCACTGTGCTGGCCATACTCCCTCTGTCTCAGTCTCAGTCACAGAGAGAGAGAGAGAGAGAGAGAGAGAGAGAGAGGAGGAGATTCTCAAGGATAGGAAAGGAGATAAGGAATTGGAGATTTCGATGTTTTTTTGCCCAATCCGACCATCCGACTTATGACCCAATATGGGCTGGGCCTCTCTGCTCCACCTCCTTCATAACGTTTCCACATGAAGGAGCCTATCAATCACTATAGTACAGGAAAAGATCGTTTTATTAACAAAATTTAATGCAAAACTTGATTATCGATTATGTCGAATCCCAGTCAAGTATAATACCGTCACATAAAGATTTGTTTCTCCTTTGTAAGGGCACGTAATATTTCAATCAACCACCGTGAAAGAGGACCATTTTTTTTGTAGAGTACCTCTTCAAACCTATGAATTAGTCACCATTGAACACTGATCGCACAGACAGACATTTCACTTCAAAAGTGGGGGCATTTTTGTCCAATTATTAGGTTTTCGGTTCACTTCCTAGGCAACTGCGAAAGTTTAGTTTAGTTTTTTTTTTTTTTGGCTTCAGGTTTATCTTCGATCAATTTCGCAAAGCATTCTATGAACCCAGCTTAATTGGACAGGGAGTCTCTCAAGTTATCAAACTTTGGCATTTGTGGAATTCTCTATTCCGTGATTCTTCAGTTTCTCTCTGTTGATCATTCTCTTTAGTGTTCCTCTTGCAGTCCTCGAATGAGAATTTGGAGAGTGAAGAGGAATCGGATGGCAAAATGATTGTAGCCCTTAAAGGTAAAAAAGGTTCATTCTCGCTTCAATTCAGTCGTGAGACCCAAGTTTCCATAGGAATTGACTTGTCTCTTTTCAGGTTCTTAACCATGAAAATCTATAATGACATTATTCGTAGTACCGCGAATAGCATCAAGCGTCCAATCAATGTGCACCAGCATCTTTTTGGCTTTCTGTTGTCCCTCATGAATCGTTTTGATGCCCCTAGTTTGCCCACATTGTCCTCTTAAAAGGTCATAAAAATGGAATTGTTTCTTTCCAAGGTAGAATCAACCGTAATCAATTGATGATATGCCAATCTTAAGCGATTTCACTTTTTGGCATATTACTAAGTCAACCTCTGTCTATCGTAGATTATATTGAGGCAACAAGAATATTGAAAGTTAATAGAATGATTTTATAAATTTCATAACTGAGAAATTTCATATTGCAGGCAATCTACCATTCTCGTTCAAAACGAAACAATTTATATAAGGAGGGGTGAATCTCTTGGATATAAAGCCAGACAAACAAAAGAGGACGACACTGAAAGAAATCATAACCATGGTAAAATGACAATATCTATCACCGAGCTATTTATGGAATGGAACATAGCTAGTGACAAAATCATCTTGAATTAGCTCATGAACCAAATGACAGCCAATTTCTATGCGCTTCATATGCTCATGAAACGCCGGGTTGGTAGAAAGGTAAACCGCAACCTGATTATCACGAAATAGCATCACGGGTTAAGCGAGCGAAGAAGCGCGGAGCCAAACCAATTCGCTTGTTGCATTAGCATTGGCCTCTGCTGAAGGGCAATGAACAACTGGGATTTCCAGGAAACAGGCGATCGAACCAAAAAACCAACGTAACCATAGGCAGAATATCGGGCTGTGGGACAAGCAGCCCAATTAGAATCAGCATAGGCAGCGGGATTTAAATCACTATGGGCAGAAAGTGGGATTCCATGCCAGGACTCCCCTTGATGCGTGGCGGTATCCAGGCCCAGTTGTCGAGGGTCCTGCATAAGCTGAGATAAAATGCATTCGTCAAATATAGTGGACGTCCAACCAACCGACGATATTGAGCAGCTGCAGATAATCCATGATTTTGTTCCTTAGGAAAGTCACGAGGCTGGCGATCAAGAGCACCTGCATCCTGTAATAGTTCAAGAGCACATTGAAGCTGACTAAGAAAAGGTCCATCCGAATTTCGCGCGACTTCGATAGCAAGAAACATTACAGGCGGCCCAAATCCTTGATTCGGAGACAGCTGCTCAAGATAATTCTTGAGATGACTTATATGAGCAATGTCATTTCCAGCAATGACCACATCATCAGCACAAATCAGTTAAGGCGGTGAATCTGTTTCCGCAAGCACAAGTGAAGAGGGAATAATTGGCCTGGCCTTGTCAGTGGCCGACCTCTCTCGAGACAGCGGTGTA
Source organism: Melaleuca alternifolia (assembly GCA_019926035.1). Lineage (NCBI taxonomy): Eukaryota > Viridiplantae > Streptophyta > Magnoliopsida > Myrtales > Myrtaceae > Melaleuca > Melaleuca alternifolia. The sequence continues at coordinate 184,895 of JAGKPW010000079.1, forward strand.
CTTGTGGCACCACAAACAAGACGCTTGTTTGAAAGGCATTATTCACATCGAGTTGATAAATCACCAAACTCCTTATTGGCCTCAACTAACAGTAGCAAAAGGATCATGGTAGTCTATACCCTCTTTTTCTTAAGTACATCCTTTGGTAACTGAACGTGCCTTAACGCGCTCCATCTTGCCATCGGATTGCCAAACCTGCTCTTATTGCATTCTTCACAAAACGAGCTGCCACCTAATCGTCGCCTTAGCAATTAGAGGAATCCTCCGTTAAAGTGTTTTCAACAAAATGAGAACCAATTACGCAACCCATTGCCATGTCTTAATCATTTCTATTTAAAAAGAGTTATAACGTTTTGTGAACTTTCGAAATGCTATTTATTGACTGTGTGTGTGTGGCTCAGGTAAGTAAACGTAGTCATTATGCTATAGTACATAGTGTGCTTTAATTTTTCACTTTGTTTATGCTATATTTCGACGTACTATAAAATCACAATTCCCTACGCTTTTCATCAATTTAATACAGCGATATGTATTCCAAAATCTACACCAACTTTGTTTGAAGTACTACTTGCACCATTATATTGGATAATTACCCAACTTTGATTGATAAATTTTAACCCAATATTGAGCTATAGCATTTTAAAAATTTTATTCGAAGTTCTAATGTTTAGAGTCATGTCACCTTATACTCGGCTTGTTGTCTGATCCATGACCTCTAATTAAGAATGACACGTGAGACTTTGATTTGCATGGGATGGACCATTCTCCTTGCAATGAGTACTTTTCTCACATCATTTGCTCATTTTGCTACCGATCAGGATATGCGCTTGTCAATATCATGATCTTTGTTCAACAAAAAAGGGAAAAAAATATTAGCTTTGATGAAATATAATGTTAAAAAATAAGCAATTATAAGGAGCTCCAAAAATTTCGGGGATTCTTCCAATTGAGTATTTTCCTTGAAAATACTGATTATTTCCTCCCGTTATTATCAAATGATATGGATTGCGTATAGCAGTTCTGCCCACGTCATATGATGAAGACACTTAGGAATTTTCTAAATCTTGTAGGGTCCCCATATTTGTTTGCAATTCTATCGGGCCAAATATATGTTTGGTACGAATGGACGTAAAGCGTTGGGCGTTGAGTCACCATGACGAGGAAAAAACCCTGTCTATGAAAGATTTGTCTTGATCGGGGGAAGAGTCCCACGGGGCAAGTGGTGCATGGCTGAGAAATGATTAGTGCCGAAAATGAGAAGCTAAGAAGTTGGAAGCGACTAGCGGAGAGACTAAATTAAGCCCATAATTATCTCCACCGTGCTTTTAGTCACAAAAGCTCTTGCTATCGACGAAGATTCAATACAGAAATCAAATCAAGTTGCAAATGTTGACGGGCGTCGGCATGTTGAAAGGAGACGATAGATATACCAAACGACAAAGGGTGCGTGCGTCACGGACTGGGGTTTGCGCATACGTTTTGTCCAAAGCAGAAAAGAAAGGGGAAGGATGAGTGAGGTCGACATGTCGTCTCATGTTTACCAAGTCTTTTTTTTTTTTTTCTAATGGAACGCCCTTTTCCTTGCCCTTTCCCCCAAGAAACAAAATTGATGACGGTGGAGAGAGAGGGTGAACCTCTTCCTACCGATGGAGCTTTGTGCTTTTATGGCCTTTACACCGCATCTCTCCTGTAGCAAGGGTGTGATGGCCGAGCGTCTGCGCGTGTGTGGTGGTGGAAATGTTGATGAGAACTCCTGCAAATCGCAATGGAGTTGGAGGCGGTCGAGACGCCACGATGGATGCATGAGTTGGGTGGAATGAGAAGAGGAGGAATGAAATGAGCTGACGATGTCTGGCAGAGTTTCGAGGGATACTTAAAGGGCTTTAGGTTTTGCAAGTCAATACAGGCCCATGCCTCGCAGTGAGCATTCGGCCTACATCCCACTGATCCATACTACAGGCCTGGCTGTTCTGCTTCCGCCACCTCAAACCTCCCAAAAAAAAAAAGAAATTCTTGTTTTCACAGTATCCCTAGTTTTATGAAATGCGAGGGAGACGTTTGAGACAGAAAAGTTAGGAGTTGACAACAAAGTTCACATTTGTTGATGCATTGATCTTTTCTCAGGGACATGTACGATCAATATCTGAAGGATTGGCTCTTTTCTTTGCGATTTTGGGATACCCGTTGAGTATTCTTAACAAGAAATATCAAGCTCTTTCAAAGCATTGATCATATGTATTATGAGAAAAAGAGTACACTCAAAACTATAAGTTTTGTTAATTCGACATCTTAGCTGGTGCCCAAATCACGCGTTGAACAGGATCTTTTTATCAGTAAGACTATAATTAGTCGTTTCATTCATTGGTTCTTTTCATTGTATGTGCAACTAGCTGAAAAAAACCTAATTCCAATTAACCCTCACAAGAAATGGACCCCATAATTATCTTAGCTTTCTATGACACTCACTTCAATATTAAAACTTTTTGAACAATTACTTGAGTGCTACATCCGTGGAAAGACAATCACTTTAGTACCTCTTGTGACATATTTTGGCAAAGAGTCGTACATGGCTTTTTAATTAAATTTTTAAATCCTACGTGACTCTTTAAGAGAAAGTGAAGTCCAACGTGGACTTGAGCAAGGGTTAAGGGCTAAATTGATTTGAAAATAAAAAAAAATTAACCCTAGTTTTAATTCAATTGATACCAATTCTAGCTTAATTTCAACTTATTAATAAAATTTGTGTGGTGCCTGGAACAAGATGAGGGGCTCACTAGGGATGATCGGTTCAAGTCAGATCCAGTTCGATCGCATTCAGGATCCTAGAACTGTATCAAAAGGATTGATGCTTAATTTCTAGAACCACGAATTGTACCATCTGGTCCTGGTATTGAACAAAACCGAACAATCGGGTCTCATTCGCTGGTGGTCACATTTTTGGAGCCTCTGAGGCGTTTGTGAAAAGACCTCAAAGCCAACGCATGTGAAGCTTTTTAGATCAAAATAGCTAGATCCGTTCGCAGAACCATCAACAGATTGATCGACTGCAACTTATGGAAGTATCCAAGTAAACAAAACAGGAAAGAAGGACATTGAATGCAATACAATAGGCACAAATGGGGAAGGCCACGACAAGATCTAACCCTCAAAGCGATCCAATCTCACGTCAAATGACCAAATGGATGAATCGAGACTCCTGAAAAACAAACATATATCGTTCATAACAAGCAAAACAAAAAAGGAGCTCAGAGAAATGGAAGCTTTACCTGAACCGTGAACGACGAAGCTCAGGAAGGAGAAGGACGAAGAGAGAAGTGACTGGGAGCAAATGAAGAGGGACTGCCCTTGTGAGCTAAGTGTTGTAATTATGGTTAATGGATCAACGTATCATGAGATATGTCGCTTCTGTTCATGTATCTCATTAATTGATGTATTTTGAAGATCATGTATCTTTTGGATTCACGTATCGTGAGATACGTCGCTTCCATTCATGTATATCGTTAATTGATATATTTTGAAGGTCGTGTATCTCTTGGATTCACGTATCTAATTTATGATAGAATCTCTTGAGTTCATATATCTTCTCAATTCATGTATCTTCTCCATTCATGTATTTGATTAATTGTTGTTGTTAAATTGTGTCTCGAGTTTGAATTGGATAAGTTGCACAAAAGAGGAAATATAGATAGAATACTTATTTTAGGAAACTTACCAAAAGTTGTTATCCTCGTGGAGCCCAAAAATCAAGACTTTGTTTATGTGAACACACAATATAAAAAGGTTACAAAAAAAAAATTGCTTCTTGACGCAAAGTTCACAATTCGCGAGTTTTCTGAAGCTGCTTGAAGCTTTGCAAAGCCTAAAAATAAGGAACATGAGTTGGAGTTCTTGATTTTGGTGTACGTAGAGCGTTTTTTGTTTTGAGCTTGAACGCATGGAAACATTTTGAGTTTTGGGTTAAATCTATGTGTGAGAAACACTCGAGCGTATGGGCAATTATAAACTCTGATTTTTGATTGTAGTGGATTATTTGCTACTAGTTCTCCCCGTAGACGTAGGTACCGATACTCGAACCGAACCACATAAATTTCTGGTATTCTTATTATTTCTCGTTTATCTCTCTAGCGATTTCACGCTGACTTAAATTACAAGATTCTGACTTACTGGATATTATTATTATATTTCGACAGTTGTATTTATTAAATTCATGAACCTTTTCTCTCCGAAATCTATATAAATAGATATATTCTTCTTTCATTCATTTGTTACTTACATCACTCATCTCATCAAGTTCTCTCCAAATATACTAGTTTCAATAAGTATTCGACAAAGTCTTGTTCTATTCCAAACGAGTTCGAAGTGTTGTATCTTAGGAGGCATAGTTCGTGAAGCTGCTTAACACCGTAGATAGGAACTAATCGCCTTAAGGAGATTCGGTTCGTCATACCTCACCTCCTAGTGTATTCTTGTTTCTCATGTTCTCTTGCTAAAAATAGTGTAATGTATTTTTCTCCCAATATGTGTTTATTCTGCTATTTCTTCCAACACTAAGCGCGAGCGACTAGGGGGAGAGCCGAGAGGGAAAGAGCAAGCGCTTTAGGCGCGATAAGGGAAAGAGCGATTAGGGTTTGTGAATTTTTTTAGAAACAAAACAAAAATATAACATATAATCATTTTGGTCTTGGCAACCCGGTGAGGGATTCCAGGCTTCGAATCAAGAAGTAAATCGAAAATCATCAATTCTAATTTTATGAATCTAGGAGTGGACCAATAACCTCAAGAATTCCCCGGAACAGGGCAATTCGGATGATTCCTCATTTGGGTGGTTCCCATTGCTTACTCCTAAGGCTCACAATCATCTCACGCAATATAAGTTATTTGGATATACTCAAAGGACACCAACGCCTAGAAATATGACGAAGGAAGAGTTAGATAATGCTAACTCAATTGCAAGTAGAAGTCAAAGGTCTTGAATTTGTAGTCAAGCATTTGAACATAAGAGCTCCTCCACCTCGTTGCTGCTCCCCTGTTGTTGCAAGCTCAAAACCGAGCCACTAGGCACATCCCCGAGCATTGACCCCCCCCAAGCCCTTAAGCTTTAACCTCTATCCTTATTGGCGGCAATTACGAGCGATCATCACCATTTGAGGAGAGAGGCAAGAACAAAAATTGTGGGCTAGCCAATGGGCGATGCCAAAACACTTGGGGTGATGGCACGAGGATGGGAGTTGACGATAGTGGTAGTGCCACAAGGCTTGGGATAGAGGCCGGCGGTGACTAAAGATAGAGGGGAGAGAGAAAAGAAGAAAAAAAGGAAAGAATAAGTTTTTGTTTGGATATGGATATCGTTGTGTAAATTTTCCAATAGATGAGCACTATTGGGGCAACAAAGCGTGAGACGGCATTGTTTGGCTCTTGTTTTGCGGACTTCTCTATTTGCTGCCGAGTCATGTCGGATCGTTTATTCTTATACAATGTCATATCAAATTTTCCGATCACTCATAGCATAGAAATGAGTGTCATACAAATTACGGCACTTATAGTGTCTTTATCCCTAAACCCCTCTCTCTCTCTCTCATAGAGCAAACTTGCAGCTGTCCGGAAGCCATGTGAGTCCCTAATTAAGAAACCTTTCCATGTTGACTTTGTGGACTCCTGGAACTGAGGGAGAGGAGTCCATTTAGGAGGATGGGTGCAATGCATCGTTGTTGTATCATAAACACTCGATTGGTGCCCAGGATTCGTCGTATTATAAAAGCAAGATCTTTGCGCCAATGAGCTTCCACATTTTTGTATGGATGGTCCCTTAAACGACTATAAACTATCCCCATTGCATTGTAATGATCCTCGCAATAAATGTTGTTACTCGTTAGGTGCAAGGCTGGCAGCATATGTGCGTACCCTTTTGTCCCCGATGAGATTCGCCTTTCAGAGTTTGAGCTGCGAGAGAAATTCAACAACTTAGGCCATGTTTGGTAACCATTCTCATTCTTGATTTCTCGTCCCCGGACGAGTTAGGAAAGAGAAACCTATTTGGCAAATGTACTTAAAATTTATGTTCCCAGGATTAAAATATGTCTGGAGATAGATTTTGAATGAGAAATCAGAACCAATTTTTTTTGGTTTTTTTGTTTCTAGAACGAGAATGAATAGTACGAGAAAAGAGAAATAAATTGACTTTTTTTTCTTTTGTTGTTATCTCTTGCCGCCGGCCACCGGTTCCCCCCCTCCCCCGGCATTTCTTTTCTTTTTATATTCCGGGGACAGAAATTTTGTGCAATTACCAAATGCATTTCTCTTCTTTTTATATTCCAAGGACATGAATTTTGTACATTAACCAAACACGTTTCTCTTCCCAAAAACTCATTCGAGAATCTTTTCTGGAAAAAACTCATTCAAAAAAAAATTTCTTTCTGGGACAAGAATAATTACCAAACGCGCCTTTGATGTACTCAAGTTTTAGTTACTAAGACATGTGAGATTATATGGAATCTTTTATCTAAGCGTTTGCATATGAATTGATGTATTTGTAAAACAGTAAATCAAAGGACAGTTTGGAAAAAAAGAAAGAAAGAAAGAAAGGAAGGAAAAGATTGAAAATCCTTAAAAAGGAAGAAGTCTTCGTTGCTTTATATGATAGTAAAGATAAGTGACAAGGTGACTCCTGGAGACACTTTCCTACAAGACCATGATCTAAAACGATCCTCAACAATGTTTTAGCAATGAGGACGGGAAAGGATATCCATTCCCATTTCGGAATCTGTTCTTAAGATCCCCAGTTTTGTGGATTGACACGCTCCTCCTTACTTGTCCTTCCAAACCTCTTATCCATCTGACACCCATGATCACGTTGGTGTTTAATATTATTATCCTTCAATCTTAGCCTTGAATGATAAGTTATCTTTCTTCCAATGAAATTGCATTCTCAAGATTTATTACTTGGATTATTCGACTACGTATCTGGGGTCGAATTGAACCGATTTTAATAAATGAATAACAAAACGGCGAACCTTCCTTGAAAATTAAGTTTCTAGTTAAGAAACAAACGTGCGCGTGTGAAACTTATTCGGTCCCCTAACAAAGCATGATGTCGAAGCCCTAGAACGATCGAGATTCGAACGATCCCGGGCGTCGGACTTCGGATGTGACTTTTTCCCCTCGCGTCTAATGTGAAGAGTGGCATCATCAGCATGCCATAAGAAATCAAAAAAAAAAATAAAAAACGTGGACGTTGTGAAGCCAGCTTTTTGGGTTTTGGTTTGCATTGCATACAAAATCGAACCCGAAAAAGATGAAAAGAGAATATTGGTGTGCAGGGCGCGTCTGATGTTAGAAGCGGGAAAGTCAACCCGGAGCCACGTCCTCCAACCAACCACGGCGTTGCACGGGTTCGACAACTTCCCAACTTCCAGTTGGCAAATTTCCTGACACAACTTAAACGACTCCCCAACTCGAGTTTCGATATCTAAATCGGAATTCGAATCGATCGCCGCCCGGCGAAATCTAAATTGCCGACCCGTCGCGCCTCGCTGTGCCAATCGCCGTCGAACGTATCGAAATGCTCCACCAACCAAAGAGATGTCCGCTTGTCCTTCCACTTACGATGTCGCGACGCGTGTGTAGGCTGCATTTCCCCTGCTTTATGACTTACGACCATCAAAACCTTAAAAGCTGTAGCAGCACCACGGACATGTGATGCCGTGAGAGAGAGAGAGAGAGAGGCTCGTTCCATTCCTCCGAACCAGCAGCCTGCGATAGTGTGATGGATCGTGTACGATGTTTAGATTCTTTTTTTTTTCTTTCTTTCTCTTTACATCGTGGATTTCGATCCACGGATTCCAATTTCGTTTCTTTTTCATTGTACCTATTGACAGGTTGGTAGGTGTGATGAAATCAAATCCCCATGACACCAAATTCTCCGGATATCAATAGATGTGAATGGCCTAACTCTCGGATCTGCATGAGACAATTTTTACTCTAAAAGCAGCCGTGAAGTCTTAAAAATCATTTTCTTGGGTCTCAATCTAATGTTCATGGAACGAAAGGGGGAAAAAGAGAGAGGAGGAATGACACAATTTATCCAAGACCTTTGGTTGAACGTATAATGTGATACATAAACTTTTAAGTTGTTTAATGTGATATGCGAATGTGTAATATCGTTCATGAACTTGAAATGTATTCAATGTGATTCTCAGCTTTTGAAATTTAGAGTTCATATAGAATAAATCAAAAACTCAATTATAATATCACATATTGAGTCAAAATTTATGAACAGCTAACGTCATTATTTCAGAAAAAAAAATTTAAAATTTACCAAGACATAAGTTTTACATTACCAAAACAGCTTTACGAACAAAATACATTGAACAACGCAGCACAAACTCGTTATGATCTCGTTAATAATCGATTCATAAAAAATGCCGGTGTGTGATCTATTACTTGTAAGCGACGATTAGGGTTTTGCTGGGAACGTCATTCAATAGGCCGTAGGTGGTTGGCGACTCCCGGCGATAGCAGGACAGAAGTTTCTGAGAATCCTTTAATTCTAAATCAGATGCGGCCGTCCCCCCGCCCTTTCAATTAATCAAATCGTATCAAAATCAAGCAAAATATTTTAATAAGGGAAGGACCCTTTCTTTTAGCCCATCAGCAGCACCATCACCGCCTTATTCCATACGCGTTTTAGAGGCGGGTCTTCACCCGTTTTATCTACCGAATCCTCCACGCTCTCTCTGCCCTTTCCCCCTCACAACATCTCCCCCTTTTTCACTCTCTCTTACGCCCCACCACCACCACCACCACTCCTCCCCGCCATGCCCAGGCCAAGAAGAAAAGCTCCTCCTCCTCCTCAAAATCCAATCTTTTCCATGGATGTTTAATCAGAGTCCCGTCTTCCCCCCCCCCCCCCCCCCCCTGGTTCAATTGCCGTCGTGGTGACGATGATGACGACGATAAACCACCTCCTCTGTGTCTTGATGGGCGCAGTGGTATCGCTGTTCCTGCTCCGTCTTCTTTTCCGCAAAACCGGACCTTTCCACCTCCTGAAACGATGGTGGATGTCGACCCAAGATTTGTTCTATGCCTACCAGGTCCTCAAAGTCCCCGAATTCAACGACGCCTTGCAGGAGAACCCGCTCTATCGCAGAGTCTCCGCCTACCTCAACTCTCTCCCTTCCTTGGAGGAATCCGATTTCACCAATCTCTTCACCGGCAAGAAGCCCAACGACATCCTCCTCCACCTCGATCCTAATCAGACCATCGACGATGTCTTTCTCGGCGCCAGGCTCTCCTGGACCAACGACCAGAGAGGCGACCGGAGGGCCTTCGTTTTGACGATCAGAAGGGCCGACAAAAGAAGCATCCTGCGCCCCTATCTCCAGCACATCCAGGCCGTCTCCGACGAGATCGACCGGAAGAGACGAGACTTGAAGCTCCACATCAACGTCGACGAATTCGTCAACCCCAGGGGCTCGGGGAGATGGAGATCCGTCCCGTTCACGCACCCTTCGACTCTCGAGACCATCTCCATGGAACCCGACCTCAAGGACAAGGTGAAATCCGATCTCGAATCCTTCCTCAAAGCCAAGCAATATTATCACCGCCTAGGCCGCGTTTGGAAACGGAGCTTCCTCTTGTACGGCCCCTCCGGTACCGGAAAATCGAGCTTCGTCGCTGCCATGGCTAATTTTCTATGCTACGATGTCTACGACATCGATCTGTCCAAGGTGAAGGACGACTCGGACCTCAAGACGCTCTTGATGGAAACCACCGCCAAGTCCGTGGTCGTCATGGAAGACTTGGACCGGTTTTTGGCGGACAAGTCAACAGCGCTAAGTGTGTCTGGCATATTGAATTTCATGGATGGTATATTGAGTTCGTGCTGCGCCGAGGAGAGAATCATGGTGTTCACAATGAACAGCAAGGAGCACGTGGATCCTGCTATACTGAGGCCGGGTAGGGTCGACGTGCACATACACTTCCCCCTGTGCGATTTTTCGGCATTCAAGAGCCTGGCCAATAGTTACTTAGGGGTCAAGGATCACAAGCTTTTCCCTCAGGTGGAGGAGATTTTCCAGGGTGGAGCGAGTTTGAGCCCTGCTGAGATTGGCGAGCTGATGATCGCCAACAGGAATTCCCCGAGCCGCGCTCTGAAGTCGGTCATCACCGCATTACAGACGGATGGCTCAGCGAAAATCGGACGTCGTCTTTCCGAAGATGGATCGAGGAAGCGGGGGGATGAATCTGCCGATTCGAGCGGCGTGTTCCTCAAGGATACGAATGCGATGAAAGATCTGAGGAAACTGTATGGTCTGCTGAGGATGAGAAGCTCCAGAAAGTCTCCATCTTTCGACGAGGCTTCGGGGCAAAAGGATGGATGACAGAATTCTTTTCATGACTGAAATGATCTCATTCTTTATCTCTCGTGGGGCAACACGATGAATCTCCTAGTCCATGTTCCTGTAAGGGGACTCAAGGAAATAGCTGGCCGGAGTTTTGGCAAACCTGGAGCTCGAAGGGAGCTGAGAGTACAGTGCAGAAGCTGCTTCTTCCATTCTCCAAATGCGTGCAGTTGCTAATCCAGTAAACAAAGCTCAGTTAGGAGATTTGATTTGATCGAACTCTGTCCTATGTTAGAGAAAATCAACCTTTCATATGGCTTTTTCTTTGGGTTATTGTCCCCCCCTCTCCTTTGCCCCTTTTGCAATTGTTTCGAGGATCTTGGTTGGTCAGTTCAGTTTGTGACTTGTCGTTACGGGGCATGTAAATACAGGAGCATACAATTGCACAGTTGTTTTATTCTTAAGTACGCTTTGGATGTGATGTTGCAGTTTCAGAAAATAGAATATGACGACAGAATGGAAAGCAGGTGGAAGACACTCTGCACAAATATCAACGAGGGAAGGTTTTATCCTTGACCCTTTTTATTTAGAGGAAACGACAACAGCACGAAGAATCAAAATAGAGCTAGTTTATGGCAACCGCTTCGTAAATAATTTGTTTCGGCGAAGAAGACTAGGTAGAGGGAGAAGCAGATCTGGTCCAAACGGCAGTGAATTAGTACATTAAGAGTCACGTGGTGTGGAGTGGTGGAGGGAGGAGTCTTTGTGCAAGTGTAAGAAAAAGAAGAGTAGTATCTTCATTTTATATTTGAAGCAGGCAGATGTTTAGGGAATCGAGGGTGGCGTTGTTTCGCAGGATGGGATCATTGAATGCCCGCGTTGTGCATTATAGGCTTCGTCCCCCCTCTCTCGTTCTTGGTTTTTGACTCAACTTTTGAAAGTCAGTCGTCGGTCTGGCTCGTGGACGAGTTTGGTTTCACGGAGCACCACAAAGTACTCGCTCAAAAGGGCACGCAAAACAACCATTCAAACTTTGGGCAGACCCTACAGAGCCAGCCTTGATGATTGCCGTCCCGTCCTTTGCATCGGTGCATACGGGGGTAATGATTAGATGGTGGGAGCCCAATTATTTGGCTAGTATGGTGGGAAGTTATATGGCTATGTCCGAACGAAAAGGAGATGAGAGAAACGATTTGTTTTTCTCGGCCTTATGCTCCTCGGACAAGAAACTTTCACTGTCACCGTCATTGCAAGTATCGTTTTTTTTTTTCCTGTCTTCTGGTATTTGGCTTTTGTTTTGCCGTATTGAGTATGAAAAAGAAGGAACAAGTTGGTTTCCATGGGATGGAATCGATGCAGACCTCATTAGTTGGCAGTAGATGGTACCTAATGCATCCCCATCATCGCCATACTACCCGCTTTTTAAATTGTTTTTGACAGATGGAACTACTTAATACCTAGAGATCTTTCTTGGCTACCCACCAATGACATCCTCCTCACACACCCGGAGAATCATGCGCCTCCCTAATCATTCTAGCCATATTCCAGCCTCGCTTGCATACTGCTGTCTTGCTTTCTCGTAGCTCGCCGCATTTCTCCGTAGTCATGTTGCCTTCGACAAACAAGTCACGAGAGATGTCTACTCTCATAGACATATGAATGCAACTTCATACCTCACCACCGGCAATGACGATGAATGCCTCATCTTTTTCCAAAGTTTAATTGATAGTTGTCGAAAGTCCAGGGCAATATGTGCTGGACAAGCCTAGCGAACCTACGGGCAAAGCTGAGTGCAAGCCTTTTAAAACTCGATGAGTATGTGCATCTGTCATAGAACTCAGACAGATCAGTACATGAGCATTTGTCCGGAGAATTTGTAGGATCAATATAGCCAATTGACGTTGAGGTCTTGAAAAGACTTCATCTAATTTGAAGTACGAACGGAATGTGCAATTAGATACGACCGTTCAAATGTGGTTTCCTCTAATCTGTTTTTCTTTTCCCTCTTAGTGCCTTCCTTTCGTTCACTAGAGTTTTCTTCGATCTCGAACTCCGAAATCAGGGATTTCTGATGGGATATCGTTACTCTAAGAAAGGAAAGTAGGAACAGGACGAGCAACATTGGATCCTGATGAGGGCTTTTGTGTTGCTATTGCTGATTTCTTTCCAACTTCGGAGAGTGTACGTCACAGCAAAAACTTTGGTACCTTAAGTTCGCCTTTCGCCCTGTGTTTTATTATTCGAGCATAGTTGGGTGCCTCAACTGTTCGAAAAAGTTCCGGTTTGAATCACTCAACCGCTCCGATGTACAGCTCAAACTGACGATTAGTATGTTAAATTATATCTGAGCTAGTAATTTAATCATTTCATAGTTCCCCCGTGAAGATTTACTTATTTGGGAGAAAACGTGATCTATATTTATGCTTTTCTCTATTGTTATTTTATTTGGGGGTTGCTTCTTCTTTAGGTTAGGGCTACATCTTTTGTCATGACGAATTGGTCGAGCCGTGGAAGCATGGAAGTAATGATGGACGACTTTATCGATCAACTCGCTGTCTAAAGTCAGTTGCGAAATCGATGTTGTTGATGTTCTGTTCTTGTCAAAGGAGAGATGAGTCGTCCCTTATATCGATACATAACAAGAAGCTCATCGTTTTCCCCCGCGAGGGCCTTTTTATAAGCACGAAATCAAGAGGCCGGCCACGAGTTGGATAGGACAATACCTTGAAATACCGTAACAATGTAGAGTCAAATATCCTTCGTCATCTATCGATTGAAAAATACGTGAATGCGAAACTAAAATGCTTAAGACAAGAAAAGAATATATTCAAAATTGTGGAATATTTAAGAGATTTTCGTGTTTAGAAAAGAGCATGTAAAAATTTATCAACCGATTTGCTCATTCCATTGATTTTTTTTTCTTACTTATCTAACTTTTTTATTTTATTTTAATATGATATCATGCATTTTGACTTTTTCTCGAAATCCAAAAATTTCGAAACTTTTTAAGTATGAATAATGTTATATATTTCGACAGAAAAGCAAAAAGGTCATTTTCAGTGTAAAAGCAAGAAAGCTACTTACTTTTTGCTTTGTCAACAAACAGCCAACACGACAAGATAACAAGGCCAGAGCGGGAAAGCGAGCCCTAGACAAAGCCAAGTGATGCCAAAAGAACAAAGAAGAAAAGGCAGAACATATCGTTTTAGTGCAACTTGTGTAAAGAATTTTTCTATACACTTGTTGTCAAGTAACTAAATTATGAAAATACTGACATTCTTCAATGTATTCGCGATTCTTCTAATCAAGATGTGTAGCGATAGCAAGTGTCTTGAAATACGAAACCATCCTCAAACAAAATATGCGCTAACATAATCGTTTCTCTAATGGAGAAGGACATATGCGTGTCATTTGTGACCTGATCGGAGTTGGTATACTAACTCATGAAAACCCTCGTCATGCCAAGACTCAAAGGAGAAGAAAAGAGATAACAGGAGTCAAAACAACAACGAATACAAAACCAAATCATGGAGGAAGTATAAAACCTTTGGGTTTCCTTGCTCTGCTTTCAACTTTAGCCCTCTGTATCTTTCAGTTTCCACCAAACACCGGAGACCCAGCTTGGAATTTGGATCGCGAAACATTCGGAGAAGCTAATCCAGAGAGAATAACGAATCGCAAGAAAGGGAAAACCGCGCACCCAGTGGAGTGGCGAATGGAGAGTGGAAGATGGGAACTCCTCATTATTTGCCGTCGTCAGTGGTTTCGGGGATCAGAATCGCATTCGGTGGGCATAAGAGAAAAACGCATTGTCCATTTCGCGAAATGGTTTTCTTCCATTTACTAGAGTTACATAGAAATGTTACGGCCGCAAGGGAAATTCAGCCTGAATTTGATTAATAAAGAAGCTACGATGAGCAAGGAAAATCATTCATCCATAAATTGCTGAACTCGACGAGACGTAAATGAAAGTTACAACCAATTAGACGCTTTACTAGCAATAATTAAAAAGTCAATATTATTGAGTTAGGTAGATTACTATTTCTATGAAATATTAAGAACCATAGGACCCACAAAGAGAACTTGCAACAAAAAAGGAAAGAGATTACGCCCTCTAAAGAAAAGTTACGGAATGATATTTTTAGGGTTATATTTGTTATTAGTGAGGATGATTAGGCATGTTAGCGGAAAGTTACTATGAAGCGAATCCCCTGAGAGGTCGCTTGAGATTTCTCTGGAGAGAAACAGACGACAAAACAGCTTGAGAGCCAAGGATTGGGGAGACCACTGGATGGAGTCGTGTTTAGTCCTTTCCTTGGAACAGAGAAAGGAGAATATTACTTGAACGCAAAGGCTTGAATCTGCCGCAAGAATTCGCGACTTTTCTCCATAAAATTCTAGAATCTCTCGTCAGAAGATGAAAGGAAGACCAATGAAACGAGAGCCCTGCCGAGAGCGTCGATGGTCATCACAACACCGCCCCTATAAAACCCCTAAAAGTCTTTTGACACAAAAATAGATTAATTAATCAATTTGAATAGCCACCATTGAACATGGTCAATCTTGCAGTATTATTTTTATGGCTGCTAATCCTGTAGTATAGATAGAGGGAAAAAGAGGCCAAACTAGTTTTAGAAGGTCCACCCGTTCTTGCGAACAGGATACCAGATCTAATCTAATACAATATTAACTAACATATTAGAGGTACATAAGCTATAAACCGTAGACCGTATTAAACTCAGTAAGGTGATAAGCTTCTGCAAAAGGCTAGTTGGGAGAGGACAGAATTACTATGTCAGTACAAAGAATTGTACGTGAAACAAGTAGCTGCAATGGAGGAGATACAGATGAAGAATGAAGGGACTAAGGTGACGTTTAGGAGCCTATTCTCGCCCAGGTATCCGGACAAAGTGATCGTACCATCTGCAATCACCCGAGCAAGAGTCCCGGCTTCTGTTGAAAGTAGACCGCCGTTGTAAGTCCCGCGAGAAAGTCTCGACGACATGACCCTTGATAGTAGAGACAAGTTCACACCTGAAGTGGTCAAAGCAAACAGCATAGAGTTATCGACTTCAGGTTAATGAAGAACTAACCTCCAACTTGTCTAAAGATTCTCAAACGGAAAATCACGTTGATAGAGAGGAAATGGTTGCATTTCTAAAAACTGTCAAACTGAAAGTCAGGTCGATGCGGAGGCAATGGCTGCATTTCTATACTAATAAGTAAAATAGCTAAAAAGATAAATGGCTCTCCACGATCTGTGAATTCATGTCCGCTGGACTGATCTAGCCATAACTGAGATTTGTGACGACTTCTTCTTCATTAACCTCTAATCTGGAATCAAATTGATGTGAATTTTCATATGACTAAGCAAACCTGTATCTCACGCCTGAAGAAAAATGATACTGCATGGTTTTTGAAATTTTCTACATGCAGTATATCATTTTTTGGAGCTAAGAAATGCGCATCAGGAAAATTTCTAGGGAGAATCTGGAGGTCTTGGTATTCAGCTTCGGGGAGTGATAAGAACTTACCCTCAAGGACTTCAGCAGAAACAAACGTTACTAGTGCGGAGCAGACGTACTGAGGCACAGAGTATGGAATGAATATGTGGAAGCTCAAGAGTATGCCGATGCAGACCATAATTTCAGATGCCAACAAAACTTGCCTACAAAACAAAATTCATGACAATTTGCAGAAAAGTAATCGACAGAAAATCCACAGACATAATTTATGATGAATTGACCAGTTGAAAATCTCTACTATGGTCTTAGAGAGGATTCAAATTTGCTAGATTGAGAATATACTCTTCCGACCAAGTGTTCACACGACCTGCTTGGCAGAAAAATAATACCTTACGTTGGATAAGCATCATTCAATAGCCTCAGCTGCCAATACCTCATCATTGTTGTTTAGCCAGGATGTTATAATTACACAGAATGTTAAATTTGAACCAGCTATGCAACATTTGTTACCGTTTCGAATAAAAGAAATTGCAGGACAGGGAAATCCTGTTCACTCACAGCCAACTTCAGAATGTCAAGTCTACACTATAAATCTCTCTTGGTATCATATCACAAGTTCAAACTAATTCGGATTTGATCTAAGCTTTTATGGATTTGTCCTAGTAAGAGGCTCAACCATTTTGCATGTCTAGTCATGATAAGAAATTGATTTGGTGGTCGAAACTGGCGCTAAAACCCTGCATGATTTTACCTTGTTTTTACATAAACTTCACCCTGCTTCCCTTATCCCGACTTTCATGTATGGTTCTAACTCAAGATTTTCTTACTTCCCATACCTTAGATATTCCTCAGACAAAGGCTAGTCTTTCCTATGTCACTAAGTCAATGTCATATTCCATATTGCTAACTTGTTCTTAGACATGATCTTCATTACAAAATCGGCGAATTACTCCAATACTGACAATTGCAATTCCTGTGTTTTCGGAAATGCTTCAGACAGCACCTATCAGAATCTATTGGATCCACCAAATCGTGCAGATGAATGTCCTTCCCAGCTAGCTTTTCAATCATCTTGGATTAATAAATGCGCACTAAAGTCACACCCCGTCATCTTAATTCCGTGTGTTTAACGTATTCCAACATGGGTAACACAGTATTTTTCAGAAAACGTTAGAAGTCCCTAAGATTTTGCCAATAACATGAGAGATCTCAAAGTACTTTTCCCCTAAAAAATTTATGCTGATCCTTCCACCTCATAATTCACGTGTTCTAGGCAACAGAAAAACTGGAATTTAGTGTTGTAAACGTTGTTCAGTGAAATCATTTAGGAAAGAGGACCGTGCATGATGGTTTCCAAGACATGCAAATTGTTACTGATTTCTTGTGATGTTCGT
Organism: Melaleuca alternifolia; assembly: GCA_019926035.1. NCBI lineage: Eukaryota > Viridiplantae > Streptophyta > Magnoliopsida > Myrtales > Myrtaceae > Melaleuca > Melaleuca alternifolia. The sequence goes on from JAGKPW010000079.1 coordinate 202,094, forward strand.
TTGTGAATATCGTCATTCCGGATGAAAAAAAACATGATCAACTACTGCAAGAAATATAAAGCTACCTCTAACTCTCCAACTTTCTGATGCTATTGCTGGGTCAAAGATTACCTTTCCTCAAAAATGTTGCTGATGTAGTTTCCAACAACAATGTTAACGGGAAGCACCGTCAATCCAAGACATGCAAGAAATATTGCCACCCTGTTTGTTGACCAGATGAAGTAATGAGCGGTGACAACACTTGACTCGGCAAGCAAAATCTCCATTGCATACTTCAACATAAAGTAAATGAATAACTGAACCTGACAATTAAAACCATATTCAGGTTAAAACTTGGGCTACCGAGTCAATAGAGAAGTTAACCAAAGAGCATAATATTTGTTGTCTGTTACAGAGATTAAATGGAAGAGGAGAAGCACGGCATTGCAATGAGAATAGTGTTCTCACGTATTCATACGATGAAATTCCATGATTATTTGGCAAGTTAACAAATGAAATTCACTTAAAAGCGATTCAAGCAGGATGCTCATTGTCAAACTTTCAAGGGTAATATGCAGATGCTTAAGTGACCTAAGTTATCCCTCCAATAGATTATAATTCTCAGTGTCTGACTACATTGGTCGTACCTTACTAGTTCAATCCATCCTCTGAAGGAGAGAGAATTGTCAAGTAAACTGATGCTCCCACGCATGGTAATATCAAACACGAGATGACATCTTCAGACTACAGATGTTTGTAAATTGAAATTAAGTTCATAAATAGAACATTGACTTCAGAAGCAAGCAGTTGTCTTTTGTTTTTTTTTTTGGTAAAGCTTCTCAAAATCCTAAAAACGCAAAATAATACCAATGCATGGCAAAAAAAATTGACTAACCTTGACAGATGGTGTTAGTAACCTATATGCTGAAAAAATTGAATTAACAGGCTTTCGCTTCTCCTCTGAGTATTCTTCATCATCATCACATTCCTGCACTTCATCCTCACATCCTTCTTTTGATTTTACCCTTGAGTTCAGAAGCAATTGCTGAGTGCTACCATACTCAACAGTATCATTCACCTGGACTGTTACAACTGTATAGATATCAAACTTAACGGGTCAAAAACCAGCAAGGCATTCATTGTCAATCTGTGTGCATGTAATTTTGTGTTGAGTAGATTTTTTTTCTCTATTGCAACATTCACCACTGCTGTACGATCATGTTCTATTTAAGAAAGCCATATCCTGGAAGGCAATATTGAAATGAGGATCATAGTTGGTACAATGTGCTTCTGCCTAGAGTTATGAAAAGCAAACCATCATTCTTGCTGTGCCTAAATTGACCAACATCCGAAAACTTCGATTATGGAACCAATGTCCGGGAAATAGAAAACACGTGTTAGCAGCTAAGTAGTTTCCAGCACCATTATCCACATGAAAGATCATACTCATACAAAACACTTCCCTAAAATTTCTGACCTAGCACGGAACTTTTGTGTCCTGCTGAAGCAGTCAGAAGCCACTTTTGTTGGAAAGGGCCCACAGAGGACGTAAGCAATCAGACGCCTCAAACACATAAGAGTCCATAGGAAGAAGCTATCAGGGACAGCAATGGGGTTCGTCTAGGAGTAAAAGACTAAGCTGAAATGAGCTCAAATTTTCAATGCCTTTTCCTGTATGCTGTCGAGTTCTTGATAGTATGGGGAATGATAGGTAAAGTTGTCATCCAGGATGGTCTATCTTTGAGTTTAGATTATGCAAACAAAAAAATTAGGAAAATTGGAAGCGCGAAAAGTTTTGAATAGTGTAAAATAAGTCACAGTTATAAATTTTGCGACTTGCTTACAGAGGACAAGACGCCTACTACAAATCCATAATTGTCATGCCAATCACAAGACAAGGAACAGCAATATCAACTATCTAAACAGCAATGACATGAAAATCAAAGACATCAAAAGCACAACTACTTGGATGAATGCATTGGCCTCATCTATGAAATATTAAAGAATGTCATCTTGACTGCTCCATTACAATACGTTTCAAAGCAGTCACAACTAAAGTACTCAACCTAAGAATTGGTTGATTTTACAAAATAATCTCTCAAACTGATAACCATATTATCTTGTAAAAAATTTAGAATAAAGCGAAGATGTGAAATGAAGCAGATGCCTCATAATCCAAGCAAACGAATATTATTTTGTAGGACTGATGTATAAACACTCAAATACATAATAGCTCTATTAGTTTACTTTGTAGCTATGCTATTTGCATACCTGCATCCGGCTCGGGGAAATTGGTCTTATTTTTAGGTTCATTGGGAGGTTCTCTAAAACTTAACCACAACCACAGCAGATAGATAAGCCATGCTAGAGCCATAACCCAACCGGGCAAAGTGTCCTGGTTGAAAGTGATCATGTAAACCTTAAAATGAGTCTGAAATAGGCAAGCAAGTGCTGGACCACATGCCATTCCAAGGGCACTGGCAGTTACAAAGCCTGCCGAAGCCTGCATTCGCAATTTTAGCGGCACACAATCACTGATGTAACGCCTGTTGACAGCTCTTGCAGAACCCAACCTGACAATTGATTCCCCAAACACGAAAATGACAAAGTATACAGAAAATAGAAGATTGTCAAATTGATATCACGGGAAGAACATTCTCTGTCAATTAAAGTTGCGAGCATATAGTCCATGCGGTGCAACTTAAGGCTGATGCTCTGTGATTTGACACATATGGCCAGAGAACAACGGAATGGGACAAACACAGGTAAAAAGAAAGAATGAATACTACAAGATATGGTCGTCACAGATAATTTTCCCCATTTATCTATGTAGTTTTTTTCCGGCCAACTATGCTTTATTCCTATGGCAATAATGATAAGCCCTCATATTTATCACAAGACAACTCCAAAAGGAACGGCTGATGATGAAGATAAATATCAGGTGAAAAAACCCTTTGGCTTTTTATGGGAATTCAAAGAAAAGCCCTCATTAGTTTCATTATGAGGAAACTCAAATTGCCCTCCCAATACTTCATGCAGCTTAGGGCAGCAACATTTGCATGTTAATGTACAGTGGTCTCCTAACATCTATTCAGTCTTTCATTCCGTCTACTTTTGTTTTCACTTGATTTTCTAACAAGAACAGATACACAACAATGAATAATCTAACCACTCACACTTATAGATGAATACTGAGGCCTAATGTCAATCAAGTAGACGTTTAACCAAATACTATTTAGATTTTTCCCAGCAGAGCAAATCAAAACAGGATTACTTAAAAGAAACAGTATGCAGAATATCAGTTAGCATATATAACTCAACTATCTTCTGTATGCATACAAAAGCCATCGTCATATAAAGTCCCCACATCTAGGAGGATAGAAATATTCCAACTTTCCTTACACAGATATCCTCAGTAATAAATATTAATTAAATGGACAAAGCAAAACTGAGCTTCTTTAGTCACATACCGAGCATACAGTTGAGAACCACTTACCCACAAAACAGACGACCAATCAGAAGAACTGATAAAGAATTGAGATCATATGCCAGAGCATACAAAATATTTCCCACGAAAAGAACAAAGCTACTGAACAAAAGTGGCCGGAGATATGATCTGTTTGACCAAGCACTGAAGTAAATGGAGGAAAACACTTGTGCAACTGCCATTGAACCGATCACCACACCACAAACAGTGGCTGCAGCACCAAGGCTCTGGGAATAATCATCTGCTGTCGGGACAACTATATATGTGTTAACCATATACAGAAAAGTGTCTGCCAGGTTCAGAAGAAGAGACATAAAATGGTATCTCTGTTCAACATCATCGTCATCCTCAGCTGGATCTGGTAACTCCTCTCGCATGATTAGGGCATGTTTGCCCAAATAATGAAGGAAATTCGTAGAGTTTGATAACCTGTTCACAGCTGCTTTGATAGAGTCAATGACTGGATCCTGCAAATAGTACATCACCACCAAATGACCGTCAGGACTGCACATTGTACATTAAGCAAGACAGGGTAACATGCTTATTTGATGCAAATGAACTTACTGTACTTGCAGGAGCAGAAATGCCATTGTTACTTGGATTCGTAAAGAGACAATCGTCACAGACAGGCTATGTGAAATAACCATATAAAACAAAGCATTGAAAAACTATACCAGAATACACCACTCCCTGTTAACATATATGGAGGATTGATATCCAACAATATAGAAAAAACTAAATGACATCAAGTATTTCCTATGAAGCATACTGAATCACATCCTATAGAAACCTCAAAAACTTCCTAAGATATTCAAAAACATCCTTTGCTCTGATGACTTTGATCACAATGTCAAAACTTCAGAATTTAGTAGTCAAACAAAACCAAAGAATCCATCTAGATTGACTCATACCGATAGCTTTCTATTCATGCTCTATCCATCTTTTAAATTAGTCTCTTATATTAAAGCTTCTCTACTGTATTGAGGCCTCGCCATGGGTCCAGTTATGCAAGTTTTGTTAATGAAAACTTTGAGTCAATGACTCCAAGACGGGAGTTTATCTTTTGTGACCTAGCCATGGTCTCAGAGAAATTTGGTTATTGAAAAAGCCAAAGTAATAGTTATGAAGTGATTCTACTTAAGCAAGACAGGAGAGCTCTAAGTTGAGGCTATAATCACAACAAATTCATGAAATTCTGAGCATGGGGATTCCAGTCAACTGTGGTTTATAAAAATCTGAGTAAGCTATTTGGTCATATTTTTCAGGTATAATCCATAATTATCAATCAAAACTTTAGGTTTTCCTATCCAAACAAGCAAAAAGCAGTTCGCGAATGTACAAAATGCTCATTAGTTTTACAATGTTGTGGATAGATACAAAACATACGAAGAACGCAGGTGTTATCCAGTGTGTATTCTTCTGGTACAATCTTTAAAGATGCTCATATTCATCACAGTAAATGTGTTGACGTTGATGTATTCACGAAATCTTAATAATCTGGCACAAGAAATGCAAAAACAGGGTATTCTGGCTGAAGCTACAATTCCAATATTTTATGATGTGACAGCCACATTAAGAATATTATTTTGATGCTGAAATCATAAAATAGAGCATCTGTAGTGTGACAGAACCTGATCTGAAATGGCAGGCTGGTCATATATAGACACAAAGTCCCCATGATGCTCTTTAAGATCAGCTAAGTTGCGAGAAATCGTACCTACAACAGCACCTATACCCTGAAAGATCAGAAAATAATTAGTAATGGAAGCCTTGGAAGTAGATTAAGCTAAAGCTGAAAAGAGAATCTTGTATAATGAGTAGGCCATATTACCACATGCTTAAAAACTTGCCGCAGCTGAGAATATGGATGATTTGCACGAGTGTTTACATAATGATCTGTGAATTTGTAGCCAAAGCGCTTGTCAATTTTTTTCAGTATCTTACGCAAGCCAACAGCATTAATCTCAACAAATACAGAAGCCTCAAGAGATCCCGTCCCACTTCCCTATATGCTTCTTGCAATTCAGATATTGATAATCCTTCTGTCTGCTGCAAGAGGACATGATGCCGTTCTCCCAGTGTAAACAACCTTCTTGCAACCAGTCCTTGTTCTTCAAGCAGAAACAGGACAATCTTTTCAATCTGACCTTGTGAGAGAAAGAAATGTACTTAAATATTTGGAATACAAACTATAAGGTGAGAAACCATGCGAAGGTAAAATTAATATTCTGGCTAGCAAAACTGCCATCAACATAAATGGACATATGCAAGACCCCACATTTTATTTCCACCAGCTTTGGCTGGTTACATCAGTCCGACAAAGTAGGATCAGCAGTCACAACATATACCGGCAAATATGCATCTTGAGCAGCTCCACTTGTGATAGACAAGTGAAGAAGCCGAAGCTTTTTCATCCACACGTATTGATTAAAAGTTCTGAAGTGAAAAATTTCTTTTTTGAGACATTCTAAATTATAAAGTATTTCGCCATCAGGAGGTGATGTTCTAAAACTAGATGCCTTCGCCACAACCATCTAGGCCTCATTTCAACATGCTTACAGGATCAGCAGTTTTACCTGTTTGTCCAGCAACCTTGAGAAGTCGTTGAGAATGTGATGGTGGTCTTGCCTTCCAACTTCAATTTGATGTGCATGTCTTTTGACCATTTTCTTCAGAAGTTTGTAATTTATGTAGTACCTGAGACAATGATAGGATTGCATTGACCATGTCAGGTAGAAACCAGACACTTGGCATAAATGTTCACTTTTTGCAGATTGCTTCAGAATTTGTTCGTGAGCTCTTGTAGGACCACGTTTGATGGATGAGCTTGTCAATAAGAGTGATGCGACATAAAACAGAGGAGATGCTTATAAATAAGGTTGGCAGGGAGGATGCATGTGCAACTGGCCCCTCTGCAGATTTATGTTGATATGGTGCTTCAAGCAAGCCATTTTGCAACCACACACATCCACCTATTAATGCCGAGGTTAACGAGGATTTCATTGATGGTATCTCTCAGAGCACTCATTAAGCTGTGATTGATGTGCTTTCCAAACTTTGGAAAAAGTGCATGCTTAGTTTTGTCACACTACAGAAGTACTTAATGCGCTTCACTCATTGTCAATGCTTTGATAATATGAACTTACATAGTTAGGTCATAATAGCATACTTTAAAAAGGAAGTGTCTTCTGCCCGAGACATATTACTCATCCGATTCCTCATCGATGACAAGCAAGGAAGGGGAGGTGGGCGAAAGAAGTATGTGACGGGAAAGAAGTCTGTGAGCATCGATTGGACTCACCCTTGCCATTCTTGAATTTGATTTTCTCTCAGCTTCTTCCCAAAGGCAACCATGTTCTATGGACAAACAAAAGAGAGAGCAATAAGCAAAAGAAAAAAGAGAAAAGCTACTGCAGTGCTTCACGTACGTTATGAAACGAACATTTTGCTCATACGATAATGCATAGCCATAAAAACAATGGCAACAGCAGGAAACTCCAGTTACTTCAAATCAAAGTCACATTATCAGTAAAGAAGAGAAACTACTGATTCAGCTCTCTCCGGGATCGATCACATACTGCAAACAAATCTTAGCTGAGAAACGGAGCGCACACAGCCAGAGAGTAAACACTTACCAGAGCCCCGAAATTCAAGTCAAGCTTTCATATCTGCTCAACCGGCACAACTACATTTACAGAAAACGGGGGTGAGACTACGCGCAGCTGGACGGAATTGATGCAGTCGCCCTTGACGACATTGACGAGACGCAAATCGAGTCTTCTTCTTTTCCCGAGCGAGCGAAACGGTGGAGTGAAGAGGGTTATGCGCGAGTCGGGCGTCGTGCCGGTCGCGGGAAATTTTGTGTTCTCCTGGGAAAGAGAGAGAAAGAGCGCAAACTGGACACGTGGAACTGGAAGACGCTGTCGGCCGTAGATGTCCGATTTGTACGGGAAAAAAGAAAGATCTTTACCGTTTTGGAAAGTCTTTGTTCCCGACTTCCTCGGAAAGAATATCTCTCCATTGTTACTACGGCAGTTAAGGCAGTCAAATTTAGAATATTCTTATTACACTAACTTCCTCCAGTACGTATTATATATATATATATATATAAGTAAATAAGTTATTGTTAGGTTTGCATGATATAACACAATTCATGAAAAAAAAAACCGAAATAGTCATATCATCGATTATTATTGCACATAACTGTACGAAACTCAACATTTTACTTTACAGTCCATACATGATGTATTTAGTTGATTATTTATTATCCATAGTTTAGATATAAGAGACCATGAGGAAATTTTGGACATAAATATACTTCGTAGTATGTTAAGAATAGTCTCTTTACACTAATTTTTCGTAACATATGTGCAAACAGGTTACTATCGGGTCTGCTTAGGAAATTCTCAACGTGTCACGTTTTATGAAAATACAGAAATTATTAATCATTCATTTGTTATCGACCGGCATAATCCATAACTATACAAACTCAACCTTTTACTTGACAATTATCGACATATTTATTTGAAAATGTATTATCCACAGATATAGGAGAACATGGCGACATTTTGGACACATTTACTCTTATTATTTTGCCATTCTCCTGCCAACCGAATATAGCAACAACAAAACATCCCACTAAATCAGACAAACAGAGCAAAATGGAGATTACAGTATTATGCAACTGTATGAATGTGCTAGACTCATTGAATGGGAATTTCAGGTAGAGAATTCATCCAAGCAAATTGCCAATTTGCGGGAAACAGAATAAAGCCAAAAATGTTAGAAAAAAAGAAAAGAAAAGAAAAGGGAACTACATGGCAACACATAAAAACTGAACAATGGAATTGCAGGGATAAAAAACGTGCCTTTTAATTATTTTTTTCTGCCAATTAATGGGAATGCTTCTGCTCAGACACAATCAGTAGTTACACCACCCTAATACATGCTTGGGGATAAATGAAAATCTCCAAAATATGAGAGAGAATAGATTTGTATGTGGGTGTAGTGTAGATTAGGGTTTACCCTCTATTGTATCTGTATCTTCTCTGCCAAACGCTGACACTCCTCACTCACAGGCCAAGAACACAGAGGAAAGGCTTTCCAGAAGTTGCAGAAGAGTCAGAAGCGAGAGTGAAGTTGGGGAAGAGAGAGGAGGGATGGCACATTCTTATATGCGAAAAATCGATGGAAGGAGATGATAACGAAAAATATGGAAGGAAGGAGACCATAACGAGAGATACGGAATTTTTACAGCTCACAAAGGATCTGATGGATGATCCAATACTAGCATAAGAGAATTCTTACAGCCGCCCCAACTTGACTGGGATCTTAACGAGATTTTATTTCTAAAAGTAAGTGCTGATATTCGGTCGCTTTAATACCGACTCATTCTCGACATGTCAAGGAATTGACGATGCTTATTAAATAGCTTTTAAGATGCTCACGACAGGCCTTATATACATGTACTAGATGAACGATTATAACAAAAGAATTGTTCGTCTGAATTTTACGCCCAATTAGTCTTTGAGACACCGAAGTTTATGAACTTTTAAGTAAAGCTTAGTCGAGATCAGACATCGCCAATGTTTCATTTGACAAGAAGGGGAGGGAAAATGAGAGGCCAGGATTGAATGTCTGGACCAACTTCGAAATTTTATTCCTCCCCCTCATATTCTCCTCCCCTCTTCTTCTTAAATAAAGCTTAAGGTTCGAATTAAATTCACTGTTAATATGGGAAAAGGGAACCCCGGTTGAGCACTTTCCTCCTAAAAAAATATTATGGCGATTTTCTATGATACAATATTATAATTGTAGCGCATGATATCCTAGCAATTCTCAATAACCAAGTAGAAAACGTAATCATATGTGATATTCTCTTGTCTCACTGTGTTATATGATATAATATATCTTCGAAACCAATTGCTATATATTGTAAAGTTGAAAAGTGGGAATATGTACCGTAGAATTGTCTCTAATCCCGGATGGATGAGTTGAGTTTGTCTATCAATAAAAATCTAGCTCAAGATACCATTTAATTTCACGCGGTCATTTTCTCTCCTCATCCAATTGCATCGTACTAATGTATTAACATGATCCCATTGCATGGAAGCCACGATCGGACTAGTTTCAATACGGGACATTGGATTAACAAAAGATCTCTTATTATATGTCATTAGTGAATGTGAATGCAAAGTAATACCAAAAGGGGTAAAATGGAGAAATGGAATTCTTTCATGTGTATTTGCTAATATGCAAGGAAACAACATAAGGCCCCAAAATAATAACGTATGGATCTTAACCAGCGCCAGCGGGAAGAGAAAAATTAAGGAGAAAAATCGAAGAAGTATTAACAAGCGAATCACGAAATTTCTTACTTAACTTCGATGCTCACGGTTTCCATAAGATTTATATCGTCTCCTTGATGAGGATGTTGCATAAAATGTACCGGTTGATGTCCTAAAGATTTTGTGCTTCCTTAATTCTAGTAACGACAAATGGCCATACTCATTAAATGCGTCGACCCAGCTCGTGTGTCATGTTCTTTTCTCTCATGGGTCCACTGGGAATATTATTCTCGGATCTTGCCAATTTTCGAAAGAGAACGTATACAGCAGTCCCCGCAACAGTTACATCCGATATTCTTGAGTTTCGACCCATTTTGTACACTACATAATTTAGCGATGTATATCTGTACAATCAATTTATTTTTTGCTGCCCACCCCTTCCCTTTTAATTACTATTTTCCTAACAAATCGAAATGAGTCATGTTGTTCCCTCGAACCATCGTGATCCGCTGAAATCGACTGGAGGGCGAATCTGGGCCTAATGATTTAAGATGGGACAAAGAGAGGAGTTGTCATCCACACATAATATTGATCATATGTGGAAAAGAGAATAGCTTTACAAAATGTGGATGAAATAAGACGAAGATTGTGCGAAACTGCTTTTGGATGGAGAGGACAAAATTTCCTAGTCTTCAATGGAAGTCATCGAATGATGAGTGCGTTTTCCGATTCTTGAAGAGGCTCCACTCATGGGTTTGAGACCATCCACGATTCGAGCCATGCATCACGGTGTGGACACCGATTTTTTCGTAGTCCAATCCATCATCGAGGAAAAAGAAAGCTGGGATTCTTTCATGATGATTCCTGTGGCTGTCTTTGGTTAATGTCCTCCTTTGCTTTTCCATGGAACGTGAAGATGGCAAAATGGTCTATCAATTCCACTTTTTAACTCAAATTTAAGAGATTGAGTTATACATACTATGTATCAGTGACTAAATTTTTGTTATTATCGACATGAGATAAACTTAATCGATGAGAACAAAATTTGGTCACTTTATGAACAGAATTATCGATAATAAATCGATAGTTTGAAGAAATCGATATAAAGTAGAGTCAACAATCACGAATACAACTTTACAAAAAGTCAACCTAGTGAAATAAAACAACTGCCATGATAATGGAATTGAGAAAACCGTTAAATAGTAGAGTTAATGTAACCATTGATATAACCATCCAGTAATCATTTGTAACCTCCACTAATAACATAGCCACATCATACTCTTTGGAGGCCCCTTGCACAAACAAACAAATATGTCACGTTTCACTTATCTTTACTTTCATGTATAGTAGTTTTCATTTCCCACTTACATTGTCGGTTAAATTTATGTGTGTTTCTCGACTGTACTTTTTAGAAATAAGTCATCGATTATATTACGGATTATATATTTATCCCAATTGTTGCATCCTCAATTAAATCCCAACTTTGCATCTTTGTATTCTCAAATTTTGTCGTCAATTAATGTCATTATACTTTGTGTACATTCGGTTTTGTTGAAGTAGTCATATTTTCAAGTTTTGTTGTTGATTAAATTTCGGCACAGTTCACAAATGTACAATTTTACTCAAAGTAAAGTTAAGGATTTTCTCCTCTGCCCGTGATATTTTCTTTTTAGATCCCTACAAAATCTGTCTCCTTCAATAAAAGCCAGAAAACGACTTTTAGTAAAAGATATCTTGTTATCAAATTCAATTTGAGTGAAAACATCTTTTTGGCACATTGGTAGGACTAGTGTGGTCAAAATGAGGAAGTACAATGTCTAGAACAAGGAATCATACATGGCCTGATCATGCCATGAGCAACAACTCCGGCGATACAACTACTCAGTCTAAGGCCAAAATCGCTTTAGTGACATAGCCAAGCACTACAAAAAAACTGCTTTTTAGCTACAGATTTAGCGACAGAAATCTGGCAAAATGTCGTCGCTAACAGCGATTTGCGACGACATTTGCGACGGCAGAATGCTCGTCGCCAATAGGGCGTCGCTAAAATTCGCCACGGGAAAAAGACAAGTCGTGGCTAATTAGCTACGACGACAAGCTCGTCGCCAACTACGTAGCTAATAAGCCGTCGCAAAGTTCGTTGCAACTTATCAACGACGTTAAAGTTCGTCGTAAACGTCGTCGCAAAAGTTCGTCGCTAAAACCGTCGCTAAGACGGTCGCTAGTCTGTGACGACATCTTTCCGGAGCAAATTTTTGCGACGGGCAATTAGCTACGGCGTATGGTATGCAGTCGCGAAATAGCTTTCATGTAAATAGCCACGGATAATGGTATTCCATTGCTAAATAGTGACGAGCCGTCTTCTTGCGTTGCTAAATAGCTATAGGCCCATTTTGGTCGTCGCAAATCTTGCGACGTTCTCTCTCGTTGCCGTTGCTAAGTAGCGACGGCATATCTATGTGCCGTCCCTATTTAGAGACAGTTTTCTTCCTGGCCGTCGCTAATTAGCAACAGCTTTTTCCTGGCCGTCGCTAATTAACCACGGTTTTTGATGGCTCCACATCGCATTTTAGCAACGGTCTGTTTTCATTGCCGTCGCTAAATTGCGACGGTTTTCCATGGCCCCGTCGCAAATTACCGATGGACTGGCAAGTCCATCCTCAATGACGTATGCCCGCAACCTGATTTTCCGATAGTATATGATCATAAATGAAAAGCATGCCAATACTAATCTATCTGGAGCCCGTTCTATTAATCATGAAGCAATAAAAAAACATACAGCCATCCTGTTTCCAAATAAAAATATACAAAAAAGCTGTTCCCATATATACCAACAACAAAAAAACGGTTCCCTAAGACCATCACTAATTGAACGTTAACAACACACAATTCTAATCTTGTTCAACACCCGATACTGCTGAACCTCTTCATCCATACTTCAAATTCTGCGTCATCTCATGCACGCCTGTCCACTGATCATAGACAACTTATTGTCAGCATGTGATTATGTATAGCTATAATAATGTAATTAGGACAAAATAAATTCTGCAATAAATGAAAAACTAGAGTGAAATAGTCGTATACATGCATCCTTAATCCACTTCGCAGATAACATGAATTGAATAAACATACTATTACAATAACAACATAATTCATAATAAACAAGCAGGAGAAATCAACGGTATAATGAACATCTAAATAAACTCAATGTGGCATTATTTGTTACCTCGGCCAAGTTTGTTCCTTTATGGTGTCGCATCTCCAATATCAGCATCTTCAGCATCATCATCAGCCATTTCATCATCGCCATGTGCACCTTCACCATGCCCATCAGCATCCAATTGATTCGAAGCAGGTACATCCTCGTCCTCATCGTCCGACATCTCTAGTCGGCGCAAGATTCGTGTCAATTTTCTTTCCAATCCATGTATTTTTGAATCTTTTTCTGCAAGTCGTTCTTTCATCCGCCTCATTTCTTGGGCCATGTTCGGACCATGCCGATTGTTCCTTGAACTAGATGCACCTTGGGATGACGTTCCAACTATCTTTCTAGCAAATTTCCTTGATAATGAGCCTAACCCATATACTTTCACTTTCTTTAACCCACCCGATGCCTCCACCCACAATTGAGTCTGATCAACTTCTCGATCAGACGTGCCAACACTATCGCCACCACTATCCGTCTCTCCCGCCGTCGTGCAGAGTTCATCAAATTTTTCCTACATTAACCATATTATCATCAAACCACACGAAACTTTATGTACATTTTCATTAAGGTAAATGTAAAGTTGACAAACCTTTGCCGCTTTTGCTCGACCGCTCGTCCATGTATTGTCTTTCTTTTGGAATGCCCGTTCAAATGTTTGTATTGCCGTCGGTTCCCTGCCCAATTCCTTGGCCTACGAAATATAAACATTAATAGGTATTATATAAAATGGATCATCTATCATGATAGGGTATTTCAAATGAACTAACCATCCTTGTTTTGTGCTCCCCGATGTTGATAGAGCCCCCTGCATATGTGGCATTCCCACCATCACTAGAACTTGATGCACGATTTTTTTTATTCCGTTCGCTCATTGCCTTGAAGCTCTCAGTTCCCCAAATTCTCAGCATCTCCATCCAATCCTCGGTTTTAATGTAAAGTGGCCGCCGTTGTTTTGACTTCACTTTGTTCATCGTATTTCTCATGTGATCGCCAACCTTCTTATTAAAGATCCTCCTCATTTCGTTGTCAAGTTCTTCAGCCCACCGAAATTGCCTCTGCAATCAATTCAAACATATAAACGTTTATGGAGTTTATTAATTAATTAGTAAGGCAGTAATTTATAACCATAATTTTACCTTCAACTCACTCCACCATAAATTCTTCAATTCTTCTGAAGTGGTGCTGTATATAGTATACGGCCCACTCCAATGATCGTTTATTATTTTATTCAACTCCCTGACAACATATGTTGCATTAGTGAACCTGAAAAAATTTAGTCAATCAAAATATGACATTCCATTTAAAAAATCATACAACAGTTGAACAAACTAAGAGACAACAAAATATCTTACGATTCTCCCAATGGTCCTATCAACCTCCGTCCCTCCGAATCTATTTCCAGTTGTTCCTCATCCATCGACTGTTCTGCTGAAGAAGGTGTTCCTTCATACATTTCAGCTCGCCTCTGATAAACTTGGCCAGCCATATTGCATGTAGGGTCGGACGAGTAGCCAATGTTTGCTGATGGAGGTGTCTGGTAGGACGTGCCAATGTGGCCGAGACCAACAGCATCAACATTTTCTGGTGGCTGGTCTGCTGTCTGGTCTGGTGGAGGTGTTGCTGTAGGTATAGGGGAAGTCCAAAGGGTCGGAGTCGTCTGTGACGATGGCGTCACAGGGGAAGGGGTATCTGAGATTCTAACTCCACCTCCACGACGACGTACGAACACTCCACGACGACCCCCGACTCCGCTCCCACGACGATCTCCAGGTCTCTGCAATCTACAGATTAGTAGTAAGACAAAACCTAATTAAAAACCAACACAACACTCTATTAACTTCCATGTATCCTTAATATGAACTCACCATATTTGAAAGCTTGTTACCCCTAAAAACACCTGAAATTCCTGAATAGAGGAATAAAAACCTGCAGCACATATGTTGTAGGGTATTTGCCCAAACACCAATAGAACATGCAATCAGTAAAGTCTATGTGCAGCACAAAAATGATCATGAGTAAACCTGCATGATGAGTGACATGGTGCCCCATGTTATTCTCAATGGATACCAAGTTACCAGCAACATTATCTAACACGCCTTACATATCCAAAACAATAAGTCGACTGCCCCAGACAAAACATATCAATCCTCTTCGACTTCGTAATCGTAATGTCTATATTTCTACAATTTGGACATGCTAATTTAGCAATGGCTAATAACAATGGACATCCCAAATGGTAGACAATTACCAAAAAAAAAAAACCATACCGTTTAGTCCTGCTTAGTCGCTGTCGGCCAGGCAAGTCAATCGACGGTTTGAAGTTAGGGCAGAGGGTTACTCGGATATGGGAGATGAGGCGGTAGGAGGAGTGTAGGCAGGGGGAGTTGAGGGTCGGCAACCCTCAGAACTGGAACAGTGTCGGAGGAGCGCGCAGTTTAGACTGACCGATGAAGGATGAGCCTGCGGTTTAGGATGACCGGTGCACGAGGAGCGGTTGACGGTGGAAGAGGATCGGTCGCCGATTCCTTTGACACGGGGTGGTTTAGGGTTTGCGGCCGAGCGAGAGAAATCACTACGATCCTATGGCTCGGTCGATCCAACCAAATGGATCAGAGGGTTTGAAGGAATCGCCGGAGTAGAAGTAGCTGCAGAGCCGGTTGGACGGAGAAGACAATGCCTAAACCCTAGCGGACGGACGAAGAAGAAGAAAGAGGAAAACCCTAGCGGACGAACGGAAAAGAAAGAGACAGTAAAAATGAGCCCTAACTCCACTTACTATTAAAAGACGCATAATATAGCGACGGAAGACAAATTCGTCGCTAAATAGCGACGGCCGTCGTAGCTAGCTACGGGCACACAGCACCGTTGCTATTTAGCAACAGCCCGTCGCTAAACTGCTACGGCAATGGATCATCTGTCGTTAAATAGCGACGCACAAATGATCCATAGCAAATTGGCAACAACAGAGAGCCGTCGCTAATAAGCTACGTCATAGTAAGTGCTCGCTGCATAACGGTGGCGGCGCAGTTGCCATCGCTAAACAACGACGGCAAATTGGTGTCTCATCACTAAGTAGCAACGGCCGTACTGCGTGACTTATTGGCGACGAGATTGTCTACGCCATCGCTAATTAGCGACGTCATGGAGATTCTCCGTCGCTAATCTATATTTGGAATTTGCTACAAGCACATTCTCTCTTGTGGCTAATTAGCGACGTGAACAGTTAGGTCATTGCAATTTAGCGATGAAATAATATTATCCGTCGCTAATTAGCCACAAGAGGGAATGTGCTTGTAGCAAATTCCAAATATAGATTAGCGATAGAGAGTCTCCACGACGTCGCTAATTAGCGACGGCGTAGACAATCTCGTAGCTAATGAGTGACGACATATACGGCTTTCACAACTTAGCGACGACGTTGGACAGCCAGTTGCTAATTTGCGACTGTGTTGAACTTGCCGTAGCTAATTGACTACAGTGGAATGACGACCGTCGCTAATTGGTGACGGTACTAGATTTCGCTAATTGGTGACGGTACTAGATTTGCTGTGGCAAATTAGCCACGTTATTAAAACTGTCGTAGCTAGCTTGCAACATTGTTAGAACGGTCGTAGCTAATTTGCCACACTAAGAATTCGGTCGTCGCTAATGAGCAACGACAGTGTAGTAACCGTGGCTAATTAGCTATGATAGTGGAGTGGTCGCAGCTAATCGGCCATAGTAGAGTGACGGCCGTCGCTATTTGGCGACGGCGTAAGATCAATCATGGCAAATTTGCCACGAAAATACAAAGGTCGTGGAAAAGTGGCAACGGTAGTTGAGTGGCCGTGGCTAATTTGCCACGGACGTAGAAAGGCCGTGGCAAATTGGCAACGGCAGTGGAGTGGCCGTTGCTAATTAGCTACGTCACTGGATCGACCGTGGCTAATTCATAGATATGACATTTGTTATTCATTGTTAATTTGCGGCTGACAATCCATTTATGAACAACATGCAACCAAAGACAATTTCAGTACTTACTAAACATTCATAAATATATAACAGTAGGGTTTCTGTTAGGTTGTACAACTGCAAATACCCAACCAAAACATTATTACAATTGTCGAACACAAACGATAATTAAAGTAGTGCAATAAAATAACATGAAAGAAGAACCCTCAAAACACGTCGTCGTCCCCATCTTCATCCGTATCCTCATGTATGTCTAGATCATCATCATCGTCCTGATCATCATCATCTTCATACTCATGATCACAATCATCCTCTGTCGAAAATTCTTCGTCCTCAACCATTGCACACTCGTTTCCTCGATTCTCAGTTGCATCCACTTCTACCATCGCTCCAGATGGATCTCGTAAAGTTGGAATGTCATATAATTCAGTTTGAATATTGTTAGATGCTGCCTCTTGTTGATATGCTGTATTCTTCCAATGTTCCTAGATTTTTCCTCGTGCTTTGATTTTACATACAGCCCACCAATCAGCTGTGTCCCGCTTCAAACTAGGATATGAGGCATAATATACTTGAATTGCTTGTTGTGCCAAGACAAATGGTTCATATTTCAGGTACTTTCTCTTGTGATTTATTTCAACCAAATTTAAACGAGGGTGCACCTTCATTCCTTTGACGGGGTCAAACCACGTGCACTTAAATAACACAACACGCAAAAATTGTCCAGGGTACTCTATCTCTATTATTTCATCTAACAACCTATAAAAATCATCTGTCAAACATTTTCCATCAGATGATTGCACACAAACACCACTATTCATCATCGATTTGCCATGTCCATATTCTTGAGTGTGGAAATTATACCCGTTTATGAGATATGCCGGCCAAGTTCGTGCTCTTATCTTTGGACCCATCGATCGATGATATATCAATCGTTGCGCATCAACTTGATCAGGATACGTTTGAACCTATGGCCACAAATGAAACGGAAAAATGTAGTTATATTTATGTTATTTCAATAAAAATGTTGTCAAAAAAAATTCCTATATGTCTAATTGATAAGTCAACTTACATATATTTTCAACCATGCGGCGAATTGTTCATTACACAAACGAACGGCCTCACTTTGCGGTAGTCCAGACAATGACGATGTTTGGAAAATCCTGCGAAGAAAATTACATACACAAGTGGAAAGTCAAAATGTTAGACAAATGGTGGATATAAGTATATATATATATTTATGTGAAAATGTATACTTACTCAAAGTATGGATCCACAGCTGGACAATTCAACAAAATGTATATATGCGTTGCATGCCATTCTTCACCTGTTAAATACCGAACCTTACATACCCCGCTTGGTCTACCGAGATAATTGAAAATTGAGATCGAATTAGAATTGGGATCAATAGGGCCCTCATCATTTCGTCTAGCTCTCTGCCTCTTGCATTGCACATGTGGCTCAAAATAATATGAGGCAAATGTAGTGACTTCTTCCACAATATATGCATTACAAATTAAAGCTTCAACAGATCTCTTATTCTTTACTTTTTTTCTTCAAATGAAATAAGAACCTATAAAATGAATTAAATTTGTTTTAATCAAAACATAATATAAAGTCCAACATCATATATAATTTAACCGGAGATGAAATTACTTTACCTCTCAAATGGATACATCCAGCGAAATTGGACAAGTCCCGCATCTTTGGCTTCAAACGGCAAGTGAACTAGTAGATGTTCCATTGAGTAAAAAAACGAAGGAGGAAATATCCTTTCTAAGTTGCACAAAATAATTGAAATATCTCTCTCTAGTCTTTCCATGTGTGATGCTTTTAACACTTACGAGCAAATATCATGAAAGAAATTACTCAACTCCGTAATGGTGCTCATACAAAGTTTGGTAGGAATTGTTTCGTTGCTATGGGAAGTAATCGCTCCATAAATATATGACAATCATGACTCTTCAAACCCGTCAACTTGAAGTCATTTAGATCGACACATCTCCCGATGTTAGAAGCATACCCATCAGGAAAGCGCACAGATTTCAACCAATGACAAAGAGCACGTTTTTGCTCCTTATTCAATGTGTAAACTGCTTTTGATTTTGGTCCCCTACTACTTGCATCAACATCTAATGTTGGCCGATCACAAATATCTCTCATATTCTTTCTTGAATTCAAGTTGTCTTTTGTTTTTCCGTATACATCCATCACCGTATGTATGACATTTTTGAAAACATTTTTTTCGATGTGCATGACGTCAAGATTATGATGAACAATATGTGTCTTCCAATATGGTAGCTCCCAAAATATATTGCGTTTAGTCCACTTATGCGTACTTCCATATGCATAAGTAGTGCCATCGGGGTTGTCAATAACTGTAGGAAAGATATGCACACGGTCCCAAATTTGATCCTCGTTCAACCGTAAAGGTGGATGTGTTCTTTCAATTCTGTTCTTGACGAATTCCTTTTTATTCCTTCTGAATTGATGGTTTATCGGCAAAAACTGTCTGTGACAATCAAAATATGATGCCTTCTTACCATGTCTTAACCTGAATGCCTTCGATCTTTCCATACATATTGGACATCCTAAGAGACCAGATGTGCTTCACCCAGATAACATTCCATAAGCTGGGAAGTCATTTATCGTCCAAAGAAGAGCAGCCTTTATAACAAATGTTTGATTAGTACAAACATCATACATAGGAACACCTTCATTCCATAGCAGTTGCAACTCTTCAATCAATGGTTGCATATAAACATCTATCAACTTCTTCGGATTTTGCGGCCCAGGCACGATCAAGGTCAAAAACATATAAGGTGTTTTCATGCACGATCAATGTTTGATTAGTACAAACATCATACGTAGGAACACCTTCATTCCATAGCAGTTGCAACTCTTCAATCAATGGTTGCGTATAAACATCTATCAACTTCTTCGGATTTTGCGGCCCAAGCACGATCAAGGTCAAAAACATATAAGGTGTTTTCATGCACATACAAGGTGGAAGATTGTATGGAGTTAAGATAACTAGCCAACATGAATAACTTTTCCCCATTTTACCAAATGGGGCAAATCCATCGGCATAGAGACCAAGCCGGATGTTTCGAGGCTCTCTCGCAAACTATGGGCATGTTCTGTCGAAATGTTTCCATGCGGCTGCGTCGGAAGGATGACACATCACATCCTCTTCTGTCTGATGATATGCATGCCAAGTCATGTGTTCAGCAGTAGCTTGAGACGCATAAAGTCGTTGCAATCTGGGGATTAATGGCAGATAAAACATTTGTTTGCATGGTATACGTTTCTGACTACGATGGAGTGGGCTGTTAACCTTGTATCTAGGTTCACTGCAAAATTTGCAGGATTTTGCATTTGCACTATCTCTCCAATATAACATACAACCCCTACTACATACATCAATTCGTTCGTATGGCAAACCCAAGTTATGAACTAGTTTCTTCATATCATAAAAATCAGTGGGCATTATGTTGTCACGAGGTAATACTTCTCGCATTACATCAACAAAAGAGTTGAAGCAATTCTCAGACACATTATGCTCTGCCTTGATATTTAACATTCGTGCAGTGACAGAAAGTTTTGTGTGATTGTCACAACCTGCCCATAAGGGTTCATCTGCCGATTTCAACATATCCCGAAACTAAGTACACGCATCATCATCTAATATTGTTCCTCCAATATCATTCAAGTGTGATGGCTGACTAGGACCCCCATGCTCAAATAAATGACTACAACTCGTACTTGTGAGATTTAATTCTGGGCGCAAATCCTGTCCAGCTGCATCAATCACCATCTGCTGCTATGGATTCAATTGGTTGTCATAGTTACCTTCTTCCCTAAATATATATTGGTTACTTCTTTGACATCCTATGTCGGAAATAAATGGTTCACCATGACAAGTCCAATTATAATAGTTTGGTGTGAAACCAAATCTACAAAGATGCTCTCCAACTTTATCAACAGGCTGAAATTTCCCATTACTACACTTTCTACACGGACACCGTAAATTATTCCCATCCATGAACTCAACTTTGCTACATGCAAATTGTAAAAACATTTCCAAACCAGCACGAAATTCATCCGTCAATCCTCCCCGCCTAGGTAAGTTCTTATTATACATCCAAGACCTGTCTCTTTGCATTATTGTCTCTGTATAAAGATTAAACAAGCTAATTAACACCAACAATAATTTAATTCCTCAACGTACGCAATATTGTCAATGAAAATACATATTAACACCAACAATAATTCAATTTTATCGTAGAAAATTGAAGGCATTACTTCATCATAAGGAAAAAAATGGATTGTGATTCTCATCTACCTCCTTTTTTTCAAATTCACAATTGCCCATTTTATGAGGTGTTGCACTAAATATTTTTTATTTATTTTCCGTAGAAAATTGGACGTGGTTGCAATTTTTTTTTTCAACATAGCATAATTTCAGCGCAAACCCGGATATTGAAAATTGAATATATAGATGTGGGGTGCATGGGCTCGGGGGTAAGGGGGAGAGTCTATTTGGCCACCGATCTACCTCCCCGGCCGTCTTCCACACGATTCAAACTCCCCAAACCTTACGTACACAACATACCGCTAATTTGGACCAAGCCCAACGCATGACGCCATAACATCACTCATGATAGTATAGCAAGAAGGAGAGAGGAGAAATGTACATACCTTAGTCTAGGTTCTTGGGGCGGTCAGAAGCAAAGGACGAGAAGATGGGTATCTCGGGGGAGAAGAAAGTAAGAGCGTTAGGGTTGCAGATGTGTTTTTATAGTCAGGAATTAGCGACGGATAAGTCGCTCGTCGCTAAATCTGTAGCTAATTAGCGACGGCAAGGTACTTGTCGTAGCTAACCTGCTACGGCTTTTTCTTTTCCGTAGCAAATTAACGACGGACGAATAGTTCGTAGCTAATTGGCGACGGATTTGGCGACATCCACTGTCGGCTGTAACAAATTAGTGACGAATATGGTGTTCGTCGCTATGTCCGTCGCTTATTGGTTACGAACTGGTCTGTCCGTCGCAATTTAGCGACGGTCGTTTGGGACGGAATCCTGTTGTCGGTTTAGCGACGACCTTGTAATTTTGTCCCTAATTAGCAACGGCTTATCGGTCGTAGCAGAAGTTGTGGCAAATTATCGACGGATATGGGAAGTTGTAGCTAATAGCGACGAATTTAGTGACGGTAACACGTGTTGTCGATGTTTAGCAACGAAACTTGATTGTTCATCGTAATTGTCGTCGCCATTTGCGACAATAGTGTCGTCGTAGCAAATTGGCGACGAACGTTGTAATGTCGTCACTAAAGCTGTAGCCATTAGCGACAAATTAGTGGTCGTGGCTAAAAGTTCGTAGCTAAACAGCAGTTTTTTTGTAGTGAAGCCAAGGGGGGCAACGTCGAAATCCAGCATTTTATGGAGGAACAGACGTGGGATTTTAACACCAAACCTTACTTTGGTTGCTACTATGAAGAGTCTATTCAAGGAACAACAACATAATATGACTAATCACATAGCAAGACACATTCTTGAGGATCGAGTCAATGGTTGTCAATAATATCAACGATGTAATCTCTTGGCCGAAATATTTAATCAGTCCATGCAGATCCAACATGGTGGCTTCCGGGTGTGTTCCGCCAACTCTTCATCAATTGAACTAAGAAAATAATTTAGGCTAAGTAATCCCACAACTAGTGAGGATTTTTCAAAGGCCTGAAAAATTCTTTTTACCCTGAACCTAGGGTGCAACAAAGGTATCAACTTGTGAATCCTGGTCAAATTGCTAAACTTGTATTGCAATAATTAGTTACCAACAGAAGAATGGTCAAATCAGTGTATTATTAGCCACATCTTGATTGGGTTGACACTATACTTTACGCAAGAAAATTCAAACTTTTGATTTCATTGTTTTCACTAGCAGATATGACCAGTCAACCGTCACACATATTGATCGATTTAATGCCTAATATGGAAACATAGGATTAAATAAATCCCTTAAACTTAGGTTGTTCCCTCTGTCCTTATGAAAAATTGCATTTACTTGGTATATGATTTTTTCTCCTAATTCAATTCATATTTGGATTGAAATGGAAAGACAATTCTATTTTCAATTTTATAAAATTATACTTGAAGTATCCATTACTGCGCCAGAATTTATCAATATTATAGTGAATCTATTTATCAATTTATTTCTCGATTCAAGAGGGCTAGGAATAGATGCATTAGTTGACTCTCATCAAAAGACTTCACCAATTGCTTTCAAGGAGTTGAAATTCAATCTTAGAGTAAATACGTAAGCCAAAGATTTTTTCCGTTTTATTTAAAGTGGCAACAAGAGTATCTCCGCCGCTTAAGATCCTCGAACCTACCACAGCCACCATCCGCAGCCTATTTTCGTTCTCTTCCCTGCCCGAAAAGGATGATAAAATAAAGGTAGGTTGCTGCACTCGAGCCATGGACGAGCAAGACATGAATTGCGATCGACCAAGGCCATGGACCATGAACGAGCGGGACGCGATTCGTAATCGAGCATATCGACCCCGGCCACGATTCATGGACGAGCGAGACACGACCTGTGATCGATCATGACCACGATCCATGAACGAGCAGGACGTGTTCTGTGATCAAGCGGATCGACCCTGGCCACAATCCATGGAGGAGTGCGACACGATCCACGATCAAGGTAACGATCCATGGACGAGCGGCAAAATGTGCCCTCTATGGTAAAAAAAATATGATGCATACGATGAATTTGCCCGAGATAAAAGTTGGCAAGATGGCAAGAAAAAATTAAATTTGTCGACGACAAGAAGGCACATGATTACTTTTGAATATCAAATGATTGATAAATCATTCTAAATGGGATATTTGCTTGCACAAAAAATGATTAACTTTTTATTATTATTGATGTCGATGAGATTAGAGTTTGGTCATTTATAAGTAGAACTATTAACAACTTGAAGAATCAAACTTAATAAATTGATAGCTTGAAGAAATTGACAAAAAGTAAAGTCAATAATCTCATATATCTCCAAAGAAATACCATGAAAATAATGAAATAAAGCAACCGTTAAAATAGTGGAGTGAAAAAAAAAAAGTCAAAGTAGTGAAATGAATATGACTATCAATATGATCGTTCGGAAACCATTTATAACATCCGTCTATAATCTTCATTAATAATTGTCGATTATAGACTTATATAGCTACATAGACAAACAAACATTTATACCTTTTAGCTATAATTACGCATTGTCAATTAAATCATGGCGTGCATCTTTATCTTAGGTATTGCTTCGTCAATTAATTCCAATGTTATATTTTCGCATTCTCAAACTTTATCGTCAATTAAATTCCGACATAATTCATGTACATTCGGTTTCATTGAAGTGGATATATCCCAAAGCTTTGTTGTCAATTATATTCTTGCACAGTCTGTGTACATACATTTTTGTTTGAAGTAAAGTTATTAAGTTTTTTTGTTTACTTATGATATTTTCTATTCGGAATCACCACAAAGCCTATGTCTCTAATAAAAATCAAAAGATGTCTTTCAATGAACAATGTTTCATTGCCGAATCCAATTCGAGGGAAACAATGAATTACTTAAGGTTTTGTTAACATGTCTGTGAACGTGAGGTTGTTTGTGAGCTTCTAAGTTCAAACATTGTTTTTTAGATAATAATTTTCATATAGCATTCATTGCAATATCAAAACATTTCGAGCAATCATTTTAGTGTCACATCAATGGTAAAACGATCAATTAAGTGTCATCGGCAACATATTTCGGCGTTCATCCGATGTTGTTTACAGGGAAAAAAGAAAGTCTCACGTGACTTTTTTAAAGGTAATTCAAGTCCAAAGTGGAAAATGAAGGAGATAACGTGGCAGGTCAATTCGATGCTTCATCTCTCTCCCTTCTTCTTTCCCTCTCCGTAGATTGTGAAGATCATGGAAACGACGAAGTCCAAGCCGGAAAATGCCGCAATCGAGAATACAACAACAACAACAACAACAGAAGGCTTCCATCTAATCAACAGGTTCTTTGAGGACCTCGTATTGAAATAAATTTGTCATTTTGTTTCGCCATGCCGGACAATTGATGAACAGAAAAAACAGAAGAAATAAAATATCAATCCGTGAAATCGCCGGAAAATCGAAGAAATAACTTCATGTCAAGAGATGAACTGATGCTCCTCTCCACTTCTCTTGCGGGTGACATTGACGGAGGTCACCGACGACATAACCGAGGAGATTCTGTGCCGGAACTTCGACGATGACTGCAAATTGCTTAGCAGCCTCCTCAACGATGTGCGGCAGAGAGAAGTTGGAGGCAAGTTCGTCGGAAAGTTCGATCGGATTCAGGTTATCCTAGTAAAAAAAGAAATCGTCGACTTAATTTGTTTCGCCTTACATGATCATTGCGAAATACAGAATTAGGTAATTCTGTACCAATCCGAGAGATTGGGGTTAGGTTTTTTTTTTAACAAAAAAATAAAAATAGATAAGCAATTTTGCCCTAATTCATTTAGCTGAGGCAAATAGATGATCAATCGACGTCTTTTAGGTCCAATCACACTTCACTTAATCAACGAGCCACATTGAAAGGTTTATATTAAGATGGTGCCACGTAGGATTTTCCAAACATGCAAATTGCCGACGGCGATGAAGTGATTGTTCTTTTTCTTTTATCAAAGTAGCATAGTTATTTGGGCCCTATTCACTGACAAAGAGTCATTGTGGTGTCGATGGATACACTCTATCTTTTTGAGCAAAACTAGTTTTTGGGTTGTTAGGAAGCCTAAGTTTTGCTCTTGAGCTTGGAGGAAGATTCTAGATCTTAGACAGGAGTTCCGTCATTCATTCAAGTGGATAATTGGGAATGGACGCTTAGTTTCCCTTTGGTTTGATTTTTGATGCCCCTTGGGCCCTCTTCATCTCCTATTTACAAATCGTAATATTTACTGGTCGGGTTTCTCCAAACAAGCGTCGGTTGCTGATTTTCTTGCCAGGTTGGACTGGTCGTCTACGCTTAAAGATTTTTTTGAATCTTGGGGAGTATCTCTTCCTCCTCCTCGGGATATTCCAGATACTTGCTGGTGGATAGGTCATTCATCTGGGACTTTCTCCATTACTTATGCTTGGAATACTATTCGGTCTAAAGGCCGACCGGTAGCCTGGCACCGCTTCTTTTGGGATAAGGCAATCATCCCTCGACACCAATTTCTTCTTTGGTTGATAACTAGGAAGAGATTATCGGCCCAGATATTCTAATTATCTTGCGGTAGGATAGTGGATACAAACTGTATATTTTACAATCTGCAACCAGATTATATCGATCATCTGTTTTTTGAGTGCCAACCATTGGCACATTTGGCTTTTTCTTGGGCTGCCAAATGTAACTTGGCTTGGTATAATAGTACATGGACTGCGAATCTTAATTGGGTGATTAGAACTATTTCTGGGAAGGACTTCCACAGTAGCTTAGCTCAATCGAGTTTTGGAGCCTTATGCCACATAATATGGATAGAACGGAACAATGCCATTTTTCGTAATCATCATTTCTTCCTACTAGCCATGGAAAAACGTCTCGAGAAGTTCATCAAGGATAAGGTTATGGCGTTCACGCATGTCCCAGACACTCCGAGAAATAGGCGTATGCAACGCAGTTGGAACATCAATCCATCTATCTTTGACTAGGGGGCTCGATTTAAGCTAGCCTTGTGTTTCTTTTTTCTGATTTTATTCTACTAAGTACCACGACACTCTTGCACTCATCTTGACATTTTGTCTTCATGAGTGCAAGCTACTTGTGGTGTCGGGTCTCTCTATTGTAAGTTTGGCAAAGTTCTAATATTATTCTTACCTCTACAAAAAAAAAAGTAGCATAGTTATTGAAATGAATGTCATACAAAAGTTATATTGCCTTTCGCCTTCCATTCTCTCCTTAATTAAGCTCTCGGTCACAATTCCTTGTTCTTTGTTTTTTTCTTCCTCTTGCCGTTACTCAGCTTTTAAGTTCGTGTCTTCTAACAAAAATGAAAAAAATTTGGAGGGTCTAAGATACACGTAGACCTACATTTTGATTGGTCCCTTTTTGATAACAGCACATAAGTACTTTTACCTCTGACTGGCCCATTTTACTTATCGAGGATTAATAATTTTCTCTTCATGCTAGCTTCAACCAGCCATGGGGTACATTTGAAGACCTTGTTTAGATTTGCGTCTATTAACCCAACTACATAAATTTGAGCGTTTGCGATGTGGAAAAAATACACCTCTCAATCTATCATATCCAAATCCATTTGTATTACCCCCTAATCACAAAATGAGGCATTCTTTAATCATGTTGATAATCATTTAGATCAACTACGACATATGAGTGAGGTGTCATGAACTTGACTATTACAAATGGTCATTGATCACCACCTTACATGATTGCTCGAAATAATCCTTGTAGTGGCTTAATCTACATGGAACATATTAGGTCATTTCGGATGATATCATAATAGGACCTCCTCTAGGAAGTATACAGTTTGTGCACGGATGAGATTTATACACAATCCAACGAGAGCAAGGAGTGATTGTCGATATAAGAAGGTGAGGCTGGAATTGATTGGGCCAAAAATCGAATATGAGTACCACTGATTGATACGGGCCAACTAACGAGGAGGTTGGCTTTTTTATTGAGGAAGTTTGTAACATCCTAAGTACCATATCAGACAAGAGAGGTACACCCACTACTAAATGGTCATCTTTTTATGTGATCACTCGCGTTTCTTCTCTTAGGAGCTTGACCCACGTGAAACATACAATCTTGGGCCAAGGACCAGCGGCAGGTAAGGCGTGACGGGTGGTGATGGGCTGGGCAAGATAGAGAATAGGATTGGCTTTAAGGATTTGCTTAGGATATGCAGTCGGCTAAGGATGGGATACTATGAAAAGGGGGAATGCAAATTGCTTTCGTCGTCAATCGACATATTCCATTGCCCTTCCTCGAACATAAATTCAGTTGGAAATATCTGAAAAGCCGACAACTTTGACGAAGGCTAAGCAGACATTTGAATGTTGTTTCTCTCTTCTCTCCCACCTACCAAGTGCGAGTTGAACTTTTCAAAAGTCGAAGACTTGATCCGGCGGCTTCGATTCTTCAATAATCTTGACGTTTCTATTGAATTTGATCGTCACACTCTTCATGACCGGTAACGGTTGTAAAACCTCCAGAGAAAAACCGTGTTTTATGATTTGTTTACTCAATCCACGTAATTCACGTCCGTTAAAAAAAGGGGGGTTTACAATTCTGCTACCGTTCTTCATGCTCTTCACATAAATTGACATTGATTCTTGTTTACTTGTATCTACGTCATCTTATGTATGAGTTCATCGTGATCAACAGATCTTCGTTGTCCATCGAAAGTGTTAACTTCTGTAGACTACACCTCATAGTAACGTTTCGGATCAACAATCAATCTGTTTCGGTTAATTGGAATCGAAACCATCAATTTCTAGCAATCTCCCCAACTTTCGCATCATATATTATATTAGTTCTAATTAATTTTCAGTTTCCCCCCTAGAAAAAAAGAGTTACTCACCCCTATTCAACAAGCACGACGTCTAATCAATATTTATGTATCCACGTGTCAAAGACTGTGTGCTTTTTTATTAATAAAATGAGGTCATTGATGATGAAATTCTCTTAAAATTTCCTCCATTGAGGTAACGTGACTATTAAATATGCGGGCAGTAAAACATTCCCATTCATGAACACTTCTTGAAAAATTGTAATTGTTCTTCCGAAAGGATTCATTTTTAAGTACACAAACCTGTGAATTCCATATTTTACGCAACCCCCACGTCCATCATCGCTTATTTGGATAATCCGTCAATCTTTCCAATTATCATATCAATGAGGACGAAGACCAATTTAGTATCAAATGAGCTACGTGCGCTTTGTGACATGCAAGAAAGCCCTTCTTAAGATGGGTTAAATGCTAAAAAGTCGCCCACGATGTACCCATGTTCTCACTTCTGGAAAAGCGCAAAGCTATCTCAAGAGCCAGATTAGCTATCTGAGTTATTGGGAGTTAAAAGCATTTTCGAGCAAATTAAAAAGCTTTTTCCCAAATTAGCTTCCTTCGATCTTCAAGAAACCGAGTTCAGGTGTGAAATTCAGAATCAGTGCAGCTTCACAAGAATCTAAAAGATGTTCGTATAAGTTTGAAAAACCGGTCTGACTGTGAATATCATAACAGCAGCTTCACAAGACTCTGGAATGTATATATGTACACAAACACATGATATACAAATGTAAACCACGGACAAAAAAGGGGGCAAAAGTTGAATATTGATGGCCTAGTGACAAACTTAATTTCTCGACCTCAAAGAAGGAGCGATCAGCAGGACAAGCCCTGGGAAAACGTCGTCGGGATCGTGCACATGAGGGTTGCGCTCGACGATGAAAGGGTCACCGCACTTGGCGCCAATGGTGTGCAGCGTCTCACCCTCGCCAACCACATATATCTCCTCGCACGGCCGCTCCAGGATCTGAGCGCCCTTGATGGCGTTGGTGTTGCCGCCCTTCACAAGGGTCTCGGCCTTTTGCGAGTTGCTCAACAGCATGAGGGCTGCTAAGACGAGGGCGCAGTATAGCGAAGCTGCATGAGAAGTGGACACCATCGATGCTATTAGTGGAGGTTTTGAAGAGAGCTTTGAAGCAAAGGGAGAGAAAGAGGGAGATGATGACGGTGCTGGTGATGGGAAAGAGTATTAAGCAAAGAAAGGAAGGTAATGATCGATCGTGGTCACGAGCGAGGTGTGAAGGTCAGTCCTGGCGGTTTTTTGGGGAGCGAATTGAGCACGATTTAGCGTTACGTGAGACTGCTTCTCTTCCCATTACGACCTTTCTCTTTGATCGATTTGAAAACGACTCTTCCTCCTCCTCTTCTTCTTCTTCTTTGTGTTTTACTTTTCTTTCTCATCGTCATTGCTTGTTTTATTTTTCCTCCTCTTCTTCGTTCTTCCTTCGTTTCCATCAATTTATGCCGGAGAGAAATGTGACATGCAAAAGCATATTAGTGGTACCTGCGTTGATGATTACGACAAATGACTGGCCTGTTGCCATGTTATTGTCTACCAATTGTTAGGAACATTGTTACACATGACATCCTATTTTGTGTTAGAAAAATAGTTTACATTACGAATATAAGGCTTATTAAATTTAATTATATAAAGTGCATAGAAATCTATGGTTTTTCAATTGGATACGATGAGATTTCTATTGCTTCTCTTTTAAGGGACATTTTCCTTAATATACTTGACAAGTGTCGCTTCTATGACATTGGAAAATATTCTGAACAAGTATTCATCGAGTAGACCACTTAGATATTAAGAAATAGTGAGACATCCACTAGTGCGCACTTTGATCAACTCTGTTCGCCACTTCCTTGGCAAGTCTGAGTCCACCTAATATTTTTCCTTGCTAAACAAAACCCAATTCTCTATCCCTCCTCGTCCTCCCTGTGCAGGCAACCATGGCAATCGCCCAATCCGCCTCTTTTGATACCCTCCGCCACCATCGACCTCCCTCTGAATGTCTAGAGAGCCCTCGATGGTGAGGATAATTGATTTCAGGTGGTCTTATCAGATATTGTTCATTTTGGTCGTGGATCGCCAATATCGGTATAGTTTTTAAAGTGATTCGAGATGGCATGACCTTTCTTTGATTGTCGTGACGTTGAACACGCACGAACAGCGTTCCGTTATATACATATTTATCGTTTGACGTGTCCAAAAAGAAAAACAATCATGAGTTATGAAGTTGCTTATCGGCATCATTACATCTTGGAGGCACACCTCAAATTTGGTACATGGCCGGTGGCCGTGAAAGCGTTTCGCTCCGGCGTGTTTTGACGGCCAAATCATTGGCAAAAAGTAAAACCTAAAATCAAATCAGACTGTTTTACTCATTAGAACCGAACCATTGAATTATGACAAAGGACGCTTGCACTGTTATCAAAACATTTCCCATATCGTCGTAGGAGAAACACATACAAATCCAGAATTTTAATTGCATATTTTATTAATAGAAATTAGGTTTCCGATGAAAGTTATCTTTTCCCCGTAAATATGGAGTGGATGAAAGTTTTCAAAGTGTAGAATAGTGATTATGTAAAATTCTGCAGTCTTAATTTATTCATATCCCCTACAATATTGAAGACTTAGTTTCTGCATTAGCATATCAAACGAAATCGAGTCGTTTGGGCTATTAATAAAAGTATGCATACTCTTAACTTTGACAGTGGAAAGAAATTTTGTTTACTGATAACTAAAGAGGCGGCGAGAGAGTGCAAAAGTGTTAAGTGGGCTTACTGGCGAAAGCTTACTCAAACACGCATAGGTGGACACACAAATCCATGGAGCCTAACATGCTTGTTCCGAAAAAAGTCGACCTTCAAGAAACGCAAAACCATGTTATAAGCATATTACCAGAGGAGGAAACTGCTAAGAGATGTGCGCAAATGTTTGACAGGTTGAGGTGAATCGAAGCCGTGCATCGAATACTAATCTGCAACATTAGGGAAAGACTGTAATCTCCAGCAACCTTTATAACTCGGAGTCGGTGGTCAACACTTTCCTTGAATAACTTCTCTTGATTAACAGAGATAAAAGAAGATCTCCATTTGATCAAAATTATTAAAAAAGAGTTATTTCAGAAATGTCGAGTGAAACATATTAAAATGTTAAAAAAATAAAAGTCGAATACGTTTGATATCTAACTAGTTCGTAGACGTAATAAATAATCTAATACATGATTGGAAGAATATCGTATAAGTTATTCCAAATTACAAAGATGTTGATGTACCATTATTAGGATTAATTTCGAGATATATCCCAAATTACTTAAAAGAAAGTATTTAGTAAACGGCTGAGACTCCTTGTTTTTTCGCAGGTCGGACGGCCATCAACTGGGAACGATACTATAGGCTTGTAGGAACTCCTGATAACCACCAGACCATTGTTACGGCGGAGCCGACAACTTCGGCCCAAGAATTCTTCCGTTGTTCGGCCCCATACGAACCGCCTTCTATCGGTTGTGCTCGTGCCCCATCTCTCCCTCTCTCCGCCGTTGTCGCAGTGGCGCAACTTCTTGGGTGAAGTAACGCACTTGGAAAGACGCTTAATAAAGGTCCAGACTTTTCGACAAAAACCCCAGGTTGGTCATACCCATTCCCATTCCTCCCCTCTGGGTTTCATTGAACGAACAGGATCTTGAGCGTTGGATTGCTTGAGCGCTGAATTTTTTGTTCAGTCCCTTGCAATTTGTTCTAATCCCTCTTTTCTTGCTTCGTTACGCCCTTTCTTGTTTTGGGTTATCTAAGTTTACGCTTGTTGTTAGCCGCGTGATGCTTGGATCTTATCTAAGGCTAGATTGATTGATTTTATGTCGGTTACAATTCGTGCAGCGGGGATGGTGTCCGAGTTAATCAATGCCAATCCCGTGGTGTATGAGAAGAAAGAACGCCGGGTTCGGAGCGCGCCCTCTTGTGTCGATGAATATGCTGTCGAGCCCATCGATCAGCTAGAGATTTTCGATATCCCTTTCTTCGTTATTGCTTCTTGTTTGATTTGATTCAATTCAATTTGATGTGTTATATTTTCTTTTCCTTTTAAGGGGAGTCGTTTTTTAGCTGTTTTTATGCCTATGCATCACCTTAGTTTTAACTATGGGAATGATTGGTAAGTTCTTTATGCCTTGTAGACAGTCAATTCATTCCAACACTTTTCAAATGAGATACAGGAATTAATGTGAGCAAAGTAAAAGGTTTCGATTTTAGGTCTGCTGTGCAGAACTGAGCGTCATTGTCAGCTTTTAGTTCCACCTTGAGGTAGACCACCAGCTTTTGATTCTATTTTTCGAGAGATTTTGACGTAGACGCCTAGAACTTGATTTTAGTTTATGCACAGTGTGGATCAATAGATGGCCATATTGCTCTGTGGCACTCAAACTGGGGTTCCTCTCAATGGCCATCCACTGATCATCATATTTTGATGAGTTCAGTACCTATGGAATCAATATCCATGTAAAGAGGAGATAATGGTTTTATTTTGTGAACTTTCTAATGAGTTGTGCTTTTGATGATCGGTTGATTTTAATGAGGTAACTGCTTTATGAAATTCTTGAGAGGCTGAGATATCTGTCATTGCCATCATACTTTATTTCGAGTTTTGTGATCTTAGTATGTCAGAGAAGAAAATGCTTAGCCAGACTAACCGATGCTATTGGAGTGTCTCGGTGGTTAGTGCCTGAAAGCCCATAAGTTGATAGTAAGATTGATCTTTTCTGCATTTCACTCATAATGTTACTGTTTGATGCCGAGAACTCTTGAATGAATTTGTGGAGAGTCCACACTGCGGACAGGATAAAGAACTATATTTGTTTACTCACATGGAGAGGTTTCAGAAGTTGAATTTGCGGTTGTCCGGTCTGATCAGTTCAGAATATTTGAAATTCTTGACGGTCATACATCATCTTAGAGATATAAAGGACCCAGAACACCCATACTCTTTGGAAGAGCTGAAGGTAATCACTGAAGATGCGATCGAGGTAGATGATTCAAATAGTTATGTCAGGTAAGTTGTCTTTTCCCTATCCCTGTTGCATATTCTCCATTGGAATTGCAGTCTTAACCAGATACTCTTCTTTAGGGTCACATTTACTCCCACAGTTGAACATTGCAGTATGGCAACAATAATTGGTTTATGCCTAAGAGTGAAACTTATGAGAAGCTTGCCTTCTCGTTACAAGGTATGACGTACATTCCTCAGTTGCATTGTGCTTTTATCTGATTATAGATGATCACTTATGCGGATGTCCAATGACATATGTAAAGCCTTCAACGATTATGGGATGATAGTTGGATTTCGTCGTAGTGTTAATTTTTATTATAGTGTGATGAGGAATTGTCTACAGATTGCTTAAAGTGTTTTGGGTCATGAAGGTGTTTTCTATTTAGTCTGGTTCCTTCTGTTCCTTAGGTAGTGAAAGATGTTGCATGCATTTTTTGAAAAATTTTCTGAATAGTTTGAGGTCCGGAAATTCCATAGCACACTTAATCTTGTCAAATTTAACAATTCCAAGTTGTGATCACAGATGGATAATAAGGAGAGCTAGATGATACTGTAGGGCAAACACATGCTTTCATGGCTTCTTAGGACTTCTATGTACATGGCTTCAATAGTTGTTGATTTATTACTGTGTATGTTCTCACACCCAAGGTCATTTGTAAAATATGCCTCATTTTTGCCTTGTTGGCAGAATGCATATATATATTTTTTTATATTTGAGGACTCCACCATGGGCCCGCCATGCCCGGACGGCATCTAAGAGCCGGGCCCCTATACCTTTAGGGAGACCAGAACAGGATCCCAACACCATGACCCCCCACTTAAGACGCTAGCAACTGCGGGTTTCGAACCCTTAACTTCGGCAATGAAAGATAAGCTCTTAATCAACACAGCTACCCATGGTTGGGTTACAGAATGCAGATTTTGGTCTGTGGTTTTTCCAATAATTTTCAAATAGTCTGAGTATCCACACGAAGTTTCATGGATCTTATTCTGGCTGGCAGACCTTATTTATGTTGGAAGTTAGTTGCATTGGCTGCTATGAATTATAAAAAAAAGAGGTTCATGCAGTGATAGATAATTGTTATCGTTTCTTTTAGGTTAAGTTACTGCTAGTTGTAAGCCATCTGGTCAGTCCCCACATTCCTGTTAATGAGCTATGACGGTATTCATGCGTTGCCCCTCCTTACTAAAATTGCAGAAACATTTTCTCTTGAATTGAAATTATAATAGACTATGTATATGATGGAGTGCAATTCACTTTTTACAAAGTTTTCTGTTAGCATATCCTCCACATGTTCTCTTGCTACATTTCTGTATTTTAGAGATCAGCCAAGATTTTATTTTCTCAGGTGGATATTAGGATTGCACCTGGTAGTCATGCAACTGAAGCTGCAGGTCTCTCTCTCTCTCTCTCTCTCTCTATGTGTGTGTGTGTGGGTCTGTGTGTGTGCACACATGCCCCCCTGCTCATTCGCCAAAAAATTAACCAGTATTGAATTTCTCAACATTGCTGCAATCTGCTTCTTCTGCTCAATGCGTACAATACTACAATGTAGATACTTGTCCTCTGGAAAACTGAAGTTGCAAGTAACTGCCACTATGTCATTATATCTTTCTTGTGAAATCTGTTGGGCAAAGTAATTAGCCAACAAAGCTTTTGAGAAGGCACTGTAATCATCTTTTGAATTGATTTAATCTAAAAGTCATGTGTCCTTTCACTTTGTGTGATTATATCTTGGTCTTTGACAACGCTCATGATGTGGATCCTATAACGTACAACATTGCAGTAAATAAGCAACTAAATGACAAAGAGCGGGTTGCTGCTGCGCTGGAGAACCCTAACCTTGTGGACATGGTCGATGAGTGTCTGGCTCCTACTAATAGCTTCGCTGGATGAATGCGATTTCTGCTTGCTGATCTAAGCAGGTCTACCTGGCTAGGATGTAAAGGTTATTTCCCTGTTTGATCATGCACTTGCCATTTTCTTCATGGAGTGGCATTGGCGGGTAGATTTAGTAAAAGGGCCATAAAAATATGTTAATTTATGTTTTCTGTAATATGTAAGTTTCAGTGGGGAGACATCTGGAGCTTTGCATATGTTGTTTAGCAGCCAAATTTTGGTATAGATTGTGGTAACCTGATTTTAAAGCATATTCATGTGGGGATGTTGCATAGGTCTATGCTGCAATCCTTGTTTTTCTGTAAGATCCCGTTGGACTTCGCAGCATCTCTCTCTAGCAAGCTGAGAGATTTACTCTTACTGGCTAACAAGTAAAGGAGCCAAACAGCCAATATAATTTCATTTGGTGTCCTTGTTTTAGAAATTTAGATTTAGATGATCATGGTAAGATCAAGTGCTAAAAAGCATCTGGCACGGTAGTTTTGCTTTCTTCGCCATTGAATGTTGGTGTTTGATAAGGACTCTAAATTCAAGGATCTGGATGGTAAAGATTTGACGCACATAGCTTAGACTGACACGCGGCTTGAAAGGCAATAGTCCGAAGAAGATCATCAATTTTACTCCAGCAAATGGTTTCTTTTGTTGCTGAGTGCAACGGAGACCAGACAAGATTTTGTCGGTTCAATCGAATCTGACCTTGAAAGTGAGAGGATACAGATGCAGAGGTTACACAGCGTACGAGAAATTACTGAGGTTCCCCCAGAATGATCCCTTTTGGCACTCTTGGTTTTATAGTAGGAGACAACCAAGAAGTGTGACTAATTTTTTTCATATAGGAGTACACTCTGTTGTCGTTTGGATTACCAATTAGGATAAAACCAAATAGAATAGGATATAAAATTCAGGGATTTTGTATATCCTATTTAGCATTTAGTGAATGTAGTAAGAAAGTCAAATATTTTAGTATTTTATCTTGTCCAATGTTAGGTATGTACGGCATATATATGAACTTAAAAATAAACATAGAGATGGTAAGAATTTATTTTGGTTCATTGCCAAAGAAATCACAAATCCACTAACTAGATAATTCTCATCAATCAATCCATAAAGCAAAGGACTTCATTGCAACATTCTATATTCATAAGTTAAATTATGATAAGAAATGTAAACAAGTTACAACAACATCAACCAGATAGATCAAACAACAAATACCAAATCTAGTAAAGGGAGAAGACACAGGATTATTCACCTTTGAGATTCCATAAAAATAAGATACTTTGGTTCTCTCGCCACTACTATGTGAATCATAGAGTTATGAATAAAGAGTTTTAACTGTCGTTATTTTCGTGAACTTTTAACGTGAATAAAAGAGTTACAAAAGAGAATGAATTTCGACAATAAATTTTGTAAGAAACCTTTTAATCTCTTATTCTTTAAGCATAAGGAAAATTGCTTTCAAGTTTGAATTTCTTTCATTCAAAATTCGAGCTCTTCTACTTCATTTATTTATTTATTATCATTTATCTCATTTTCTATGTTTCTCATTTATTCATCTTTTGTTCCCTTCAATTGTTCCTTAATAAAAATAATTATCAAACATAAACTATACTAGTATGCTTAAAATATGTAATTATTATATAGATCTGAATATATGTATGTGTGGGTGTGTTGAATATATATTATTGAATAGAAACAAATTTGATTAATGAAAATTGTTCTCTTTTTGTCATTTAAATTTTCTTTTTTATATTGGAATTCACGTGTTATTCATATTCAATAATCATTTTAGTGTTAAGTTCAACTTTTATATCTTGTACGTTGTTAAGCAATCCTATCAACTTCTATATCTTGTACGTAGTTAAGAAATCCTATCAATCTTTATCCCTAAATATTTTTACCCTAATGAAATCCCTCTCATACCCGACCTTATCATGTATTGGGCAAAAATAAACACGGTATGGTATACTTTTATCCGGATTACTGAACATAGCCTAAGAGTTCAAAGGCTGATTTTTAAAATGTCGATCGGCGAAAACAATCTGGCAAAGCCTGGGCTAATATTCAGCCAATGAGCAATATTCCAGTACTCCACTAGAGGATCGACAAAGAGATATAAGAAAAGTAAACGACTGAAGTCACATTCCTTTGTCAGTTTTATAATCTCAGGATCGCTCGTCTCATATATCCACACGAGGCTCGTATGGTTTTTGGCATTGGGCACTCTAGTTGGAAGTTTCATTCAATGCATCACCACACCTGTAAGCACCCCCTCACAAGGCAGCCACGATGAGGCCGTGCTCATTCATCTCGAATTATATCCATTCTGGAAGGCACAAAACTACAAAATTCTCCCACAGCATCTCTTGATCCACGTGACGGTGGATGAAAAAGGACACAACCGAGGCAAAAGAAATCAGTACATGTTTCAATGATGCCCAAAGGGCAAAGCCGAGTCTCACCACAGATTTATGACATTCCTAATCCTCAAGACTCATCTTAAATGTGAGGAAGTACGAGGATTCGCCGATTCCGGAGAAGAATTAGGCATAAGACAATGAAGCACCAAGGAAGCAAAGTGAGATTGCGTAACTGCCAGAACCTGAGCCTTGCCAGAAGTGGCTCCTTTTCCTCTCTTCTTTCAGTTCAAATCGGAAGATTGTCGCAAAAAGGAGAACAGAAATTCGGTAAGAACTACTCGGCGACAAGATCTGGAGTTTCAGCTTCAACAGATAACAAGGCCGTGTGCACTTTGTCCAGCCAATTGTCCAGTCGATCACATAGCGATTTGACCTGTGGAATCCCCAAAACTCTTGGCTGCACCCATGAAACGTATACTGTCCCCTCAACTTGATTGATTACGCCCTCAATAAGATGAACCTGAGTTGAGATTCTAATGGTTAGACTACCGTAAAATAAGGATGATGCTTCGATGTCAGTTTTACAGTACATATGCTAGAGCAGAAAAGGTGCAAGCAACTATAAAATCCAAGTAGTTACCACAATGGCAAATGCAGAAAAGGACATTGTTACTCTAAATCTTCAGAAACAGACACTGATGCATATTAGTGGTTGTCAGTTCACAAGCAAGAACAACTCAAAGTAAGCATCTTCTACCCTCAATTATAAAACCTAGCATCAATGCAAATGAATAGAAAGAAATGCTCATTCACATCAGCGACCACTTACTGTACAAAACTATGTATGGTTCATTAATGATAACTAAATCTATCAGCAGGACGCATTTTCAACACAACAACCCAGAAAACTTCTAGTGCCTTCAACAATATGCAGCAGACCTAATACTAACAATGGAATATCTAACAGCCCACAAAGCAGAAACCTGGATCTCAACTAATTCTGTATTATGAACAAACAAAAGAAGCCTTGTTTGCTTCATTTACAGTCATTGGGAGCTCCTCACATGTAATGAAGACATGGTGGATACTCATTAAAGTGAACATAATGCAAACCTTAAAAAATAAACTTACAGACAAACTCTTCATGAGAAGATGCTCAACATCCTTTGTAGAAAGTTTTGTGCGCTCTGCAATAAAATATAATGGAATGGTTCGATCCTCAGATGGTCGACTGCAAAAATTCACAGCACCATTCTCCATCAGCATTAGGATAACAAAGATCCTATGCATTAATACAAAGAGAAAGACTACCCCAAAAGTGATAGAGGAAGACAATCAAACCCAAAGCAATGGATGAAAGACAATCATACCTGAAGATGATTTCCATCAGGCAGAGAATGTTGATCTTTTCCAGAAGCTTCTTCTCATTCTCAACCAAGCCTGGTTGGGCATTCAGAGCAGCACTGTGGACATGACACAGTTCCCTATAACGAACTAAATCACCGGAATTAAATGCCTGGAGGATATAGTATAACCATTCAACCTTTGTCCCCAAAAGACTCTTTATCTGCAAATTCAAGAAAAGGAGTGGATAGATCAGTGTAACTGGACCTTAGCAACAATACTAAGTCAATAAGAAATAGTGATAAATCTCGCAAATCCAATAGAGAGAAGCCTCCAGGCTTAAGTATTAAGCAATCCTTATCAAAGAGAAGTATTAAACCATGTCACTGGAGCCATTGGAACTCGTAAGCCCCACAATACACTGCCAACGATGCTTATGGCTACGTGATAAAGATCTGAAAGTGGGTCTCTACATGTGCTCCAGCCACCAGCAATGTCCTATAAAAGACCAGAACTATCCAAACTACGCCTCCACACGCTCCCACCAGTGAATCAAATCAGCATCTAAATCAATGGCACCCTTCTTCTGGATGGTCTTTTACAAGTTTTTCAAATGGATATTTTCCAAGACAGTCAGTCAGCAAGACCATTACAATCCCACCAGATGACAATGACATTAGCCGACTATAACATTGGACGGGAGAAAACCTAAATTCATTTTGACACCTGTCGTCAGATGACAACTGGCATAATAGTCAATATAAATTTGTCACAGAAATTTGATGACTTGCTAATTTTTAAGCGGATTCCAAAGAAAGCATCTTGTGAATGTTTAAGTGTGGGTCCAACCCCTTTTAGAATATCACCCTTGAAGCAAGACAAAAGCTTGATATCCAAATTGGATGGAAAGATGTACTGAGTGAATCCAGATTTAACAGCCAAGAGATAAATCATCAGATTTTCCAACCCAAAAGAAAAATCACCCAACTTTTCAACATAAAATTTGACATTCCAGTGTTCAAAAGAATTCTAATTAAATGTTATCGGATTTGATCATCAGGTTTAAAGATTTCAGCGTCATAATGACGAAGGTGTGACAAGAAAGTAGCTTATCTGCAGTCAAACGTACCTTCAACCAATGTTTTCAAATCTGTACTGCGCATTAAACTCGATTAATGACTTAACCAGTTAAATTAGGTGCAGTAAAACTTATCAAGATAAAATAAATACCTTACAAAAATAATACACTAGACTTAAGATTTGCCATCCGAGATGGCAAGGAAGCACTGCATGATGTTAAAGGTTGTACATTTAAGTTAACTGAACTGCAATTCAACATTTTATTCAAATGGGACAAATTATATGTGACTATTAATTATCTGCCTGCCACCTTTTAGGTTAAGGCGTGCACAGCTTAGATAGTTAAGCTTGAGTCCAATTTTTAACAGAGCAGGACCTCAAATCCTCTCTTGACATTTATACTCCTAATATCCAGAAAGACCAGTGCTAGGTAAAACCGGAATTGATCCAACTCAAGGTTTTGAACATAGTCAACTTGGGGTCCGGCTGCTTCTTAACCTCCAGCACTACAGCGCACTGAACCAACCAAGTCATGACCAGTACCTGGTTTGAACCAAATGAAGAGGCCAGCCAGCCCACTCCGGTTCTTAGAAAAATTTCCTTCCACGGCAACTTCTTTAATCAACTTGGAGATAGTATTGTAGATAATTGTAACTGGGTAACGAGTCCAATTATTGGTAGAGACTTGAAAGATGGTTTCCGAGCACGGAAGTGAAATGTTGAGCAAACAACTAGATGCTAACTATTCTCAAAGATTTTAAACAATCATCACCTCTTCATAAGCAAAGGCAACATACAGGAGCAGAACAATCAACAATCATGGCATATTAGATTCCACCACCTCATTGGGTTATTTGCTAATTGTAAACTATTCAGAAATCAGAGACCTACGATTCTGACACATTTCAGAACAAGGCAAACTTACAATAGGATGAGCTAGCAGTTCCCCAAAGTTGTAGATGCCGTCTCCCAGCAAGGCAGAAAGGGACAAATCAAATGCCAAGTCCTAAATATGAAATTCATATTGCTAGCGTTAGCATTGAATCGTACATAACTTAGAACTCTTAAATCAAGATAAATGAGAGAGCAGCAGGAAAACAACAATTAGTTAGTGAAGTGACTTATATTAGCCAGAGGTAAAACTGAAGCACTAGCATCTATTCCTGCTAGCAGACAGGTAACACTCTAGCAACCACTTTAAACACATATTTATTCAAAGAAGCACCATAGACTACTCTTTGCTACATAGCAAAACAACAATATTATTTTCAGACTACATTTGAAGCAATATCTCTGCAGAATAATCTGTTTGTGACCATCCAGCAAAAGACATTAAAGAAAAGTGGTTGAATTGCATCAGCAAAGACAGTAAAAGAAATGCAATGCAAAAACCCAACCAAAAGAATATGATAACCTAATATATCACACATATGGCCTTCAGGATAATAGAATCGAGACATCAAGTACAACCTATAAGGTTACAACTAGACCCAGGCTGCATAAAGTGAAAAGTATCTCTTTTAGATTGTTTTCTCTGAAATTTGGTGACCTAATCCAAATTCATAAAACCTAGAAATTAAAAGAAGGATGGCAAATGCATCAAACAGAGCTAATAAGATTTATTCTGATGAACACCTTAAATCATATTCTGATGAATTCCTACATTACATTGCATGATGTAAGGATTCTAGTTAAGCCCTCTTAAGCAATAGTCTTTAAGGCAATAAAAAGCAGTTTAACAAGTAGAAAATATGTCAGAAATACCTGCTTAAATGAATCTGAAAGGGAGTCTACTGATGTGTATGCCAAATATAGAAGAGCACTTCTGTAGAACTCAGCATATTCTTTGCGTAATTTATGGTACTGTGATGCAACCCAGTGATAGCTAGCATAGACGGATGGATCAATGTCAGTCATGCTGTCGAGTGTACTCTTTCCCCCTTCAAGAAGCTTTTTGCATTCTTTTTGGTCATTTTCCAGTTTGAACATAGCTATCTGCATCTTAATGTAGAGGATGGGCTCCTCTATACGCTGTTCCCTCGTAGCCTGAAGTTTCTCTATGATGCCTTCAAGATAACTGATGGCAGCTTCTTTCTCTTTATACTGCCGAGAGATTATAGTAGCGAAATGGGCAAGCTTAAGGAGATTGATTTTAGTCTCGAAGTCCGTGATGAAATTATGATATAACTGAATCAACATATCTCCAGCCTGAAACAAGTATTATCGGACAATAGTTCATAAGCAGTTTTGAAAAAGAAAATACTGTTCCTGAAAAGAAACCAATACCAATAAGATTTCTTATGATAACAGTAGCATATTTTTCTATGAAACTAATGGTACTGAC
Source organism: Melaleuca alternifolia (assembly GCA_019926035.1). Lineage (NCBI taxonomy): Eukaryota > Viridiplantae > Streptophyta > Magnoliopsida > Myrtales > Myrtaceae > Melaleuca > Melaleuca alternifolia. The sequence goes on from JAGKPW010000079.1 coordinate 244,682, forward strand.
CCCAAAGGAAATATGAAATAATGTAAGACTGATGGTTGATACTGCGTAACTGTTTGATGGGTACTGGCTTATGATCTATGAACTGAAGAGTAGATATTAAGATTTAGAGTCTAATCTTATATGCAGAAGCATCGGCTGTTCTGGAAGAAAGGCTGTCTGGCCATACAGTTTAAAAACAAACTAGAATCCAGCAGCTCCCCTGCTTCTACACTACGGCTTAATAATTTTACTCAATATAACAAAAATAATTCTCTATGTTAAAATGTGGAATGCATTTTAGATGATCAGAAATTCTAGAAGGGAAGCCAGAGGAGCAATCCTCAGAGGGGCCTGCCGCAGGGCCTCTTGAGAGGGCAGTGCATCAGAATTATTCCTAGTAGGCCAGAGTCCACTATAAAGTACAGTAGATGGCCGAAAAAACAGTAAGATCCCAAAATGCCAAAAGCCACAATAAAAATCAAAATTATTGCATTGCTACAATTCATCAACTAGTCACACCCACCCAGCACACAATATATCCCCCGAATTAGTTGTGCTAAAAGATGAACGTCCCTATAAGTGATGTGACAGCACCACTCGGTCCAGGTCATACAACCCCAAAAAGAAATATCAATGTGGCGATCATTTGAAGGCATGTCTTTACTAAGGTTTCCCAAACTTCCCTATCTAGTTCTTCCTTGAACTACACCTCTACAGGAATGAATCCGCTTTGACACCACTTGGAATCACCCAGCCCTTTAAACATGAGCCAAATCTCCAAAGGAGTACTTGGGTGGTAAATGAATCCGCTCTCCCACAAGATGTGGGCGTGGGGGTGTTACAAGAGCAATGGTAACAGATAATTAGGTTCTCTTTATGAGTGCAAAAGTTTGTAAAGCTTCATTCATAATCCAAACCAACCAAGAGAATATAGCTAAGGATGCGAGATTCACCAAATCCTAGCGCACTTCAACAACATATATACTCAACTGCTCTAAAACTTTTACTCCCAACAGATAGTAGATGTTTGATACTAAGATTGCAAGGGAATGGCACTGTCATACCCTTAAGAAAGTGAAACAAAGCACCGATTATCAAGTGAAAGATATCAGATGAGGAACAAATTAATTCCACATGATGCTCACCAACTTTAATCTAACCATGCTCCTTGATAGGTTAGAAGTCTAAAATTCACATTATAAGCCTATATGCTGGACACAGAGAGCTAGCAACCTGTGCATTCTAACAGTACTCAATTTAGGTAAAACCAGTCATGTTGGCAAGAACCATAAGCGATGGACCAGATTCCTCAGCTTCAGCTCATCTGAACTCGTTATCTGAAATTTTGCACTCAGCCAGCTCATAGTTAGTTAACTATGCTGCTAAGGTATCGAAAAAGGACTCTTTCATTTGCATTAACTTATTGTACACATTCCATTTCAACCTATCTCTTGCTTCTATAAGACAAGAGAGCGGGCTAAACAACCTTTTGACCACACTTTCATACCATATAACCTATCTTGTTTCTGGCCAACAACCCATGAATTCACAGGCCAGAAACCGGGAAATTTCCTCAGGTGCCCATCTTAAATCAGTTCACCTAACCAAGAGCCACATAATACGCAATTCACCCAAGGAATAAGTGATTGGCAACTCTAGTCATCCCGAGCAAAATCAACGAAGACTTAAATTCCAATACCCCATACACAAACGACCACATAAATAGGAAGTTTATTTACTCAACCGATAAATGAACCTAAAGCACACAGAACAAAATTCGATTATTTTTTTTTTGTTCCGAAGGAAACTAAAACAAAGAGCAGCAGGAGCGAATTCCACAACCCCTAATTTATGCCGCCAAGCAGCTACAAAAGCGAATTTTAGCAGTAAAGAAAGTCAAACGAGCGAACCGGAGCTCCCCTCCGCAAGATCTACATCCCTCGATGGCCACAGGCGGGCGCTCGCACGCGGGAATCAGACAGAGAGTCACGGGGCGAAGTGAGGAGAGGGAGTGACCTGAGAAACGGCGTGCGACACGAACTGCTCGAGCTTGAGAGTGAGCTGGTGCCAAAGCTTCTTCTGGTACAGATCCTCGAGCTCATTGTACCACACCGCCATCTCCGGGTGCGCGTTCCGCTGCGAATCCAAGTATTGCAGAGCAGCCATCGCCGCCGGAAGAGAGAGAGAGAGAGATGGAGAGTCTGAGGCTTGGTGGGTCAGGCGAGGAATATCTTAAAAACTCTCAGCGCTCCTTTTCCCCCTTCGTCTTTTCTGTTCTTCTTATTCTCGAGAAGAACGACGAGTATCCGGGTCGGGCTTTTCTCGCTTGTTGTTGGGTCGGGCCAATTGGAAGAGGCCCGACTAGAATCCACGGAAGGCATCGCGTGCCCAAGATCGATGAGGAAAAAAGCAATACACAATGCAATTTCCATCGTGCCTAAGCGAAAATTCATTAATGATCGATCACCCTTCAAGTCGTCCCCTCATTTACACACTCTCATATCACCATTATAACAAAAATGATTCGTCATCGCTAAGCCACTGCGATCGCTGGCGAACGTTGTGTAGGTACACGTGTGAGTCCAACTTTCCTCACTCTAAAAAGGGCCGTCGGGAGAAGGAAACGGCACCGAGCAAGAGCATAGTCGTCCTCTCGAGAGCGGCACGACAACCTACTTCACTGGTGGCCGGCAAGGATCGTTGCTCGACCACGTCATATGATTGTGGAAGAATCTCACGTGGGGACATCATATCCATAACCATTCTCAGAAATTATGGGAGTCAAACCCTATGGCTTGTCGTCATGTACCTCGGATTTCCTTCGACGCCGTCGTCGACACGCAACGCCTCATCTCTATTTGACCGACCACTTTTGGATGGACATGAGGCAAGCGCGTGTACGCATATACTGAATTGCGCTACAGATTGGCTTCTTTGGGAATGGTGATTAGCATAGATAGAATCATCTTTCAAAAGGGAAAGTAGAGTTTCGAAATCTGAAGCTCCACTTGTGGTGTGGGAGATGCCAAATCCATCCCATTTATTAGACACAGAGACAGAGATTGAACCACTTCCCCTCGTATTCACAAGGTTTCAACAATTCTTGGCCGCTGGATTTCTAATCCTCACAAGTCACAAGAATTAATGAAGTAGAAATGATAAAATGAGATATTTACCGAAAAAATTATCAACATTTAATAATCATGTCAATTCACTCATAAATTCTCTGTCTTTATCAATTTAGTCCTAAAACTATCGTGAGCAAAGGCATCGTCATTGTGGCTGTGGGCAAGGAAGCCTTGCCAGGCCGCCTTCGCCCGCAACAGGCGGAGCTCTAGCAATCCTAAATGGGGAAAAAGAAAAGAAAGGAAGGAAATAACATAGAAATAAAAAAATAAATTTTGATTTTTAAATTATTTAAATCTTTCATATCGGTGTCGGTCAACCAAAATCGGTCAAATTGACTGAACTAGTGAAAAAAAATATTAGAATTGAATCGACACAATTACAATAAATATAGGACTTTCTCCTATTATCCCAAAAAAAAAAACTGGATAAATAAGTTCTAGCATAATAGAGTAGTAAAAGATCCATGTAAAAGTTGATAGGTTTACCAGGATTGCAAAATACCAAACCGTGTATGTCTTACTAGATCGAAGTAGGCAAGCAAGCCCGAGGAGTACAGTTGCTCAAGCCCTGTTCAAATTATGTTCCGTATCCAATACAATTGGATGGACTCAACAAATCATCACATTAATGATTAGGTTTTAAAGAGCGGATAACAATCTTCTTACTCCTTAACTATTTTTTTCCTTTCCTTTTCTAACTTTCCAAGTATATAAATCTTATGTATCTGACAATGTGATAATATACAGTATCATGATATAACACGATAAGGTACAACTACATGAGAAAATAGCTTAGTTTTGATATGGAATTAGTGGCTTCTGGACCACTCAACATTAGAATCAATTAGTGCTAATTGACCACAATGTTTTTTTCTAGCCAGATTCTGCCAATGCAATCACGAGTGACACAGGCAACAACCAACACTCACCGGCCAAAAACCATAATGATTCATCCCTCTTGCCGGGGGGCGAAATGATGCTCACGTGAATTCCAAGCAAAGGAAAGTCATCGCCCTTCTCAACACGAACCCTCTTTATTTAAGCCCACCTTCTCTCCCATTACCATCACAAGGTTGCCCCCGAGAAAAAAAGAAGAAGCAGAAATGGTCCTGTTTAGAGTCTCCTTCACAATCCTCACTTTCCTCCTCATCTTCATCGCCTCCATATCCTCTCTTCCGCCCACAATCCCAGGCAAGGAACGAGCCGAGACGTCGAGCGGAATGTGGCAGAAGCAGCCATGGATGAACCATGGAAGTGACCGCGGCCCTCGGAAGCATCTGGTCAACCCAACCGCCTACCGACCATTTCAAGTTCCCAAGTTTCCTGTATAAAACACTTCGCCAGCCCGGAGACTAGTTTTCAGTCTCATCCTGCGTCGTTTCTTCCCGTTTTCCTAAGAATGTTTCCTTGGAGTCTCAAGTGTCAAATGAATGTTCCTATTGTAATGATCAGTTTCCGGGAAGTCTAGGAACTTGAGGGAGTGTTCTTGCTTGCTTGTCTTAATCGTCTTAACTATGCAGTAAATGTACATTCACGGTGCGACACGGCAGGCTTCAAGTTTAAAAGTCTATCGGTGGTGTTTCTGTTTAAATGTCAACATGGACTGGGAAATATGCAATTAGATATCCTTTACGGGTGGCCTGTTCCCCAATGTATAGGGGAATTACGACAGTTCATGCAAAGCACGAGTTGAACCAGGAAACTTATTGCCAAAGTGCAGCGCATTAGTGAGCATAGAATGTATCACATAGAGTTAGGGAAATGAGAGAGCATCACTGGCTGCTAGAGGAAGGAAGGAAGAGGCAGAGAGAGAGAGAGAGGGAGAGAGGGAGGAACTTTACTAGAACAGCACTTGTTGATGGCTCGGTTGAGAATGTTTGCTGGTGAACGAGACCAAACGCGTTGCTCTTTTATGGCATAAGATTATGAAGCTCTCCGAGGAATGGGAGCAACTTTCCAGGCTCGAGTGTCCTTACGCGACAGAGAAGGCAGGATAACAACATTGAAGGGCAAGTATTTATCCAACCCCAGCCAAAGAAAGGCAAATGGTTCCGTGTTTCCTAGGAGACGAATCACAAAGCTGGATGAAAAACTAATCTCAGACTTGTGACAGCATTTAACTCCAACTGGCAATTCGGACTCACAGGCATACCGCATAATTAAAAAAAAACAGTAAATACAACAAAATCACTATGACGAAACTGAAACTTTTATATCTTATGATGGTACAGATGTGTAAACCCTTTCTTTCAATCGTCTCATCTGTGGATACGTATATATTCATGAACTGATGCGAAATTAAGGGTACAAACAGGAAAAGAGGCAAGTGAGGAACAGGGCCACAAAATGTAAATTTCAATTTCTCGAGTGAATGGCAAGATGAGAATTACAAAGTTATCACATCCCCGGGGCATTACATTCTTCTAGTAACTTTAGAAGATCATGTTCAGGGGCGCTTATTGAGGGCAACATGCGATTGGAGGTGGCCGGTCTTTGTCTTGTCCCAGCAGTAGAATCAGATTCAATAGACCCACCATCTTTCATGATGGGTAGGTCAACTCTTCTCCGCACAGTCGCAGATACTCGTTCTTTCCAAATTCTTCCGTCCTGATAATTGAAGAACTAATTGTCAGATACAGTGCAGGTAAAATTCTTAAAGAGAGATGCCAAAAGATGAAACTAAAATCAAATTCAAATCCAAAAATTGCAAACAATTGTTACTGCGATGGAAATGCGCAGATATGAGTAGTTGCTTTCCTGTTTTCAAGCAACAAATGTGCCAGCTCAATAACAATTGTCACTATCAGAAGCAACTCCAATATGCAAATGAGAATCTCTCTTTTTTTGTGTTGTTGCCCACTTTGTATTTATGAGTTCATGCTAAAAACAAAGCTGATGATAACATTTTTTTCAGTCTCAAAGTTTATACGAAGGTCCACGAGACTATTTTTTTTACGATTAACTTATTCCACTTCGTTGTATTCAATCCGGCATGACAAGTGCTAGATAGCAATTCCACATAACTAGATAAGGCCAACAACCATCTTATCATTAATCGCTTTTGCTAAATCAGAAAATCAGTAAACTTGATATTGGCGGGCAACAAAAAGAACACACATCACCCAAAACTTTATCAACGATTGCTGTGAATGGAAATAATGCCTGTAAAAGAAATGAAATACCCTATATAATGGAAAATATCTAGAGGCAAAATTTCAACTAGTAGTTTCAGGCCAAATTGACAGAATAAGACCCATTATCTGTGGTCTGATTAAATGAGATGATGCACCAGCTTCACTAATGACGTTTCTACAATCATCGAGCAACTGAAGGATTTGATTTTGTGCTCTCGTGTGAAGCTTAAAGGCTTCACATTTTCAGCACAATCAAGACAGACTGATTAGATGCACGGGTCCACTGCTGATTTTCGACTAAGCTAGAATCAAACTATGGAATTGAAGACTCAGGTTCTGCCAACAATTCTGTCATGAATATCGCAAAATTGGGAACCTTTAAGTAAAACACTTGGTTGTCAACCTCACAAAATCAAAATATATTGGGCCTAAGAAAGGGAAGAAAACACTGGGGTAAATGCTTCTTTAAGATGTATAAAACGATTAACGGGGGAAGACATACCCACCTTATTTGTTATGTAACATGATATATCATTAACTGTAACAATAACTCTCAACTCTTGGCAGGACAAGAAAAGGACAACTCCGAATTTCTAATGCCCTCTTTAAGTGTTAACCAATCACAGCACCTGGACTCTTCTAATAATCCACAGTGCCAACAGAATTAGTAAAGTTGGTTGCCAAGACTGGTTCTCCAACTGTGGATAACTGTCACGGCGTATGAGCTTAAGCAATCCCACTGGCGTCCACCATAGCACTAAGTACACACAGGGAATTTGTCGCTTGACACCCAACTTCAAGCACTATTCAGCAAATAGTTAGGTAATAAAACAATTCCAATTTTCCATCTCTTTATTTATTCAAGCACTATTCAATAAATGGTTAGGTAATGAATCAGTTCCAATTTCCCATCTCTTTACTTACTTCATACTCTCACCGATGCTAATTTAGTCGATATGATGATTATTCAGAAGCAATCCATAGCCTATTTGTATTGACATCTGAGTCACCCTACCAAATGAAAAATAATAGAATGGAACATGCTCTCTCTCTCTCTCTCTCAACCAAAAGCCTAGCAGCTGCATCTAAATAGGGCAAATCTTGGGAGTGGAGAATACATTCCCTATGAAGAAATTCAACAGCTTCAATAAATTTAATTTCATGGCTATGCACAGATACTGTTCTGGTGATCATTCCCTTGACTCATTAGTCATTACTTGTATACAGCAGAATGGCAAACAGGAGTATTTATGGGTGTTTCTCCTTCTTCTGTGGTTATAATTCATATGAAAGTGAAACAAGTATAGCTTAGAGATATGAAAATACTATAGGGGGCCAATGAACCTTAAGCAGGTGGTATCAACACAGAAAGAACTTTGAAACTTAGTAAACTAATCCAAATTTATATAGATATGGGGACTATAGATGTCAGCAGAAAGCAGAAAATAAAATGAAAGAAAGAGAATAATCTTACATTTAGAATTGAAGGTTCAGGCAGAGGGCACTGAATTGGTTGGTCATTATTAAGAGGCTCGATTGGATGTTCAACAGGCTTAAACTCCACGGCCACTTCAATTCCATGAGAAGCAGCAGCTGCAGCAGTGGCAGCGCTAGCAGCCTCTGCATTTGGAGGCCCTACTTCCCTCCCATCCTGCACATACAAAGCTCATTAGTAAGCAAATTGGCAGTGTAAAGAACTAATAACACGAGATTGTAAAGAAGATCATGAGTAGTATCACACAGAAATTGTATCTTCAGATGAAACGATTGGATAAAGTATATCCAATTGGGCATAATGAAGGCAAAGTTTTCGCATGGTAACTGACTATAGCAGGACTTATTTTAGTGAGATTGATATAAATCTAAACACAATCGAAACCAATGACTAGTGACTGGAAAATTTAAGACCTAATATTCAAAACATACAGATTATCTTATGACATGTGCAAACAGTATAATCAATGAACACATTAGGACGCAGTACAGACAGGATACTTCCCTCATTATTCAACAATTTTGATGACAATTTCGAACATCAAGCTAAGTGAACCACCAAATTGAAAGTTTGAAAGGGGGCTACAACCCCTCAAAATTAGGCATTTCACAGAGTGAACAACAGAAAACAGTCAACTTCCTTCAAAGAATCGATCCGATATGTCAAGACCGAGCAAGAGTGAGGATTCGAGTATATTAAGATACCCAGAAACCAGATCAATCCAATTCATAAAGAAAAGAGAAAAAAAAATGAATCAATCGAACATGTCAACGACAGTCTCAAAGAAGTCAGCGAATGGTAGCATATCTGAACTGCCAATTTTCAAACCAAGGGCCGACAAAAAATCAGAAGAAACAGCAATTCACTGAAGGAAGGACTTTACACGGAAAACCAAGAATCACATACTTCGAGAAAGAAAAAGAGAGAGAGAAGGTTTACACACCAGAGCACTTTGAGCTCGTCGATGGCCACTTCTGTGCACAGAGAACTTTGAGAAAAGACCCACCATTTTCTTTAACTTTTTTCTGGCAGCCAAGGAGCTGTTTCTATCAATCACTTACTAGAACTAACAAGAAAAAAGGGTGTCTTGATCTTGTCTTGGTTTGTCCTAAGCGTTCCCGTGCTCTGTCTCTCTCTCTCTCTCTCTCTCTCTCTCTCTCGACAGACTTCAATGACAGCCCGGAGAGATTCGACCTCAAAAATATCAAGATCAACCAAAACAAGCTGCTTCTCTCTCTCTCTCTCTCTCTCTCTCTCTCTCTATTCCTTCGAGGGGAAAGAAAGGGAAGGGACAAGAAAGAACGTGTGGGCTAGGCTATTGGTTGGTTCAGCTTTGCTTTGCTTGGCGTGGGGGGTGTTCCGTTGTTCTTGTTGGGTTGGGTGGATCCTCCCTGTCTGGGCATGGTATCCTGAGAGTGAGAGCTAATTACCTTATTACTTAATCAGCGTCGGCGATGATATGATAATTCTACCATATTTGGATCGATCGGTATGCTTTAAAATCATTATCATGATGATTATTGTTAATTTAATTTGTAATGGTGATGATAACGGTGATTCTTTATTATTCTTGGATAGCGAAATGAGGAGGTGGGATGGGATTGGCATTAAAGAAGAGGAGGTCGGCTCAGAGAGAATCCATGAAAGCTGAGGCAACTTGAGGTGGTGTTGTTTTACGCCAACAATAAGCAATTCGGGGATTTTACCCGCTTGCTAGGGAAGACATGAGCAAAAGAGGAGTAAATCACATGGATCCATCTACCATCTAAGATTACGTTTTGATAGTCTGAATAAAATTCAGAACATGATAGTATCGTGTCTTTCAGGAGATGAGATAAAGGTAGATAAATTTTCTTATATCCATAATATAAAATCTATTTTTGTTTAATAAGAAACTTCTTAAATTAATAAAATCGAAATAATTACTAAATATATATAACATTTTAATTCTAAGATAAAACAAGGAAGTTCAAAATAAAAAATTATAATATTAATAATAATAATAGTTTTTGCTTTAACTTATTTCTATTTTCATTTATATATTTGAATACCTCTTTATCGTATAATATGTTCCAGATATATCTAGAATTTATATGCATTACATATTTAAGGTACTTTAGTATTCTAGGTATATTCGTATGGAATTTTATTAAGCAATGAAGGAAGGGAATAAAAAATAACAAAAAGAGAGGGACAAAAAGTAATTGAAAATGAAGCAGGTGAGAGAATCAAAACACTATAATTTTCGAAATCAAAATGGTGAATGATCGTATTTTCTCTCATTTACTAGATTCCTTTGCAGGCTAATCTACCCTGTCGATGTTGTTTGTAGCCTGTTTATAATTCTCGTCATAGTTGAACTTGTAGCTTTGAAATTCTACAATGAGCTCTTTTATTGCTTAAGATTTAGATTTTATAATAATGATAGACTTATTGATGAGTTATTTCCATTTGTGCATGTGTGTTTTATTTAGCCACAAATCGTAAAAGATTCTTACCATTTTTGTTTGTGGCATTTTTGTTTATGCTGATATATTATCCATACAAAAAAAAAAGAGAAGATGTGATGTGAAAACATTTGATTTTATTATTACAATTCATTAAACAATGAATAGAATATAAATAAATTTCTGAATTTCGTATTCTATTATATACAGTTCCATCCTAATTAGAATCTGGACAACTGAACGCAACCTAAGAGGATTAGGAACTGAGATTTGGAAAAAAAAAAATTGATGTCACGCATGTTGATGTGGGCCTATACGAGCCCCTACCTTCTTTTATGTCTTTTTTTTGTTGGGGGGGGGGGGAATATTAGGTACCCAAGCGGTACCATGTCATCCATCCAGTAGTCCATTAACCGTGCGACATGTGTCTATTGCGGGCCCATCTGTCAGTCATGTTCCCCCCTCTTCTCTCTCTCCCTCTCTCTCTTTCCCCTGAACCCCTCGCTCTCTCCTCCGCCGGACCCCTTCTCCGACCACATGCCATTGCCATTGCCATTGTCGGCCGCGACGAAGAGCGCGGTCGAAGTCTCCGACGACGGGCTCACGGTCGCCGCCAAGCCATTGTCGACCTCATCGATTATCTTCATTCTTTCCCTTCTGCACATATAGATTGCCCAGTGAGATCATAGAATGAAGTTCTTCTTCAGCCTTCTCTTTCTCAAACATCTAAACGAGTCCTTCGCCTGAACCCTTCTTTCTCTCTCCTCCACCCGACCCATTGGCCGACCTCATGCCTGAGCCACCGCCATTGTCGGCCGCGGCGAAGAGAACGGTCGGAGTCTCCGACGATGGGAAAGAACAAAAAAGTCTCGAGCTTTATCACTTTGCAAAATTTCTTGCCAACTTCCATCCATTAATAGAGCTGGTTCAGAGGGGAAAAATAGTCATTTGCTCAAAATGAAACAGAGGGAGGACAATGGGTGGACGATCGAGCAGGGGGTGATGGGGATCCTCAGCGGCCGACAATGGCTTGGCGGCGACGGTGAGCCCATTGCCGGAGACTTCGACGGCGCTCTTCACGGCGGTCGACAATGGCAATGGCATGTGGTCGGAGAATGGGCTGGGCGGAGGAGAGAGAGAAGGGTTCAGGGGAAGGAAAGAGGAGGGGAATATAACTGACAGGTGGGCCCACATTAGACACGTGTCGCATAATTAATGAACTACTGGATAGATGACGTGGTACCGCTTGGGTACCTAATATTTTCTCTGGGGGGGGGATTGGACAAGTTAAGTTTTCATTCAATAACAACAAAGGTCGAGTAGACCAACCTCCCCAAAAATATTGTCAGTCTTCTTGTTCTCGCATTTCTGGAAAAAAATTTACTCATCTTGCACTACTTTCATGTTGAGATCGTTATGTCCTTCTTTCTACCTACAATTGGATTAAAAAAAATAAATAAATTAGTCAAGACAAAGTGCAGTGCAAATAAGAACAGTTTCAGGATCACCTCAAGTGCAGACAAGGACCTACAAATTCATCTTTCCCATTGAGGGGGAGAGTATGCATGTTTCCAGACACCACCAAAGTGACTCCCGGCATGACAGGCTCGAAAGACAGAGGTATAATTCTTGTCAAATCAGTGAACTTCCTCTTGGAGGCATGAAGAAACTCCGTTTGTTCCGGTTGGCCTTCATCTGTCTTATAAAGCTTCAGTACCACCGGCCACCAATATGACGATGACTGAAAGCAACACATACAATTATAGGAAAAAATAAATAAATGAATGCACAAGAGCAACATATTCGAGAGATTGCCACGATAAACACTAAAGGAACTAGCAATGCGTGCGTTGCTAACGTAAATCAAATTTACCTAATCCACCAAGCAGAAAATCCCGCCCGACCGTGCTCTCATGCACCGCAGACAGGCTTTCCAGAACTATAAAATTCCAACAACAGAAAAGCCCAACATCTGACTAATGAACAGAGATCGACAAGCAGAATGGGACTAACATGAGATCACCTTGACTCGGCCTGACGGAAGCGCCTCCCAGAGGGGCATCCCATAACCCTTGTGTTCACCCAAAGTGGTGCGTGAAGACGACAAACTTCAAGCTCGTCGATGAAGGAACTTGGGAAAGAAGAGACGATGGCAGATAGAAGCTCGCAAGGAGGAGCAATGAGGGTCGAGCGAGGAGCAGGAGTGACGCAAAAGAAGAAAATGTGAAAATTCAAAAGTTACATAAACTTAATCTAATCTGGAGATTTTCTTAATTATTTACCCATTTGTCAGTGGCCACTGTAGAGAAAGAGCACAAAATTTGGGGGAAAGGTGATTTCTTAGTCCCATGTTGTCTTTTTATTTTTCTCCCCTCATTATTAGGAAGAATTTCCATTTCGAATAAAGAGAAAGCCGGGGAAATAAGTACAAATACACAAAAGAAGTGGATTTCCTGACATATATTAGAGATGACATATGTCCCATCCCAGCTGTCCGTTTCAAATCGAACGGCTGGGAAAAAAATATAAAAAAATTAATTTGTGTTAAATCCCAACTGTCCAATCCTCCTTATTGTATGTCAGATGATCCGGATCCACAAATACAAGCCTTATGCATGATCCACAAACTAATTTAAAATGTGGGCATGTCTATATAAAGTACGGTGATGTTCTGAGATCGATCATCGATGCAAACCTGTGGAGGCTATCTTACCTTAGTGGCAAGTTTGTTGAGAATGACTATTCATTCTAGTGATTTATTGCGGATTATTTTAGCATGCATCTTACCAGATTGAGTTTATTTTAACATTATGTTGCATTCTGGCACTTTTCGGCGAAGATCAATACGCAAATTGGGCATCCTTTTTTTTTAATGTAGACTTCGTATTACTTTAGCATGCATCTTATCAGAATGAGTTTATTATACAGCATATCACATTCTCGCACATTTCGGAGAAGATCAGTACAGAAATGAGGCACCTTTCATTGATGTGGAAGTTATTTTTTCTGATTATTTTAGTATGCATCCAATCAAAGTGAGTTTATCGAAACAATATGCCGCATTTTGACACTTTTCAATCAAGATCATAACACATACTTGGCAACTTTCTTTCTTTTTTTGTGGATTTCATATAATTTATCATGCATCTTGCCAGAGTGAGTTCATCTAGATAGCATTGCGCCTTCTAACACATTTCGAAGAAGATCATTATGCAAATTAGGCACTTTTTATTGATGTGGAAGTGATTCCTTTCAAATTATTCTATCATGCAAACCTTATTAGAATGAGTTCGTCTTACAGAAGATCATTATGCAAATTGGGTACCTTTCTTTGATGTGGAAGTGATTTGTTACATTATTTTAGCATGAACCTTATCTGAGTGAGTTCATCTAAATAGCATGTTGCATTCTAGTATTTTTCTGAGAAACTTAGCTTACTAAATAGGCACCTTTCATTGATGTGGAAGTGATTATTTTCATCATTAAAGCATGTTCTTTTCTCATGTTCACATTTAGTTGCGTTTCCAAAGAAACTTAAGGATAAGTGCAAGTCGAAGCTAATTTTTCCATTGACAAAAAGGGTCGATGTTAGCGTCGCACGATCGGGGAAACTATTCCCTTCCTATCGCAACTATTTCCTTGCATTTTCAGGTGTGTTTTTATATTCTCAGCAGATTGATGACTGTATCATTCCTAATCTGATGTCTCTTGCCTGGACTTCTGAGCGCACAAGATGCAACATTGAACGCCTTCGGTTCTGCCTTTAGCAATTGATTTACGTTCACTTGCTTGACTAGGCTTTTGGGCTGCTAGAAAACGCAACTGTAGAGGTTGAAATCCTAAGTCTTGAGCAAGAAAGATCTATAGCTCTATAGAATATTTAAATAATAAATCTAATTTCATTTAACAGCTTAAACTTTTGAAATAGTTGGCAATTGGTCTACAAAATTTCATATGATGTCAAAACATGAAGTCACAATAAGTTTGAGACAATTGCCGATTGAGTCCTAAATCTTTACCTACTTTGCCGATTTGGTCCTAAACCTTTTTTTTATGCCAAATGAGTCATAAACCTTTTGCAACTTTGCCGATTAAGTCCTTCCGATAGATTTTTGCCGAAAAATGCCTACGTGGCGACGACGTGGCGCGCCGGACCGTCGCCGGCAATGACGTGGCCAAAACAACGTCGTTTTGGCAAAAAATTCGTTTCTCTCGGCACTGTTAATCATCTTCCTCCTTCCTCCGCCGTTCAGAGACTTGATGGCCACGACGGAGGCGGCCAAGCCCCAGCCACCGCAGCCCTCGCCCAGATCTAGGCAGGGCTGGGCGGAGCCGAGGAGCTCCGAGCAGATCTATTCCTTACATATTCGATCCTGAGCTATTTGAAATAAATAAAGTAGGTAGAGTCTTTGGAACGACAATTGGTATTTTTATTACATTAGCTAAAACTTATTTGTTCTTGTTTATTTCTATCACAACAAGATGGACTTTACCTAGACTAAGAATAGCTCGAGGTTTTAATTTTTTCATAATAGTACCCTCGTTGACCTCGGCTTTACTAATAACTAAACTTGCTTCATTGAAACCCATATTATGACTAGCGTTTGCTGCTGCAGAATAAACCAACTTAAAAATGGGATAACACGCCCGATAAGGCATAAGTTCGAGTATCATAAGTGTTTCCTAGTAGGAACGTCCACGAATCTGATCAATTACCCTTCGTGCTTTGTGAGCAGACATAGATATATGTTGACCTAAAGCATATACTTCTCCATATGGGTTCTTATTTTTCCTCTTTGTCATATTATTTTTCTTCTTTGTTATAAGGTTCACCTCTTACTAATGATCACTAATCATCTATTTATTAACTTATTTATGTTGTTAACGTTAACGACGGGATCTATTATCATTTTTCGCATGTCCGCAGAAATTTATAGTAGGTGAAAATTCTCCCAATTTATGGCCTACCATACGATCTGTTATATAAATAGGCAAATGTTCCCTTCCATTATGGATAGCAATACAAATTTGCAGGAGCCAAGGAGCTCCTCGATAGCATATCTGTAGGAGCCGAGCTCCTCGGTGGCAGATCTACAGGAGCCGAGAAGCTCCACTCCTTGCCCAACAGCAAGGAGCTCCTCGGCTCCACCCAGATCTGGGCGAGGCTGACCCTCGCTCGCCGTGGGCGAGGGCTGCGACGGCTGGGGCTTGGCCGCCTTCGCCGTGGCCGTTAAGTCTCCGAACGGCGGAGGAAGGAGGAAGACGATGAACAGTGCCAGGATAAACGAATTTTTTGACAAAACAACGTCGTTTTGGCCACGTCGTCGCCGGCGACGGTCCAGCGCGCTACGTCGTCGCCACGTAGGCATTTTCCGGCCAAAATCCGTCGGAAGAACTTAATCAGCAAAGTTGCAAAAGGTTTATGACTCATTTGGCATAAAAAAAGGTTTAGGACTAAATCGGCAATTGTCCCCAATAAGTTCTAATCTATCAAAAACCTCATGAGGGAAAGAGATATAATATTAAAATATTAAACTATATATTCATCCAACACTTTAAAAATTATGAATGATTGAAATTGATCTCACTAAATCTAAAGAAAATAAAAGATTTAGTCAATGAAGTGTTACTTTTCACTGATATGTTACTATGGTGGAAATAAAAGATGAAAGATAACAATTTGATCTGCATGGAAACTGAAGAAAAGATCTCCAACTGATTGGATACTCTACTTGTGTAACCTTCGTATTGATTTCTAGAAGATTTTGCACTACAACCATTCTGATTTTTTTGTCTTTTGGTTTGTTGCTTCAGTATTCCCCTTCAATGGGGGAGGTTAAGAGATTGAGTTTGATTCATAAACTGACAAAACTTATCTCGAATCAGTGATCTGGTGAAAATATCAGTTGTTTGTGAGGAAGACAGGATATAGAGAGTTACAATAGAACCAAGAGCAGCCTTTTTCCAAACAAAATAATAAGCGATCTCAATGTGCTTTGTCTAAGCATGAAAAACCGGATTAGTAATAAGATGTAATGGGACATATTGTCCAAGAAAAGAAACGAAGGTTGACATTGGTAAATGTTTGTATCACGTAATATGTATAAAATCCAAGTGAGTTTAGCAATTGTAGAAGCAAGAGCCCAATATTTGGCTTTCTTGATATAATTTGAGCAAAAAAAAAAAAGTATAATAACTAGTGGTTGAACGTCGGGAGAGTTTGCACTCAGCCCACTCTGCATTAGTAGAGCCAAGTAGAAGAGAACTATGAAATAAAATGTGAGGCCCAAGGTGTAAAGTACCACGAACATATCATGTAATACATTTTCCCATCTGATAGTGAGAAACTATTGGGGCATGCATATGTTAGAAAACTATGTTCACCAAAGGCGAGAGATTTGAAAGAGCGGGCATAAGTTACTAATGCTTCAAAAATAGGATGGATCAGCGTACGTAGGGCTTATCATCATGTTTGGGTGGTGGTTGCTTGGTAGCTATTCGAATAGCAATCCGCTCATTGCACCATTGATGCTCAACTCAATGAATCCAATGGATATTTTTGTGGTGAGAGCAAGAGTACATTAGTGGAGTGATTAACTTCAATAACCAAGAAATAATGGAAAGCGCCAAAGTCTTTTATGGTAAACACTTGACTTAGTGCCTTCACAAGATGGCCTAGTAAATTTGGGGAATCACCAATGAGGACTATATCATCCACATACCGATAGAATAATAATATGACAACGATGACAATAACCAAATACTAATGGATCGGCAATGATGTAGAAGAATCTAGACTTGAAAAGAAAACCATTGAATTTATCAAGCTATGCCTTAGGAGCTTGTTTGAGGCCATATAGTGTATGCTGGCATAAATAGACGTGGTCAAAACGAAGTGAATCATAGAAACCGAATGGTTGACTCATAAAGTACATTGAGATCACCATGTAGACAGTCGTTCTTGACATCCAATTAGGGAATTTTCCAATTTTGAACATATAAGACAATGCTAATTATGGCTCGCTTGACTACTAGACTAAAAGTATTCAGAAAGTTAACGCCCTTCTTTTGATGAAAGCCTTTTATAACAAATTGGGCTTTCAATCGATCAAGTAAACCATTTCAGGGAGCTTTGCCTTATACACCCAATTTTACATCCAACCACATTTATCAAGGGATGACGAGGAACAAGTTCCCATGTTTCGTAGATTGCAAGAGCATCCAACTTCCCAAGCATAGTAGCTGTCCAGCCGAGGTGGTTCAAGGCTAAATAGATAGTGCATGGCTAGGGAGGAACATATGATAATGTTATACTTGAATACTTGGGTTTGTCTTTGAGATCCCCGCCTTTGAAAGTGTAACCATGGGATGCACTGAGGATGCGGAAGCTTCAGATTGAGACTGAACTAAAGATTCACTCTCCGCTTATTGTGGCACATAATTAGAGAGAGTAGCAGGTGAAGCAGTTTATTATACTTCTATCTCAGTAAACATGTGTATATTCGTTGGTAGAGTCAAAAAAATTTCGTGAACAACCATTTTGACAAACTTAAAAATTAGGTTGAAGCATAGTCCATTGATCACCAAAAGCTTTTTGTTTGTGATGAACTTGAAGATGAATCTCATTGCAATAGCTCCCCCTTAGTCATAGCTGAAACTTGAGGAGAGTAAGCAAAATGAAAATAATGCTCATAAAAAGAAAAAAAAAACTTGTTGAGATATATAAACACAGTCGGCAAATTGATAAAGATAACGATATCCTTTGGCATGCAGGGCTTGTCAAATTTATTCATCATGTAGTTGCATAAATATAGATAACAACAAGAGCCCAACACTTGGAATAATGAGTAATCATGGTCGTTCTCGAGTAAGACCAAGTATGGACTTCGGTTGTCAAGGGTAGTTGAAGGAAACCCAATTTATCAAATAATTCATCCTTATAAATGCTTCCAACTAATAGTAGAGTGGCATAGATGCCTTAAATAATCAAGTAAGCCTGAGTTCAATAATATTTCAATGTTTCCTCTTAACAACTCATCAATTTTGCTCTGATGAACCTAGCTAAAAGACTTGTTGTTGTATGCCACATTCCCGAAGATGCGTGACAAAATTGTAGCTCATTAATTCACATCCTCCATTAGATTCAATGAATTTAAATTTCCTATCAAGCCAAATTTCAACTAATTCTGAAAAGATAGGAAAACCTCAATGAAATCGGATTTTCGCTTCAATGGATATATGCAATAATATTGGGAGAAATCATCAATAAGTACCACATAGTATTGAAAATTTTTCATAGAAGGAATTGGGCTTTGTCACTAAAGCTCACAATGTATTCTCTCCAATGGATGAGAACATTGACAATCAAATAAAGAAATAGGAATCTTAAACTTTTACTAATTCGACAATTTGTATATAAAGTACCAATGGATTTATTTTACTAAGATCAAATTTTTAGAACAATAGTAAGTGAAGACTAGCTAGTCTCATTACCAAATTGACCAGTCCCAACATGTGTAATCGATAGTGGTGTACCATTTCAACTATCATATTATCAAGGCTATGGTAAGTACTTACATTCACAAGATTACTTGGATATCAATCATATGACAATTACCACCAATGTTAGGATCCTATTCTTCATCTTGCGAGTTTGAGATATGAACAGCAACTAGGCTATAGGGTACATTAATAATTTGATAACTATAGCTGATACCATACTTACAGTTCAATGTATCATGACCATTCTTCTTGTAGATCTAACAAATGAGAGATGGCACTCCTAAGTTTAATTTGGTGATGCACTAATGGCTTTGGTTTGCTAAGTACTATAGTAGTTTCCTAAAAGCGCTGACCATTCTAGTTTATTTGAGAATGGGCACAACACCTAGAATTAAAATGTGGGTCATCTACCCTTTCCTCTCTTAGGTTGTTTTTCAAGCCATCATTGCGTTTCTACGAGATAAATGCCATTATACATTTTGATAGCATGGTTGAAGTGTGCTTGTTTCAAAACTCATAGCTTTGAAGTGGTGCAACCACTTTAGCATTAGATAGAAGAGGAGGTCTAGACATAATCGTTTTGAATGACTCATAAATAGTCCTGAAAGTATTGACTATATAGGTTTGTTTGAGAACAATCATAACCCCTAGAATTAAACATGAGTCATCTATCCCTTCCTCTGGTTTTTTTTCGAGCGACCATTGCGTTGCTACGAGATAAATGTCAGTTCTTGATGGGTTTAAAAGATAAACGATGATATTTTTGCGCGCAAGGGTTATGATTCATAACTACGGATTCAGTTTAGTTACTGCCCTTCGCCTGTCAAGGACAATTCATTTTCTATTCAGTCCAATATTTCCCAAGTTCAACTTACATCAACTGTGCGAGAGAACGAATTTTTCATCGGTTAGGTTTGGTGATACTCAGCCATTTATATGGATGGACGCCTAACACATGATCATAACCAAAACAGGAATACACTCTTCTTCCTATGACTATGAAAGAGCACAAGAAATGGAAGAGAAGAAGGGTGTCAAATAGGGAAGATGCGTTACGACCGAACACCGACTGTCTTTTCTGTGAGATCTCTTGCTAGGATCATTCAAGCGTTCCCATAGCGTGTACGAGAGAAAGAAAAGGAAAGATGAAGCGGTGCACACCCACAGAGACAGAGAGAGGGGGGGGGGGGGGAAGAGATTAGATTACTATTGCATTTTAAAAACAAAAGAAGACCATTTTAACGTCCGCAAGAGGTAAAGATACATACAGTTCAAGTAGATGACCAGAGAAACGTAGATTTGCTTTTCCACGTTCGTAGCCTCCATTGGCCTAACTAAGCTCGCAATTCAATGATCACTCCAATGGACCAAATGAAGTGGGAAAATGATCTCGTCATCGCACAAATCTAACCCCAAGTTCATTATGCTGCAGGAGGAGGCAAAGTCAATTGTGCATGTCAAACTGTCAATCCATAGTTGTGTGAATTCCCCTACTTATCCCAACGATGGAAACAAAATTCTTAGTGTCAAGTGAGCAACTTGTCAACCATCTCATTCCGGTAGCGAAGCCATTCGCACTCCTCCACGATCCATCCTGTGCTCCACTTGCCCTGTCCTCCATCCAAGCCTCATCCCACCCCATTACCAGTTCTCAGGAATGTGAACATGGGCTACCCAAATCGCGTCCCAAGTAAAATGAACATCTAGGAGCAAAATGAAGCCAGCGACCCCACAAACGCTAAAAAGGAAGTCGACTTAGACCAAAACATGGCGGCGGATCACTATCTATCAATATCACCAATATAACTATCGGGGAAAATGTTATCAAAGCATATAAATTAGATTAGTCTTTCCATCAAACTTATCTTTTTGAAAACCTTCCGGGTTCGCTAAGCATTCGATTTGATCAGACTTTCTTTTTTTTTTCTTTCTGAAATGAGCTTTGCAAAGAAAATTGAATTGTGGGCCTTAATTTGTAATGAGAATGGGCTTTCAAAAAGGCTATATCGTAAGCCTTTTTCCGACATATAAGCTTAAGGGCGCAAATGATAACTATTATGTTTTCGAGAACAATTTATGGTAGGAAATATATTTTTCTATTTCTAGTTCCTAAATTAGTTTATGAGCAAGAAAAAAAAACGTGTCATAACCATACGAAATTTCTATTTTAAAATATAGAATTTTTTATTTATTTATAAATCTTCTTAAATTTCTATTTCAGCTGCCCGGCGAGTGATAGCAATCAGGCGATAAGTGGTGCTGGTCGGCAACAAGTGGCCAATGGTGGGGGAGGTGGCGGATGGCAATGGGTGATGATGGGCGACGACGGGTATGGCAGCGATGTTGGTCCTTGGTCAATGATGGTGACAACTTGCAAGTGGCGACGAGAAGCCTACGGTGGTGGGCAGTCAGCGATGGCGGCAAGCGGAGGCCGACGGAGTTCGACAGTCGACAAGTGATCAATAGTGATGGGCTTTGGGCAGCAGACCGCCATGACAAGAAATGAGAAGAATTCTATTTCTCATTGTATACTTGAAATAAAAAAGACTTGTTATGAATATAGTTGAGTTGTCGGTCTTATATCATGTCGTCACTGTCAGAGATGAGATTGTAAGAAGCTAAAAACAAATAAAAGCTTATCATCATCAGTCTTGTGAAGACCTCGATTTTAGACATCACGAAAGTACATTTGAACAATTCAACTATTTATGTGCACCATTGGATCAAGAATCGTTATAATCTGAGTTCACAACTTATCCCCCTTTTATCTTCTTCCGAGAAGATCTTCATTAACTTTATCACATACTTATTAGATGCACATTAGAATCATTATAATAGTGTATGACTTGCCACTCCATTTGAATAATAATGTCCCGATATCGACGCCATTATACCATCGGTAATAAACCAACCTAGCAGTCTTAACTCTCTATTGCCAAATGGTTTCATGTTAAAATCATCACGAGAATAATTCCTCTTTTCTCTTCATTTTTTTCTCATTATCATGATGAGTTTATAATTTTAAATCGCTTTTCATTTAATTTAAACCTTGCAATTCGTTCATTTTGAGAACTTTTTTTCCGTTAATGTGGGACTCTTGAGGAAAAAAAATTGCAACAATTTGATGCTCCTAATAGATTTTACATATAAACTTCTATAATTGTTTAAATAGCATTTTAATATTTTAATGGAAGCAGACTTTTTGCTTCCTTGGCGGCAAATAAAAAATCGGAAACAGCGCGCTTTTTGGCTCGCTTCATTGTCGTCGTCGTCATCGTCTTCCTCATCTTCTTCTTCTATGCTGAAGAACTGTGAAATGTCGTCGATCCTCCTCCTAGCATAGCGACAATGCCAGTGTCGAATCCGATCGGCTTCGCAATGCTTTGTCCGGACTCCGAGGGCACCACCAACCTTCGGGTTCGGCCTTTTCGGAGGTTCGTAAACCTACACTTCAAATCCTCTGGCCTTCTCAAATTCTTCCCTTCAACTTTTTCAAGGTTGAACAGGTTGATCCTCTAGATTGAGCAATATATTGTTTCGCTTTGCTGGTTTCTGCGCATGGTTGCATGGTCTTAAGTTGAAAAGCGATTTGATTCTCTCTCTCTCTCTCTCTCTCTCTCTCTCTCTCTCTCTCTCTGTGAACACGATTAAGGGTTTCGTAGTTCATTTCAGTTAATTGATTGGATTTCTTACAAATAACTAAAGCGATGGATGAATTAGTCATTTGATGGTTAAGGGGCTTTTTCCTTTTGCCTTTATTTTAAGTACCAACGCTATTCTTTAAGAATTCTTCTCCGACTCCATCGGTTGAAGCACAGGGGAGAAAAGGTAATCCTGCTATATATGTTGGACTAAAATCCGGCTTCTAGCCATGTTTCGCTCTCTTATCAGCATTTCTTGGATGAGTTAAACAAGAGTTATCAACCGTATCTCCTTGCTCTCTTAAAAAAATGTGGCATCATCGACAAACTGTAATGTGTTATACTTTCCTTATTTTGCTCTCCTGGCGTTTGCTTCTTTTGGAGAATTTAAATGTACTCAGGTGATTTGGGAGAATTTCTGAATTTGGGGATGAAGGTACACATGTATAATGCCACTGGTTTCCATGGCTCGCTAGCAATGTGTAATTGAGCGTAGCATGCTTGATCTAGTTTGATGGGGAATGAATGTGTTATGTATGGTTTAACCTTCTCAACTCAATTAGATGCATTTTAAGTACTCGTAATTATATTTACTATTCGCACTAATGCAACATATTCATACTGACTTATGTTTTTTTTATATGAGTACTAAATTATCGGTACATGGAAAATTGTTTTCAAATGTGTTATATAAATGTGGTGTCATCTTAGCAAGATCTGTTCAATAAATTTGGAAGATATTGTCATGAAGAATAGATCAATACATATATTTATATGTCTACGTGGTATAGTGTAGACAAATATCAGATGCATCTGTAGGCTACAAAGCGACCCAGTAATCTTGGAGACAGTAAGCCTATGATGTTTGCAAGAACATTATCAGTCTCCAGTTACAGTAAATTGGGGCACATCAAGAAAAGGGAGAGCATATGATTATTTCCAACAAGGAGGAAGACTATTTCTCTTTGTCGTAGTGTCCTGAGGTCGGGAGCTCTGTTCCTCTCCTGTTCTCTCAACTGAAGTAACGTCCCAAGCCCCATCTCTCCAGCAGCCATAATGAAGTTCTGGAACATGTGCCACTTTCTGATAATCGTCATCCTTCTCTTCTAGCTTAAGCTTCTCGGTGAATTCGTCAGGCATGTCAAAGAACCTCAGCACTTTGAGTTTGGTGAGGTGCTCGATTCCTGATGGCACACTCTTCAACAGTTTGCATCGCTGGATCATCAATTTCTCAAGGTTAGACATCGCTTCCTCATCTATCCGTACAAATGTGAGCTCCTCAAAATAATCAAGGCCTAATATCTTCAGCTTTTGAAACCCTTTAGCCTTAAAGCATAGTGTTTGCCAATCGTAAACTTGATGCAACTGAAGATTTACAAGATTGGGCAAATCCTGGAGGAATGGCAGTGGATCTTCCTTAAGCCAACACCCTCTTAAATGTAATTTGACGAGACTATGCATGTTTGCTATCCAATGTGGCAATGCCTGCATACGTCCTCTCAGGTAGATCCTTTGAAGTAGGGGTGGGGGAGAAGAAAGGTACTGCAGATCAAGGTCTTCATCATCTCCGGATGAAGAAACAGCCAGGGCCTGAAGGTTTGTCAAATTCGCAATTGACCAGCACAATTTCCTTCCATCTTCTTTCTTCAACTTCAGAATGCAGAGTCTTCTCAGCTGATTTAGCTTCCCAATCTCACTTATAACATTGTTGGTTCTATCATCACCCGCATCTATGTAGCAAAGTTTTTGTAGAGATTGAAGAGCTCCAATTTGTGCTGGGGTGCTGAAGCCATACTTGTAGTGCGTGTAGGATACATTTTGATAACGATATACAAGGAGATGGCAAAGGCGTTGGAGCTTCATGATCTCTACAGGCAATGAAATGACACGAGTGTGTTTGAGGTCTAGAGTCTCCAGGTTCTGAAGCTTCCCTATGGATGTTGGAACTGTCTGGATTGGAGTATGCCTTAAACTCAAATACTTTAAAGCACATATGTCTACTATTTGCATTGGGAACCTACATAATGGAGCACTTTGCAAGTCCAAAACACTAAGAAGTTTCAGATCACCAGCTAGAATTCTATATATGGAACATTTGTCTGCCCCAAATATGTACAAGGACCTGAGAGAGGAAAGTGACAAGCTCTGTTGTCCAATTTGAAGCTCATTCTGAATCGAACAGCGACGAATTCTATCTGGCTGCACTGAACTTTGTTCATCAAATATGGCTGCAAAGTTCTGATCTCTTGACTTTGAAACGATGATCTTCCACAAAAGGCCATGGATTCGGCATAACTTTATCCTCCCATCACTGTCACTATCCACCACATGGATAAGACTCCTATTCACAAGCTCACTGAGGTAAACATCTGCAACTTCTTCCATGGTCTTAGCATCTTTCCTTTCAACAAAACCTTCTGCTACCCATTGTCTAGTTAACCTCATGCGCTGAATTTCATGAGCCTCAGGGAATACGGATATATGTAATAAACAGGACTTTAGGTAGTAAGGCAAGTCATTAAAGCTGAGGGAAAGTACCTTCTTCAGGTTTTTGAGTTTGTCATTGCCATCAATTTCTGAACGAAGACAACGGCGGACCAAATCCCATTCATCTATTCTCCGCTGGTCTTTTGTAGCCAGGACGCCACTTATGGCCACGATTGCTAGGGGTAGACCCTCGCACTTCTTTAAAATGTCTGTACATATCTCCTTTAGATGGGAGGGGCACAATTTTTTCTGGAATGTCTTCCTGCAGAAAAGCTTCCATGATTGTTCCACCGGCAATGGATGCATTTCGTAGACCTTCCCATCAAATTCAGTGCAGGATGCCTGTGCCAGTCCAACATTCCGGGTTGTGATCATTATCCGGCTTCCGTGGTTATTATTAGGTAACGCATACTTGACAGCATCCCATTTGTCCATGTGCCAGACATCATCAAGAACAATCAGGTACCTTGATCTTCTTCCCTCTAGCAGGCTCTTGATCATCATTTTCAGCCAATCATTGTTCCTGGCGTCTGCTCCACTTGGAATCAGCTTCATGATGCCACTGGCAATTTGTCGAAGCATGTCCATCAGGAGATCTTCTGTCTTTGAAGATGGAGAGAGTGTGACCCAAGCACGCACAGGGAAGTGCTTCTTCACAACTGGATCTTCAAAAACTTGCTTTACCAGAGTTGTCTTCCCCAACCCTCCCATTCCAACCACCGATATTACCTCCCTCTCTGGAATGCCACCAACAAGCCACTGAGTAAGCTTTTTCTTGGGCTCTTCAATGCCCACCAGACCAGATTTCTCTACAAAGACTGCATCTGCTCGATGATCTTGCCACATGTCGTCTTCAGGGGTGGAGCTTGAACCTTGTTGGGTGTTTAATTTCTCGGACAGTCTCTGATGGCCTTCGCAGATGTCTTTCATTCTGGAGCTGATGCTTTTGATTGCAGCAGTCAAACGATATCGAGCTTTCATGTTCCTGACGCAGCAAGGTATCTTGTAAAGAAGACCACGCCCCTCATGATCGTGTGCCAAGAGCAGTTTGAATTCATCAAGAGCATCCTCAGCATCATATGCGACTTCTCTTATTTGCTTAATCCAGACTTTGACTTCCTCGTCGCTCTCTTCCATGGAATCTGCAACTCTCAGGAAGGCATTGATGCGCTCGAAGTCGCCTCTCAGCGCGATCATTTCTTCATGGCCCTCCCTCATATGTTGGATCTCATTCTCAAAAAAGCTGGCAAGCTTGCCGAGCAGATGGTTCACTGGACTTTCCGCCATTCTCTATACCTGGCTTTCTGAAATTTCAGGAGTTGCTCGCTTTCATAGTGCCCAAGAACATCGGCTCCAATTTTTTTCTTTTAGGTTTAGCTCGTTGTGAAAGATCCTGACGTTTAAATTTATAGTTCAGCTTAACCCGCAAAAAGTCAGGTTTGGGCTCTACATCCAATCCAATTGGACTGGTGTTTTGTCCTGTGTTCATTGGCCATATCTTTCACATCATGTCGACATGCAAATTGTAAATTTCTTTTGAAGCTTCTAGTCTCATTTGTTGCATTTTATATCTTTGCCTTTTCTTACTCAAGTTATTTCGTAGAATGTATACGCTGCTGTGTACTGGATTTCTTGAGCTTGCTGACAGGTACAGTAGTCCTGAATAGAGTGTATTTATGAAGTTCCTGAAAGCAAAGACATTGAAATGCCTAAACTCGAGGTTTGTGTTGATGACTGACCATTGCGTGTCTACTTGTTACCCAATGAAAAATGGGAAGAGTTAGATATATATAGGGAAAGGCTGCTGTCGTTTTTTAGATTAGAAGTTTGATGTTCACCTAGGAGTCAATCTGATCCAGGGACTCACCGGGATGATTTCTTCCTTCTTTTCCCTGCTGTTTGTGCCTTCATTTAGATTTTGCCTTGCTCGAAGCAATGACGTTTGGTGAATCCATCAGATAATTAGCTTTAGCTCTCAGTTTGTATATGTCTTCGTTCTGGGAAAACTTGTGGGACATCATCGGTGTGATGGAAGGTTGTTGCAACTTTTGCACGTCATAATCCAATTTAACTTCCAAATTTATGACTTATGAGAAAGCGATTTCTAGATTGAAGAAAATTTATCGAATGTAGTCATCAGTCCATGTCCGACCAGACATAGTGCAAAAGAGGCTTAGGGTAGATTGTTGTCTTCTGGTTAACTCTTTTGTGTACTTGGATAAGAAAAAAAGCACGCTGAAGTTACCTTGTAACAATTTTGTCAATTTGATAGTCATTAGGTCCTCACAAGAGGGTGTCCAAGTAATATTCCCAAACGATGTATTCTTGTTCAAGGACAAAGGTGCCATACGGTGGTGGGTCTGTATGGATATTCAACTGCAGTTTACTTCCTCAATAACACTCAAACTAGGGCTAATTTCGTATTAGAGCATTGGAATCCAAGTTCTTGAGTGAAGGAAAAATTAGGCGTCGTTTGGTGAGGCAATTCGCTGTGACGTAAAGGGGGCTGATGCAGAAAAGATAATGAAAGAAATTAAATTAGCACTTGGGTCATCGAGCAAATTAACATCAGCAGTGAGACGTACCGGGAGACCCATCGGCCTAGACACAACAATCATCGAAACTGACGTCTGTCTCCCTCCCTCCCTCTCTCTCTCTCTCTCTCTCTCCAGCGCATTCAATTGTCACTGTCCATTATATGTGGAGGGGATTCCCGGCTCATATGGGGGCGTGTCTGCTTTCTCTTTGCTAATGTCCAGACCTTTATCCTTAAAGAAATAACTTTTGCTATAGTTTTCATCACTGGAGCACCAAGCAGCCATAATTTACTGTTAATTTAATGATGTTGATTGCTTGATTTTTGTTGCCCGGATCCAATAAGATCATGAGCTTGACGTGAAGTCCACCGTCGAAAGATAAGGATTGAGTGTGAAGGATTAGAAGATTACTTTTCATGGACGATGAACAGGCCATGCTAATTTGATAATTT
Organism: Melaleuca alternifolia; assembly: GCA_019926035.1. Classification (NCBI taxonomy): domain Eukaryota; kingdom Viridiplantae; phylum Streptophyta; class Magnoliopsida; order Myrtales; family Myrtaceae; genus Melaleuca; species Melaleuca alternifolia. The sequence goes on from JAGKPW010000079.1 coordinate 272,484, forward strand.
AGATATCCTCGGTCAAGAGATAAGTCTTCTCGTTTGTTTGTGCACGTACATGCATGAAAGTCTTCATCTTTGTCTGTTTTATCAAACCCTTTTTTGGCATATGCTACTCGGAAACAATAATCAACTAATCAGTAACATTAAACCATCGAAAAGCAGTTGTCATCTCACTGAAGCCAGATACAAATGATGGGGCGGCTGGCTTCCTATTTTCCACGGAGTGCTCTAATGGTATATTGAAATAGAGGGTGACCTGCACCTTTATATATTTCTAGAATATGACCCTATTATTCCCGTCAATTTGCGTGGGTGAGCAATTAACCATACAAGTCACAGAAAGGTCGTAACATTTGCTAGAGACGTAATCGTGATGCTGCATTTCGACACTACAAGCTAAGCTCGACTCGACTTGACTATTCAAGGCTCGATCCTTGAACTTGATTCGACTCAACTCAATTATGTTATTTAATGAGTGTTTATCTAAACATGAATTAAATTGAGAAGGGTCGATAGTTTTAGATCCATATACGAATAAATATGCAATATTCGATTGGTCTCGCAATATTCAAGATTGAGCTCGCCTTTGAAAGTACTCGAGCTACTTGAACTAAAAAATGACCGAGCTGAGTTCGATTAATCAACAAGTCAAATTCTAGTAATTCGACCCAATCTTCTTGTTAGAGCCTAATTTGGTTTTGTCTCAGTGAAGTGAAAACTGCAATATCGATGACAAACCCAACTACAAGAATAAACCTTCAATAAAGCCAGACAATACAATTCGTACATGCGTATGAAAATTGGATTCCTCATTTGCCCGAAAGAAAAATGAACTTTAAAAGCACGAATTTACATTTTCTCCGAAGCCCCTTGAGGACAGGTCACATGAAATTCTTCTCTCTGGTGCAAATTGAGCAATTATTGAGTTGGTGATACGGAGTGAGCAAACTGAAATCGCTTGATGCACCTAACATATATTTCCACTGTCTTCCCACCCAACCAATGTACAAGATTAGTGCTTGAAGCTAGAATAATGCACTGGATGCAATGAACTTTGGTCGGTAGACCTCAATCGATGATGGTGAAGTTGACAGTCGAGCCCCACTGATTCCAATCTGCATCCTCTAAAGAAATAATGTTGGACTTCGTCCAAATTGCTTGCTGTTTGGACTAAAGTTGGGGTTTGGTTCCACTTGAATGAACAGTTCGCTCCTCATTTCTTGAAACGGAGTTCATTTGAAAGAGAAATAGTCATCTCTCTACACGCTATTTGTCAACACGTTCCCGAGGAGTGCACTCTCAAATTCCAAAAGTTTTCAGAAATTATTTGCTTATGTAATAATGCACTTCGTATTCTTCCAAAAACTCACGGAAGGTTGACGTTAATGGTGGGTTTGTCCCACAAAAAATCACGGATTCGGAGGATATTTCCTTAAGTTTTAAGCATTATTACCTAGGGCGATAGTTACGATTGATAATTCTTTTTAGGGTCACTGACGTCAGGGACGTCGGCCAAGAAAGAAAATGACGTCGGGGATGGTCCAACAGTAATCAGGTTAGCTCAATCATATCCAAATTCGTAACCTTATTGATCTTGTGTTTAATTTATAATTGATGACCCAACTGATATCTCAATCTTTAATTGTCTTTATAAGCCAGCATGAGATACAAGCGCGATGAAATTGGTACTACCATGTGATGTGGAGTGCAATGAAAATGTTAAAACTCGCATCATTGTATGGACGTCCCTTATGGCATTTCCCATTAAAATTATGACATAATGTACAATTTTTATGGTCACGCCACAAGGGAACCTTCCTCTTGTTTCTTTCTTTTTGTATAAAAAAAAGAAAAGGAAAACGAGACAGTGATGTCTTGCTGAGGGAAGATGCAACAGCGACAAGTTTTAGGTTGTATTCATGTAATGAAGGACTAATTAGCGCGTAACTCGCATGCTTAATCATTACAAAGAAAGAATAAACAAAAAAGAATCTTTTTTGTTCTCCACAATGTCACAATTGATTTTATTTGTCATCCTATATAAATCGGTCACGCTCATGGAATGGTAATAATCGATATGGAGCCCTGCAAGGAACAAGCATAGTGAAAGGAGGTTATCTTTCCTCATTCTTTTAATAAACTACCACCTTTAATATCGAATATAACTTGTACAGATATACGAAGCACACTTTATGTTCAATACAAGTTTCTATCTACTGAAAACTTATGCGCATCCCCTCATGAATTGTACCAAGTCTGCGAAGCGTTTGCAATGCAGATATGTCGCCGTGTCTGAAATGGAATGTTGATGAGGCTTTGACAGTTCTCTGGACTTTGTCATCTCTCGCTTAAACCTGGTCGAAGTTTGATGCGAGAAAAGCTACTGAACAGGCATTGCTGAACGAAAATGAACTTCCGATTGTGTTCAAGAATTCATTTACTGTAAACTTAATTACATCGGATCTTCCATGGTAGTGTAAACATAGACACCCTGGAAAAGATGGATTCGAAAGATATAGACACTCATTTCCAACAAGGAGGGAGTACATTACTCCTCATACTAGAACTCTGCGAACGAAAGCCCTCTTCCTCAACCATTGTCTGTATGGATGTGACATCCCAACCTTGCTCTCTCCAGTAAGCGTAACGAATTTCGGGAACGTGCGCAACTTTCTGATAGTCTTCATTTTGCTCACCTGACTTAAGTTTCTGGACTAATTCATCAGGCAGGTCGAAGAACTCTAACACTTTGAGCATGTTTAAGTGCTCGATTCCTAATGGCAGTTCCCTGAGCAATTTGCACCGCAAGACCATCAACTTTTCTAGACAGGGCATTGCTCCCTTCTCCACCTGCATGAACTCGAGCTCCTTGAAAAGATCAAGCCCTAATATCTTGAGTTTCATGAACCCTTTAGCCTTAAAGCACAAAGTTTGCCAGTTATAAACATGCAGCAACTCGAGATGAACCAGATTGGGCAACTTTTGAAGGGATTCCATAGGATCATCACTTAAACAGGACATTCTCAGGTAAAGTTTTACGAGGCTGTGGTGGTTAGCAATCCAGCTTGGTAAGGTCTGTAAGTGTCCCCTCAAGAAGATCCTCTGAAGTAGATGCGGAGGAGAAGAAAGGTAATGCAGATCAATTTCTTCATCATCATCGAATGCATAAACAGCCAGTGAGGAGAGTTTGGTTAAATTTGCTATCGATGAGCACAGATTCCTCCCATCTTCTCTCCTCAACTTTAACACACATAACCTTCTTAACTGATTAAGTTTCCCTAGCCCCGCAATATTGCTACCGTTTCTTTCATCGTCTACCTCTATATAGCATAGCTTTTGCAGGGACTGCAGAGCTCCAATTTCTGCGGGGGTTTTGAAACCATATTTATAGTGAGAATAAGATATGGTCTCATACCGATACACAAGGAGATGACGTAATCGCCGAAGCTTTGCTATCTCCACAGGCAATGCAATGACATGAGTGTCTTTAAGGTCTAGTGTCTCTAGGTTCTGAAGGTTGCCTATGGAACTTGGAATCGTTTCAATATGGGTAGATCTCAAGCTTAGAAATTTAAGACAATACATATCAAGTACCTGAGCTGGGAAGCGGCTTATCGGAGCATGGCCTAAATCTAGCACACTGAGAAGGGTGAATTCAGATGAGAGAGCATCATCTAGGGAAGACTTGTCTACGCCAAACATGAACATAGATCTGAGACGGGAAAGTGACCGGTTTTCTTGTGCAATCTGAAATGCTTTGTGTATGGAGATGCGGCGAACTCTTTCTGGCCAGTGTACTCTGTGTTCCTGGTCTATGATTGCATAATTCTGGTCCCTTGCCTTTGAAATGATTATTTCCAGCAAAAGATCATGAACTCGACATGTTTTGACCCTTCCATCACTGGTGGTCTCTGCCACCTGGATGAGGCTTCTGTTCAATAGCTCATCAAGGTAGTCCTCAGCGACTTCTTCCAGGGTCTTACCTTCTTTCCTTTCAACAAAGCCCTCTGCTATCCAGAGCCGGATTATCCTCATACGCTCGAGAGCCTCAGGGAATACACTCAAATGCAAGAAACAGGACTTCAAGTAATAAGGCAAATCATTAAAGCTCAACGAAAGTACCTGCTTCAGGTTTTTGAGCTTTTCATTGCCATCAATTTCAGAATGGAGACTGCGAAGGACAAGTTCCCATTCATCAATTCTTCTTATGTCCTTCATTGCCAGAACACCACCAATGGCCACGATTGCTAGGGGAAGTCCTTCACACTTTTTCAAGATCTGTCGACAGATTTCCTTTAAGTGGCTGGGGCACGTGCTCTCTTTGAATGTCTTCCTACAGAAAAGTTCATGTGACTGTTCAGCTGACAAGGCTTTCATGTTGTAGACCTTCCCTGTACATCCAGTGCTGGATGCTGATGCTAGATCTGATTTCCTTGTTGTGACCATTATTCGACTGCCATTGTTACTGTTGGGTAATGCGCATTTGACAGCATCCCATTTGTTCGTGTCCCATACATCGTCAAGAACAATTAGGTATTTCGACCTCCTTTCCTGGAGGAAGCCTTTGATCATCATTCTAACGCAACTGCTGTCGGAAGTTTCAGCTTCGGCTGGAACCATCTTCATGATGCTTCGGGCGATCTGTCGAAGCATGTCTAAAAGCAGCTCTTCCGTCCTTGATGAAGGAGAAAGAGTGACCCAAGCACGTACTGCGAATCGTTTCTTCACTGCTGGGTCATCATAAACTTGCTTTGCTAGGGTCGTCTTCCCCAAACCTCCCATGCCAACCACCGAGATTACCTCACATTGCGAAACACCCTGGACCAACCATTTGACAAGCTCCTTTTTGGGCTCTTCGATGCCCACCAGGTCAGATTTTTCTACCAGAAGTGCATCTCCTCGATGGTCTTGCCACTTGTTGCCTTCATAACAAGAGGTCGAGCTTGGACCTCTATCGGTTGTGCTCAAACCATCAAACAGTCTCTGCTGTCCTTCACAGATACTTTTGATTCTGGGGCTGACGCTTTTCATAGCTGAAATCAGTCGGTGTCGTGCTTTCCTGTTTCTGACACTGGATTGAACCATTTGTAGAAGGCCCTCAGTTTGATGATCCTGCGCAGAGAGTTGCATATATTCATCGAGAACATCCTCAGCTTCATATGCAATTTCTCGTACTTGCTTCACCCATACTTTGACTTCTTCATTGCACTCTTCCATGGAATCTGCAGCTTTTAGGAAGGCCTTGATGCGCTCAAATTCTCTCATCAGAGACATACATTCTTCATGACCCTCTCTCTGTTGTCGCATCCCATTCTCGACAAAGCTTTCGAGCTTGCTAAGTAGATACACCACTGCACTTTCTGCCATTCTGCTTGGAACTTTGCAAGATAAGAGGTCAGAGGCTGTCCCAATACTACAAACTGTGTCTGCGGTCTTGTGATTCAATTTGATGTGCATGACTAAATGACTGCTCATATATATGGTAGACTCAACGTTCAACATGTTGGGCTTGAAAACCAATTAGACAAGTTTGCTTGAGCTGTACTAGTTGGTTACATTTTCTCAGAGCATGTATTGCTTGTAAAGTTACCGATTCTCAGAGATTTCAAGTTTTCCACTTCTTGATGCCTTGGGTTGTAGATTCACTACATTTACTTAAGATTTCAGGTCCAAAATGTAAATCTTTGCACCTTGAAACACTGAGACCTCTGAAGTGTCTAAACTTTAAGTGCTGGTTTTAGCTATAGACTCAGTGAAATGCCATGCCTCATTGTTACTTGCAAACATGATTAGAGGGGATGTCAAATCCATCTATGGTGTTCAAGAAACGAGTGTTCTGTGAGATGAGGTAACGAGCCCCATCATTTCTGCGATGCTGGAATTCTTTCAAGCCGGAAAAGAGATTCACCTCAAAGTATCTTGATCAAAATTCTGCTTTTTATATACCTCAACTTAAGTCATGCCTATCATCAAGGAGCTCATCTTTATGTAGAAGCACAACAGCAGATCCATGAGTTCGTTGACATAAACATCTTTTTTAAACTTATAACAGAGCCAGTGTGTGTTTGACCAGAAATGACATTATCGGTCGATCTAAATCTGGAGAATAACCTTTTCGACTCTAGATAATGCACTGTCTAGCGCGTCTTAAATTTGAGAATTCACAGTTATGAGCCGAGTAAACTCTGAGCAAATCATCTCACTTTGAAAGTGCACAGACATTGATGACGAATAAGAAGATGATAAATGAGTCTTATTAGTCGATGATAAAAGTGCACAAATCATCTCTCTCTCTCTCTCTCTCTCTCTCTCTCTCTCTCTCTCTCTCTGTGAGCAAAGTGCTTGGCAACTCAAAAAACCGGCGTCAGACATAACAGTTCGAATCTGGTTCCAGGAGTGCAGAACTAACTTCAAAATTCCACACCGATCGAACAGTAAATCCAGATCAGAATTTCGTAAATTTCCACATGTCAACGACGCTCCAAAATTTTCTACGACATGATTTCACAGCTCAACAACCTCTACAGCCAGCTCAGTAACTCAGAATTCAACACGCACTACTTTAACTAAGAAACAGTCTGTGATGAAAGGAATCGAGACCTGGAATCCTTACCGAGCGCTTCGAAACAACGTTGATTGGGCGTGTCGAGGTATCCAGTGCCTTGATGATCCGAAACTCTTCCTCCTTCTCTCCTTCTCTTTCTTCTCTCTTCTCTCTCTCTCTCTCTCTCTCTCTCTCCCCTACTTCTCTTGTTTTATATGACACCAGGTGCAGGCACGTCGCTGACGGAAGTGGGCTGAGGCGTAGCTCCATGGAATCAAAATAAGGATCGGAGAAGTTGACGCAAACCCCCCCTTTGTTTTTTCCCCTGCCCATTTGAAAACAAATTACTACTGACCTTAATTTGAGGAAATTTTCTAATTAAGATTTTACAGCATCCTCTTCTTCTTCTTCTTCTTTTTTTTCAAATAAGAATGTGAAATGCACTTTAAATAGTTATGTCGATATCAAAGAATGATTTGAAATCGGCGAATGACTGATCAAAGGCATTTTCATCCTTTAGTTTTTTTTTTTCCTTTTTCTCGTGGCCGATCTCGAAAAATAGCAAGCCATTAACGGCGTAGGAAGAAGGTTAGGTGAGGGTCGCCCTCGCTGACCACGAGTCGAGCAAGGCTACTCTTGAAAGCCACAGGGGAGGGCCTAAGCAAGGGTTGATGGCCCCTCGGTAGCTACAATAAAAGAAAAAAATTGAGAAAAAGAGAAAAGAAAAAAAGAGAAGAAAAAACAATTAGTTAATCAAAATTAAAATTGTCATTTGACGAAAATATTATTGACGGGTTCAAATATATAGGACGCATGTAATAACCATTGTAATTCTTTAGTTTTTGTTTATTTTATTTTGTTCCCTATAATAGATTTAAAACATAAATATTTTGATAACACAATTTAATTTTCGAAACAAATTTTTAGCATAGAAATAATTTTGGAACATAAGTTACTTCTCTATTTCTGGAACAAAAGCAGAGATGAAAACTCTTTCTTATCCCTTACTCCTCTCACGAGTGCATTCTTTCTCTTTCTTGCGTCCTTGTCTCTCACGTGCACAGACTTGATCGAACTTCTTCATCTCCTCTATGCTTAAATTCCGTCGCTATAGCGAGCCCCACCACCACTGTGGAATACTGCAAGCACAGCTTTGCCTCTCGTCACAACCCCAGCTCCGCCGCGACAAGGTGAGTCTCTCTCTCTCTCCCTCTCCCTCTTTGTTGTCATGACTTAACTCTGCCTCCCTTTTTTCATCTGATTCGCATTCGATTCGTGATCGATTTCTGCAATTTCTATTTCTAGAGTCGACCCTCTTTCATGCATTTGCGAATCACAATTATTGGAATCGACCATAGCTCATTCGGAACCTTAGAGTTCATTGGCATTTTTCACATGTTGCTAATATCAGGGTGAATTTGGTTCATTTTGTCTTCATGTTTTGTTTTGTTTGGATGCTCGCATGGGTACTTTTAGAACTCAAATCTATGGCCTTCGCTAGGGGCGAGCTGCTCTAAATCCCTTAAAGATTTCACCTTGGACCTAAAATCTACTAATTTGAATAGATTCCTCATATTTTGGAACTTAAAACCTAACCTACATGCCTAGGAATTTGGAACTTGTCCCATCACTCATTACAGGATCAGTTCCAAAGTCTAGCGGGTTTGATATTTTTTAGTAATTGAATGATTGTAGTGAATCGTCATCTCTAATGGCCATCATTTACCTCTACAATTTACTGATCACAACTCTTAGTTATACACATGAAAAATGTGAAATATCAATAAACAAAAAGTTTTGAGTCACAGTTATCTAAGTTTAGACTAGTGATTCCATATTACTACTCATCATCGAAAATCATAGAGTACTGTAGGATTACGTGAAATATAGATCAAGAAAAACAGAAAGACTTATTTTAGGTTCTAAGTTTCAAGGTCTAGGTATTAGGTTCCAAGTTTCAGATTCTAAATCCAAAAACTTGAAACCTATTCATTGGAACGGATTCATCAAATTTTGGAATTAGGACCATGTCTTTCATACCTCAAAATCCAAAACCTGATCAATTCTCACCGGTCTAATTCCCTTGGTACTATTCTAGAGCCATGCGTACTCCTAGCCTTTCCAAAATAGACATTCGTGAACCATAGTCCATGAGTGCGATATATGCTTGTTGTTGTGTTTTGAGTTATTGCAAGTTCATATGATCATAAGGTCGCTATTCTCCATTTCAATGAGAATGAAAAGGATCCAATTATTCTTCTCCATGCTTCTGTTTTAAGTGATGGTTTACATTTTTCTTTTTTCTGATCATGGAGTTTATAAAGCTGTCCCCAGCCTAATATATCGTTTGCCATCTTGGAATGTATAATGCTTTGGGCATCTTCCTCGTTCTTTAAGTTTGACAGTGATTAACTCAAGCAGCATTCGTAATCCTCTTTTTTGAGATTTTTGCTTTTATCAAATGAATATCTATCCAGGGAACATAAATTTCATATTGTTAGCAAACAGGTTTGTCTATAATTAAAGACTGGTAAAAATAAATACTTATGGCCAGAAATTGTTTCCAAAAATTGAATAATTATCATATGCGCCTTTAGTTGGCCAGCAAGGTCTGAACCTACCATGATCATTTTATATCTTTATTTGAAATAATGTCCATTCAAACTATTATTTGAATGATTTTTATATGATGAAAAAGTACAAAAAAATAACATAATGATTTTATATCAACACATATTTGAATATGTTGCTTTCCATTTCTTTAATATTCTTCATCGTGTCGATCTTCACAAGTTGAATCAGTTGAGCTAACATTTTAATTTTTAATGGCTGCATAAGTGACTCTATCTCCCCACCAAGTGTCATCAGTATTCTCTGGTCTTTTAATATCACTCTTTGTCCATTTCATAATTTCATTTTGCCTGGACACGAGCCCATCGGAAGTGGTCAAAGCACGTGGAATCCCAATAATTAGAGAGAGAAGAGATGATATGGCTCGGAGACCAACCAACAGTTTCGCGGCCGTCCGTCCTTCTCAAGCGTTTTGCTTCGCCAAAAAAAGGGTCATTCATCGTGATCGCGAACGAAGGCGATTCGTCGCGGCTCATCGAGACTTTTTGCTTACGATTGTAGATATCTTTAATAACATGTTCCCTCGCATCATAAGTAACATCGGCAAGTATCACGAGAGACGTGATGATCAACTCTAACCTTTACATATAAAATGTATGAGGTTAGGTACTCCAACGTAATCATAAGTTGCATACGAATTCATGTCAAATCTTTTGTACAATTCTCCAGGCAAAGTTGCACATAGATTTGACGAGCAATTTAATGAGTCTGCTTATCAAACCAGACATTAGGGGTTTTGTACTCTATTCATGTCAATAAACTATTGTGGTGATGAAATACGGCCGTGTTATTGATATCGAGTCTTTAGTTATGTTTCCTACTATTCTCGATAATTAGTAGAAGTTTTTGAGTGATTTTCCCATATTGGGTGGTTTACGTAAAATCTTGATCATGTTGTTTTCTTTGTCTCCTTATCATTTCAGCATTATATTTATATGTTGTGAGGTTATATTACTGGAGTATATTGCTAGTTGTTGTTAAGTCGATTTCAAATCTATTTAGTTTTGAGGGACATTAATATTGGATTGCGTCAGCCCACAGTGAATTATTGCCGGTTCACCCCAACACTTACATTCAAAAGAATCTTGGTATCAGTAAATTCTCAGCATTTCACACCCAAACCAACATCATCCAATTTCATTGAACAAAATTGTCCCCTTCTAACGGATAAACTAATCAAAGTTCACCGAACCCGACGAAATCAAGAGCATGCAAAAATAGGAGTCGCGAGTGCTTCTGTGAGAAGCCATATTATGAAGCATCTCCAATGCATTATCGCGGGGAAGCGAAGTCGACAGTCGTTGACAGCGGCAATTTCGAACATGCATTGATTCTGCAGACAGAAAATGCATTCAAACTGGCAACAACCCACTTGCTCCTCAGGTCTACATGGCGAAGCCACCCTGTCTCCTTGAGAAAAGCATCAGTCGCCTCACCAATTAGGTAGGATCTTAAAAGACGCTAAAATCACCAAAATAGAGCAGGAACACAGCTTAGGAACCCAATGATCAGACATACTAGGGTTCGGGTATTCTGATGGCCCCACTCTGAGAATCACTTTAATAATAGTTCTGAGAAACTTCCTTCAAAGAACACATTTCCTAGTCATAAATTAGGAAGAAAAAAAAGTCGAGACAAAAAAAGCATCCCGAATGCAGTTAAAACCAAACCATCTTGAGGCAAGCTAAAGCCACTACTTACCACTGTTAACAGTTTTTCAGTCCTCATCATCGGAGTTGTCAAATGTGATTTTCTTAGCTTTCGGAGCATCTGCAGCAATTTCTCTGAAGTGAGCTCCATAAAGCTTCGATTCCCGTCAAGTGAGAAAAGATCATGAGAAGCAAAGACAGCATTTCTATGGTAACACGTGCGTAGCACGCATCCTTATGATAACTTTGGGTTAACAGCTTGTTCTGGGGGTTTACATATGTGGTAGAACCCCATAAGTTACTGCATATGCAAGGCAAATTAATAAAAAATAATACTTGTCTTCAACTAGATTATAAAATAGTAAAGCTACACAAATAAGATAATTGCATTTGTATGATGTAGGGCATTTATTAAGAAGAATGTATGCTTTCAATCAGAAGACGAAATGCAGAATTGTTCTAAAGAATATACATAGATATCCGGACATAGGCAGAAAACTTATCGAATGTAGTCATCGGTCCATGTCCGACCGAACATAATGCAAAAGAGGCGAAGGGCAGATTGTTGTCTTCTGATTTACTCTTTTGTGTACTTGGATAAGAAAAAAAGCACGCTGGAATTACCTTGTAGCAATTTTGTCAATCTAGTAGAGTCATTAGGTCCACACAATAGGGTGTCCAAGTAATATTCCCAAACGATGAATTCTTGTTCAAGGACAAAGGAGCCATTCGGTGGTGGGTCTGTATGAATATTCAAATAGAGTTTACTTCCTCAGTTAGACTCAAACTAGGGCTAACCTCATATTAGAGTATTGCAATCCAAGTTCTAGAGTGCAGAAAATTAGGCAATGAATTTGGTGAGGCAATTCGCTGTGACGTAGAGGGGGCTGACGCAGAAAAGATGACGAAAGAAGTTAAATTAGCACTTGGGCCATTATGCAGATTAACGTAAGCAGTGACGTGTACTGGGAGACCCCATCAGCTTAGACACGATAATCATCAAAACTCACGTCTGTCTCTCTCTGTCTCTCTCTGTCTCTCTCCAGCGCATTCAATTGTCACCGTCCATTATATGTGGAGGGGATTCACGGCTCATATGTGGGGTGTGTCTGCTTTTTCTTTGCTAATGTCCAGACCTTTATCCTTAAAGAAATAACTTTTGCTATAGTTTTCATTACTGGAGCACCAAGCAACCATAATTTACTGTTAATTTATTGATGTTGATTTCTTGATTTCTGTTGCCCGAATCCAATCAGATCATGAGCTTGACATGAAGTCCATCGTTGCAAGATAAGGATCGAGTGTGAAGGACTGGTTTACTTTTCATAGATGATGATCAAGCTTTATTAATAGCCTTATTTAAGACAGTCTTTCCAAAAAAATCATAAATTTATTGTATTTTTACTAATTGAATCATAAACATATCGATTTTGCTAAACGAATCCTAAATCATTTCATATTCATTCGGTAGATTTTAATCAGAAATCACTAACGTAGATGCTGATCATTCTATAAATTACAGTATGCACTTATGTGAACTATTTTAAATAATATTTTGATACTTTTCTCTTTTTATTAAAAAAAAAATTATCTTTTCCTTTTTTACTCTCTTATCTCTTATCTTCTTCTTCTTTTATTCATGGCTAGTAAGGGTCCAACTGGGGAGGGTAGCGAAGTTCTCGCCGGCTGCCAACAAGTCAAGCTCCAATAGCCGTGGGCCAGCCTTGACACGGCCTCGTTGGCCGGACACATAGAGAGAGAGAGTAAAAAGAAAAAATTAATTAATTAATTAAAATTTGAGAAAATATAAAAATATTTTTAAAAATAGCGCCATGTGAGATCGCCAATGTCCATGGCAGTGATTTTCGGTCAAAATCTATCGGATGGATTGAATTGATAAAATAAGAAAAAATTTAGGACTCGATTGACAAAATTAAAAGATTTTTATAACTAAATTGATAAAAGTGCAATAAGGTTAGGACTTTTTAAATAATTTTTGCCTTCTCATTTGTATTGTGAAGCGTACATGCACGAAGCACTTAATCTATGTTTGATTTATCAATCCCTTGTTTGCGTGTTCTAATAGGAAATAATAATCTACTAATCAATATGTTAAACCATCGAAAAAGCAATTATCGCCTCAGTTAAGCCAGATACAGAGGATTGGGAGGCCACTTCTTATTGCCTACGGAGAGCCTTGATAATATATTGAGATACTGCTAGAAAATGACCCTATCCTTCTCTTTCAATTTGTTTCTGGGAACAGTTCATCATGCAATTGCAAGCTACTGAAAGGTTGTACCATCTACTAGGGATGTCACCGAGTCGATGCAGTTCGAACTCAGAAAGTCGACCCACGTGAATATTCAAGACTCGAGCTTGGTGGGCTCAAGCTTTACTCGACTCGACTCAACTGTGTTATTCGATCAGTGTGAATCAATACCCGAATTAAATTCAGAAGAGTTAATGGGTTTAATTTCACATGCAAATGAATATGTAATATTCAATTTTGCTTGCAGTTTTTGAGATTGAGCTTTGCCGGATTAAGTACTCGAGCTACTCGAGCTAAAAAATTACTGACCCAAGTTTGAGCAATCAACAAGTTATTGAGTAACTTGACTCACTACTCGGAGGTCATTACATAATAAAGACGACTTACAGAACCGGATTGCTGAAATTGTTTCTATTGCTATAGCCCAATTTTGTGTTGTCGGAGTGAAGTCAATTTTTGTATTGAAAGTAAACCAAACTAAAAAATTGAACATGCAATAAAGACAGAAGTTTCAATTTGGAATTTTAAAAAAATATTAAACCTATAACACCTGTGCCAATTCATTCTTAAATATTATAATTTGATCAATTTAGTCCTTAAAGCTTTAACAATTTATCAATATAGTCAGCCGATCAATTTTGCTTAGAAATGAATAATGGAGATGCGAAAATGTCATGCGTGGCATGACCAATGATGAGGGGAAATTTTTTAAATATTCAGAAAAATTGACCATCGAAATAAAAATATTTAATTACATGGCCATCAAATTATTTCATCAATTACCCAAAATCGGCCAATGGTAAAATTTTAAATTATTTAGGATTAAATTGATCAATTAAAAAGTTCAACACTGAATTGAAATAAGTGCAACAGATTTAGGTAATTTATCCTGTTTCAATGTGCACATCAAAATTAGATTTCTCATGTGACTGAGATGAAACTTTAATCTTTCAAAGTGTGATTTACAATTTTTCTGAAACCCGTTCTTAGCCTGGTATATAAAAGTCCTTTCTTTTCTAGTGCAACTCTGAGCAATAATTTAGTAATACGAAAAGCAATCTGGATATTTATCAGGTGATGTACCTAACATACATATCCGACTGTCTTCTAATCCTAATAGAATACAATAGTAATCCTTGAAACTAGAGCGATGGGCCAAATGCAATGAACTTTGGTCAGCACCTTGCAGACCTTAATTAATTAGTGAAGACGTAACCAATTTTCCTTTGAAAGTCGAGCCCCATTGGTTCCACTCTAATACTCTAGAGAAATCTAATTGTACCCCGTCCGAATTGCTTGCGGTTTGGACTACGTTGGGGTTTGGTCACATTTAAATAAACAGTTCATTTTTCATGTTCTTTATAAAGGAATTCATTTGGGAGGAAAAAACAGAGAAGAAAAAGTAGTCATCTCTCTTCATGCTATTTGCTAAAGAATTCCGAAGTAGTATGCTGTTCAATAAAGGGTGCTGCGCATTTTTTAAAACTAGAGCAAAGGTAAGAATTAACAGCTACTTGTTTCACGGAAAATCATCAATTTAGAAAATATTTTCGAGTTCTAATCTTTATTATCATTCAAGATAATGAGTCGATAAAAAAATATTTTCAGTAGTGCTAACATTTTATGTGTAAAATATTGGGATTGATGATGAAAACATGGTTCCTAAACTCACTTTTTTAAGCAGTGGAAACGATGGAACTTGAGAAATAAACTCGAACTTGATCTTGTTTCCATGAGGACAATGACAACAAATTTTTCCACCAACTGAGATCGTGACGAAGGACGTACTCAAAAGAGTTTGGTCGTACAAAAAATGGGGTCAATCATATCCAATTTCCTGAATTATTGGTTTGGCGTTTAGTTCACAATTATCTCTTTAATTGATGAACCGACTGCATATGACAAGAGGGACGGGACATATCTTCATGAGTCAGCATGAGAAAAAATCGCAACAAATTTGTTGCCATTTGACGTGGAGTGCACGAAAAACGTTAGATTTTACATTCGAATTACGACAAAATGTATGCTTTCGCAATCTTGTTGTGATGTAACCTTCTTCTTGTTTCCTTCTATCTTTACATAATAAGGAGGAAAATAAAGACAAAAAGAATCCATCTTTGTCTCCCGTTAACGTCATTTCTCGAGAGATTCAATCACATATGAACCGACACGATTTCATCAAACACGTTTTCTAAGTTGAGGTTGTTGTTTTGCATAGGATGAAAGTCTAATTTGATGGAGACCACCATCCTCGCAACAAGGGTGCTTAATTTTCAACAAAGCCAAACAAATCTAGTCGAGTTGGATTACGTCCTTGGAATTTTGGAATTGGGTTGATCGGCTTTAATCCAATCATTATCAAATACACACAACTTGTCATGCCCGTCAAAATTCGAAATACAGAAAGTTACATAGAACGGAAAAATAAAAAGGTTGATTACCAGGGACTGCATTGGACACTTCGATTTTTCAACGATAGCGACAGAACTTTTTATTTTCTCATCCTCATAATAAAATACCGCTTTTGGTAGATAAATCACACGGATATTGGTGCACACTTTATGTTTAATTAGAAGTTCGTATCTACAGAAACCTATGAGTATCCATTAGGAATGTAGATAATTCTATTAGAGAACTTTGCAAAAGTATATATGAAAGTATACAAATTTACTACCATTAAAGACGTAGAAGTCGAGAATTGCATGGATTAGAGACTTGCCAAAGTACCCAAAAAAAAAACAAATTAGTAGGTAAAGCTCGCACTTGAATGTACCATGTGGCTTAAATCCAAGCAAACTTTATCTGCTTTTATATATATAATTTGGGTACTTAGATAAAATTTTGCGTTGAAGACAAAATTGCGTGTTAGATTAGTACGATATAAGGCTATAATACCTTCGTAATAAACAAGATTGAAGGGATGCCTAAGCTTTAAACGAGTTCGCATAAGAATGGGAGGTAATCTCGTTTAAGCTGTTAAAACAACTACACAGACAAAGACTTTGATCGGGAGAGGGCGGCGATGAAAATTAAGCTGGAAAGGACCTAAAACCCCAAAATCCTTTCCTCTCCTATTTTCTCTTATGTACCAAACACAGCAGCAACGTCGAAAGCCAGCCAAAAGGGAGATGCAGAAGCCCCTCCTCTTGATGGGCTCTGAAATTTTGAATCGGGTTCCTCCCATTATCGATAAAATCACGTATTCGAGTACTCAAGATCATCACGCTCTTGGAATAAAATTTAAGATGCGCTGGGCCAATCGGGAGGAGTACGCTCTTAAGATAGTCAAAGAAGGAGGATCAATCAAGTTGTGCAAAAACTAAACTAAATACTACCATAAAGTCTAGGCTAGGAAAGAACAAAAACTAGGAAAGTTCATCGCATTCGGGTTGGACCCTTGGTTTGGCAAAGTCTTGACTTATGAAGTCTCTGCTGATTTGCAATGTCACTAGGGGAGATGAATCTCTCATAAAGTCTTAACAAACACTTGTCTTTCATGTAATATTCAGCGAAGCGAGGCATCCCAATATTTTGGTAGAAGCGGAGACCTGACGTTGTATATTGTGGTGTGAAGTCAGAAAGAAGGCAAAGAACAGTTGTACCAAGTGGAGTCCATATGCGTTAGCTCGATTCGATGCATGCGGTTTTTCTCAGACGTTTCGCTTCGTAGTCAGTGATGGTGACGGTCGTGAATGAAGGCATCAATTCCTCTAAAAAAAAAATGATTGAGGGGTGTTTATAGTATGTTCGCTCGCGACGGAAGCAGGAGCAACGTCGGCAATTTTTTTTCTTTTTTGGGTGTGTGAGGATCCCACTTCTCGATAAGTGGGCAGGATCCAAGAGCCGCAGTCTAGGGATCATAAGGAAATAGCTCCTCCTTGAAGTTAGAGGGCTGTTATAGTTTGGACTCATATTTTGTTAATTTAGACTTTAGCTCATGAATAGTTACTCTGTATAAGTATATTCCATTTCTCTTGTAATTGAGAGTTATAATAGAGAGGTAATTATAGTAGAATTATCTGCTCGATCTAGCCCTAGTATAAGGGTAAATCAGAAAAAAAAAACATTATCTCTGAATCGTGATCTCCTAAACTTGATGGAAGTTTGGTTTGAGAAAAGCATTGTTGAATCAATAGCGAACCTTCAGATTTGTTCGAGAAATTTAGTTACTCCAAACTCGATTACATCAAATCTTCCATGGCAGTGTACAAGAGACACCTTGGGAAACTATAGAGTCATGGCGGATACAGACCCTTATTTCCAACAGGGAGGTGGTTCATTACTCCTCATGCTAGAACTCTGCGAACGACAGCCCTGTTCCTCGACCGATGTCTCTACGGATGTGACATCCCAACCTTGCTCTCTCCAGCAAGCGTAACAAATTTCAGGAACGTGCGCAACTTTCTGATAGTCCTTATTTTGTTCGCCTGGTTTAAGTTTCTCGACTAATTCATCAGGCGGGTCGAAGAACTCTAATACTTTGAGCATGTTTAAGTGCTCGATTCCTAATGGCAGATCCTTGAGCAATTTGCATCGCAGGACCATCAACTTTTGTAGACAGGGCATTGCTCCCTCCTCCACCCGCAAGAGCTCGAGCTCCTCAAAAAGATCGAGCCCTAATATCTTAAGTTTCATGAATCCTTTGGCCTTAAAGCACAGAGTTTGCCAGTTATAAACATGCAGCAACTCGAGATGAACAAGATTGGGCAAATTTTGAAGGGGTTCCATAGGATCATCCCTTAAACAGGACATTTTCAGGCATAGTTTTACCAGGCTATGGTGGTTCGCAATCCAGCTTGGTAAGGTCTGTAGGTGTCCCCTCAAGAAGATCCTCTGAAGTAGATGCGGAGGAGAAGAAAGGTGATGCAGATCGATTTCTTCATCATCAACGAATGCATAAACAGCCAGTGAGGAGAGTTTGGTTAAATTTGCTATCGATGAGCACAGATTCCTTCCATCTTCTCTCCTCAACTTTAACACACATAACCTTCTTAACTGATTAAGTTTCCCAAGCCCCGTAATATTGCTACCGTTTCTTTCATCGTCTACCTCTATATAGCATAGCTTTTGCAGGGACTGCAGAGCTCCAATTTCTGCGGGGGTTTTGAAACCATATTTATTGTGAGCGTAAGATATGGTCTCATACCGATACACAAGGAGATGACGCAGTCGCTGAAGCTTTGCTATCTCCACAGGCAATGTGGTGACATGAGTGTCTTTAAGGTCTAGTGTCTCTAGGTTCTGAAGGTTGCCTATGGAACTTGGAATGTTTTGAATATGGGTAGATCTCAAGCTTAAATACTTAAGACAATACATATCAAGTACCTGAGCTGGGAAACGGCATATTGGAGTATGGCGTAGATCTAGGACACCGAGAAGGTTGAATTCAAATGAGAGAGCCTCGTCAATGGAAGACTTGTCTACGCCAAACATGAACAAAGATCTGAGATGGGAAAGTGACGAATTTTCTCGTGCAATCCGTAATGCTTTGCGTATGGAGAGGCGACGAACTCTTTCTGGCCGCAGTGCTCTGTGTTCGTGGTCTATGATTGCATAATTCTGATCCCTTGCCTTTGAAATAATTATCTCCAGCAAAAGGTCATGAACTCGACACATTTTTACCCTTCCATCGCTGGTAGTCTCCGCCACCTGGATGAGGCTTCTGTTCAATAGCTCATCAAGGTAGTCCTCAGCGACTTCTTCCAGGGTCTTACCTTCTTTCCTTCCAACAAAGCCCTCTGCTATCCAAAGCCGGATTATCCTCATACGCTCGACAATGTGAGCCTCAGGGAATACACTCAAATGCAAGAAACAGGACTTCAAGTAATAAGGCAAATCATTGAAACTCAATGAAAGTACCTGCTTCAGGTTCTTGAGCTTTTCATTGCCATCGATTTCGGAACCGAGACTGCGAAGGACAAGTTCCCATTCATCAATTCTTCTTGTGTCCTTTGTTGCCAGAACACCACTGATGGCCACGATTGCTAGGGGAAGTCCTTCACACTTTTTCAAGATCTGTCGACAGATTTCCTCTAAGTGGCTGGGGCACGCATTCTCTTTGAATGTCTTCCTACAGAAAAGTTCATGCGACTGTTCAGCTGACAAGGGCTTCATGTTGTAGACCTTCCCTGCACATCCAGTGCTGGATGCTGACGCTAGATCTAATTTCCTTGATGTGACTATTATCCGACTGCCATTGTTATTGTTGGGTAATGCACATTTGACTGCATCCCATTTGTTCGTGTCCCATACATCGTCAAGAACGATTAGGTATTTCGACCTCCTTTCCTGGAGGAAGTCTTTGATCATCATTCCAATGCAAATGCTGTCAGAAGTTTCCGCTTCAGCTGGAATCTTCATGATGCTACTCGCGACCTGTCGAAGCATGTCTAAAAGCAGCTCTTCCGTCCTTGACGAAGCAGAAAGAGTGACCCAAGCACGTACTGCGAATCTTTTCTTCATTGCTGGGTCATCATAAACTTGCTTTGCTAGGGTCGTCTTCCCCAAACCTCCCATGCCGACCACTGAAATTACCTCGCATTGTGAGACACCCTGGACCAACCATTCGACAAGCTCATTTTTGGGCTCTTCGATGCCCACCAAATCATATTTTTCTACCAGAAGTGCATCTCCTCGATGGTCTTGCCACTTGTTGTCTTCATAAGAAGAGGTCGAGCTGGAACCTCTCTCACTTATGCTGAAATCGTCAAACAGTCTCTGCTGTCCTTCACAGATACTTTTCATTCTGGGGCTGATGCTTTTCATTGCTGAAATCAGTCGGTGTCGAGCTTTCCTGTTTCGGACACTGGCTTGAATCGTTTGTAGAAAGCCCTCAATTTGATGATCCCGCACCGTGAGTTGCCTATACTCATCGAGAACATCCTCGGCTTCATATGCAATTTCTCGTAGTTGCTTCACCCATACTTTGACGACTTCATTGCACTCTTCCAAGGAATCTGCAGCTGTAAGGAAGGCCTTGATGCGCTCGAATTCTCTCATCAGAGACATCGACTCTTCCAGACCCTCTCTTTGCTGTTGCATCCCATTCTCGACAAAGGTTTCAAGCTTGCTAAGTAGATACAGCACAGCACTTTCTGCCATTCTGCTGGGAACTCTGCAAGATCAGAGGTCAGTGGCTGTCACATCTGCGGTTTTGTGATATAAACTCGATGTGCATGACTTAATGACTGATCGCAAATATGGTAGACTCCATGCTTTAACATGTTCGGCCTCAAAACCGACTAGAAAAAGTTTACTTCTGCTGTCCTAGTAGACTACGTTCTCTCAAGAGCATGCATTGCTTTCAAAGCTACAAGTCTCTCATCTCTGACTTAGCTTGGCTCCCAGAGATTTCAAGATTTTCGCCTCTTGATGCTTGAATTGTAGATTCACTACATTTACCACTAAAGAAATGTAAATCTGTGTATAGGGTCTTGAAAAGCTAAGATCTCTGAATTGCATAAACCTTTTAAGTACTGCTTTTAGCTATAGACTCGTGAATTTTCATTCCATATTGTTAATCATGAACCCGATTAGAGTGGTGGTCAAATTCATTTATGGTGTTTAACAAATGATAGTTCTTGCACGATCACGAGCCCGATTATTTCTGTGACGCCAGATTTCTTCAAAGCCAGAAAAGAGAGCATTTTGATCAAGATATCTCTAATTAAGTCATACTCATCTTCCAGGAGCTAATCTTCTGTATAAATACAATCAATGTATCTTTAATAGCAGGTTCCTCAGCTCGTTGACATAATCGCCCTCTTAATTTATTTCAGGGCAGGTGTATGTTCAACCATAATTTACATCATCAATCAATCTCAATTTCCAGGAGTAACCCTTTTAAGTTTAATTAACGCAGCGTTGTGCACGTCTTAAATTGGGAATTTCCGGTGGCAAGACGACTAAACTTCGAGTAGTTCATCTCACTTTGAAAGTGCCCAGACACAATCGAGGACGAATAGGAAGATGATAAATGAGCTGTATCGTCTCGATGATTGAAGGATGATTGGTGCTCGTTTCTCCTAGAAGATGTGAAAGTGTCGTTATTCATTAGGTGGATGCGTTCGCATTCTTTGATACGCGGGGTGGACATGCTCCCTTCGTTCTTCAAAGGGCCAAAACATTTCAAGCTAGTTAAAATATTTTAATGAATGGGAGAGAAAATTAGGTGATATATCTATATTAGAGTGTCTTCTTTTTTTTCACCAACTACAAGTAATAGTTCTAATCTTAATTTTCTTAACTACCCAATTCATCAATTTTCTCGTTGACTCATTATTGAAGTCAACTAAACCTCTGTGTCTGTGTGTCTGTGTGTGAGAACCTCGTTTCGGCAAAGTGCTTCCCAACTGCAAAAACTGGCGTTAACCGAGACAGTTCCAATTCGGAGTGCGCAATCAACCAGACAAAAATCATAAACCCAAATTGACTTTTATAAAATATTCTTGACACCCCAAAGTTTCTTTACAACGTGATTTCATAGTTCAACAACCTCTATAATCGACCCCATCAATTTAGAACTCAATCAATCCCGTCCTAGATGATAACTTTAGTAAGAAAAATTTACCAAAATGAATCAAGACTTGAAATTCTTACCGAGCGCATCGAGACAACGTGGATTCGGCGTGTCAAGGTATTCAACGGGCTTGGTGAACCGAAACCCTGCCTCGCTATCTCTCTTGGTTTCTTTCTTTTCTCGACCCTTCTCTCCCTTTCTCCCCACTGCTTCTCCCTTCTCTTATATACCACCAGCACAGCAAAACGTTAAAAAGTTTGCTGATGCTAGTGGGCTGAGGTGTAGCTTCATGGGATTTAAAAAAACGGGACAAATGACACACACACACACAAAAAAAAAAAATTTGGCCCTTTTGATACGGCATAGAAATGAGGAGTGACTTTATTTAACGGGAGAAGAAGTCAAAAAAAGGAGGAGGGGGTAACATCCCACTTCCGACCTCATTTTCGAGACTTAATTGTGCAAATTTATGGGTTAAGTTGGTGACCCGTTGGTCCCGAGAACTCCCCGGACTAAATCGTAAAATTTCGTTTCGGGGTATAATTTCATATAAAATGAAAGTATCCAATTCCTCCATTTTTAAGAACCCCAAATTCCTTAACCACCAAACTGGCACGTCTCTCGGGTGTGTATTACTATGAGAAAGCCAAATGGGTGAGTGAAAAAGAAAAGAAGCAACTCTTGTTTCAAAGGAAAATTGCCCAAAAAGTTTTAAATTTATTGTACAAAAACTAATTCGGTCACATACTTTTTAATTGTGTCAGCTTTTAGTCTTAAATACTTTGATGATTTGTCAATTTAATTTTAAACTATTTGACGATTTGACAATATAATCCTTCCTATCAAATACCTAAATAATAGGTTTAAGATTAAAATGACGAGATTTCAAATGGCTTACAATAAAATGGGCATAATTAAAGAATTTAACACTAAATTGACTCAATTAAAAGTTTAAAATTGAATTAACTCCTGTATAATATTTTAGGACTTATTGTATAATTATCCCTTCACTTCGAGCGTACCTCAACAATGATTTCTGCTTACCACTCAATTAATGATGTGAGAGAATAGAGGGATGATATGAATATCCATTAAATTATCTCTTTATGAATGAAAAACACATCGCGTTATCCCAAATTCCATGTGAAATCTGGTGGAGTGGAATTAGGAGGTAAGTGAGCCCTCAACGCTATATTACAATAACCAAATTTCATCAATAAGATAGTTTATCCAATATTTAGCTTTTGAGGTGACTGTGAAGGCACTGGTTTTTTTATATATTTTGTCTTCTTGGTCTTGCAATTTCACTTGTCGTCTATCACTTGTCTGTACATGAGCCAGGTGGAAGTCGGACATAGCATGAGGCATGCAAATTATTAGAGAGAGAGAGAGAGAGAGAGGAAATTTGATGGGGCCTCGGATTCAAGAACAGTTTTTGCCATCATTCTCGAGCTGCTTTGCTTTGGAAAGAAAACAAAAAACAAAAAGTCAAGATAGTGACACAGTGGGCGGTGGCCAACGAAGTCGACTCTTCGCGGCTAATCGAGACGTTTCGTCTCATGAGCAGAGGATATATATTGAATAATGTGTTCCCTCGTACCCAAAGTAACGTGGGCAAGCATTGACATGAAACGTGCTGATCAATCCATATCGAAGGGACATAAAGCTAGTTATCATCAAAATACTCTCGTTCACATTCACGCTTAGTGTCGTCATTTTTTGCCTAATATTAAATATGAATATGTTTAATTGGGATCTCATAGGAGGTCTGGAAAGATTTAAATTTATGATCTAATAATGCGAAATTTTATGAAATTATTACGAATTATTTTAAAATTATAAATTGTTAAATAAAGATAGAATTTAATATTCAATTAATCTAACATATAGCTGGCTAGTTGGTTGTAAGCGTTTTATTTTATTCTTGAGGGAATTATTGTGCATAAGAAGAAAAATAGTTAGATTAGGCTCTCTTTTTTTCACTGAAAACAAGCGTTGCTGAAAAATGATAATTCTAAAACTTTTTTTTCCGAAGAAAATGGATTCACATTATTTGTTTTGATATATTTCTCAAATCATATAAAATCTATTTTTTGCCATTTGAAACTGCATTGGGGGTGGGAAGGAATAGAGTACAAACCTAAGTGCTTATCGAGTTTTAACCATCAAAGAAGTACACATAACTATTTACATTATCTCTAAAAAGATAAATTATTTATTCCCACCTACATTTGTTTCATGCAAAATGAATGGCACGAACAAAAATTCTAAAAATGATCATTTACATTGTTTAGACTAATACCTCAGTGAAACATTTTTTCATTATCAATAATCATCCATATCTAAGCATTTTCATGGACAATGAAAATATTTTTTCATTCATTCTTTCTATAAGCAATACAAGCAATTATTTTTAAGAAAAAAAAATTTCAGACTATTCATTTTAGGCAAAATGAACGGTACCTCAATTCAAATTATGATTAGCCATTTTTTTTCTCGCTTCACCCAGCATAGAAGGCTAGAAGACCAAGGTAGAAAACCCTTTCTTTTCACAAAGAAGGGGGATGCTGGTGCTCCTCGATAGAAATTACGGTCCGAACGTCATATTCGGCATCTACAAGCAAACCACTTTTAGCATATGACATTAAGGCAAGAATGAAAGAAGAACCGTCCCGTCCCGTCCGCAGCTAACATCAAAACTCGGGTTTCATGAATCAAACACCCGTATCCATAGTTTCGAATACAGTGCAAATATGGCAAGAGATGAGCCCGCTTCTCGACAAACCAAGTCAGGTTTATTTGGAGAACGTTTTAGATTAGCCCGCGACCCATGAATTATTCTTGACAGACCTCATGTTTCGCTCTCCTGTTGACCAAGACAAAATCGATCTTCCAACGGACGAGATCCAAAATAAATGCTAAACCTTCAAACTTGATCTGACCTTTGAAAACAAAGTGACAAGACATTGCAGAAAACTCGATCCATTGAGCTATCCACCAACATTAGCTGCCCAGATTGGTTCATCAGAATCTGGCGTACCTTATAATCAGCGACACTTCCGAAGAAGTATTCGAGCAAATTTCAGGTGGGAATGCTTTGGCTGTTGTGATAGGAATAATCCACTGGAAATCATCCTGACCGTCAGTGATGCTGCGTGTGTCGACCAACGAAAATGATGCACCAGCTAGTCCTTCACATGTATGGAGGAAAAATTCTAAAAGCAAAGGCGTGCACAATGACAAATCTCCTTTACGTAAGGAAGGCTGCTAGTGGTCTTTTCAAATCGTACATAAGGAGAAAGTCGGAAACCGCTTTCAGATCAAGACATTGACTTCAATGATCTCACGGTCATAGTTAAGTCAATTGCCATGGGTAAATTTCCTTTATCTTTCATTTGAAATAATAGAATAACCAAATATGAGTTGAAGATTTCGTGCTCACTATTCTAACTCGCCTTAACAATGCCAATAATATAGTAAAGATGACAAAACCATAACCACATTACAAAGAACCAACATAAGAAAAATTTCACCTAAAGAAACTGTAAATGAATATTATATGAATCATCAGTCATCACGCTGCTTACTCAACAATCTGCTGCATTCCTCTCCTCCTTAGGCTGACCAAAGGCAATCCTATCTCCTTGGATGGTTTAGCAACGTTAGACCCTCGAACTCTGTTGTCCCATTACAACCACTGGTGCAGTTTGTCAGCATATACTTCTCCCAAAGCGATGACACAACTTCTACACACAAACATAAGTAATGTAAACCTTGAAGTGCAGAAGTCTTGTTCGTAGCAACTTAGGTTGCCTTCTGTTCTTATCTCCAGAGAGTGCAACCTAATCATTCAAGGCATAAACATATTCAACAACAGCTAGCAAAATCGAACATACATTCAAACTAACCGCCATATCAGTTAATTTTCAGCATTTCCTAGCTAAACCAACTATATCCAATTTCATTGAACACAATTGTCACCTCCTAACAAATCAACTAAACAAATCTTGCTTAACCCGACGAAAAATGGCATGCAAAATATAGGAGTAGCAAGTACTCGGAGAAGAGATAAGTTATGAAGCATCTCCAATACATTATCACGGGGAAGCAAAGTCGACAGTCACTAATGGTGGCAATTTTGAACATTCATTGAATTTGCAGGCACAAAATGCAATCAAATTGGCAACAACTATTTGCTCCTCAGGTGTGCAGAGTGGAGCCACCCCGTCTCCATGAGAAAAATATCAGTTGCCTCACCTATTAGCTAGGCTACTAAAAGACCTTAAAATCTCCAAAACTGAGCAAGAACACATCTCAGGAACCCAATGACCAGACATATCTGGTTCGGGTATTCTGATGGCACAACCTTGAGAATCACAGTAATGATATTTCTGATCAAAATACTTCAAATAACATATTTCATTATTAACTATTGAAAAGAAAACGTCCAGATAAAAAAAGCATCACAAGTGCACTAAAACCCAAACCATCTTTATGCAAGCTAGAGCCACTACTAACCACTGTCACCAGTAATCTAGTCCTCATCATCGGAGTTGTCAAATGTGATTTTCTTAGCTTTCGGAGCATCTGCAGCAATTTCTCTGAAGTGAGCTCCATAAAGCTTTGATTCCTGCCAAATTAGAAAAGAACATGAAAACAAAGACAGCAATATAGTTTCCATAGTAACACATGCATAGCACAACCTTAAAGCACTTTGGGTTAACAGCTTAATTTTGGTGTTACATATATGGTGAAACCACATAAATTACTGCATTTGCAAGACAAATTTATCAAAATGATAAGTATCTTCAATCATATTATATAATAATAAAACTGCATAAATAACACGATTGCAGTTGTATGATGCAGGACATTTATTCAGAACAATGCATATTTTCAATCAGACTATGAAATGCAGAATTAATAAAAAAATACATAGATATTCAGTTAACAGAAAATCAAATTTTGTAATTACAATTGCAGGACCAAATTTTACTGATGATGAAGTCTCTTTCTGGTAGAGTAATACAATCAATTCGATCCGTTAATATTACAGAGAAAGGTAGTGGAGTGAAACATTCTGATGGTGTTGCCTGCCATGTGTTTCAGTAAACAAAGCTTCATTCTGATCACTTTACTACTTTGTAATAGATTCTATTAAAAGCTGAGGATTTTCTTGTCTAGACAGATATTCACAGACCCTGCAGCAAGATGACTTTAATAATGTTTGGTCAAATATGCTCCACCCAAATAGGAATGCTGACAACAGAAGGAAGCATTCATAAAATTGCTCAAACAAAATACAGCATTTCAGCAAGGAAACATGTATGAAAACACACACACCTTCTTCTTCACATGAGTACCAAACTTCAGAAGAGAAGCAGGCACAACTTGCCCAGCTTCTCTGAGAACATTGACCAGCTCCCCAGCAAGCCCCTGCCAGCAAGCACGGGTCAATCATCATCACTGCTAATTCCTTGGGCAAAAAATAATCCTAGAGAATTTCGTGTGTGACCTTGTTCTCTTTCGTGAAGAATGTGTGTGCTACACCCTTATTTCCAGCACGTCCAGTCCTTCCAATCCGATGGACGTAATCCTCTGTTGTTAGAGGAAAACTATAGTTAATCACAACCTCAACATCTGGAATGTCCAATCCACGAGCGGCAACATCAGTTGCAATCTGCAGATATATCAGGCAAATCACGTTTTTAAGGAATTGACCACCACGAGGCAAAAAGAAAGTATGATGCCTGACTGCTGTTGAGAACTTGCACTAGTACTCCTTTGACCTGACTAGTGATTACTTGTCCTTAAAAATTTACATAATCGACATAAACCAAAACGTCGGTTGATAAAGCATACCATCAAAGGACAGGTTCCCTTCTTAAACAATGACAGTGCCATTGTACGCTGATGTTGCTTTTTATCGCCATGGATGGATACAGCATTCCAGCCTCTTAAAAAGGAAATAGGAGGATGAGAGAACATATGTTAGATGAAGGGCTAGAAATGCATTAGTTCATTCACTTAGCCCATTCCATGACCTGACTGGACAGGGAAATACCTTGCTTGAAGCATCTGTTCTACACGAGAAGCTTCATTCTTGTACAAGACAAAGACTAATACCCTGTTACTGATAAATGGTAAAATTGACCATATCAGACGGTGCAAAATGTCATTGCTATCGCGAGAGTATAAGAGTAAACTATTGCACATGGTTTCTCTTAGCTTTGCACAAACTTAAGGAGTAATAGTAAAAGGAGGTCCAACCTGTTTAAGCTGTAAGCTAAAGCAGGATCAGATTCAGAATGAAAGATCACAAAACGAGATTCAAAAAAGCAGTGGTCTACACAAAAAAAAGAGAGGGTACCTTTTGGAACTGTGATATTTTTGTAAAAGGGTAACCAAGCGTTCATCACGTGAACGATCATCTAGTACCTGCAAAGGCAATGGAGTGAAACCAATAGATGATAAATGATGTCCAGAAAAAGATAACCAAAGCCAAAATTGTGGAATGCATACCTCAACTATCTGCATGACATCATGATTGGCAGCTAAATCCTCTGAACCTATAACAACCTAAAAGAAAGCTGGTCATTCTCGCCAGTCACTGATATAGATTCATCAAGGATATTGCTTAATCATGAAGATACACACCTTAATAGGGTTAGGATCCATGAACTCCTGCGCTAATTGATGAACAGGAAGAGGCCATGTAGCACTGAACATTACTGTTTGGCGAACTACAAAGACAAATTTGCACACAAAATTAGAAGGGAACAAATTTTCCATCAGTTTCTTGTTCACATGTAAGTTCTACCTACATATATACAAAGTTGTAAGTCGCAAAATTAATTAAATTTACAGAAAGCAAGATTGTGTAGAATCTGAATTGAAGACTGCCATATCAATTACACACTTGCATGAACCCAAATGGTCAATGACAATGATAAAGGTTTCAGATGAAAAAAAAAATCTATGAAAATAATAGTAGCATATGTCAACTAATAAAAGTGAGAATAAGTAAAGATACGTCTTGCAACATACCAGAACATGTGCTGCCCAATATAGAACGAACTTCTGGTTCGAAACCCATGTCAAGCATTCTGTCTGCTTCATCGAGGACCTGAAGGCAAGAGGAAAAAGAATTGATAGATGCTGACTTCATTAGCATTTCCTTCAGCACACATCTATATTCCAATTGGTTGAAAACTCATTATAAAACACAAAGCTTGTCAAAGAGCAACATGACAGGCACCTGAATGACACATCGACAATCGAAACTCCTTGATAGCAAGCCTTATGACCGTGACAACATTACATAATATGACACAGGGAAACACCATAGAAATAGTCATCTTACCACAAAAGCTACTTCATTTAAGCTGCAAACACCCTCTTCAATTAGATCCTTCAAACGACCAGGCGTTCCAATGACAATGTCCTGGATGCAGAGGAATAAGAGTACCGTATGACTAAGGTTATCAACTTTCTAGATATATACAGGCACAAACAATCAGAAATTTCCATTTTTTCAACTACACCATTGGAATAAATCAATAGCAATTTTTCATAGCAACAGAGCCAGACCCCAAAGAATAAAAGAACGTTAATCATAATGGGTAGTAAAGACCATTATGGAAGTCTCCACAAGATTTCAAATTGTGAATCCTTTTTTGCTTAGAATTCATAAGATAGCTCAAATTGTTGTCAAGCATTTGAAAATCATTCAAATGTTAGAGTAGATGAAATATCATTAGCAAGAACATATTTGAAGCAGCCAATTACATTAGCATCAGCAAAGGCATGACATTTGATTACTTATAAAACAACGACAGATGTGTAAAAGATTAATATCCACATCCTAACAAAGTTAGGTGACTTACAACACCGGACTTCATAGAAGCTCTTTGAGGTTCCTTAGGGGTCCCTCCATACACACATACTGATTTCACACCGCTAGCTTTTCCAGCACCAACCAGAACATCTGAAATCTGGGACAAAATTGAGAAGGCTATAGCCTGTTATCTGTTTAAACACGTTACTATTTATAATAATTACAAAAACCAGTGTATAAGTAGGGTGCAGCAAATTCAGAACAAAAAGCAATAAAGTAAGTGAGAACTTAAGTATTGGCATTGGCGCCTACTTTATTTCTCAGCACCTACACCTGCACCCACACCTACTTTACTACACCTCTATTGCATAACAGCAACAAAGTCAATTACCTTGGCTTAACTGCATACCACGTATATGCTAATGCCACATATTCCTGTTTTCATTTTTTTTCTTGTATTTCTACTACAATTTTATTGGAGAAATAGCTCCACTTCTGAACACTGTCTGCTCCCGGATTTGAAAATTCCCTTGTAAATTTGTCATGTGAACGCTTGCAATTTCGACCCAACAGAAGCCATGATGTCCACCCATTTCCGCGATTAAAGATTCACAATGAAATAAAACAACAATGTCACAATCCCATCTTAGACTATCCAACGATTTTCAGAACACCTTCACCCACCACTGCCCAAGAGTTTAACTGCAGAAGTTGACATAACTAATCTATAAAAAACCAGCATCCATCCTGCATCTTTACTTTCTGTATTTTGATCAATTTTGGACGCACAGCAACTCTCGAAACATGCTCTCAATAACTCACTCACAAGAAAATCGCAAACATGCAAACAATATACATTTCCATCCTAACAAAAAAAGAAACGCGTCGATCATTAATACATACTTGTTGAGCCAATTCCCTCGTCGGTGACAGCACAAGGCAAAGCGGACGCCTCCCCTTCGACATCTTACCCTTCCTCTTCCCCAAAACATGCATAACGGCTGGCACTCCAAAGGCCAGAGTCTTACCTAAACCACAGAATCAGTAAAATCCTCACCAAACAACGAGCACGAAACCGCTCACATAGAAGAGCCGAACTAAACCTCAAAATACTACCTGAACCGGTCGCCGCGATCCCAATAAAATCGCGTCCGTCTAGCAAGAACGGCCATGCCCGGGACTGAATGGGAGACGGCTTCGTAAAGCCCTTGCAGCATTCGAGCACCTGTTCCGGCAACTTGGCGTCTGCGAACGATTCCACCGGAGAGTACTTCGGATCCTTCACATTCCTCCCGCTCACCACGACATTGCCGCTCCCAACCTCCTCCTCTTTCCCACTCGCAACGGAATCAGCTACGCTCCCGCCGTTACCGGCCACCTCGCTCGCGGCTTCCCTCTCGTGCTTCTTCTTCTTCTTATTCTTCTTCTTCTCATCCTTAGCAATTACCTCAGCTTCAGCTCCGCCTTCTCCGTGCTCCTTCCTCTTCTGCCTCGACCGATTCAGCTCTTCGGCGGATTGGAGGGCTGAGTCTCCGTCTCCACGCATGCGCTTCTTCTTCTTGTCTGGCTTGAGGCCGTGATCGCTCGCGTCCTCGAGGACACTCGATTCGCTCTCCGTCGACGACTCTTTCAGCTTTCTGCCCATGGCCGTCGCTGGAGCTTGCCGAGCAGGAGACGCTGGATCTTTTCGGGGAGAGGAGCGAATCGGTGTCAAGTCAGGACGCGGGCAAGCGGTGGGTTTTATTCTAGGGTTTTGACTTTTCTCACTTCTCTGACTTGCCCGTTTCTCTCTCCTTTTTTTATTTTTTTTCCCTCTTCCGCTATTTTTACTTCTTCTTTCTTTTCTTTTCTTTTACTTTTCCTAATAACTCCTTTGATTATAGCCTGAAAAAAATGAGAATTAGAAACCTATACGTTGAGCTAATCCTGCTTAAACGGGTCATATACAAATGCATCGACAGTAAATAAAACAGGGCTATGCGGGATTAATTTTATATATAATATGATTAATTGAGTATCATCAGTTGATACAATATTGACTCAAACTCATTTAATTTCAATCTAAATTCGCTAACTCCGCGCAATGTATGAAATGTGTTAGGAATTGCCATCTTAAACTGAAGCAAGTATGACCATTAATGCAATGAGTTTTCATTTCTTAAGAAACTAAATAGGAAAAGAATGATCACTTTTTCATCACGTCAAAGTACTTTTAATTAAAACAAAATTACTCTATGCAAGATAACAAAATAAAGTATGGGGGAATAATGTGCCACTCGGGACCTAAATGCGTGGCGCCAAGTTTGAGTGGTCCCAATTCATCAATTTTTAATCGAAAGTCTAGCTATTGAGAAATATGTTATATCCTAAGAAGTTGAGATCACAATTCAATAGCTAGGGATGAAGGTGTGGGGTCCAATGCTTCCGTAGCTCTGCCTTTTTTAAGGGATTAACTTCAAAGGTCAAGCTTTCAAGTTTGAATATTAAAATTTAGAACGAGAAATGTATAAAATAAAATGGTGAGAAATGAGATTCATTATTCAAATATGAATCGAAGAGAGTTATTAAGGGCGAGAAAAATGTTGTCAAATATAAATTTTAGGATCTTCTAAATGGTGTAATAACTTTCACCTCAAGATTTTATCCATAAATAACACCGAAAATAGGGGAGGTGAGCAATGAGTAGAGATGACCCCCAACCGGCTCCGGATAAGTGCGCCCCTTTACCCACCGCTTCTGAATTGCTCCACACGCCAGCGACTCCACGGGGAGACGTGATCGGAAGCGGCAAACCCCACGACGACCCACCGGATCCGACCAATGAGGTTCGAGCACACCGACGAGCGTTCACGCGAGACTCCTCCCGCCCGCACGCATCCGAAATTCCAATTTGAACGAATAATGATCGCCCACGTGGGACCTCGGGCTCCCGGAAGAAGTGGCAAGACAGTGAATATAAGGTCTATTCAGGGGTAAAGAGAAAGCCGATTTCATTTTTGGCCGATGTCCCGCGTTGTACCCAAGCCAGGGTGGGAGTGAGGAGAGATAAGGACTGGACTTTCACCGAAATCTTTGCTTTTACAGCACACAGATCGCGCTGTTGCCTTCTTCCGTTCAAAATCTCTCTCTCTCTCTCTCTCTCTCTCTCTCTCTCTCTTCGCTGTAGGGAACGATCTTTGCGCTGCAACCATGAATCGCCGCCACGATCCCAACCCTTTCGACGAGGAAGAACAGGTCAATCCATTCTCGGTGAGTGCTCTCTCCCCCCCCCCTCGCAGATCTGCGCTCATTTCCGCTTTTCTCTCGCCGCTTGAATCTGGGCTCGTCTCGCTCCGTGTGGTCGGGTTCCGCGGCATGCGAAAAGGTTCGACACTGGAGCCGAACTTCCTGGTTTTCGCGAGGGGCGTGCGTCGGTTGTTTGCGCTGTTCGGTTTTTAGATCTGGTCCTGCTGTGGTTGTATTGCGCGATCGTAGTAGGATTTTGCAGTGATGCTTTAATTCGAGGTCGGCATTGTCGTCTCGTCGTGGGCGTTGATTCGGTTCTTCAGTTGCACCTGAATTGAGTAATCCGAACTGATGCCACGGCATCCTTAGACTAGGGACTCGTCGAGAGTGTTGCAGGAATACTCTCGAGGTGTTTAGCCTCACTTTCAGCCCCCAGCTTTGCTAGAGTTCCAGTTGCTAAAGCTAGTTTCCACGGGAATATGGGGTACACCTATAATCTTACCCTACAGCATGAGAATAAGCTCTCTCGATGACTAGGTCCTTCCCTCGGCGGTGACCTATGAGCTTGCGGTCTCAAAGTGAGCTTGGCTTAATTCGGAGAAAGTGCATGTGAGCTCTCTTTATGTAGAGGATGATTTTCACCTCTCTGAAAATTTTTGGAAGAGAGCTTGTGGAAAGTGTGTTCTGCTTTTCCATGAAGTTCTCATTTAGCTGCTTTTTATGTAGGTTTTGGATACTTCTGTTGTCATTTTCCTAGCTCATCTTTGTTTGGGATTTGAAAAAATCATCGTTGCGTTGTGAGCACCATCGCCTCTGTGGCATCTTATTGCCAAGACAGACCCCTCAATTGCTATCATAATTGGGGAACCCATTTGTTGAAGCAAGCTGATGAAGAAATTGGTTGCATAAGAATGCAGAATAGTTAATCAGTAAATGATCTTTTTGTCCCCTTTAACTAGCACACATCCATAATCCATTTGAAGCATAAGTGTATGATACGATTGTAATCAGATAGCAAAAGTGCATTTTGAAACATCATCGAAGTTATAGGAATTTTAAAATTAGCACAACAGATTTATGTGCTCATAAGGGGTCAGAAAATTCTGACCTTTGAGCTCGGCAAACCTGAATATTGATCATATGTCTGATGCTATTGCAATCTCCTAACTTTGCTGATATCAAAAGTTTCCATGACTTTTAGTGTCCATAAAAGACTACAGGTCTCAAAAGAAGTTTCCTGTCACCAAAACATTTAGAAACGATGGTGTATTTTGCAGGTTAAATAGTGTAGGAATAAGAGTTCGAGATCAAGTTATCAAAAGATTGGACTTTGCCTCTGATTAGTTTGGCAAGAGGTTATGGGTCATGTAATTAAATTGAAGAATAGAGATGGCTTGAAGACATGGCACATGAATTGCACTTGAATGTCTACCATTATTTGTTTATTGGAGAAAAATGGACAAGATGAACTTAATAAGAAGACAGGGAGTTCGGGACTCTCAAACTAACTGTTACCTCTGTTCGTAATAATTGGATTGTTCTATGGTGTCTCTTATCTGTATGAAATGATTTGCCCACACTGGAAAAAATAAAAAAAGAGGAGAGTCCTCAGTAATAAAAAATGAAAAGAGAACAACAAAAAATAGTTATCTGCCCTGGTTGATGATCCAAAGGCCGACAAGTAGTTTTCCCCATGGGTTCAGACAAGAAGGTCTGGCACAACACAGCCTAGACATGGCTTATAAGGGCTTCAACAATGAGCAGTGCTTGGTATTGACAGTGTGATGTCATTGTATTCATTTTGGTGATTTATGAAATTTCATGTGAGTAAAATATTGTAATAGTTTGATTTTGATAAAAGACAGGTCAAAATACATGGGGTCATTGAATTGTGATGTCACTTTGTTGTATCTGACTCTCTCAAATTATATTTTCATCTTTCAATGATTGCCCCCCTAGCGTTCTAGTGCGGCCCTTTCCACATTGGCCCTGGCTGGACTGGGCAAGCTCTTGTGTTGTACTGTAATAGTTGGCAGAAAGAGTTTAGTGGGTGGCATACTCACCCAGCACAGCCCACTATACATAACATTAGATTGAATGTGTGGCTCAAACTTGGTTGCCCTTCATTCACGTACATGATTCTAGTTGGGGCAAGGGTCTTATTGAACTTCTGGGTCAATTAATTCAGATCATCACCAATACTGAGACGTTGCACTTGAAATACACCAATTCAAGATGTCATTTTCTGAATGCTTACTTGTGAGAGCAATATTGGGGTTCTAGTAGTAGAATGAAGTCCTAAATGTTTTGATTTTTGTAATTTGAAATTGTGATGTTCATGGATAAATGAGGACTGTTGTCTATCGGTAGCCCAATCACCTAAATTGGCATTACCTGTTGAATTGAGCTCATAAATATTGGGCTTGCATATTGAGTGTAGCTGCATAAACTGTATTATTTGGTCTTTTCAATATGTTTATGTGCCCTATTTATCCAATTCATGCTTATCTTGGAATTTCACAGAAAGGTACTGCTCCAGCATCAAAGTCCCGCCTTCCTCAGCTTGCATCTGAAGTCTTTGGCTTTGGTCAGAAACATGATGCGACAGTGGATATACCTTTGGATACAATGAATGTAGAGCACTTCCTCTTTATAATTTTTCTGTCTCTATTTGTTCTTTTGATGATACTTCCCGGAAGCTTGGAGTTACAATACCTGGTTACATTTACAGGATAACAAGGAGAAAGTGAAAGAATTAGCTTCCTGGGAAGCAGATCTGAAAAGAAGAGAGAGGGTTAGCTACTCAGTCCACCATTTTTTCCTTGGCCAAATAAAGGGAATATCATTTCCTATTATGCAATTAACTATTAATCCTCATCTTTTACAGGAAATAAAGCAGAGAGAAGATGCTGTTGCTAAAGGTATCCTCGTTAGGATTGCAATTCCATCAGACTCAAATAGTCTTGATTTATGAGCCTTTTCCATTAGAATAGTCAGTGATGTCACGTGGGTTACTCACTTGTCACAATGTACCAGCTGGTGTCCCATTGGATGATAAGAACTGGCCCCCCTTCTTTCCAATCATACATCACGATATAGCAAATGAGATACCAGTCCATGCCCAACGGCTTCAATATCTGGCTTTTGCAAGTTGGTTAGGTATACCTACTTCAGTCAACTCTTATGATTTTAAACGTCACTACTTTAAGCAAAAGCTGTTATATTGTAAGAAAATCCTATGGCATGTACATTCCTACAACACTAAGCATCTTTGAACTATTTTGACATGACTTGCAGGTATAGTCCTTTGCCTTGCTTTCAATGTCATTGCAGTGACCGTGTGTTGGATTAGAGGCGGGGGTAAGCTTTTTTCATTTGACTTTTCTTAATGATGTTCTTTATATAAAGCTTTTTGGTAGGGATGAGATCTGATTTGATTTTTCTCATGAGTTCTGCAGGTGTCAAAATATTTTTCCTTGCAATAATCTATGCATTGATGGGATGCCCACTGTCCTATGTATTGTGGTACAGGCCTCTATACCGTGCAATGAGGTCAGATTTGAGTAGACATATGGGTTTTGTGGAGTTTCCATTACATATTAGTTTTGTGTCACTTCATTTTAGTATCTTAAATTGCTCGTATCTACAGGACTGACAGCGCATTGAACTTTAGTTGGTTCTTCCTTTTCTATTTGGTAAGCTTTCTTTTTTATTAGTTCAACTTGTGATGGATTTGTGATTTGAAAATTGAAAACTTAAGGTTAATCGCGTATGGCATTGCTTTTGTGTTAAGTTGCTTATGGTTTTTATACCCATGTTTTTGTCTGTACAGTTACATGTTGGCTTTTGCATATTTGCCGCTATTGCTCCACCAATTGTCTTTCATGGGAAATCACTCACGTAAGCTCTTAAATACTGAACTCTATTATGTTTAAAATTTATATGCTGGTTGTTTGAATTTCTCAGTAAGGGTCATGATTGGGAATAGATGGATGAGCACTTTGTCTGCTTGCCTTGTTGAAGCTACAATTCCTTCAAAATTATCATTAGTTGACCCCAAGTACCCAGCACTTTGCTAACAAAGATCTCTCTCTTTTCAGGGGTATTCTTGCTGCAATCGACGTGTTTTCTGACCATGTGATTGTTGGGGTATGTTTCCATGCACTCCCTTTTTGTGCCTTTTAATGATTGCAGCAAAAATTGATTTATTTTGTACATATCCACATAAAGTGACAAAGATGCATGGTGCCTAGATTTGTATGTTTTAGGTTCATGATCTCTTAACTTCTGGACACAAAATTTGTTTGATTCAGCAGCTGTTTGGTTGAGTGCCGGACTTTGTATCAATTGCTTCTATGCAGTGAACAATAGGATATTTACACGCTTGAGTCAAGGGACCAGTTGGTGTTGTGACAGAATACTGGATGAACCATGTTGTTATCTGGCTTTTGGCTTTCAGAATTCCTCAGAAGTTGAGGAGAAAATTTCATGGACTTCTTCATCATAGTAAATAAGTTGGTGATTTCTGGATGTTTGAAGGAGTGTGCTTATGGCATGTATTCCCATTGATGTAGTCCTCTGGTAAATAACATATTTTATGCTTTCATCAACCAAACTTAGCGGCCATGTTGCTTTCAGGAAGTACCATCTCTTTGATGTGTCTTTAAGACCCTTGAAGGAAGGAACAGTGATTACCATGTCTCTACCTGTTTGAGCAATAATCCCTTGTTTTTGGTATCTTTGTATTGAAACTGTTTTGGGCTCTGTTTCTTTCCTTGTGTTATTCCTGTTGACTTTTCGGCAAAGCTGACTGTTTCTTTGGTGCAGATTTTCTACTTGGTTGGGTTCGCTTTATTCTGCTTGGAGTCACTGCTTAGTTTGTGGGTTCTTCAGGTGAGAGAATGGAATTTGCATATTGTCTTGCTTTCCAGCATCTGCCAAATGAGAAAAAAGCATAATCTAGGGTTTCTTTCATTTGCTTATTGAAGAACAACTCGAGTTTGGCAACAATTGAATCTTTCAAGAACAACTTGAGTTTAGCAACAATTGAACTGAAATATCTTTCATGTTCTCTTTGCTGTCCTTATTCTTTTTGTTACTTAACCTTGAATTAACACTCCTTATGGGATCCTCTTCCTCATCCTAGCACAAATTCGGGCACCGATATTATTTCAGTTCTTATCTACTTGGCACTGAATGGTACAGCTTTCCAAGCGGTCTTAATTAAGTGAACTAGAAAGCAATTTGTCATGCAGCTCTTTTATTGAGTGGATTAATGAGTGACATCCAAAAGTTTTGTACTGAAATTAGGTAGCAAGTTGTAGTTAGCTGCTTAGAAAATACACTGAGTTCTAGCTGAATTTGAGTCAACATGCATAAAGAGAAATGTTTTCATTGCAACACTTTTGACTGAGTTAAAGTCGTATACACACCTTAATGGATGGAAAATTTTGTTTAGAGCTTGGACGATGAAAAGTATAATAGCGATCATGATAAAATGTCTTTACTTGGGTAACGGAAAAAGGGAAATCAGCAAAATGTATCTGATGTTTATCTAGTAATTCCGTGTTTTAGTTCAAGTTTGAATTCGAGAGGCTGGTCTACTCAACATTATAGTATTTTGAAGCACATACAATTTTGCCTTCATAGTTTTTGCATTTGGCATGCAGTGGGACTATTTCCTTCGTAAACAAATTTCGTCATCCTGCTTATTACTTTGTTTACTGTTGTCTGCAGAAAACCTACATGTATTTCAGGGGACACAAGTGATTTTTAATCCTGGTTTTTCGTCACTGGCTTGGGTTAGTCAGTCTTGCCAGCTGCTTTATTATGATGAGATATGCTCTTTCTTTTGTAATTATTATATCCATTTACAGTCATGAGTACACTCTGGTAATGTACCTTCCCCATTGTGGGGAGATTCGAATTTGCCATGGCCTTTTTCTTGGTGTAGTTGTTAGTATCCCTTGGTACGTCGTGCCTGTTTCCTGATAGTATATCAATGATATTATAGCTTTTGTATCCCCCAACTATGCGATCCCTCTTGTTGTGGCTAGGAAAATGGAATATTTACATTGGGAATGCAACATGCAAACAGCACTTTAACATCTAGCCTCACAACGTTCCTCTTGACTAAAATTTCACTCCAAAAGTTCGACTTTTGGCTTGCAAAACTATATCCGAATGATCTTAGCATAGTATGGTTGATTGTTGCAAGAGGAACCAAGGGTGATATGGCACTTGGGCTATTTTATATGGATACGGCTGGTGTTTCTTATGAGGACTATCTTTATAGATTTGAGATAGTTTTGGAATATTATTGATGGAAATGGCTATAGAAGGAGAAATCTAAATACAAATGTGGAGCGTTCGACTTGAACTTATTATCCTTTATGGGTCTATGACGAACGCAATAAAGAGAAGGAAGTTCAGATGGTGGATACCTTAGGAGAGGAAAGAGAGACGGTAGGAAGATGATAATTGTTGTGCTTTGGTGTGTATAATCAACCGATGTTCGAAGTCCCAACTACCCTGGAAAGAGAAATAGATAAAGTGGAATTGCCCTTGAAAGAGCTTTTGTATCCGATAAAAAGGATGATCAATGACGTCTATACAAAACCAAGAAAAAAGAATCATCTTTACTTATTCATCGATTACCTCAATGATCTCTGGTAGCTTTAGTGTTGGCATCTGCTTCCCGAGTACATGAGAACATGCTTCAAGGTTCTCGGTGATATTACAGAATGCTTTGGGTAACATTATCTTCAAGAAGTATTGATGCCATGGAACCAAACGGGGTTCTTGAAGATGGTATTGATCTTACATTAGTATTGAT
The DNA here is from genome assembly GCA_019926035.1 of Melaleuca alternifolia. Taxonomy (NCBI): domain Eukaryota; kingdom Viridiplantae; phylum Streptophyta; class Magnoliopsida; order Myrtales; family Myrtaceae; genus Melaleuca; species Melaleuca alternifolia. The sequence goes on from JAGKPW010000079.1 coordinate 311,989, forward strand.
GAGCACCTATGTCCCCTACCATGTTGCTAACTCCCATCTAGAAACCAAATGAACTTCATTTGAGATGCAAAACACTTGGAAAAATTACCCCAAAAAGAAAGTCTGAAATTTATTTTACTTGTGCCAATTTGTTCGTGAACATCTTGACTATTTACCAATATGATCTTTCTTGTCAATTTTGATAAAATTGACGGGGTGGTCTAGTCGGCACGGATCATCTTATGTGACATATTGTTAATGATATGGATAATGTTTGGCAGCGTGAAATGCCAATTTCACATACATTTAATCTGTGGGCAAGCAGAGGAGAACAAAGCAACCGGCTAACTGAATAAGGCTGAGGGGAGATGCTAACAAGCATCAACGACTTGGAGTCACCGCCCAAACATGGCTGATTCAGACATTAGGTTAGAATCATATAATCTTCGTATACCAAATCGCAAGAAGGATATTCACAACGTAACAGCTGCAAGCCTGCAATATTTACACGCCGAAGATAAAAATATAAGCTATTTCCTTAATCAACTCGTATTTGTTTTTGTAAGTACAGGTTACGATCCAAACGATCAAAGAGAAGAATAAGGGAAAGAAATACACCTGAAGAAGGCACTTGAAGTAGAGTTGTCAGCTTGGAATTTCTAAATGAGACATGGTCCTCTGCTTGCCATTGAAAAACTTATGTTATGGCCAGGTTGACAAACTTATGTTATGGCCAGTTGACATTGAAAAACAAAGAATTAGGCGCTTAGGAGAAAAATCGGGTAAAATAAGGAGATTGCGCCTTAGTTTCTTTCGACCCGTCTCCCGTCGCCATACTTGGTAAGAGCCGGTGATTCTTAGTGAGATCAATGAGGTTCAGCACACCTTGCACTTGTTGTTTAGTATTCTACAGACAAAGTGCGCAAATCAACAGATTGTCGTGACAGACAACCGAAGCCGCAGACAAATCATAGTGTAGCATAATAGGTGAACAGAGCAAAATAGTAACACGATTGTTCCTACCTCAGTCCCTCCAGATACCAACAATGTACAGTCAAAATGACTTCTTGATGAGTACTCATTCCTTAGTGTCTGCCCCGATTTAAAGAAACAAAAAAACCAATTTTACTTGGAATTGGAAGATTAAATAACTACATAAAACGTCCATAAGAGCGACAAGCCAACGATAAGCTAGGCAACGCGAATCAGCCATAAGAGTAGTTGAACCGTATCAAGGTGAAATTCAAATCCGTAGAATGTAGAAAATCTTTTGCTTAGGTGCCTTACAGCACGGCTACACGCCTGCTTTGTGTAGCCGCAATGGGTTTCCAGTCTAACGGAATCAAGAACTCTTAGGCTCTACTTCACGTGCACAAATAACACAAGCAGAGTGACATTCAACGGAATCAAGATGCTTATTATATTCCTGACAAGTGAGACGGGTAAAATTCTATTCTCATGGATGGATGGTGAGTATTCGTTCAAAAGGAATTTATACGTATTTTTATATGTACTTCCTTTCCATTCTCCAATTAAACAATTATCCAAGGATATTAACCTTGAGTGTAATTCGATAGAAAGCTCGACCAATGAGCTCTCTATAGGCGCAAAAATCGAGTTAACTGGATGTCCTATAGAAAAGTTATGAGCTGTTCAAAAGTAAAGGAAAAAAAAGCAGTTCTGAGGATCAAGCCACGGATTTGGTTGCAGGCAGCATTGGTTGCACGAGTTACAACGGACCTTCTTCTTCTTCTTTTTCCCTTCCTTGTAGGTTTACTAGATACCCACCACCTTGTTGGATGGTTTTGATGAATTCTACTCTCAACCTTCAACAAATAAAGATTTTCACAACGAATTCACAAGACTCGCACCTTAATACCACTAAAATTCACCAATTAATATTTTATATGACCAAGGGAAACAGCAAGGGATGGAGGAAGCTTTAGATGACGAAGGGAAAAATGTCTTAAGAGGGGGTATGTATGACTACACGACTCAATCTTCCTCCTCAAGTCCTGACCTTGCACATTGCTTGAACAGTTCTTGAACAGTTCTGTTGCCTGTCATTACATGAGCAGACCGGGATTCAAAAGATAACCCAGATTGCTGCTTGCTTTACTAGCTAATCAATACCATAAATGAGCACCTCTTTCCATTGGCGGAGTTGGCTCGATCAACTACCCCTCAGGTGCTTCAAATTAGGTTCTTGCAGCTGAACATGCTTCAGGATATCGACCCTGTGGTCAGAATCTTCAATCTGGAAGCTCTGTTGGTGTGCATCAGGCCAACAATGGAAATCGATGTTGGGCCGGTGTCTTCTTCTTCCTGTGCGGTCTTACTCGAACAGGGAATGATGTTGCACATTTGACCATTTTTTTCATTTTCTTGCAAAACCATAATCTTTGTCAAGTTGTTTTTGCAACAGATACAAGAAGTAGCTGATTATACAACATCACAAAGTGAATTTACGATATAATTATATAGAAGATGAGATCAATGCGGTTGACTTTGCAAGATGTCTTATCATACCTATCTTGCTGAAATCACACCTTGTAATTAATTGCCTAGGGGAGGAAAATCCGGGGAGGTAATCGTGGGTACTGGTAAAGCCGGATCGTTACTTGTCATTGACAAGATTACTCGATACTACAAAGCTACTCCAATGGAAGATTGAATCGTATATAAAAGAATACATGGGCCGAATTTTTTTTGAAGTCTTCTCTGAATCTGAATCTCGTTTGCAACGTCCTGATCATCTTCATAATAACAGGACAAGAGGAAAAGCTGAAAGGAGGCTAAAAACACCGTTACATGCAAAGTGATTCATCATCATTTATGTCGAACTTGAAGCAATTGTGAGTTTCAAGGTACATTTCGAGAGCCCAAGGAAGATGGCAAGCTTCCCGGACGACATAACAATAGACATCTCATCTCGGCTTCCCCAGTTCCGATGCGGGTGCAAATCTTGGAATTCTGTTCTCCACTCACCAGTGCCTATTTCATCAAAGCTCATCTCAATCGATCGTCGAAATTTCGTACCGTCGGTCTTCTCGAGTACAAGGACAACAATTCCTCCAAAACTGGGGTATCCCGCTCCCATGGCTGGGAGCTATCTCAACTCGATCCTCCGTTCAGTCATCCCGGCAGGTATGGTGTCGTTGGCTCATGCAATGGAGTCCCTTGGTTTATGCATTTATGACAAAGACAACCCCGATCTCTCAGATACGTATTTATGCAGAACCCATTAATCCACCAGTGCATGGTCGTTCCGGAACTTCACTGTCATGTATCAGGATTGATTGCTTTTGGAATCGATCCTCTTAGTGGCCTTCTTGATGATTTCAAAGTGGTCAGCATAAATTTCTACTTTGGAGCACGCCCCGACCGCATTTCTTCTGAAGCACACATTTATAGCTTGCGGAGGAAGTAAATCGGCAATATCTTTTCTTCTTGGCTCGACGAAAACTCGGGCCATCAAGTTGTCTTCCAAATTTCCTTCTGTTGGTGCCCTCATGCTTGCGTTAACGGCCAAATCGTTTCATCGTTGGTCTTACTCGATACGGTCGTGGAGCTTTTCCGCGAAATGGCTCTGCCGGATTCAATGCCTTCTGAGGAGAAATTCAAGGCTTCATTCGATGGACGCCTATCATATAGAATCCATCGTCGGTGTTACGAATGTGGACCAAAAAACAGTTCGGCATCACCAAGTCCCGAACCAAGTTGTACACAACAACTAGAGGTAACAAAATGAGTCAAAAACTCATTTTTTTTAACTAGGTCATAAGTGAATGAGCTTAAAAACTTAAGCGGGTCTTAAATGGATCATATGATAACCTAATAGATCCTGAATATGTTTTAAATAGGTCATAAATAAGTTACTTATTTAGTTTTAAGTGTCACAGATAAGTCATTTTTATGATATGAAAATTATGATATTTTTATTTTCTTTATTTTTTAAATCGAAAAATTAATTTCTTTTTCTTTTTCCCCTCTCTCTCAACTAGTCGCCAAATGGCAAATGTCGACGACTAATCAAGAGGCGACAGATGAGCTCCCTAGGCTCCAAAGAGCTCGAGAGGCCGAGAATTGGCCAGTCTCTAATGAGGTCAAGACCTAGCCAAACTTTAGTGAGGTCGAGACATTGCGGCCATGCCAAGACCTCGCCAAATCAGCGAGCTCGGGAGACTAGGTCACGAAGTGGGAGGTGTCAGCTCAACCTCGCCTTGGCAAGTCTTGAGTGTCACTCGAGGTTAGCGACTTGACCTTGCCCTACGAAGCCTCGAGCATCACCCGAGGTCGGCGAAGTCCTGCTCGCCAGAATATGGCAAGCTGGAGGCTCGAGCCTCACAGCCTCGAGCAAGGCTTGAGACTCATTGGTGAGCTTGTTCATTTACTCGTGCGTAGCAACCGGCCGAGTAAAAGCAAAAAAATAAAATAAAATTTAAAAATAATTAAAATTTTGAAAATATAAAATATTTTTAGAAAACTAAATTATATTGCATGAAACTATTTTAACAATACTTTTTTTAAAAATCGTCAAATGTAAGTCTTCCTAAATTTGGTTAAATATAGAAGCATTTTACAGTATCAGTCCAATCGGGTATAACTCAAGTCGAGTATGGGTATGGGTCTCTAAAATTATATTATATGAAAATTAGTCAAAATGATTAAATGGGTCAATATGATTAGACCATCTTCGACCCTACCCAAACCTAATTTGACCTAACCATGTGATGCCTCTAACGACCTTCGTGTGGGCCGCTTAGAGTCGCGAGCTCTAGAAAAGTTCTCATCGTAAAGATGTTTTATTTCGGTTTGTGTTTTAGTGCGTGGTTTCAAACAGCACAAGGAGAAGGGAATTGAAAGAATTTCAAAGCTCAAGTGAACTCGCATCGTAACAATCACTTGTTAAGTTATGTGAAGAGTTTGATTTCTATTGTAGGTAGAGATCAGGGCGGAAGTATGGACATCTCACAAATATAGTTTTAGTGAAGATCGGCTCGACCGTCGACAAAGTATCTTAAGCGTCAAATACATCATGTATTTCATGTAATGTGTATTCAATCGGATACTCTTTCTCATAAAAATATATGGTTCTTTTTCTTTAAGTTTTGAAATGGTCGTACGTATCTTCTTAACATCGACGACCGATTAAAAAAATACACGATTGCCCACGAATGTGGCCCGCGGTATACATGGGGAGTATGTCATTTCGTATTCATGGTCAAAATCATATAAACAAGCCGTAGTTTGACCATTCACGCCAACATTAGGCGGCAAGCACGAGTGATGGTGATGCTGTATATAAATTATTAGCGCAGCTTGTTCGCCGCCGATCTTTTGCATGGTGCATGCGTGGTACCTAGCTAAGAAACTAAAAAGATCAAGAGGATACGCGGATTCAAATGAAAAATCTTTGCGAAAAATATGACGGGAAGAGTAGAAGCAAGATCCAATATCAAATGCTAAGGACTACAAAAGGCTGCTTGAAAAACCTTAGAATTTGTTTTAATATCTACTTCAAACATGCATATTTATCATATTTATATTGTTGGGCTCTTTTCTCAAATCGGGCCATCACAAATTTCAAATTGGATATCAAAATTCAATTTGAGACAGCACGTTCGAATTTTATAATTCGAGATATATCGGACGATACGCACAATTCTAGAGGTGAGGCATGGCAAATGACTTCAAGAGTTAAAATATGTGGGGGAGGTCGCACTCCATGGACGATGCATTAGTTTGTTTTTTTTTTTAGCATGATGAGATCAAAGCCCTTCCGAGCGACGGTACGAAGAAATTGGGTTTCCACGGCTAATCGAACAGCTTTTTTTTTTTTTTTGTTCGAGTGGAGAAGTTGGGGCGAAAGTGACGATGGGAAACTGCCCACGCGATTGCGTTTCTCAGAATTCTGGTCAACTTCGCCGAAAGAACAAAAACCAAAACCAGCAAAAAAGGGGACAACCAAACCTTAAAAATTCAGACAGGAACGTCGAAACCAGGGCGGGCGGAGGAAGGGAGATGGGTCCAGGAAAGCGGGATAAGCAAGGAGGTGGACCTTGGACCCTTCCCACGCTCGTGCTTTTTCGTTTCATAATTGATAAGAATAGAAAAAGGAGAGAGAGATGGGGATAATTATATATTAGAACTAGTAAGAAAATTTCGACCTGCATTGTGCTGCTCTCCGGATCTAAGGATTGTTAAAACCGTGGGCTTTGCCCATCCTTTCTTTACTCTTTGCGCTCCACAAACCAATTCAGCAGAATTTAGCATTAATCAGCAGTGTACCTTAAGATATGCTCTCTTCCTTTTGAGCACCCCAACCTTCTCTTCCATTTTCGCAGCTCCCCTGTGATGATTTGTATCTCTGTCGGCGAACAGAACTTTCGAAATAAGTTCGAAACGATTCTTCTTTTTCAGCGAAAATGGAGTATCAAATGACCTTATGCCCGGGCTAATCCATGAGGCTTTACCTCAGTCCGCGAGGTGGCTGGCTTGGCCCCTAACGTCGATACAGGTGATCGACGCGCTATGATTCAAACGCGGATCTGTTAGATTCAAATCAAGCGCTTAACCACTCAGCCAACCCCTTAAAAATTAATTCGAAGATTTCTTCACTAACTTTATAATATAAATAATGTGAAATGTACACCGAAGAGCTCACCGAATACAACAATCGCCGATAATCTAATCGTGGATTAAATCATTTGTAAATCGACTGGAAGTACTATCCTATTTCCAAGTGATTAGTGGGGATTATCCCCGTCGTTCGAAACGGGTGATTGCTCACATGCTGCGTAAAGCTCCATGAATCCATTGGATCATATAACCAAATGCTAAGAAAGTGCTCCCTTTCCGGAACATCTGTGAAGCGAAGTTGCCTCTCCCGCTCGTTTCCTATTAAAACGACGCAACGTGACATTGGCTGGGCTTAGAGCAGAACGCGCACTCCGGCAGGGACAAAAGACAGCATATTCTCCAGCGAAATACTCCTTCCCTGGTGCGATCCGTCATATCGTATCCACAGATACTGATGCTGGGTACGCAAGATACTGTTTGTACACCTAATGTTGTCCCCATTAACAAATCAACTCAAAAGGGGGCGGCATTCATTTTATGCATTACTTCTTTCTAACAATGGGCTGCCCATCTCCCCCTTTCCACCACTTGCCACCCCCCCTTCGATGCAACGTGGCGTCCCGAATTTCCCAAAGGCAAAATGAATAAACCACCATGCTTCTCCATGCCCTGGGCTCAATCGCAGAAGGGAACATTCCATCCTCATATCAACACCCCCCATCCCATCTCCCAAACAGTGAAAAGTTCATAAGAAAAGAAGAAGAAGAAGAAGTAAATGAGATTAGCTCTGCTTTGTGTTTCACTAATCATCTTATGACAGTTGGTCCATGGATTTCCTATGGACATCCATGCCCCCTCCCATTGCCACCTCAAAATCACCTCCCAATTTGTCCAAAACTAGGGGTGGTCACAGAATCCCATGAGCTAAAAGACATAATCACACTTCATCGTCAACAGGAAACCATTTCTTTCTCTCTTCATTCCCTCTCAGAAACTGCCTACGTTTTCCCATCAACCTGAACCTCCTCCGGTTTCAGTTTTCTTGAATCACAGAAAGCAGCAAAAAGAAGCGAAACCCATCTCATGCACCGTCCAAGAAAGCAAACTAATTCACTCCATTTGCCCGAACACATAATATAAATCATCTATCCCTCTCTCTTGCCCTTCTCTCTCCATCTCAGTGATATTAATCACTGCCAAAATTTCCTCAGAGAAGGGCAATATTATTCAAGAAATGGCAGCATGCACAGTCCACACAACCCAATCCCTCAACCCCGCATGCTCATCATTCGCAACACCATCAAAAGCCACCCAATTGGGAAGCTTAGGCTTCCACCAGAAGCAGGTCCTGCTCTGCACTTATGGCAATAGAGCCATGATGACCAAGAGAGGAGGGATCACCATCCAGAACCACCCGTCACCACCCTGTGTGGCCATTTGCTCGGCGGCCGGCAGTGGTGACACACTGGTGATCGGCCTGGCTGCCGACTCGGGGTGCGGGAAGAGCACCTTCATGAGGAGGCTGACGAGCGTGTTCGGAGGGGCGGCCGAGCCCCCAAAGGGCGGGAACCCGGACTCCAACACCCTAATTAGTGACACCACAACTGTGATATGCCTGGATGACTACCACGCCCTGGACAGGACAGGGAGAAAGGAAAAGGGTGTCACCGCACTCGACCCGCGCGCCAACGACTTCGACCTGATGTACGAGCAGGTCAAAGCGCTAAAGGAAGGGAAGGCAGTCGAGAAGCCTATCTACAACCACGTCACCGGCCTCCTCGACCCCCCGGAGCTCATCATGCCGCCCAAGATCCTTGTCATTGAGGGTCTGCACCCAATGTATGTTACTTATCTCTCTCTCTCTAGTTATGGGAACTGATAATATCGATTTCTGCATAATGTAGTCGAGAAAGAAAAGAAAAGAAAATTCAAATCGATGTTACACGGACTAGCTCATAGAGATCAATAAGATTTTACGAGTATTTAAAGAGTTAGAAAATTTCAGGATAGATCGACAAAGTTATTAAATAGACTAGTATTAATACTATCGATTTTTGTGTATGGGATTGATAGTTATGCTACACCCTCCTCTTTGGAGATAAAAAATGCTTTGATGTGCTTCACTTTTTTTTTTCCTCAACTGATTGCACTTCCCAATGGATTTTAAGAGCAGATCTTTAAGCTGCATTTTATGGTTGAGGAATTGTCGTTTTTCTTTAAGAGCTGGGCTGTAAACTGGCCCATGTCTTCCACGAAAGCACAACTAATTATCAATCTTTGACCCGGAAGCATAACAGGAGTTTTCCTCACGGGCTTAGCCTATTAAACAATCGAAACTTTGACCCCTTATTGACTCTGGACCCGCAGATTTAATCTCTGTGACAAACTGGGGAATTTGCAGGTTTGACCAACGCGTAAGGGAGTTGCTGGACTTCAGTATTTACTTGGACATAAGCAATGAGGTGAAGTTCGCTTGGAAGATTCAGGTAACACGAATCTGCTAATCGCTGGATCGTGCCTCTCTCAACATACGCCGGAGAATGCATGACTCATGTTCTGACAAAAATTTGACAAAAAATGCAGAGAGATACGACTGAGAGAGGACACAGCCTTGAAAGCATCAAAGCTAGCATTGAGGCCAGAAAGCCAGACTTTGACGCTTATATAGGTAAAGATGAAACCAATTTTGTCGTTGATTAGATTTGCATATTAGGACTAAATTCACACGAGACATCAATATTAGTGTCCATTGTCCGTGTAGAGGTCACGCTTGTCTTTCCCCGTAAAAAGGGAAAGGAAAGTTACCATTAACTCTTTAGCATTCTTTAATTTCTCTTTTTCAAAACTTGCAGATCCACAGAAGCAATATGCAGATGCAGTGATTGAAGTGTTGCCAACGCAACTCATTCCTGATGACAACGAAGGGAAGGTGTTGAGAGTGAGACTGATAATGAAGGAAGGAGTGAAGTACTTCAAACCGGTTTACCTCTTCGACGAGGGCTCAACAATCTCATGGATTCCTTGTGGAAGGAAACTCACCTGCTCTTACCCTGGCATCAAGTTCTTCTACGGCCCTGACACTTATTTTGGCCATGAGGTAACCATCTGCTTCCATATGTTTCTTCATGTTTTTTTTTTCTCCCAAAACTAAGAATCTGTTAACTAGGTTTCGTAATTTCACTGCTTATTGCTCGTCGCACTGTAGACTCAGCTAATAGCAGTAAAGAAAATGTATCGAGGCCACGTGTTCTGTATGTTCTACGTTATGAGATCTTCATTTTCTAAGTTTTTTCCATTCATCGAATGAATGAATCATATCTAGTGAAGTTTCCATTCTACCTAGAAATTCTTTTGGATCAAGTTGTCTGTCTCTCTCTCTTTCTCTTAGGAATTTATATTTTCAGTACAAAGAATATGCAGAGGAAAATGAGCAGGGTGAACAAAACTATTTTAGTTTGTCTTACCTCAAAATCAGTCACCATCCATTTGGAAACTTCCGTTAAGATTGGTCCTTTTGTTAGCGTCACTGCCAGCTCTATAAATTTATAATTTAGATGCTTTTTTATTTTATCCTCTCTGTTTTGGCTTATGGTGAAAATCTTCTTCTTCTTCTTTTATTGTCTCTAATTGTAGGTGTTTGTGTTGGAAATGGATGGGGAATTTGACCGACTAGCTGAGCTGATATATGTGGAGAGCCATCTCAGCAACATCTCCACCAAATTCTATGGAGAGATTACCCAGCAAATGCTCAAGCACTCTGATTTCCCTGGGAGCAACAATGGCACAGGCCTCTTCCAAACCATCGTTGGCTTGAAGATCAGAGACCTCTTTGAACAAATGGTTGCCACCAAAAGGGGTGCTCCACTGGAAGCAGCAAAAGCTTGAAACCTTCCACATGGCAGGAAAAAAAAAATCACCCACATTAATCTTAGTCCCTCAAGCCCTACATTCTCCTTTACCATTTTTTCTCTTCTTATTTTTTTCTTTACCCCATCACCCAATTTTTTTCTTCCCTTCACACTTCGACCAGAGTAGAGGAGAACACTCGGCATGTATTTACTTCTCCCCACTGTAATTTCAATCCAATTTGTAACATAGAGGAATAATTGCAGAAGATCATACATTATTAAGAAAGCAATTACGAGATAAGACGGAGCATTATCTGCTACAAACTTGTGTTATCCATGACCGTCCAGAAAAGAAAAAAATCAATCACGCTGTTCGAAACAGAGGAATTGAGACAGAGCTTGTCAAGTCATCATTCTCAAACTTAACATCGACCTTAATACACAAGGTAATATTTCTTTACCGTGTCCATAATGTAAGAGAGTCTGCTGGGAATGTAAAGATGATATGGCAGCCTCTAGACCATTTTGAAATTCTAACACAAATAAGAAATCATATAGCGAGAATATTGTCAAATCATAGTCTATAAATTGAATAATGGCCATTAACTCCACACAGTAAACGAAACGTGCCTGTACTTCTATCATCCAAATCAGTTAAATATGCCAAGAGGCAACAACAAAATCAAGCAGGTGAGAAAAATGATGAGGCATGCGCTCTGTGTAAAAGGAAAACACAAAGTTTTTAAAATGAGACCGCTTTCTCTATGCTCGACAAAAATTGTTAAAGGATCAATACTTACAAAGACGGTGATGCCGCATGTTGTCTGTTACAACAAAATACAAGCAGAGACGTATAACTCTCTTAGTATTATTATAAAATTGCCTTTAAGCAGGGACACTACATACAAAAAACCTTCAAAAAGATCAATGAAAAACTAGGAGAAAAAGTATAAGAACCTTTCTACATAGTGATAAGACACTCAACAGCCATTATTGAAGCCACCCACTCCATTAAAATGAACAATCTGTAATTTGTGTAACGCAGAATTCTGTACTCATGTGTTTGCGGCTGTCGTGATTAAACCGCAATTTATTAGAGGACTGATCAAAATTGAAATCAATTTATATCCTCTTCCTTGCTTAGCTATCATCTCAGGAATCATAGCCAGAAAAATACGGCCCTCACATTCTAGAAGTCAACAACTTCTTAAGTTCCCTCCGAAGAATCTTTCCAGCAGCTGATTTCGGAATTGAACTGGTGAAAACTACCTTCCTCGCTTTCTTGTAGGGAGCAACCTATAAGCACAAAGAAGTGTATGTTCAAAAGCTACGCTCATTTAATCATCAAGAAAGATGGGAAAAAAAAACGGTCGAGTGTGTTTAACACTTTAAAAAATCATTTGTTTCTGCTATTTTCTTTTCTAAGCAACATAACTTGGAAAATGTTTAATTTGTGATGTGTGCATGCGGGATGACATCTAATTAACTTGATGGAAAAACCTGTGCAGCTAAGTAGTCCATAACAGCTTCCTCAGAAATATTGCTTCCAATTCTCCTGACCACGAATGCCACGGGTATCTCACCTGATTCTTCATCAAGGGCACTGTATGGTACAAAGAGAACAAGTAACAGCATATCACTAGATCAAAACACGAGAAATTTAGAATTTTAAGAAATTGAACTAAATCAGCATATGATTAAACTTTTCTTTCCAGTCATGGACGTATTTTATAGCAAGTGAATTGGTTCCTTGATCTTTTTTAACTATATTAACTCCCAGAAACAATAATTTGGATAATTCGGCTGCATGATAACTGAGATGCTTCTGAGTATGCATTTTCTCAGTCTGAAAATCTATGTAACAGGAAGGAACCGACTCCAACCTCGAGTCAAAGCTAGCGAGGCTTTTTTTTTTCTTCTTTTTTTCGTGGGGGTGGGGGGGAGGGAGCATTGTAGTCTCACTCACCCAGTTACTGCAACATCAACGATGTCGGGATGGATAACTAATACAGCCTCCAGATCAGCAGGAGCAATCTGTTGGCAGAATACGATGCCACATCAAGTTAGATAGTAATATAAGAAAAATTAGTTTGTCAAAGAGTATGTAAGAGCTTATTGCAATTGTTAATCTCGTAGAAATTCATGTTCATTGATAGTCTCCTTTTGATACATTGAGATAAAGTGAAAATAAAAACTGTAGCACCATTTTCACATTTCAGCATTATGCAGAGAACTGACCCATCTCTAAAAAACCACTTGGAAACGCAATATTTGGCAATTCTGTGACAACCATTAACTGTAAAGCTCTTACCTGAAAGCCCTTGTACTTTATAATCTCTTTAACTCGATCGAGTACATGCAAAAATCCATCCTGATCAAAATGAACAATATCTCCAGTATGTAGCCAACCATCCTCGTCAACCATTAACCTAGTTGCATCAACATTATTCAAGTACCCTGAAAAATTGTAGGCAGATTTGAATATCTTACTTTAAAAGGAGATAAAAAAGCGATGCATGCATATACACCCTGCATACCATTGCTTTGCAGGAAAATCATTTGAAAATAGTAGTTATTTAAAAGACCAACAAATCTAGCACTATTATTGAATCCTCAGAAGCCAGAAAGAAACAAAGAAGATGCTGGAATAATATTCTAAGCACGGAGGTCATATGCAACCTATAACACAGATTTATGCATAAACAGACATAGTACTACCATTGCAAAGAAATTTGAGCACATGGTTCTTTTCCAAAAATTAAAACAAATCTAGAAATAAAAAAATTCCTACCACCTGCTTGTAAGTCCAATGAGAAATTCAAAAAAGAAAAGAAAGAGATATTTTTACCTTTCATGATTGCAGGTCCTCGTAACAAAAGCTCGCCACTACTGCCTGGAGGCAAGAAGGATCCAGTCTTGCAGTCCAACACCCTGGCTTGCATATTTGGAGCCAAAAGTCCAATGGAAACATATTTTCGACACTTCTCAGTATTGAAGCCTCGGGTTCCAACTGCTGTAGACTCAGTCATGCCATAACCCTGCCAACCAGCATAATCAATGACTTGACATGCCTAAACTGCAGAAATCCTTGCGATCCCCCAACATACGAATATTGCTTCTCAAGTGAGGCTATGACAGGTTCAAATTCAATCAACTCGAACTAAATTTTTCCATCTGAAAAGTGATTGGGAAAAGGGTAAAAGAAGTCCGAACTTCCAACACTTTTCAGTGTTTCAGCTGCTTTTAAATGTCTGCGGATCAAATGAATTGCCCAGAAAACCCAAAACAAAGGAAAAGAAAAATTCCTAAATTTAGTTTATTTCTTGCAGAGCAGAACCAGGGAAATCAGCATATCCTAGGAACGAAAAGAAACTAGTTGGCTCGATTGGCCCCGGCAGAGATATAGAACCAAGAAAACAACTAGAGTCATGCAAGTTTCATGATCCCAACCTGAATGAAGTCAACATGAGGAAAGGTCTGAACAAAGTCATCAATGCTCTTCCTGCTGAGAGTAGCAGCCCCACAAGAGACCTGCTTCAAACTCCTTAAGCCACTTCCACTGGCACACTCCACAGTCCTGGTCAGGGCTGTCAATATGGGCGGAACCACAGGGAAATGGGTGACTCCATACTTATCAATGGCCTTGACCACCTCGTCGGGATCGAACCTCCTCATCACAACTACAGTAGACCCCAACGACAACAGTCCCAAGACAAAGAGCGATATGCCATATATGTGAAACATTGGCAGGACAGCCAAATAGACGTTCTCGGAGCTTGGGTACTCGTACTGAGAGGCTTCGAACCTCACGAAGAGCTCGCACATGGCGATGAAATTACCATGTGTGAGCACGACCCCTTTGCTTACGCCCGTAGTGCCGGATGAGTATACTATCGCCGCCATATCTTGCTGCTTCACGATGGGTCTCTTGAAAGAATCAGATTTTCTCGACAAAAGCATGTGAAAATCCACAAACTCGCAATCTCTCGAACCATAACATACATCCTCTGGCACAGCAATGGCCGAAACAGCCAATGCCTTGAACATGTCGCACTTGTCGGACGAAGTGAAAGCGAGACGCACATCGCACTCCGAAACCCGTCGCTCTGTCTCCGACCCGCTGCTCAGTGGGTTCATCGTGGTGACGACCCCGCCACAGAACAGGACGCCCAAGAAGATAGCGGGGTAGTAGACGGAGTTGGGCAATTGGAGGAGGACGACGTCGCCCTGCGAGACGCCCATGCTGCGAATCCCCGAAGCCATGCATTGGACGAGAGAGCGGAGCTCCGAGTAGGATATGGACGAACCGGACGGAGAATCGACGAGGGCGGTGGAACCGTCGTGGGTGCGCGAGAAGAGGTGGGAAACGACGTCGTGTACCGGGTCTGAAGGGAGATTGACGGGAGGATGCTTGCTGCAGTAGATTCCGGTGGCGGGCGAGTACCAGGGAGGAGGGCGTGTCGTCCGAGGGCTGGCCTGCATGATCGAGGGGTCGGTTGGCGACCTTCTTGGGATGCTGCGATTGCAGAGGAAGTGCGAGGAACGTGTTTGTTTATTTGTGTCAGTGCGCGAGCGTGCGGGTCACAGAGACACGGCGAGAGAGAGAGAGAGAGAGAGAGAGAGAGAGAGAGAGAGAAGAAGCAAGAAGCATAATAAGGAAGAAGCAGCGGAGAAGAGGAGGCTGCGGGATGGGTTCGTCATGCGAGAAATGTGAGCCCTTGGACCCTGCCAAGATTTGTTGGCTTCTTCTCGCTTTGTTATCTGCCATAGCCATTGAAAGTTAAAAGAGTATCCCTGTTTTCGCACCCCAAACCTGTTCTGGTTCCCAATCCACCTGTTAATTTCACATCAATCTACGATTACCTTATTTATGGTGAATCCAAATACATATGTCTTGGGTCCATAAGGATCTTTTCCCTTTTTTGAATTCTTTTTCTAAATCGATTTATAATATCTCATAATTTAAATTGCACTACTATCAAAATATGTATATCGAATATTATCATCGAAAGATAGTCTAAAATGATATCCTTTTTTCATAATGAAAAGTATATGGGCTGCCCCTACTGATTCTCTAATGAAGTGCTATCGTTTTCTCAAAAAAGGACATGGAGTAGATATTGTTTCAAATAAGGGTCTAAAGTGCCATATTTATCTCAAATAAGAACTGAAGTGGTTATGACTATTTCAAATAATGGCCCAAAAAATTCAAAAGACGAAAATGCCATCATCAGCACGTGTAGTCAGACTCTTCTTTTGATATTGATTAATCACTTCAAACCCCTTACTTAAAACATAATCTACTTCAGATCCTTATTTAAAATCTCCAGGCCTTTATTTGAAACAGTGTCCACTTCAAATCCTTATTTGAGGTCCTTATTTGAAACCTTCCCCTAATCAAATGATAACAGGACTTACATTGTCATAACTGCATTGCGAACAAAGAATTTGTCATCATCGATCCAAGAAGGCCATAACCCTTTTAGGCAAGCCAGGAGGATAGCCTTTATTTGTTGGGCCTGTGAAGCCTTATTAAAAGATCGTCTGCTATGGGAGAAATTACAAGATGCCCTCATAAAAATTTGCCAGTGAGGTCCATGAAGTAAGAAGACTTTTCTGTTCGTTTGATACGATGTAGTTTCATAGTATAAATTAAACCTAGTTTATTCGTACTGACCCAACAAAAATGCTTGATTAGGTTAAATATAGTATTAGATTTGAGCTCGCCTTGATTACATAGAAGCACTACACCAATTGACTCAACTATCCTCCAATTCAGTCTGTGAGCCTCTTGAGTCATTAATTCTAGTCGTGCAAAACCAATCTCGTATTCTCTTTTTATTTGTAAAGTTTAAGAATAGCCTAAATGAAGGGCCCACGCACTACGATGTAGATACTCAATCTTAACAAAGAGTGGAGCCAGCTTAATTAGTCCCGAAGTGGGATTTAATTAGTTAACAAATAAGGATTAAACTATCTGTTAGTATCTCGAAACTTAGCGTCAAAAATTACTTGACAAACTTCATATTTGTTCATTGCCAAACACAAGGAAAAGTTATTTTGAACATGCATAAATATAAGATTTGGAGTTGTAACATTAGCTTTTTGAAAATTTTGGCCATGTTTAATTGGTGGCAACGAGATTTTAGTGGGCTTTGACTCAGAAGAGCAATGGGTCAAATTAATATGCTGTTGAATATTCACACTTGTAATGGAAAAATGTACATGGATTTCTCTATGGGGTTGATCCAGGATGGATAAGCATCATCTCGGACTAACTAACAATGTCCCGTGATTGATTGGTCGAAATTAAGACAGATCGATTATGATCCGAGACAAACGTATGGGTTATTGCAACCAGCAATGTTGAAGGATCGATGGGGAAAAATATCGTTGGGTGGCCATAATGATTAGGCTGTGATGACAGCGGAATGACAAAGAATTGCTTGGGGCATAATAATGGTGACCGACGCTTAACCTAGACCGATGTGCTACCACTCGGGACTGATCGACCACAACCCAATATTGATCAAGATAGCATGACAATGAGCAGCAAACAAGTCGCATCCGACAATACCGTTATCTGCAAATTCGGTGACAATGCTCGTATATTATGACTGTAAGTAACTTAAAAAATAAGTGAATCTACAAGCGTATCTACTTACCTCGGATCTCTTACAAGATCAATTCGGATTGGCTATGGTTCGTTTAGAAAATGTGGTTAGAGGAACTATATGTGGAGCAATTAGGCATAAATTGATACCGACTCCTCAGAATTTGGTAACTTCAACTCCATTAACAACCACTTATGAATCTTTTTTCAGATTACACCCATTATCTCAAGTTTTAGATCGAACGAATCCATTGACACAAATCATGTGACATGGAAACCATGTTGATTCGATCGTTCACATTCATTTAAACTCAATCCCATCTCCTCTACAGAACAGGGTGCTTCGATACCCGTCACCTCGTCATTTCAAGTGAGCAAAACGTGGTTAGGAGAGGCATGAACAGGAGTCAAGTCATTTATTACGTCCACCGCTTGGAAACCCACGAATAGAACGCATAATTAGGACCGAAGGAGTAGGTTAGCTAAAGAAAGCAAGCAAACATCCAAAATCTGTTCAGAAGTCGTTCTTCCCATTGAATACACTATAAATGCACGCAAAAAGAAAAGTTGGCGGTCCTGAAACTCCTCCACCGTCAATCTGAGCTGATGCAACATACGCTTAATGAGTAAACCAGATTGATCCATCTTGGACAACAGTGAATTGGTGACTCTGTATCCTCGACGTATAGGACTTTATAATGAATTGGCTCTCAACGCACAGGGATTCCAACCCGCAAATGAGTAA
This sequence comes from Melaleuca alternifolia, assembly GCA_019926035.1. NCBI lineage: Eukaryota > Viridiplantae > Streptophyta > Magnoliopsida > Myrtales > Myrtaceae > Melaleuca > Melaleuca alternifolia. Next base: position 329,756 of record JAGKPW010000079.1, read on the forward strand.
ATTAGTTTGATCCATATTGTACAATATCAAATTAGTGAAATTATAATCTTGGTATGTAAATTTTTTTTTTTTGTTCGAACTTGGTATGTAAATTGGCTCGCAGTGTGCGGGGACCCTACAGTTCGCCAATGAGATTCTTGTCCCACGTCGGAATTCTTCTTTCCTTAGTGAACTTTATAAGCCAACGTAGAGGGGGAATCAGACGCTGCCCGACTAGGAGTTTTGACCCTTCAGTGTTAATCAGGGCGCATTTGGGAGAGCGTTTGGGGAAAACACTTCAGATCAAAGGGTGTTTTCAAGACAGGGGTGCTAGGATAACAAAAAATAATGTGCCAAGGACTAAATTTTATTGATTTTGGCCAATTAGAGCCATTTGCAAATGGGGTACCCAATGTTTCTAACAGTTCCCCCATTGGTTTGATGAAGTCCAAAAAGCACCCCTGTTTGAAGAAATGAAATTGCTTATTGGGTCTATAACCGCAAGCGCGATGGAAGACTCTTGGATTGACAATGCATTCTAATTTCAGGAACAAATTATGAAGAGCTTACTTTGTGGACCTGAATTTCCCCATTTTGGGTTCGCTTCCTCCACTTTGTTGCAGTCTTTTGAAATTCTTCTCTGTCAGGTGATCTTTTTTCCTTAGTGGCTGTCCATTAATGCCCCCTAGTGAAAGGGCCCCCCACGTCACGGGAAGTGACGTTAGGGGATCTGGGTCCAGTTCTTCTTCTATATTGCATCCATTTCCTTATTTTCATGAACAGAAGAATCAAGATCTCTCACGTGTACATTTGAAGTATTCAGAGACCATGCACGGTTCAGCCTACGCTAGTGCCTTTTGAACAGGCTTTGGATGAAGGAGGATCAACCGATCAACTCTCATTGACTAATATGGTTAATAGACTGAAAATATGGCTGCCAATTATGGCTAATAGACTGAAAATATGGCTGCCAACTATTATACATGAAGAACAGAGTGCTTTTGTGGGTGATGGGCAGATTCAAGACAACCTTTTCATTTTTCAGGAGGTTATTCACCAGTTAAGAACCAGAAGAAGAAGAAACAAATTCCAAGCAGTGATGAAAATAGACATGGGAAAGGCCTACGACAGGATTGAATGGGATTTTCTTGAGGTTTGCATGATTAAAATGGGTTTTCATGTCAACTGGGTGGCTTGGGTTATGCAATGCATCTCTACAGTAACTTATGCTGTTAAAATGAATGGGGAGCAGTTACCTTTTTTCAAACCAACTCGAGGAATCAGACAAGGAGATCCAATCTCCCCCTACCTGTTCATCATTATGACCAATGTTCTGTCAGTCATGATAAAAAAGGAAGTTAGTATTGGTAATATCACAGGAATTAAACTTAATCAAAGGTGTCCTACTCTTTCTCACTTGATGTTTGCTGATGATTTACTCTTATTTCTGGATGGGAGAGTGGCAGAGTGCCAAAATGTCTCGGCTGTGATTAACCAATACTGCTATGCATCTAGCCAGACTTTGAATCTTAATAAATCTGGGATGTGGTTTAGCAAGAATTGCCCTGTTGACTTAAGGAGAAACATGACTACTGAAATGAGAGTTGAGGAAATGCAGCATCTGGGAAATTACCTGGGAATCCCTTCTGATTGGGGGAGATCCAAAAGACAAATGTCTACCTGGATTTTGAATAGAGTATGCAAGAAGTTAGAAGGGTGGAAAGAGAAGATGCTTTCTAAGGCTGGTAAGGAGATTATGTTAAAAACAGTGATTCAGGCCATGCCACAATATGCTATGTCAATTTTCCAACTTCTTATTTCAATCTGTCGAGCAATTGAAAAAAAAGTGGCAGATTTCTGGTGGAGAACAGAAGGCTCTAAAAGAGGCATGCATTGGAAGAGCTGGAATGTTTTGAAACAAAGGAAAGATAGTGGTGGTCTAGGCTTTCGAGACCTGGTGGCTTTCAATCAGGCTATGCTTGGAAAACAGGCATGGAGAATTATCCAACAACCTAATTCACTGAGAAGTAAATTGTTCAAAGCCTTATATTTTGCTAACACAGACCTATTGCATACCAGGAAAAAATCTAACTCTTCTTGGGGCTGGCAGAGTATCATGGTAGGGAAAGATGTACTTTGTCAGGCTACTCGGTGGGTTGTTGGTAATGGCCAAACAATCAACATCCGGGAGGATAAGTGGCTGTCCAAAGGATGCATTGGTGGACCTGCAAACAGAGAAGATCCAATACGAGTGTCAGAACTGATAGAAGAGGAAAATTTCTGTTGGAATGAACAAAAAGTAATTGATATCTTTGAGGACGAAATTGCACATGATATATTGGCTATACCTCTAAGCCCCCATAACCAGAATGATATGATGATTTGGGAATTGATTGCTAATGGGCAATTCACGGTGAAAAGTGCTTATAATGGGTTGAGAGCTCAGCAGATCAAGAATTTACCTACTCAAGCCTCTTCCTCCTATGTTGCTCCGAGAGCTCTGTGGCTAAAAATCTGGAACTCCAGCATCCCTCCTAAGAACAAGTTCTTTCTTTGGCAAGTTTCTCATAACGCATTAGCAACAAAAGACAATTTAAGGAGGCGGAAGGTGACTCAGGACTGCTTATGCCCTATTTGTCTTAAGGAAACAGAGACCATTGAACATATGCTATTCTTATGCCCTCGGCTCAAACAAATCTGGAGTAATCCTAGCATCAGAGTCAAGGTAAATAGCCTATCGATTACGAGGGTTGAACTTTTTCTAGAAAATTATACACATACCTCAGTGTCCTTCGATTTCTTGGCTTTGCTCCTTTGGAAAATCTGGAAATCAAGGAACGATTCTGTCTTCCGGAACCTGCGATTCAACCCAGAACACATAATCTCATCAGCAAAAGTTGATCTTCAAAGCTTTCAACGGTGGTCAGAAGCTAAAGTGAGGAAAAATATGAAAGACTTACCGGAAAGCATATGGCTTTCTCCTCCTCGGGGATGTTTGAAGCTAAACGTTGATGGCTCTTACGATCCAGACTCCGGTGAAGGTGCTGTGGCTTGCGTCGTCAGAGACGATCGAGGAGTTTTGGTGGATGGATTTGCTCGAAACCTTCGAGTAGCTTCGGCCCTAGAGGCAGAAGCGAAGGCAGTCGTCGAAACCCTAGAATGGGTTCGTGGGAGATACGACGACGGAAGACTTCTAACCCTTGAAACAGATCACTTCGATCTGGCAACCGAGATAAGTGGACTAGCAGATCACCCGCACTGGGAAGCGCGTACACTTATCAAGGAAGCCCAAGCCCAAGTAAGAAGAATCCCGAATTTGATAGTAGCCCATTGCCGAAGAGCCCAAAACAAAGCTGCTGACTGGGTTGTCAAAGCTCAAAGGACGAATTTGCTTCCAAAAAATTGGGTTTTATACCCTCCTCTCCCTTTTGTTGATTTACTTAGTGCGGAATCAAGTGATCTACTCTGTAGTTCTACCTCAAACTGAGATTAATGAAAGTTTTATTCCGACCAAAAAAAAAAAACTCTCATTGAGAATCGACCGACTTTCTATCCAATTCATTATTGAATGCGAAAGACACCCTTCAAGATCATCATTGATAGGACATTTCCTCTTGTAGATCTACTACTTTTGAAGATAGAAATGATAATTTACCCATGTATCTTTCGATAGAAATTATTACTTACACATGTATCTTTTGCTCTGTCCAGCTGGGTCAAACAGCACCAAACGCAACACCTTAAATAAAGGAAAAAGTGGGGCTTGGGTAGCCATATCCAATTCTCAGGTCTTGCGAGAAGGTGCTACATGTACTTTAGTTATAGCAGAACTTTGCACCTACGAAAACCTCGTCACTTTCCCGGGAAGATTGAGACGGCATTAATGCCCATGGATTATATGGCCATTGGAATCACCTTCGTTGAATTTCGGCCGTCAATCATGAACGGCTGAGATTTAGTATTGGCGATCCAATGGTTTTAAACTGTAAGAGCATCGATGTTATTATGAGCATTGGCGATCCAATGGCTTCAAATTGTAAGGGCATCGATGTCCTCACTGCTTAATAGACTAACCCCTCTTCCGCATTATTTTCTGGGGGCCTCCTCCAGGTACAAGATAAGATGGACCATCACCTGACCAAATCTCCCCAAGAAAATGAACCGTGTCCAAGAGAAAATATCAGAAGAAGAGGAAGCTGAGTCAAAGGAAATTCATCTCCAGAAGATATTGCAAACTGTTTGCATCATACAGACGACAGAGACTAACAAAATAGTAAACAAATGACGTAAAAAAAGAGTGCGACCATCTATCATCGAAAATAAGCGATGCCGAATGTCGAGTTCTTGAAAAAACCAGTTAGACTTAGTCTGTAGAACCCATCAATGAAAGCCCTCGGCCTCATATGGCTCTGTCTCATAGCAATCAATGTTATGGGGCGAAAAGGAGGGAGTTATGCTTGGTTTTCACATCCCAAGGGAGAAATCCGAAGATGAGAGTACTACCGTTTCTCTACATTGACCTCAATTAACTCATCTTCTTTTGCTTCGAAGGGCTGGAAAATCGGGTGCAAGTAGGCATCAGCTAAGTAAGCCTTCAAGTTCAGACCTGCTTCCGCCTCCCGTTCCGCTATATCTTTTGCCATGGCTTCCTGTAGGGAAAAAGAGAAAATACGGCTCAAACCACATTCACAAAGATCGAAAGATGTGGGTTGTGACTGCAAGTGGACAATCTGCATAAATTGCGCTTGATGATCATGCTGAAGACCTTGAAGGGCGTTGGCAAAGTGAAAAGAGCTCAGCACCAGGTCTCTTCTTTTGTTGGACATTTAATTGGGTCACATACACTACTGTCAGACTTTTTAACCATGAAACCTTTGACTCATCATTCTGCTAGGCAGACCAATGACGCAAATAAGCACAGTAACCACGGTGAGATCAATAACATTCCAAGCCACAACACCCCACTTTTCCTCGTGAATGAGGGCATGATGTCCAATACCTCTAGTCATTTGTGAAGTGATCCCGGTACCTTTCTTATTTTCAGTTGATATCCCAGTACTTCTGACACCAGTGAGTATGGCTACTCATCACAAATTTCATCAGGGTTTCTCCTTGACATGACCTCTCCTGTACTATGATAATATCCGAATATTGTGGTGCAAGTTAATTTATTGCTATGAGGAAAACCTTGAAAAGCAAAATCTACATTTAACGATGTAAACAAAATCTATCAGCTAATAGTGACGAAGATACCTAATTTATTACAAAAGACCCACAGGAGGAATGCAAACATTCTAATTAAAAAATACTAAAGGGAAAGTTGATCGATGTCTATGACCCTAAGACTCTTACTGGGCTAAGTGTTTTAGTGCCCATTGATAGCCATAACTCATCAGTGCTTTTAGGTTCTGCCTGCAGAAACAAACGCCATCAAGTCATAGGCAAGCCCTGTTGTTAATGACAAGAAACCCACCTTAGGTAGGCAATTTTCAGGCCCTTTAAGATAAGGTCACTTAAACGTAAGCAAATCTCAAATGCAACATATTGATCTTCAGTAATCATCTGCTTTTTCTAGCTTATTTACAGTGATGAAGCAATAGTTTATTTCCGTTATTGGATTTGGATTTGGCTCAGAAGCCCAACCAACACAAAAATTTGCAACACCCACAACATGCTCAAGGGATGCTAATTGAATAGTCAATGGAAGAAGTATCTCTAAAAGCTTGGATAAACGAACATCAAGGATTCATAATGAAAGTTCCAAAATCACAGAAATTTACCTCCAGTGGATACTTTCTGAAAGCTGGCTCAAATCGATGTTTGCAGTACTTGTGAAAGGACAGTGTAAGTATCGGTAAGATAACAAGCAGAGGAGTGGAGTTGGCAGCTCTTTTAGTACTGAGCAACCCCAACAAAAGAAGCTGAGATATTATTAAGCCTGCAATTATCCGACTATGAACATGTGGCCAGAATGCTGCAGCACTCTCATAACGTTGATTGTAGACATTAATTATCTGCCAACATTAACCATCGGAGGAAGCCAAACATATCAGATGCAAGTGAACATTCCCAACATGACATAAAAATGGTCCATCAAGACTAAAAGATTGAACATAGAAAAAACTGACCTGATGACGGTATACTAGATACGCAAGAGCGAAAAAAACTAGTATGAACGGCAGAAGAATCGGAGTAATCACAGCATAAACAATCCCCAAAAGAAAGTAAAGTTGAAGACTAGGGAGAGTCTCTGGAAAATCCACGCTTCCAGGGTACATTGCCTTCTCCCTGTCTCTCTCTGTCTTCACCAAAAACATATTTTTGAGATGGAATATAATCAACGGCTTTAAACGGAGAATTTCGCTGGCAATGCCAGCCCATCCGTCCACCATTATGTATGTGATGAAGAAAGTGGCCTTCATAGGTATTGACACCCCAATAGTTCTAGGAATCCTGCAAAGGTTCATAGCACAAGTAAGCGAGTTACCCTAGGAACTGAGGTTTCACGGAATATGACCATGAATTGGGGGATGAAGGATATGCACATTATGAGTAATTCACCATGTCAATGGTAGACAATGGTGAACTCAACTCATCCAGATTACAGAACTTGTACACCAGATATCCACTATGATGACGATACAAAAACATATTTGGTTACATGTCACTTAATATATGTGCTTCAGCGGGGACAATCCATATAGAAAAGCCTCAATAAGCTGAAGAGCATAGATATTATTAGCCACTCGACCCATTTCCTTGTGAAGGCATCAAATTGGAAATTGTAAATTAAATGAGAAATTGGCAACAAAATCCAGGAATAAAAAGAGAAGTTTCCATTCATAAGGATAATAAGTCATACTGCGCAGGAGCTTGATGAAGAAAAGCATGTAGCTGCTCAAAAGCCGTTCCAGTCACTATACTTCCCAGAAAGACATTCACCAACATGAAGAAGTAGTACTTTGATGCTGTTCTCCTCTCCAACATTGACAACGATATGTGTCCCTCAATTTTTGACATTAGCATCAAAACTTTAGGAAGAAGGTACAAAAAGATTTTGAGAGCAAGACCAGGGAGGAAACCTTGTAGAAATGACTTGATGAATTTCCTGCGTTTGCAAGATCAATGATTTCAAGGTGAGCCAAAGAGACAGAAGAGGAGACCATTTGGTCTCCTCTTGAAAATGACCAAATTTTCTACCTTTTCATCTTACAAGCAATACAAAGTTCTAATTGAAGTGAAGAAAATCAAAGCATGGGTAGCAATCAAAAAATGGGAGATCACGCACCAAGGAATTAATATGAATCAAGTAAATAAACTACTGCGACTTTCCAATTTTTGATACATTAGCTGCAAAATCTACAAATATGCAACAAGGAACGGGGAGGCAAGGACACGGTTGAAATGCAAATACAAATGTGAAGAACAACAGAGCAGATACAAAATTGCCAGAGTCACAAGGATGCAGTAGTGCATGAGCAAGGAGATCAAAGTCTTTGAAAGTTAAGATTATTCCAAGTGCCAACTACTATTCTCACTAATATTACTCTATTTTACATAGTTCCTAAGAAATCAAATCTCAGTTGTTTGCTTAAGAGATCACTAGTGTATCAAGGGAATATCATGCACACTTCAGAATTACACATTTTGCAAGAGCGTCCACAAAGACAAATTTTATTCCTTTCCCTTTCACGTGAAATTCGAAGAATACAGTTACTTCACTTACAGTTCTATCACTGGCCTGAGGAAAGGAGCAACTTTTTCAAGTCCTTCCAAGTTGGCAAGAGATTGGACAAAAGCAATTGGTATCATGTAAAAGAACACCAGAGCAAAGACTGCCAAGGATATCACAAGTCTCCGAATGCTCAGTGAAAAGAATGGTATGGCTAAGTTCTTCCAGTAAACGTCGCGGGGTTCCGGGGCCCAGTTGGTCAACCATAGGGTTGGATTCTTGCTTTGTTGTGTCTGTGCACAAACTGCAGCGCCCCAACGCGAATTGAAGGACACAAAGGCAACTGGCAGTATAGACTTCGAATCTTTAATAACATTCTGCCGCTCCATGGCTATCTGATATACAATGTCAAAATAGCCAAGTGTTAACATGCAGGAGTACAGAAAGCCACTGGTAACGCATGAACAGCTAAGCATTGATTGAGGGATGAAAACAAACACATAATCAAAACATACACATCACTTACTCTTTTCTCAAGGTCTTTTATCTGCTGCTCATAGTAGTCAATTGAATCTACTTGCTTGCCCCAAAGCCCACAAAAGCCTCTCTGAAAATTAAGGAGTAAGACTATCAAGTTTACAGGCTCTAACTACTGAGAAGTTGCCATTTGTATATCACAAACAGCTAATACATGTTTTGTGTGATAAAAACCCAAAACATGTACACTGGGAAGATGGTTTTTGAAGAATTATGAAGTACCTTTTTAGTTGGTCTCTTCTCCGGATGCCTTTCAAATTTGAGCTGATTATAGTCCAGCCAATTCTGGAGACTGTCTCTCTTTTTCACAAGTTTAGCAAATTTATTGGCATTGTACACTCCCTGGAGTTTAGCAAAACAGAAAAGGTCATTACTCCAGATAGAAGAAGAGACCTTAAGGTAAGCAAAGAAAGATTATTACTTGGTGACAAAGATAGTGCTCTGGGTGGTTAGTTTGAAAGAAATGGTCAACAGTATCTGATATTGACTGGCGAGGAACACGAGGCACATTTCGAACCACTACCTGCAGAAAAGTATGGCTTAACAGAAGTCTTTCAAATAGCAGGACTGTGCCAAAGATTACTAACTTTAGATCAAGAAATTTGCACTAGTAATGTTCCATTATATCAAGAACAAGACCAGCTCAGACCTCCAACTTGTGCATACCCCTACGAAAAACAATTAACAAAAATGCCATTAATATTTTAAGTACTATTTTCTGAGTGTCAGTTTGGTCAAAGCCTTCCCAACTTTGACAATTTCATGACATTCTCATTTACACCTGATATCTCTTTGGTGAGAAGGGCATAGATTGGATGAGACGGAAGGAAATTGAGAGATCATAAGAACATTGAGATATGGTTTGAGCATCCAAATTGTTAAACAATTTACATGAAGAGAGACGATAAAAAAAAATTACTGTAAGATTCCCCACAGGTGCAAAATCATATTAACATATAGCTGAAATGTGTTGACTAAAAAAATAGTAATCAGTATGCCAAATCATAACCCAGACAGATGTAATGAAAATAAGTAAGCAAGCCACTATCTTAAATATTGTTTCAGCAAAACAATAGACATAATTGCTGGAACAATAAGCAGGAGATGCAATACGCTAGTTTCTTCACGAACAATAAATAATTGCAAGTGGTATAAGTTCTAAAATGACTATTTGCACTGTAAGTAGCACATGACTGCTAACAAAGTGGTTTGCCAGGGCTTCCAAGTTATCAGAGGCGCAAAGTCTGAATTTGCTATACTTCCTATTACTGTAGCAAAGCATGAAAAGGATGAGGTCAATACTGAGAAGATACATGAGATTGCATCTTCTACTTGCAGCCTGGAGCAAATTAACAGTGGGACTCCTCTTTTGTAGGACAAAACCTTCCCAAAGAAAACTCTTAAGTTCTTAACTCCCAACACATGAAAAGAGTTTCCAGCTTATACTGCGAAAGGCTTGTTGTCCCTTGTATGGAAGCTAGCTCATTCAATAGAGGGATCAATGGTAGAGACTAGGTCCAACCTCGCTAGATCCAGAATAGACCAGGCAAATCTTTAGTGCAGCATCAAAAATTGATTGTGCTAGTTCATATTAGGCATGACCAATTCAATGGTGGTAACTCATGAAAGGAAAATATACAATCAGGAAATTAGAATTCAGTCTTCCACATCATGGATCCTTAAGCTAGATACAAAGCCTAAACAACTTACATCTCCCAAAATAATACATCTGCTCAAACCAAGCTTTAACAAATTATATAAATATCAGGTCATCTCTACTTAAGTTATGAACTTTAAGTGTTTCAAACACAGTGCTCTATCAGTGCCAGTTATCATCATGTAAGGCAAATCAGTTTGTGCAATGTACATGATAAATTGACTTGTTTAACATATATAGATGATAATGTCTTCTTGCTTGAAGAGATTATTGTCACTTAGAGAATAGTGGAGACCACAGAATGTAAAGTAATTTGTAGCTGCATGCAAAATAAGGTGCAAACAGTTATATAATGTGCCTAGGTACACCCTTGTCAAAACCACTCACATTTCTTTGTTTGGCAACTTGAGTTGTTCAATAAATCCAGGTTACATACTACCAAATTTGATCATGCATGAATAAGATGCAAAAGTGTTCGGAATTTTGGGAGAAGATGACTGAAACTTAAGACTTCAAAGAAGATATTTAGTTATCGATGATGGAATGTGGATTAAGTTTGTGCTATGTAATTGTAGTTGAAGGCTTCAGCCCATATAGCAATATATCAAATTGCATAGCATAATAATGACAAATGCAGATCGTTACATGTTCTAAGAATTAAAACTAAATACAGTGGAAAGGGTGGATGCACTTAGAATCAACTCACGCTAAACTGCTCAACATGTCTTCCCTGTGAAGCCAGGAAACGAAGCCTCATTGATGCTACATTGTCATATTCCTTGTAAAGCATGAGACAAGTCCATATGGTGAACAGGTATTCCAATCCTATATGAACAAAGAACCTGCAACAGATACGGTTGAGATGCTTAGAATGTCATACATAAATTAAGATCGATCCCAAATTCCCAATTGCTTGCTGTTAAAACACTATGGCCCGGGGGAGAAATAAAATGAGGTGATTAGAACAGTTACTATTGTCTAGCTTCTATGAAAAACATGTGACCAATATTCTGCATGTATACACAGTGTTTGGTCTTGAACAGGTATCTACCTGTATGTATAAGAGACATGAGTTTACCTTATTGATCGAGGACGGACATTTGATATTGAGAGTTTGTCAATGTTACTCATGACCAAATCTCTCTTCAAAAAGGATAATGTTCCATTTGATACATTGACTGGAATGAGAATGAGAAGCGCAATGATTGTAATCGGCACGAAAATCTTTAAGCTGTCAGTAATGAGAAAAGTATTAGTCACAAATATATTTCACTGTGAAGTTGTCTGAAAGCATCCGCTCGATGCATGGATGTTATGGCGAAAGAAGACTGCTTGCCAAGGACCTACATCACCTTTAGTGAAAACACCGAGTATTATAGGAACATTACCGCAGTAGAGCAAATAAAAGCTTTGAAACATTCACAAACATATGCATCACTTAATTTATCTCCTTTTTTGATTTATTACCACTCTCACATTTGGACTTTTGAGCACAAATGGAAATACAACTTCTCGATCGAATAGCCATGCTTCCCCATCAGAACTGTCAATGCACATTGAACAGTGCCATTTTCTGTTATAGGAACTTAAGTCATCTAACCCATCTTTGTATGTGTGGACATGACATAAGTATGTGTCTATGCACGTCTCAGACACCATGACCACCTTCAGAAAAGCCAAAACGAATGCAAAATCATTTTGTAGAGAAAGGGAAAAAATTTCTGGTCATTAAAAGATGGAGAAAGAAATTATTCTTGAAAGCGGAGAAAACTTCGTCAAAAGATCAGGGAAGCAAACCATCACAAGCTCAGATTCTAGGCTGAAGAAATGAGGCCCACAAGCCCTAAGTAACATAATGACAGGAACATAGCTGGGGCATCTCAAAACAAGATATGAATGCTTCAGATCAGGTCAAAGACTATGCGATCGTAGACATTGTTATTAAGACCGAAGGTGACGAAGCAGTAGCAAGGACGAATTTAAATATGAAGATGAGGAAGTAGCTCAAGCTCACTCATGACTGCACTCAACAAAGCAAGAGGAAAAACGAAAATGTCGGAAAAGATCAAAACTTTTCAAGCCAGTCGAGCAAGGATGCTGGCTTTAAGCGCGCTAATGACAAGACTCACACTATTTCTCCCACAAACCAAACAGGCTCCCAAAAAGAAAACAGTAGTAGCATTACATGCAGATATCATGACTATTTCCCAAGTACGGACTCTTACGATTCTCTAGCACACATTTCAGTTTCTTTCAGTGAAGCAACGCTAAATATCCAAGTAAAATAAACAAACCAAAAGCAACCTTCCCCTAGTTTTTGTCATTTCTCTAGCGCTAAAGACGAAGTTCGGAGAACAAGAGAGTGAAGATTGAAAAGCAAACCCAAGAGTATAAATCCTGAGAAAAGCAGCAGAATCGAGGCCCGCGTGGCGCAGAATCTCGTCCTCGCTCATCTTCATGGCCTGAGGCATCCAGTTCAAGAAAGTGAGGTAGGTCCGGGGGTCGAGATTGACGAACTTGCCCACGAAGTTGGCGGACCGCCTGGGGCTCGTCCTCGCGTGGTCGAGGTACCATTTGGGGAAGTAGACCCGGTCGTTGACGGGTTGGAGCCTGAGCAGCGCGAAGGCGAGCAAGAAGGCGAAGGCGCCGAGTATGTTTATGAACGCCGAGACGCCTATGTCTTGGAGGGTGGCCATGGAAGAGAAGGCACAGAGAGTGTGCGAGAGTGCGTGTAGGGTGTATGCTCGAGAGAGAGAGAGAGAGAGAGAGAGAGAGAGATGGTGTTGTGTGTGAACGAGGAAGAGAATGGGAATCGGGTACCGTGGAAGGAAGTAGAGCAGCAGCAGCAGCAGCAGCAGCAGAACGCACAGCACGGACAAAGGTGGTGAAGACCAGAGGAAACAGGGAAGGAAAGAATATTTGCTGCCTTTTCGTGAATTAATGAACTTCTTTTAATTATCTTATTTTATGTCCTTTCTCTTCTCTTCTTTTCTTTTTTATTCTTTTGGTCTAAAAGTACTTCCCTTCCTTTCTCAATTTCTATTCGGAACAGGTACCGGGGATAGCGCAATCTGTCAAGCGCCGGTAAAAAGTGTTTGACAAACGAAACCTAACGAGCGCCATTTCGTGTGTGATCGACACGTGCGCCGTGATTAAATAAATTTAAATTTAGCATTTATCAATTCAGGATCATAAAGGGCAATTCATTTGTGACATAATTCAATCTTTGATATGTGCGTATTGACTCGCTTAATCTATTTAGACATGAACCCGTGTATTTAAGTTTACGTGTAAATATGTCGCTTATTTTAAGTTGGCGCAATTAAACATGTCATAACACAGTTCATACTTATTTCAAATATTTTTTGTCCTTAAAATCGTATAAAACTAAAATTATGCTCATGTAAAAAAGAATGAAAGGGTGAATATCATCAAGAACACTGTAATGTAAATATCCTAAACATTTTTCTTATAATATGGAAAAATTCAATTTATGTGAATTTGATACGTATACTATATCTTATAGTTTCTTCAATGGTATATTTATTATACCAATATAACTTCGTGGTTTTTTACAATGCAAAACGAAAAATTTGGGTTATTTGTATTAAAATAGACAAGTTTATGATTTTTAGTGATATAAGAAAATATTTTGAGTATTTATGTCACAATAAGTATAATTCGATATTTTTTATGGTATAAACCCAAAGATAAATGGTACAATACAAACATATTTAAGGATACGAAAGTCATTAAACAAAAAAAAGCTAACTCAATATTTTATTTTCAAATTAATGTAAAGCGAATTTACCTTTCACATTTTAAAAATGTTTTAAAAATATTAAACACCAGTTATTATGTATAGACATGTTTATCATGTGTCCCGATTAACATATCGTATGGTGTTGACGCTAGGCGGATGACAACAAGTTTGATAATTGTGTACATCACATCAACGTCATGCCATCCACTTAATTAAGCACATCATTTTTGGCATTGAGACAGTTCAAAACATTTAATAAGCTCTTTGTGCGTAGATTAGATATATTCATGTGTTACGCTTGTTATGACACGACACAAACAACATGATACCCCACGAATTGCCAGCCCTAGTAATCATCACATTATGTACAAACGCTACTTCTCTAAATAAAATAAAATAAAAACTCACTTAATGCAATAAATAGAGAGGGGTTCACTTAACTAATTAAGTGATAACACGATTATTTCGCCGAAGCTTTTCAATAATGATAACTCTTTAGCGTTTCGTAAAAAATAAACAGTATTTTTTTGGCTGGAAACTAATCAAGTTTATTGTTTAACTATCAATAATTGTCGAATAAATTTTTATTTCTGTTTTAATTTCCATCACTTAAGAATTTGGCACTTACCAATTGATTAAACAATTAAGAAAGAATGTGAAAAAAAAAAAGAGCGAGGTGTTCGGGTTGAAAACAGCGGGCTTTTCCATTCAAAACTAAACGTGTCTCTCTCAATACGCGTTTCTTTCTAGTCAAATAAATTATAGGCGGAAACGAAAAGCTAAGGACCATGTTTTCTTGGTGTTCCTTATTTTCCTCAACATTGCCACCTACAATCATCCAGCTTCCAACTAATTTCTACGGTTCCGTGTTTGTTCATTGAAATAAACTAGATGGACTAGGATATTAAATGTGCTTTTTCTTTGCACGAATGGCCTGTTGTCTTAATAACATAGAAGTATATAGGCGGTGGACAGTGTTCGCAAACCAAGGAATTCAGCGTGTAGAACTTACAAATCAGAGAAGATGAACAACAACCAACACAAGAGTGGAGGAATCAAATAAAAGAACCTGACTTCGGAGTTGGAAGGAAGATCGGAAGAGCAAATTCGATTCGAGCACGACAATTCAATGCCGTGTCCTTAAGACAAATTTGCCCGCCTTAATACGTACCTAGGCCGCCGGACAATTGCCTCCCAGGATAGAACGAATCTCTGACTCTCTCTCGCGGTACTTCGAGGAGAGACTCGGCGAATGCAAGTATGTCATGTAGTGGCACCTCTTGGTGAACAAGTATGTCGTGTGTCTCTTGGTAAATCGTCACCAAGTCTGAAGAGTCACTATTGCCTTTCGGAAATAAAAAAAATAAGCTGAATAAAAAGAAAGGAATAATATAATAAAATAATTATATTACAAAAATATAATATTTTATTCGACCCGGGCCCGGCCCGATCCGAGCCAGCCGGACGGGCGGCGCGCGCGTGGTGGTCACCGGCGGCAAGAGTAGGTCCTTTCCCTTCCACAAAAGTGGGGTATCCCTTGGGGCCCAACCTCACTTGGAAGGCTCCCACTAATATACCCTTACTTTCCCCCACATTTGTTCTCTGTGGGAGTCTTTTCCACACTTCTCATTCACAAAGGACAAAATAGGGAACCAAGGTATCCCAACATGGCCTTGGTTCAAGATCCCAAAAAACAGTATAAAAGAAAGAAGAAATGCCCATATAGTTTGCAGCGAATTTATAATTGGGTTTGCACAAGTGAATTTGCAAAGGCGACTTGCTGCATTTTAGGAAGTATGACCTGAGATTAACGTCTTGTTTTGCACTCTTTTGCAGAGCCAAATAGTAACCACAACCACACCACCCCCCCCCCCCAAAAAAAAAAAAAAAGGCGCATAGGCACATAGCTTTGTACATCGTTGGTGTTGCGCCCACGGTTTGTTAGCATTATATGAGAAAATTAAATCTTAAAGGGTCTGAATACATCCGATGAGAGTACTTTAACATTCAGGAATTGCAGGAAAAAGTTAAAAATTTCATTGACCTGTCCCAAAAGGAAGTGACCCCAAATCGTTAAGATTTGAGAGAACGGAGTTCAAATGAATAAAGATTCGTGCCTGGCCGGGACGACCTTGATGACTCACCTAGTTCAGACTTCAACCGCTCGCGATTGAATTGGCAATTATCAGAAGATCGGAGTAAGACAAGCAAGCGAGGAAACTTGTGCCTATCAGGTCCTGACAAAGTTGCGGGGTCTCAAATCACAATTTGGTTAATTTCACAGGATATCTGGTCATTCGCGAGATTTAGGTGAAAGAACAAAGTGTTCTTAAACATAAGCAGCATTGAACCACCTCAGTTTCAGTGTTACTCAAAAAAAGCTAAACACTACAAAACCGCAATTGTCTCCTGCACCTTTCCCCATCTCATTTTTACTCTATACTGTGATCTCCTGATAGCCGGAGACCAAGAAGAAATCGCTTCCGTGCCAAATGCAAATCAAAGTGCTAGGGCAATCTACTTCTAGTGGCAATACGAGTCAAACGTTGAAGGAGCATGATGCACATAGGGGCACAGACACCAGGACAGGAGAGTGTAGAACAAGCACGAGAATGGGAAGAATCAGAGCTCGACCACAAGCTTTGAGCTGTCACACATCAAGATACTAGAAAGACATAGCAAAGAGATTCACGAGACAAACTTGATCCGAGTTTTGTCGTTCATGTACATCCACAGTGCATTATTATGCCATTTCACTTCGAAACCTGTTAGAGGAACTTCCTGTATGGCCTCCCATAATCCTCATCCTGCATATGCTGTTAAACACATTCCAAGGTAGATATGTAAGCAACCCTACTCATTTGCTTTCAAATCAACCACAAGCAAATGCAGTTTCGGCAACAGTTTGAAAAGAGCTTCCAGAAGAATCCATCATTAATCAACGGAAAGCCAACACTCATATAACATATAACTTGGTGATTGAAGATCAAGATGTCAATCGTATCCACTCTATTTGTTTCATCCAGTCTCAAGTGAGCACCCGTCAAGTGTTGAATATACAGTCATCTCAGAATAGAGTGATTAGAGTTCTTTATGCTCCCCATCGGATAAGATACTCGCCAGGGGTCAAACAACCTGCCCTATACGAACTTGACTCAAATAATCCCAGACCCAATGTGAAAAGATCAAAAGACTTCTATATCTTTCTCAAGATGGCAGTTAGGTTCATTGTAGTTAAGGGCCTGAAGATATGAACTTCCACAAGGTTAACGTGATAGAGCAAATTCCAGTGAGCCTGTTGATCTCGGCTCTGGCTATACTATTTCCAAGGGTAAAGCCTCAATCCAAGCTATGGATATAAATGCTCGTGCATTTGATGCAGTCACAACAGCAACAGCAGATAGCTGATTCTAAACAAATCAGCTAAAAAGAAATCAATGTTTTTTTCTTTTTTGGTAAATAAAAGAAATCAATGTTGATACCTAGTCGGCTCAATTTTTCTCGTTGCTTAAAGAAACAAAATGATTTTAATTTTGGCGAAAAAATTAGTTTAGGATTTATGTTTTAAGAAAGGTATTTGCTCTGCATCTCCTTTGTTTGAATTAGGTCTGGTATTTGAAACTTGTAACTTCTTCCTCCTAGCAGTGCTATTTCATCATCGTCCTCTGGGAGCTCGTTTCCTTCATTCTCGTGGGGACCGTTGGGTCGTAACAGAACTTCCACGCCGTCTCAAGAGTTGTTCATCCAAAACTCATTCGATTTCTATGGCTAAAAATGTATGGAGCTGTTAAAACACAGAAATGTATAGGCTTGGAACGGTACCGACATAGAAAAATGAATTGTTGGATAACAGTGGATGCTCGTGTTTTAGGAGTTTGATAAGTCAATATGGAAACATAACTCACCCGGAAAAAGGGGGTGTTTTATAACAATTGTAGGACTTCACATTACTCATTGAGAGAATTACAACTCATCTCGCCGACCTGATATTTGATACGGATTTTGAGACCTATTGATGATTTTGAACAAGTCGTGCAACTAAACTCAAATCGCTACGTACCCTGAAATTGAAATCACAAGACTATGGGTAAGTTTGCGCGCATTTAACAAATGCCAAGACTTGATTGATGCAAAAATTAGGCCGCACAAGGCGGAACTTCGAGGGATGCCATTCGCTTCGGGAGACGGTTTTGGAGTTAACTCCCTTTCTTAGAATATGCAGAAGGGAAGGGAGGATTGGTATCGCCTCGATGGGCTTTTCGATGTGATAAGGTAGTAGTAATTCACGGACATAAAGATCCCGTCGACGAAAGGGGACACTTTTGCTGAGGTGGCTTACAACAACAAGGTGAACAAAAATTCAATAAGCGATCATCTTCTCTCGAGTCTCTACCGTAGAACTGTAGAAGTGGAAAACAAAAATCGTCGCTGGCAGCATAGGACAGAATGTACCGTACCACAGAATCACAGACGGACAAGGAAAGAAGAAGAGCATAATGCGCCCAAAGAGGTCGCTCTCCTGATGGCCTCGCGACAGTTTACAAGAGAATATGATGCTGATATGCCCTCGCTATGTTCATACATACCGAGGCCTCCTCTTTTAATTTCTTTCATATCGACCCCCTCGATTGCTTCGCACCAGCTGTGGCCTCTCTCTTTCTCCATCCATCTTCTTTCTTATAGTCCAATACCCGATTCGATGGTGCTCTCACACTCCCCAATTCCTCTGTTTCTTCTTCTCTCCGCATGAACATTACCCCATCGTAGTCAGCTCCATAGCGACGTCAGCTGATACTCAGATGGGAGAGAAAACGGAAGCCTCAACTACTGGTCCTGTTGAAGACACGACGGCCAATTATACAGCACCGACGCCTGATGTTCACGACACCGGAATGAAGATCGAGAGGGTAAAAGAAGTCTATGCGGAGCATCTGAGCATAGAAGAGAAGCCGTCCAAAGTGGAGGTCTACTCTTGGTACTTGTACAGCCTCTGCTCATACTTCATCCAGACGGCCCTAGTGCCAATAGTTTTCCCTCTCCTCATCGGCCAAATTTTCAAAGACGTATCTCAGCCCCCTCAAGGATTTGACAGGAGCTTCAGGGGATTGCTCTGTGAGGAAAAGGAAATGACACTGTAAGTCTTCGCGCACTCTCGTGCAACTTCTTCCTGAAGAGAGATCTCATGGGAATTCACACCAATTTCCTTGGTAGAAAAAGAAAAGTCTAACCAACTTTCACTCACAAGATGGCAAAGGCGAACTGTAGCTAATATTTTTCCCAAGTCCATGGCATTCTTGAATCATGTAGAAAAATTGGGTACTAAAAACCTGATGCCAAGCGATTTCGCAACAAGCGGAGCATATATCATTGGATGGTTAATTGACAGCAACATAGTGGCTGTGCATTTACTAGTTAATGTTCCCATCAAAGATCGAACCGCAAAGACTCCATATTATGGTCATCTCTATCTCGTAAAGCTCAACCTATTAGGAAAGGGAGTTTCTGCATGCGTCCAACATACTCTCTTACGCACATGACTTATAATTACATGATCTCAACAACAGGTATCAACGCATAGCTGACCAGTCAATCAACGTCAGCCAATGGACATTCTCACCCCTCGAGTGGGTATCAGCTTCTTGGGTCATAGGCCTAATCCTGGCAGCTCCATTCCTTGGCTTCGCTTCTTTCTACCTCGACCACAGCCGCAACCAACAACTCATCGCGGGAGCTGCGACAGTCGTCGGCGTCGTCTTCTGCCTCCCCGCTGGAGCCTTCCGCGTAACGTGGATCTTCCCTCCCTATATTGCGGCCATCGTTGCTGCCCACACCATTGCCACCGCCGCGCACACGCGCCACCTCGGCCTCATGATCCGTGGCTTCACTGGCCCTACTGTCGACAGAGACAAGTTCCACCATCGGAGGGCAGCATCCGCATGGCTCTCGCTCATTGCCACTGCTATCGGCTCCTTAGGCTCCGCCGCCATCTCCTCCTTCACCCACCACATGATCGACAAGAAGTTCGTCGGTCTGTGGGTGGTCTCCATTTTCAGCGGCATCATCTGGCTCGTCGGAGTACTCCACCTCGTGGTCGCACAAAGATCGGGACTGCCCTCAACCAGTCCACCAATATCCCACTTTTTCTCCACTTTGGCATTTCCACACGCAGTCGGGGGGCTCGTCAGCGTTTTCTTGGGATCTTTCACAACGATGTGCATTTTCACCGGAGGTGTCCTCTTTGTCATTGGCCAACTATGCGTAAAGCCAGTTACTCTCCTCTACGTCTTGCTCACCTACTTCTTGTTCCCCATGCTCTCTCTCCCCCTGATGCACCCGCTCCAACACGTGCTTAGAACGAGCGCCGTGAAAATGCAAATCCTGGGCTTCGTTCTCTCGATGTTGACATCAGGAATGGGGTTCTACTTCAAGAAGAAGACATGGGCGAAGGAGCACATACTCTTGTTCGCGGCGATACAGGCCACGTCGACCGGAGTGCTGCACGCGTTCGGGCGAGTCCTGATCTTGGACTCCGCGCCGTGCGGGAAGGAAGGGGCATTCGCGGCGTGGCACTCGTGGGTCGGGGGGATCGGCGCTTGCGCCGGCTTCGCCGTGGCGTCCGCCGTTCCAGGGAAGATAGGCACCTCGTTCGGAGCGGCGTTCCTCGCGGGTGCTATAGGAGCGACCGTTCTGATCTATGGGAACGTGAGCGACTACGGGGGTGCTCGGAGAGCTGGACATGTGAACGAGGACGGCGGAGGGAGGGAATTGCCCAAGCACGCCTTCGACGATGAGGTGGTCGTGATCGAGCAGTCTCTGGTTCCTTAGAGAGAGAGAGAGAGAGAGAGAGAGAGAGAGAGAGAGAGAGAGAGAGTAATTCGAGAAATGCAAAAGTGTCGACAGGGAATGTGATGGCAATTTGAGGAATTCTGTCGTTCTGGACATACAAACTCTTTCTTTCATCTGCATCTCTGGAGTTGGGTTGAAGTGAAATAGAGAAGTGTGCTCTTTCTTTCATTCGCATTTGATTCTAAAGCTGTTGTAATAAAGGAAATGCTCATTCTATTCCTCCTCTTTTCTTTACCTTCTTTTGGTGTCACCCCCGTTTTTTTTTTAACTTTTACCTCGTAAGTAAATTCGTGCTTCATATGTCACGGGTTATTTCGAAACCCTTTTATTTGTTTTCATAGAAATTTAATGTCTTCAAATCTATCAATGATATGAGATCATAATTTTAATTCGAGACGACCACACGTCCCGATTATATATATATATCTTCCATATAAAAATTGAGCACGACTATACTTGAATGGCCTAGGCAAAGCTTGTGATGATGACGGGTCGTGCCGAGCCCATGGAGTGAGATCGGGCCTAGCTTTTTTATTTTTTTCTATATATTCTTTAAAATAATAAAAATTTAAATAGTAACAAATTCTTCCCCTCTTAATGTTTATTTCTTTTTTGTAGGGAGTCGTAAGCAACATTGGGATGTTATTTTAGTAGGAGATTCTTTTTTTCTTTTTTTGAAGCATAGCCAAGAAAATAAGCTTCAAAAAAATGAAATCATGAAATGCGAGCATCAACTTGTACCGGGGGGGGGGCTTACCTAAACCCGCTAACCAAACACGAAGCCCCCTCCCCCATTCTTCTCCTCCTCAAACCCCAACATCACTCTCCGTCTCCCCAC
This sequence comes from Melaleuca alternifolia, assembly GCA_019926035.1. Taxonomy (NCBI): domain Eukaryota; kingdom Viridiplantae; phylum Streptophyta; class Magnoliopsida; order Myrtales; family Myrtaceae; genus Melaleuca; species Melaleuca alternifolia. Next base: position 351,048 of record JAGKPW010000079.1, read on the forward strand.
CTTCTTCACCGCCATTGCACACGTCGAGGTTTCAGAGTAGCAAGTGAAAATCTCGATAGCAGAGATCGTCGCCCCGATTCATTCGCACTCTCGGTCGCCGAATGATGCAGCGATGGTGCGCGAAGCTGCGGTCCCTGCCGCTTCACTCGGTGGTTCGCTGTTCTTCGGCCTCCAGCCCTCGCCGTCTTCTCCACGCCCCCGCCGTCCTCGTCTGGACCCCCGCCGCAACTTTCGCACCGTGTCGAACGCCGAGCTTCTTTAATACGCCTCTTCTGTACGCTTCTCTGCCTGCGCATTACTCGCCTCTCTCGCTTCCTCATAGCTTCTCCGTAAGTTTCGATGCGGTTCCTCTCGGACTCCTTCCCTTGCATTTTCCCTCGGTTTTTTTTTTCCTGTTCCCGCTTTGGCCGCGGAGAAAAATGGTTGTTGGGGGAGAGAAAATGGCGAGCTTCTCGTCAATCGGCTGTAGGTCGGGGTTAATCATGGGGTAGAGATTTTGGATGTTTTGAGTAGATTCTTTGAAATGAAAGAGGCTTTTCTGTTTGTGTTGATGTTGGTGTGTGGTTAGTAGGCTCAAGTGCGGCACGTATCATCTCGAGACCGGAGGAAGAAAAGGAAGCCGATGACGCCTATGGTTTCCAAAGTGAAGAAGATAAAGATGAAATTCTATTCGTATGGTTCCCTCCCTTCTCTGCTGATAATTACCCGACTCTTTCGTGTGTGTGGCACTTTGCATTATTTCATGGTGTAAACGGACTGTCTGTATGTCATCTGTCAGATCGTACAAGTCGAGATTCAGACCGATGAATGATGGAAATATCAGACGGTGGAAGGAAGGCAAACGCCATAATGCGCATCTCAAGGTAGGCCTTTCTCTCCTGTTGGCCTTTGACTGAGTTTTTATAAGAATTGTAGCACTGCGAGTTTCGGTCGGTTGATGGTGCGGTTGGTTAGTTTTTTTTTTTTTTTGGGGTAGGATCTGTGTGTTTGTGTGTGTCAAAAGTTGTGGTATGAGACGTCCTCTGTTCGTGTGAGTCGTGCAATACAGAGGTACTTGGTTTTGCTATTAGAACATCTCCCATTCATATGTTGACGGTTGCTATCTTATTGGAATCTCAAAAACTGAGATAATTCTCTTTTAGAAATTCCAGATTAGAATACACATATACTATAATGAGGATGCTGTAGAAGCTAGCAGGGGTACCTATTATCTCAATGGATTGCAAACATTATCACCGGCAAATTAGGGTGTGGTAGAGAATACACTGCTTGTGTGGAGCAAAGTAGTTTTTGGCTCTGTAAGTTAGCTTTGTGGGTGGGATTTGGTGGAGTTATGGTGTTTGTCCCCAAGTTGGAGGAACTGGAATGAAGTGAGCCAATGCCGAAGCATGACAACAGTTCAGCCTAACACAAGGTGTTTTCTAGTTGTAGTGGGAGTTAGGAATCTGAAGATATGGAGATGGTGTTCATCCCAATTTGTGTTGCTTTTGGAGCATTATGTCATAGAATTACTTCCTTCTTTCAGCCATTGGACTTTGTCATGTGGATTCTTTGATTCTCTTATGTTGACCTGTTGAGCAGTCAAGCTTTTGCCATCTTGAAAACTGCATGCAAGGTGGTGATTCTGCATGAAAAAGTATAGGTCTCTCTTTTGAAGGCTAATTTTCTGGTCAAGCAATGCTATCTTCTTTTGACCTGCTGCTGGAGGATTGCTGGATGAGTCATAGGTTGTAATAATGTAATTTTCCTGTATCATGGTGCCTCACTGGGTGGCTATTAATGCGATGTACATTGGTGTCACTGCTGCAAGGGTATAATCAGGGAAACACGAAGAGGCTTTGTTGGATTTTCATTTGTTAAGTGAAGTTTCCACTTACGAATCGATGATAAGATGAACTTGGTCACTGTTCCCATTTTTAAGTTTCCCTTGCCCTGAGTAGCTAGCGGTATTTGGGAACTTTTAGCTTCGGTGTATACATATAGGTCTAAATCTTGCTGTTAGGTGAATGCAGTATGTTCTAAAAACCTTGATGACATTTAGATGCAGTTCTTTCCGTATAAAATGGTAGCATCCTATGATTCTCCACCTGTACATGTTCCATTCATATGAAGTGCCTAATGCTTGGGATTAAGAGTTAGTAGGCTAATGAGTCCTTATGGTTTAATGCAGTCAAAGAAGTCAAAGAGGAGGTTGCGAAAACCAGCTACTGTGCCGTTGGCATATGCCAAGGTGATGAAGAAGCTCAGCTTCTGCAGTTGATCACTGCAATCCATTGTGGTAGCTGTGCTTGCAACTGGTGGAATTCGCTGAACACCACCCATTCTTTTTTCTTGGGGAAAAATCTTGCTCCTTTTTCTGGGTTTAGTCAGCTGAGCTTTTTTTCGTGCAACTTAACCAAATAGCAACATTTGATTTTTCTTTTCCCTTCTTTTGCTGGATGAGCAACCATTTGATAATCGATGGGCAAATTATTGACGATGACTGCTTTTGTTTAATTCGGATTTGCTTTTCCATATTTATGCCCTGTTTAGGAAGTGGAGGGCGAGGAAAGCGGAGAGAAACTTCCAAATTTCTTTCCTCGTTCTTCTTTGCAAAAAATTTAGCCATTCCACGTCAGCCCCTGGTTTTCCTTCACATCCCCACTTTCCGAAACAAAGTTTTGATGCGGTTTGCTTAGCTACATTATGTAAGGACAATGAAATTTAAAGCAGCGGAGTCTTTAGGGGGGACATTATCTCCTGGGAGAAAATCCGAAGCCTAATGCTTTCAGGCCGGATGATTTCATGTCATTATCAGGAATTGTGAGTTGTACGTTAATTGTAAGCATGATTTCCTCGGAAGGGGGAAACTTTGGATCATTTTATTGGATATCGGCTTTGTATTCGGGGTGATACTAAAACTCAAAAGGAAAAGCACAAAATGTTCCAGGTGAGAAGTTTAAGTAGTGCATCATCCCTAGGAGCAGAAGGTGAGAAGTAAGAGAAAAACATGACCTTTTCTACGACTGCGACTCCATTTGGACGCATGGACATCTGGTCGGACAAACTGAGGACTACAAATTGCCTTTTTGTGTCAATAGTAAGATCTGCGGACATAATGTTCAGAATGGCATCATCTGTTCGATCCAAAAAAAGTACGATTCTTATTCTTAATTCCAAACTGTCGACTAGGACCTGCTTGATTCGACTTTCAAGCTTTAAACCATTATAACTTAGAAACGGGGCCAAGCTATCCAATTCTAGGGTTTAACTGGATCATCAAGGCTGATTCTTACTAGAAATCGTTCGAATCAATATTTTCATTTCAAAATCCATACTTTTGAAGTTTTTTTTTTTTTATTGTAAAGGTTCTTTTGAAGTTCTGCTCATTGCTTTACTTAATTTAAACCTGAATTTCTTTCTACAGTTTTTCTTTCCCTAAATTAATTTAAGCTCGGTTTTTGAGGTTATTTAAAAAAAAAAAAAGAGGTACTGGCTCTCGATTAAATTTGACGATTGGCCAGTATGAATTTCCAGCTCCATCAGGACCGCGATTGCAACAATCTTCTTAGACTCGAGTCTCAAGGGCAACCACCATACTAAAACTCCTCACTTGTCGCTGAATAGCATTGATAATTATGCGCATACGTCCAAAGGGCACAAGACCGAACCGACAGCGTAGATAACTAGATACTGACGGAAAATGAAACCTAAGCCAAGACGCAAGGAGAACCACCTCATTGGAGATTAAAATTTCTACTCTCTCTTCGGCCCTCTTCTGGCTACCCAGCATTTATTGTGGGCTGTGATTAAAAAGCTTTCTTTAAGACAAGATAAAGGCGCTACTGACGTGCCATGCCGACTCAATTTCAATACGTTGAGGTAGTGTAGATCAAGTGAAAAAACTTAAGCGCTACACTATAACTGGATAGAAAGGGACCATCCGCTACAAAGTCTCTCAGATCCAATCAATTTCAATGACAGGTAGGATATTTCTTCCACGGTAGACTGATAGGAACATAATAAAACGAAACCCCAGTAAAATTTAGTACCTAAGATTTACCAAAACTAAACAATTTGGTGGAATCAGACTTGCCGTCCACAGTTGGATACAACATTGTAGAACCGGTTAAAGGAAAAAGCAAGGAATTTTGAGAACCAGAATAATTAAGATCGACCAGAAGATCCAACCATCACATGGAACATGGCTGCAGGCCATCTTGTCGCCTTTTATCATATGCTACAAAGCTGGTAAATGTTATAGTCCCACCCAATATGAACGGCCGTTGCTGTTGTGAATGGCCGATGGAGATGGAGATGTCACACACCACTCGTACCAAACCTTCATTAAAGTTCAAATAATGAAAAAATCCGTTATCCTTACCATTGCAGAGAATTCAGAGGTAGAGAGGGCCTAAAGCACATATGAGCACATACGCACATGATAGTTAAACACTCCCTAATGTGACAAAAATTGCACCTTAGAAGTGCCAATGGATAGGATGATTTTGATTCATGAGATAGTTTACCTTCGTAGAACCAACACAACGCCAAAAATGTACTTCTAGAGGAGAATCAGGATGTACACACACTGGCGTCCTTAGAGGGAAAAATATTGGGAACCTGTCTCCGACATTAAAGCATGGCTCTCAGACTAATAAAAGCAACCGGATGCAAGAACAAACACTTACAAGAAGGGAAACCCAATAACAGCAGTCAAGGAGCCTTTCAAGATGATTACTAGATGCATTATTTTGGCAAGGCACAGCTTACGCCAAATGGACATACCAGCTAAACATATTCGGAGTGGCAACCGATGGCTCAATGCCAAGATGGACGTCTTTGTAAAGTGTTGCATCAAAGTAGCCAGCGAATCCTACAGGTCATATAAAGAAAACAAATTAACATGAGTTCTGCCAAATACTTCTCTCCAGGCCATGCCTTCATATCCAAGGCATAACAGTCATAAGTTATTCCAGTACAAACCACATCCTCTTTTCTATCCAAAAGGGTACTCTCAAATGATTTCAAGAAGCTTGACTTAGTAGAATACTCGGCCTACTCACAAGAAGAGCTGTACTTACAAAAGAGGGATGCTGAGACCTATAAATAATGTCTTCTTTTAGAAACCAATTGTGCCGGTTACAGAAATAAAATTGACAGCGCATACCATGGACAAGTGCTGATCCCATATCGCCAGGTATCTCAAATTGCAGCTTTTTGTAACGTTGATTACTTCTCTGAGGTGAGTGCTCTGGGTGGTTAAATGTGAAGACCTAATCACATGTGGAGGCAGTCATTACAATGAGAAAGCTCAAACTGAAAGTAACAAATCATATGTTGGTGACTTTCGTCACAAATAAGAACAGCAAATGATTCCTAATCATACAGCCACACATTCCATTGGGATAAAGAGAGCTCACAGGTTTTGTAGGAGCAAGCCTCGCTACACTGTGCATTTTGACAACATAAGCCGTTTCAAAGTGGACAAGATCTTTATGTGATTTCACCTGCAATGCCACGTTAACCTTGAGATGAAGCATCCACATAATGAGTGGTAATTCTGATACAGGAGAGGGGCATACATCATTATATAGCTTCGATGTTGTCACGGGTTGTATGAAGCTTGTGTACCTAAAATGGGCATATAGATAGATACATGCTACATGTGAGTGTCCTAGATAACAGGAATCAGGAACTTTAATGCCAGTTAGAAAATTTGAAAGTGATTAATTGGCTAAAGTCTCAAAAGTACAATATATAGTAATTCTGACAAGAGATACTTTGCTAGCTTGTTCCACTATGGACTCTATTAGAGTAGAGCTATATCAAGCCCTCGACAGAGAGATATCTACTTTTAAACCTTTAGCTCTTTTGTCCAAATAAAAATCAAGCTTACAAGGAAAGTTACAAGTTCCTTTTTCCTACATTTCTTACAAGTTGATAAATGAAGGCAGAAGAGGAGATAAGCTGCAATATTGTGTGTCTTGAAAAGAAAATCAATGATTGGAGTTGTCGAGTCAAAAGTTAGCAAAGAATTAAATGTGAATAACTAACCAAATGTGCCAATCTGGTGTTTAATATCCATTTTAGCTAAAAGAAAGGTGGATTACAAGAATCTCACATAAAGTTTCTTTTCTTTTTTTCTGATTGTAGAATCACACAACTGAAGAGATGTGCTAAAGAATTGTAATCAAGCTGCTCATAGTCCACGAAATTTAAATCATGGAACTGACATAATCATGCAAATTTACAAGCATTGTCAGCATGAAGATGTCCAACAAATTATACAAACAAGAGAACATGAGATTAATTTTTATCATGGGATAAAAAAAATTTCACTGAAGGGACCTGATTGGGGCCCAGTCAAAACATACAGCTCTGAAAATGGGTGTTGAACCAACAAAAGTTCCAAATATGACAAAGAAACTTATTAGTAATAGTTTGAGAATGTGAATTCTGACCAAAAGATTTAGCAATAATACTTCATCATTTTTCTAAATAAATATGACATGTGACTTTGTGGATTGATACTTTGTTGAGTGGAGGGCTAGTGTGGAGAAGAGGATATTTTTGTTTTTTGTTTATTTTTTAGGGGGAGTGTTGGGGGTGTTTAAATTTAAGGACACTGACTGCAGGAGAATTTTCAATTTATGTGCAATGCGCATTAGGTGGTAGCATATAGTCTATCCATCATATGATGGCGACAAGCTCATTTGTTGCCTGTTGGCGTCCTCCTACAATGCACACCATGTGAAATCAAGTATTTGTCCATTACTTTGAATAACTGAAAAGAATACGTACGATGATGGAATTGACAATCCATCTTGCTTCAAAAATCTTTGGGCTCCATCCAGACATTCGGGAGAGAGTTCATTGTCGCCAAAAGAACCGAGCAATTCACTGACCTAAGATAAGCAAATACAGTAAACACTAGCCCACTGGGAGATTAAAAAAATCAATAACATTTGACTAGATAAACCTACCAAAATGTCAGCCTTCTGAGGAGCATCCCAATGACGCATATCACTGGAAACTATGGTCACAGAATTTTCCCACCCTTCTAATTTAACCATACTCTGTCAAAAGTATACGTTATTATATTAAAGTTAAAGAAAAGCATGAGCAGAATTGCACTAATAAACGTTCCTGGTAGAGACCAGAAATTAGCTGACTCACGTGTAGTGTAACGATTGCATTTGGATTTTTTTCCACAGCATAGACTTTTAACTTACGACCAGTTTCTTCAGCAGCCTATATATGAAGAGGAAAGGATTTGCATATCAGATGCCCGCTATGGGATATGAGAAAACAGAAATGTCAACAGTACAACCTGCAATGATGCCTTTACTAGTGGTCCACGTCCTGCTCCTACAACCATCAGTACCTTTGCAAATATAGAAGAATGACAATTGACCTCATTGTAGATATAACGACATGAAGAACAAGAAAAAGCAAAGGTAGAGCAATATTGCTAAAAGCTGAAGTGAGAGAGTGAGTATACAGTGGTTATAACCGATGCTTTCTCATCAGGAACTCTGTCAACCAAAGCTTGACTAATCGCCCTTTGATACTGCAAAAGAAAATTTGAATGTCAATCAAGATTAAAGGGAAAGAAAATCATAAACAAGGACAAGAAAAATGTATGCATCCAAAAAACTAGTGATATTGTTTATAGGGAAAAGATGTGGAGTGATGTGGAATCACACTTGTACTGTCCATGTTCATAACACTCCAAATCAGCTATTAAATATGCCGATACTAGTTGCACAATCTAAGGACACAGAAATGAACACTGTTAAGAAATATGCTAATATACATCATGGTCCTGTTTCCCAACAGCTTACGTTTTCCTGAAAACTGTAATTAGGTGAATTGGTATTATAGCATAAGTCAAGAGTTCAAATCCTAAAGCTCCCACTATATTTCTTTGGTTATTGTGTTCTAGTCCAAGGTTATCTTGTCAATGTGGTTGCTGCTGTTTTCCTCATGTGAGGTCTCACTCACACATGCAACGGCATTTTAAGAAACATGTTAAACGAGCAATCCTTATAGCTTATGTTTTTGGTAGAAACAGTCAACTCACAGAAGTCATTAAAAGCATAACTTCAACACACAATGCGGGCACTCTCTTCTTAACTTTTGGAGTGAGAGATTATGAGTAAATGACAGACCGGAAGTATGAGACAGAAGTTCTCAAAGAATCATATCTTAAAACTACACAACTATAAGACAAGTTCTCAAAGAACCTCATCTTAAAACTACAAACATATCATTTCCATAAGCCATGTCACCAACATGATAGAGCTATACCTGGGTGTACTTTACTGTATCTTTCTCAAATGTCTCATAGGTTTGAGCCTCCAGGTTATCCATAAGAGGCTGTAACAGAAACATATAGATGAAACGGGATTCTAAACTTACTTTGGCAAAAGGCAATGTCTGCAAACTAGTAAAACTTACTTGTAATGGAGACTGTAAAAAATCCCGGTAACCCAACTGGATCAAAAGAACAAGTTAGCCAAAGCAAAAGAATCAGCCAATATTAAAATGGTCAGAGAAAAATTTGCTTTTCTATTCTTTTTTTGTTTCCTGAAATTCTCATGCTTTCATTTGGAGGGAAAGCAGATAAGGTTCCCCCTTCCTTCTCTTCATTTTTTTTGTGTGGGTGGTTGTGGTGTTTGTTTGGTTTTTCCTTTTTAATCAGCAGAGGCCCGGGGTCCCCACACCCCCGCACGGGGAGGGAGGGGGTGGGGATGAAGGAGAAGGGATTTTTATTGAGCTGTTGTTCAGTGAATTGATGGTTACCTCGAACCGTTCTTGCTCAGGAAGTGGATCCAGCCTCTGATAGAGAAAACCAACATACTCCAAGTATGGCCTCAAAGAATTGTTCTGTACACCTAGCATAAGAAAAGTTTTGTCAAACAATGATGAAAGCCAGGATCAGTAAAGTACTGCAGACATGAGTACATGTGAGCATTTCTTAATGAAATCCTTCATTGTTTGTCAAAAGTTCAGACACAGGTGTTAGAAATAACGAATTGCCAACCTTAGTTACCTCAAGATAGTTCAAGCCAAAGAAATATTTATATCCATTCATGTCAAACCTTATGAAAGTAAATCTACTAACCAAGTCATATTGCTTGATGTGATCAAATCATGCATCATAAGAATTCTAATACAATGCACAGAGCAATATTCTAAGAGGACACTTACAGCCAAGATTGTCTCCATTATCTATAGTAGCTGGATCTGCACTTCCTCTCAGTATTTTATGTAATGGTTTTCCAGAAATGACTATCTAACAAAACAAATTTTGCAAGAAGCACATAAGTTTCATAAGGGATGCATAAATAGCCAGGGAAAAGGCAACTGCCCACATTAGTTCTAATCAATTACTATGGTCACCAAATAGCTTGTAATTGATTCACAGACTAAGAAGTAAGATTTAGGGCAAAAATATCTCTTGAATATCTTCACACCAGTAAAAAGGAAACATTAGCATGCTTAAACGAACTCATCATATGCTGAAACTCACCGCTGCTTGCATGAGAAGTTTATGCAGTTAGCAAAAGCTGGAAAGCAGCGATTAAAACCTCACTACTTGTTCAACACAAATAGCGACTGAAAGTTTCTACCACCAATCACCAGCCACCTTAGTGTTGGTTCCATGCCACTTTCTTTCTTGCAGTCAACTACCTCCCTACACAATCTACAATCAATTCTCAAATATCCATGAGATCACCAAATCCCTATAGTCACCAACACCTCCACTAAACTTACCATAACTGGACGGAATGGTCACAAGACATTGCCAAGAATGCATTGAACCAGATAAATGGAAAGCAAAATAGACACTTTAAGCTTATTTAACAGTCGTCTTCTCCAATACATGAATATCTATTTGAAGAGACAAAGCTACAACACATTCCCTGCAGCAACACATGTAAACCAACATAAACATGCTTCCTCCATCAAGAACCATTTGATCTTGTTGTTCCATTTCTTCACAAAATCTCCCTAGGCTGTCACTAAATACTATTTCTTTCAACTCAATTTAGCTGGTCCCAAAATACAGACCTTGACACCAAGGAAGAGCCCAACCAAACGCTTTGTTGTATCCTAGTTGAGCTGAAACACTAAAATATATCGAGCATGCCCCAACATAACGAGTACTTTTGTCCAATTACTGCATTTCTGACTCCACCAATAAAAAATGCTTGCTCTCACTAGTCAGTCGTATGTTATGAATAAGGTGATTAAATAAAATTCCATTAATACAAAGGCGATTCCATTGCATGAGTCCAAACTGAAGGACCACACATTTAATGATGAAAGGATAATAATTTATAGAAGAAAAAAGTATTAAGGATATCATATAAAATTTCTGGAGGCAAAGAGATTTCACAGAGAGTAGGAGCAGGAGACCGCAGAACTTGGAAGTACCTGTACTGAATGGTTGAAGAACCCAGTAATAAGCTTCTGATGTCGTTTTGACAGGCAAGGATAACCCCGTGAATTTGTTAAAAAGCACTGCAACATGAATAAACCATTCTTTACTTTTGATTCAGTAAGAAGCAGCAAGTAAAGTGATAAGTATCTTTTTTAAATAAACCAAGGCCCAAATATAGTACTTCTGTGTTTAGGATTGCTGCTCTAACAGGCTCTCCAAACCAACGAACAAGCGAATTTGCTGAAGGCAATGTACTCCTGGAAATAGAAAATTCTCACTACTTATGGGGAACATATAGCTCCAAAGCACAGTACATAAAAATACTATTAAATACACCATATCTAACTTATGAATGAATTAGTTAACTTACGAAACATCAAGAGCAATTGAAAGCTGGCTGCGATGCTCACAGAGAAGGCGAAAAGAATTCCACAGTTCCCAAGAGTCAGTCTAAAGGCAAGTGTCAGATACTCTAATTAAACAGATGCAGATTTCAAACAAAATTTGATGAGTAAATAAAATTATTCTTCTATTTTTTTACTCTTTTACTTTATCTCAATTTTTTCTATCTTTTGAGGAGAATGTTCTCTACCAGATGTTCCCCACAGAATCAGATTTGAACTAAATCTATGTATTTACAAGGACAAAAAAAAAATAGTATGACAAATGGACTAGAGAGCCTTAGAGAACACAAGGAAACATATATTACTGACCATATCACAAGTACTTGTACCCATGGAATCATCTTCGGCCTTGAACAAAGGAATTCTAAGCCATAACTGTTGATAAGAAACTAAAAATTAGAGACAAGAAGATATAGTAGAGATAGACAGTGAAAAAAAAGGGAATGTATGATCAGGCACCTGCATATTGGTTAGACCCTGCAAAATTTGATTAATGCACCTAGCATAATTTGCGCAGGATGCTCGCCTAGGTGTAGGAAGCAGGCAGGCCTGCAGAAGATGATGAAAGCCAAGCAGATTTTACAAGAAACGCATTTTTTAAGCATGTCTCTGACCATTACAATCTTTGCCAACAAAGCATCTTAAAAAAACATTTTCTAATGGAGCAAACAGCTGGTTACAGTGACTTGTATAACGAGACTGGTTTTGCTGACAATTAAAGTGATCACATCCCTTTGCTACATACATTTCATGATGTGTTAGGACTCATGGACACATGCATGCCTCTTCAATCATTAGCCATGGATTTCTCGAATTTTACGTGTTGTGGCGTCTAAGAAAGACCTGGAAGGGAGCATGCAAACTTATCATGTAAAGCTATCAGCAATCCATACCTGCAGTGAAAGGTGAGAAGCCCATGCTATTTCCTGCTTCAAAGTGGTTTCAGAATCCAGTCGCAGGATCTCATCCTCAGAATCCAGGTCAATCCACGAACTAATATTTCCTAAGCGAGAACATCATTGACAAAAGAAGATCATGGGTACAAGTTCACAACACCAAGAAGATCTTCATAATGTATGATATTTGTTTTTAAAGTTATAATAACTCAAAATAAGCAGATGACAGTCAAAGCAAAGTACATTGAAATGGAGATGTCTTTTAAATTAGGAAATATGGTTTATTCAATGCTCAAATTCCTACAAATGATGCTGATTGACACAATAACGAGAAGGTGGTGTTTCCTTAGTTAAGAGGCCATCTTATCCAAAACACACAGAGAGCGACTAGCATATCTGGTCTTAGTGGCACTTCATTTTGACAGAAGTTTGTTTTCGGAGTTATTGGCATCTCTTCTATTGTTAGAGGAGATGATTCCACCAATCTAACTAAGATATTAAAAAACATTACACCTATGTCTTTTTCTTTTAAGGTATTGACACGCGTCGATGTTTAAGTACCAACTACAATCCTAATTTTGAAGAAGTTCCACCATGTTGATGCAGATAAAGTATACAAACAGAAGAAAAGTCAAAGCACATTCAAAGCTGATCATATTTACCTGATACATTTATAGGTACAAGCACATAAATCTATACATATATATGCAGTATGAGCACTCATTTACACAAATAGAGATGAAGATTCTTTGAAAGATTGGTGGGAGGGATTCAAGCCCAGACAAAACCTAAAAGTAAGAATACCTATTGGAGATAAGAATGGCTGAATTACAATAAGAATACATACATATGCAGTATGAGCACTCATTTACACAAATCGATGAGAAATGATATGATATAAATTATGGGATTTGATCGTATTAGCCATTCAGCCAAGCCCCAACTAACGAGAAATACTCTTTCTCTTTGTCATTTTGATGTTGTGGTTGTTGTTCTTCTAATTTAGAGATGAACCTAACCTTGTGTATGCCAATGTGAAATGATTCCAGTGTGAATGTCAAAAAAACTTAAAAAAAAAAAAATCAGAACTAAGAATACAACAAAGAGAAGGGTCTCATACCCACAACATGACTGCTCCACTGAGAAGGGTTCAATACTAAGTCTGACCCAGCAAATGGCAGGAGACTGGATCCATTTCCATCTTTTTGTAGTAAGCTTGGCCTATAAGTTGGATTCATCTGCAGCATGAGTAAAAAATACCAAGCAAAGCTGTTAAAAAAAAAATCCATTCCAGCATAAGAAAATATCTCTCTCTTAAACCCTGACGCTCATATTTTTAACGTAGTCCATTGTAGCTACTATTCCTAATGAGTTGTCTCGACACAGGTGATCATGCAGCACTGTCGCTGATTAAACCATGTCATGTGCACCGACAAGGCACCTCAAATGCATATGAGTCCGAAACCTGTTCCCAGCTCTTAAACAAACGCAGAGTCCCCATAGGTCAAACTCATAGGCGAACCCAATGCCAACACGAGGCCACACGCCACTAAAGAAGCAATTGGAAGCAGAATCAAGGGCCGGACGGAGTCGAAGCGAGAATAGAAAAGCGGCTTGGATCATTTCGATGATTGATAGACTAAGTAGGGCTTGACGAACCAGAGGAAAAACAACGAAATCGAAGCCGCCTCGGGAGATATTGAAAGAGAGGAGGCGAGGGACATCGTCCTCGAACTCGGTCTCCACTCCACAGTACCGAGACTCGCCCTTGTCGCCGGGGCTTCTCTCTCCAAGCGGCATGTCTGAGCTTCGGCGACCGTAGTAGAGGTAGAAGCTGAGGCTCGCGCTCCCTGCGAGGAACGAAGATGGAGAAAATGCACTGGGTTAGGGTGCGTGCGTCCGTGAAGAGAGGGAGGGAGGCAAAGTCTCCGTGCAGCTTTTCGTCGGTGGAGAGGACTTGGTAGGGTTTTAGATTCAAAAGGTTAAACCCAGAGAAGCGAAAACGAGAGGTGGCTTTGCGCTGACCCAAAATACAAGAAAAGAAGCCGTAAATGAGGAAAAATGGTCACTCGACTTTAGCTTAATATATACTATTTCTAAGTTCTAAATTTATTTAATATATTTTCAAGTTTTAATTCAATATATAATATTATCCATAAAATATTTATTTATTCAATATAATCTATAAAAAATATTAACTATGTCCAATTTAGTTTATGAATTTTTAAAATTTATAAACTTACTTGAATATACATTAAAAGTTCAAAAATCACACATAATAAAATAAAATTTTAGAGATGTTATTGTGAATTTAGTTAAAGTAAAGGGATTGAATTAAATCAAAATCAATTAATGATCGTTTGTATTAATAAATGCTTGAACTAAACATTACTCTTTAAAAATAAGCAGTGTTCGCTTTAATAATTAAGTCTTATGGATGGCTATTCGTGCACCATTTTCCATCCCCTCAATAGGTGGTAAGCATAACATTATGGTTGCATGATAAATCCGATCGCCTGTAAGATGGAAGGTAAGAGTTCATGAAGTCATAGAGGTGAAAGATACTAATAAGAACCTCGGACGAAAAATTGAGATATTAAAGTCTCCACCAAAAAAAGTACATGTGAATTATATTTTCACTAATAAGAACCCAATCACCAAAAGTCGATCGATTTTAGATATTAACGCTAAAAAATAATGAGAATAAAATTATATACATAGCAAGTTCACAAATTATTATCCCAATAAAGAAAATTGAGAAAGAAAAAATTGGCAGTATCAACTTTCGATATGTTCATCCAGTTAAAAGAACGACTAAGCTCTCTTTTGATAAGAAATAATTAGTTGTTTAAGTGACAAAATTATGATTAATGAAATGACCAACATTATCATCAAGAGATGGTTTTAAGAAAATTAATTTTTCTCACGAAGGCCGTGTACAACATGCTGCTGTAGAGGAAAATAATTATGCAGAAGCGATATTTCTATCAAATAAACAATAAAAGGAGCTTAAGGGTTAAATGATTTGGAAGTGAGGTCTATAGCAATTCGCCCTCCCACTTGACATGCTCCATTCTTGTGGCTTAACCCACCATAGATAAAACTCGAATTTGATAAGAGTTCTCGATATTTTATAATTTTCTAAAATATTATTGTTTTCATACCAAACTCAATAGATGATTTTTCTAACGAGAACAGTTTTCGCGACACTATAACCCCTCTTTACCCATAATACAATACATGAAAGAAGAGTTTTTGAATCCCATCTATTGTCATGCATGATCAATGCAAAGAGCAAAATGTATTTAAAAAGATTCATAATTTTCTCGGGACTCGTGGTCTTTAGTTAGTTTCTAATAGATGATGACGTGGAGTCATGCATAATTAATGCGGAGAGCAAAATACATTTAAAAAGATCCTTAATTTTCTCGACTCGTGCTCTTTAGTTAGTTTCTAGGAAACGACGACGTGGACCGTGGAGTTTCCATTTTAGCAGGAAGGGGAAAAAGAAATGCCATTAGGGTCGTCTTCAGTCCGCTGGTTTTGCCGCCGTTTGCGACGGTAAACGCAGGAGAGCAACGCGCGCGCGCCGACGCATACAGTCTCTCACTCTCTGCCGGCGACTGTTCCCGTGAGTCTCAGCTGCATTTCGAGTCTGAAGTCGTGATTCTCAGGGTTTCTTCAAAGTCTTCGTCTGAGGTACTCATCCCCTGAGCTTGAGTCTCTCTTCCGATGCAAAGCGAGAAAAAAGCACTTCAGTCGGGTCGATTTCTTTTGGTTGATTGGCTGGATTTTGCTGCTCGCACCACTGAAATCGTTTCGAACCCTTTGCTTTTTTTTTTCTAAAGAGTTTTGTTACGTCTATGTTCTGTTTTCATTCTTTTGGTGATTGTCTGGTTTTAATCGACACTAAAGCGTTATTACTGTTAGCCACGACAGCAAGCTGTGAACTAATATACGAAAGGAATGCTGAATCCCATGTTTTTGCAATGGACAGTTTCTTTGTTGTGTTTACTGTCCTTTCCTTATTTTTCCGGATGCAAAACCCCTTTAAAACCCTCGCTAAAGAAAGTGATCGTAGGTCGCAGAGAAATGGCTGGTCGTTCTGGTTCGCTTCTCCGATCTTTAAGATCGTCAATTGGGTTCTCGCGAAATGCTTGGCGCCGTGATGATGCCCACTTTGTCCCGCCTCACCGCACATTTTTTACAATCAACAGGTTGTTCCTTGCATTTGTTTTTTCGCCTCTCAAGCTACTGAGGTTTATGTTTATGTTCTTTTTCCCGGAAACTGAATTTGCTTCTGGGTTTGTGATCGTTTTAGTGGCAGCACAGTGGGACAATTGGGCAGCAACCGCTTGCCAATGCCGATCCAGGGTATTAACTGTTTCTTGCTAATAACAATAACTCCATTGCCTTCTTTTCTTTTAGCCCACTTATTGTGAGAGCTCACTAGTATTCTTTATCACATCCAAGGGTCAAAGGCTCTGATGTTCCTTGTCATAATTTCGAGGTCTTGGTGAGCTTTTGATTGTCACCAAGGTAGTCATTAGGTGTTATCTGCGTGACACGGTATGGAACTTCATAATTAATTCCTAGCTAGCTCATTAAGGTGTCAGGACCGCTTATTGGGTAAATGTGATTGATTCTGTCTTGAGGGTATAAATATCAGTGTCATCTCAGAGCAGGTTCACCAAGAGTGCTGACTAGAGCTAGGTCAGGCACATGATCATTTGTCTTGATTAGAGGTGTATAATTCTTGGGGTAAAAGGGAACCAATGATAGGATCGTCATATATTCAAATCTGGTAGTCTACAAGGTTTGGTAGAAGTAGAACGAATGCTGGTGTAACTGCGGAGAGAGAATGGTTTGCAATGGTGAGTGAATTCACTGATGGAGAACCTAATATCTCATCTGGAGTATCAGAACATACATGGATAGTTTTTGCGTATGCCGTCTTTGCCGCATAATCCAAGAATTAGAATGTTGTTTCTACTGATGGACGGAGTATATAGTTTGTTTAGTTATTAAGATGTATGTATTTCACCATGGTTTCTTTTGACAACATGATCTTTTCTTCCTAATGAGAGAATAAAGAGGAATACTCAGAAAAACAGAATACCGTAGAAATTGAAATTTCATTGTATGAACACTATAAAATATATATCAATTTCTCTTTTTGATTCACATTAATATGTTTTTTGGCCTTTATATCAATTCACTTTTTGGGTTCGAAGACTTGGCATGAGCAATGACGGTATTTTTTGGAAGCCTGGACATACACTCTCTTTTTCTATAGTACCTTCGTCAAATTTGAAGGTTTTCTGGTACTTCTTCTTCATCTGTGGTGAAAATGTTTTGGGGTGCTCCATTGAGGCAATTTTGATGCATGAGAGATGGGTTTTTTGCTTCTGTTTTAAGAAATGAAACTCTCAAATTTGCCAATCTATGAAATTTGTAGTTACAAAAATTTGACAATTGGCCTCATCAATGACAGACCATTTTTGCTGATTCTCACTCAGAAATTGCTGCTGTTAGCAGCTCCTGTCCTGATCAATTTGATTCTGTTCTTGACACAGTTTTGTGATGTTGTAACACTCGACATTTTGAGTGATGAATTGACGTGATTTTAAGATGTTTCGGTTGCTTCATTCTCTTGGGCTCTCGAGTGATTTTAAGCTTGAAATCTGATTGAAAAAATGGTAGAATCTCACATGTGAATCTTGCAAGTGGAAGGTTCTATCTTCTATGTGTTAGTAATATTTTCCTATCATTAGTTTTCAACTTATCCACAGGTGTTATTTGTGAATGTCTAGGTTGTCCGACATATCCAATAAACTCTCTTAAGATGACCTGTAACCACAGAGATTACAACGCTATCAAATTCTTTCATGAAGGAATTGCAGTAGAAGTCTTAAATCTTATGTGCAAAATTCTATCAGATCCTTCTTCTTTTTTGCAGTGTTGTTGTAAATCATCTGAAAGAGTGGCAATTTAGTCTCTTCCTATTGTCAGGATGCCGATGATCGTGTAGGTCTGTTTATTTGTTGGACTGATAACTCAAAGGGCTGGCAAGTACTTTAAAACAATTCAGGGTCTCATTGCACAAAGTAAAAAGTTCGCATTACGTTCAAAGGTTGTAGACTTCTTGTGTAATTTATCTGCGTGTGAGCTATTTATACGTGGTACCTGCTTGTATTGGAGAGCTGCACTCAACTAAATTTCTGCACCTTCCTTCTGATCCTCGCAGCTTCCTCACTGAATAATCAATGTTTGAAAGTTACTCCAATTATTTGTCTAACGGAAAAATTGTTATAGCACAATGATGCTTCTCAACCTGTCAAGCAGTAGCTCAACACTAGTTGCATGAAAGGTTTTATTTGATAAATTACTTAAGCACGGCATTTTGTCGTAAATGATAGGGAACTGTCCCATTGTATCTATGTTTGTTTTTTGAACCTTGTCCTTTGTGTCTGAGAACCACGAGTCATCGTCATTGAGGGAAAACACATGGAATTTGAGCCTTCCTAGTTGAAAGTGTTGTCCACTTCTTTCAAAGACACTAAGAAGCACGGTCCACTTTTTGGAGCTATAGTGTTGCCCTTCTCTTGCTACGTGATGTAGGACTAATTGCTTGCT
The DNA here is from genome assembly GCA_019926035.1 of Melaleuca alternifolia. Lineage (NCBI taxonomy): Eukaryota > Viridiplantae > Streptophyta > Magnoliopsida > Myrtales > Myrtaceae > Melaleuca > Melaleuca alternifolia. The sequence continues at coordinate 369,416 of JAGKPW010000079.1, forward strand.
ATCGTTCTTCTCTTAGACATGTATATTCTTGGAGTGCATTGCATTTCTCATCTTGGCTGTCCATGACAATGAGGGTATTACTTTGAGACTTCCGAATTATTTATTCAGTTTCCATTATTTCTGTACTACAAAACTAGCAGGCTATATGAGACAGGATGTTTTTACAAGTAACTCTTGTTCGTGGAACATATTGCACAACTTGGGATATGGCAATTTCTTGTCTCAGGTCAGTGCCTTAGAAATTCTCTACATCTCATTGTGTGGGCAGTTTTCAGAGCGGGAAATATAAAGAAGAAAGTTTCTTTAGTTTGTTGACCGTGGCTTTAAAAAGTCAGTGGACTTGGAAGTATTAAAATTTATAAACTTTTACCTCGTCATAATGTTAAAGGTTTTTAAACACCGATTGAATTAATATATTCTTAATTCCACAGCAGCGGAGGACTTTCATTCAGATGGGGACTATTCTCAAAGTTGTGGACAATTCAGGGGCGAAGAAAGCAATGTGCATCCAAGCCTTGAAGGCAGGAAAGAAAGGGGCGAGGCTAGGAGATACAATAAAGGTATCTATCAAGGAGGCCCTTCCCAATGGGAAAGCGAAGAAAGGGGATAAATTCAGTGCGATAGTCGTGCGTGCCGCCATGCCCCGTGGTCGCTGTGATGGCAGTGAGATCAAGTTTGACGACAATGCCTGCGTCCTCATCCTGAATAAAAGCAAGGACAAAGACCCTGTGGGCACGAGAGTGTTCGGGCCGGTTCCACATGAGTTGAGGAAGAGGAGCGTAAAGATTTTGACTTTGGCGGAGCATATCGCATGAAGAAATTGTAGCTCTATTTGTAGTGAGGTTCCTGAATGCTGGAATGATGTCTGAATCCGTTTCACAAAGAAGTGTTTTGTCTCTCTTGAGCTGCTTTGAACTGTTCTTGCATCTAAAGTGATCTTCATTGGATTAAGTGAGCAAAACTCCCCGTCTATCCGGGATCTTTCATTTGTTTTTCTCTGTGTCCTTCTCTATCAGATTTCGGGCCATGGAGTCGAATCGTTTGGAAGATGTGCAGTAGTAAGCAGTTGATGAACTTGGGCGGTGATGGTTATCATTGCCGAGAGATTCTTGGTTTATCATCGCAAAGTTTTAGCCGGACAAATATGAGTTGTGGAATCGCCAAAGTTCTAAAATTGGAAATGTTCAGATGAAAACATGGAAACTGTCTATAGCAGTGACATCATTTGCATTTTTCACGTTCTATATATTTTTATCAATCCTTTGGTGGCATATTACGGAAAGAAGACAAAGTTTGGAAAACCGGATCATAATGGAGGAGGTCGGTCATTCCGACATCAAATACCTTTTAATAGGTAGTTGTTTTCTCTTTTTGGCAAAAGTAAGACAATCTCTCGTAAAATTAAGAAAAATTCGAACTGATTAAGGCTCTATTCGTTTCACGGAAAAATAACTTTCAATTTTTTTTTTCGAATTTTTTGGCATTTGTTTCACGGAAAACAAATTAGTCAAAGAAAATATTTTTCACCAATGAAAAAAAAAATCTTTAGAAGTGGGAAAAATGTTTTCCACCTTTTTTAAAGTAAAATGTATTTTCCGTCTTTTTTATTTACTTTTAAATATCATAGCCTATAGCATTGTGTCTTGACCTCGCCCGACCAGCGAGCTGACGGCGTTTGACAGCAAGCTCGTAGCTTCTAGAGGCGAGTTCGAGGCTTACTTTGAGATGACAAATTAGGAACTCGTGGGAGCCTAGCGAGATTTGTGGCCTGCAACATGTCGGTGTATAATAAAAAAAGAAAAAAATTAGGAAAAATTATTTTTTTATAATTTTACTTAAGTTTCAAACGAACACCCGAAAATTTTATCATTACTCAGGAAATAATTTTCTGAAAAATATTTTTTAAAAATATAATATTTTTTGTGAAAATAATGGAGGTTAAATGTCGATGTTTTATGTTTTTGCCAGTTGATTTGGATAAATTAAAATCAAATAGTTGTGCTCTCGAGTAATAAGAATGGCAGAGCGAAATCGTTGAAAGCAACGAACCGGTAAAAAGCTAAATGCTTGAAAAGAAAACCATGACTAAGCTTATAACGTCAACAACCTAAAAGATGCTCTCCCAAAAAGTTGGCAAGGACGATTCAGCTTTCGACGCTTCCCCTCTCGAAGTGGATGGGGACGAATACTTATTTTCCCCTATGAAAAATTATTTCCTGCTAGCAAGATGATATGAGCTCGGTATGATCTGAACCGCCAAGTTAGGCGGGCGCCTAGAGATACCCACCTAATCCGACGGCTAAGATCGACCGAGCTCAGTTTACCAGGATCACACAAAGGTTTGCTCATTGCCCCTTCGGTTTCCGTCAATGCAGCAACAACTCTCTTCTCTCTCGGGAAGTCGCCACATTCGCTCGAGTGTCGAGACTGAGCTCGAGCTCTCCTCCGTTTTGATCGTCTCTTCCTCGTCTTCCTCATCCACAGTCGCCATGCGACCGCCGCGGACCTCCCACCGCAGCTCCGCCTCCGACGCTCTCTCCCTCCGGTCTCCGTCGGTCCTCCATCCGTCTCTCCGGCGCTCGCCGCGGCTCTCTCCGAGTCCGGGGCCCCCGCGATCTGGGCTGCAATCTCTCCGTCGGCCCAGTTCCTGCTTGGCGAAGCATGTGGCCGCGGCATTGAGCCTGAGGAGGTCCCCGAGGCTAGGTTCTGGCATGCAAGGAGCGGAGAAGAGCAGTGTGAAGGTGGCGACCGGCTTGTGCTTGACTAGATGCTTGAGGAGGTCTCCGAGGCTGGGTTTTGCCGTGACTGGTACGGAGAGCGACAATGTGGCTATCCGTTCGCCTGCATTGGGCGATTTGTCGAGCGAATCTGGTCCCGGGGAGGCGGGCTGTGGTGTGAGGAAGCGCCGCGCGGCGGATTCGAGTTTGGCGCTGGCGAATGTCGGCAGTCGGAAGAGAAATGCCGCCCTGATTTCGGTCAAGGTATGCTCCACAGTAGCTTTATCTGTTTGAAGATGATATATCCTTGTAAAAAGAATGTTTGCTGCTTTTATCCCGAAACTTAGTTGATCTCGGCGTTAGATTAGAGCACTCAGAGGGGGCATTATCCAGTCAAATTTTGTCGTGGCAAAATATTCGACTATTTTTTCTTTAGGAGAAATGTTTGAGTACTACGTGCGTCTCGTTCTTAATTACTCGTTCTTGCTTGAGAAGGGCCAAGCTGGTCTATGAAATGCATTCTTTTTCGCTGCAGTCCTTAAAGTTTGGAATTCAATATTTTTTGCCAAGTGGTATTAGAGTTTTTCATTTCAACGATACTCATTTTGGCGAAACTGTGTCAGCCGTTCCTTTAACTATGCTTTAGGCAAATTCGGAGCATGTTTCTGCGGGGCAGCGTGTATGTACCTGGATTCTTGTTAGGTTCTGTTAACCAACCCAGTGATGTATACCTTTAACATGTAATGTGAATAGATTTTAGCCAAAATATGGTCGAGCAATTGAATAGCTAGAGGTAACAAATGTGTATCTGAAAAAAGAAGAAGAAAAATCAGCAGGTGAAATTTTATGGCCTTCCTTCATATTTCAATAAAATTTCATGGAACGACCCTTGAATTTGGAAATCTCTTTCGTTCTAGAACCGATGCCTAGACAACATTTGTGGAAACAGGGTTTCCATGCATAGAGTGCATGGAGATGTCCGTGAGCCAAAAAAGTGGGACTCATGCATCTGATAAAGCATGCTGATGTGTAAAGGTAGAGGTCAATTATCAACTTTCAATGAAGTAAACCGGGGCGACTGTAATTTTCTTGATTTGAAATGTTATTGAAACAAAATATTGAATCTATAAAATCATATACTTAATCTTCTTCTTATTTTCATAACTAGCAGATTTAGAGGTTTTATTTCTTTTTTCCCTGCAACTTTGTATCGTTTTCTATATTTTTTTGCCCTTAAATAGAAGAAAAGAGTGCTTCTTGCTGTATTGTCGGCACTATGTTATTTTGATGGGACGTTAAATCATTAACTGTGGAACGATGCATTTTTTATAGATATTATTCCTCGGCAAGTACTCTTCTTAACACACATTTAGATCCAAATATCAAATTTATAATTGACATTTGTATTTTCTTTTCTGATGTCGGAGATGCAGATTTCTGCATAACTTTGCATCTTCCTCTATGTTTTTGGTTGTTAAATAGCAGAAAGAGTGTTTCTTGCTGTATTATTGGTGCTATGTTATTTTGAGGTGATTTTAAAGCATTAACTGAACAATGCTTGTGTTTTTAGGTAATTTTTCCTCGTTGAGTACTCTTCTGAACGCATATTTAGATCCAAATATCAAATTTATGATTGATGTTTCTATTTTCTTGTGTGATGTAGGAGATGCAGATTTCTACATTCCTGTTAAGTTTTTTATGAAAATATGGGGTTCTAAAACAAGTCGATATGCGATAAAGCATAGTTGACTTCATTGGATTGTGATTTTATCAGTTTCATTTGGATTTTGGTTGCATTTTTTAAACTAAAGTTATTTTTTTTGTGTTGAGATATACCCCCACATTGTTGACAAACTCTCTGTCTTTCCCTTTGACGTACTTCACATACAAGAAAAGTGATCAAGCTCTACCTAAATTGAGGCCAAGGAACCAACAGACGCTAAATGATAATTTAAGGAAATTTTTTTTCGATATTTGAACTTTGGGAGCTGATGGCAAAGCTGGATAACTTTCAGCCACTGGCCAATAATGTTAGTATCTGTCAATGCTAACCTTACTAAAGGATGCTCTCTCAGATAATTTCCAGTGGTCCTTATTTTTTCTGGATAGAATGTTCAAAAGTGAATGTTTGGTAGTGGCATTTTATGGAAAAACTGCACCCTTTTTTTGGCTGGATTGTCTATGCCATAACATTCTTTGTCTCGCTGTCTTCTAGTATCATTGTGGTTAGGCAGGGAATCTGAATTAATGTCATAAACAGCGTCTTGGATGAGTTGAGAAATATGCCCTTATCAACTACTAGAAATTTTTTGACCAAAAAAAAAAAACTACTAGAAATTCAAGAACACTATATTTTCTTGGCATGGTATCTTGGGAAATATTCTCTAAACTTTCATGTTGGAATGAGGCAGCCTTCTTTGGGCAGGCAAACCCTAGGCCCGCCTCACTGAACTGAGTTAAGTAAGATGCAAGGTAAAATCTAAGCAGGTGCTCAAAAATGAGATTGTTTGTAGTTAGTGCTTTGTATAATCAAAACCCGCACACAAGTCTCTGTTCCTTAACTGCTAAGGAATATACTCCAAACAACCAATGCATATTAAGCAGAAGAAAGCCAAAAGCAACCATCATCTGACCTTTCACTGATTCTAATAATTTTTCAGCAGTTCTGCATGAGCCTGAAGTTGCATGAAGATGTCTAATACTCCTCCTGCAAGTGTTCTTTTGTGTGTGTGAGTTTTTGTATCCATTTTCTGTAGAAAACTTTTTCTTTTTGTTTATAATCCCCCTGTATCTGATTTTCTAATTTATTTCCTACGTGTTTGGGTGTGTTTCGTGCCATTCACAGTGTGAAGGATCTGCTGATCAGAGAAAGTTGTAAGCATATCCAGAGACATCTTCTGACTGATCTCTTCTGCTTTGTAAATAGTTCTCCACTTATCTACATTATGGTCTACTGCTTGCAGTGATAGCCAGGGAAAACTGTCTATAGACGTGGACTCTTCAGATGCTCGAATTTTTCAGAGATCTCCAAGGTTGTCTTCGAATCCATCAACGCCTCTAATGCATCATCCAGAATTAGGGGGGCAAAGTATTCATTTCAAAAACTTGCTGTCCTCTCCAAAGAACGGTCTTAAATCCCCGTCATCAAAGTGTTGTAATTTAAAATCGAAGGTTTTAATAAGTCAAGTCAAGCTATTATCCGACTCCTGGCACAAGGGTGATGAAAAATCACACATGCCTACAATGCCCCCAGATCCCAGAAATATGGACAACCTGCAGTTAAGACGATCTCCAAGATTTGTTTTGGCAACTCCAGATGATAACAGTAAGAAATCCTCGAGAAACTTTGACATGTCCATTGTGAATGGTAGGCAACCAAGTAGCCCTGGAAAACTCACATCACTTCCCATTGGCAACAATGCTGAAGTCAAGGACGTCTCTGGTGGTAAATCAGAGAAAAAGCCTTTCAAGAATAATATGTCCTCTTTAATGAACTCCGATACAAGAGGATTGGACGAGAGTTACTTCAAGCAATGTCCAGCAGATTATGCCCTGCCTATGAAACCTAAACGTGATGGATTTTGTTGTGCTCCAACTGCATTATTTGAGACAGCAGGCGAGCAAACTCTTTCAGAAGCTGAATTTTCTGCTTCTTTAATGATTAAATCAAAAAAGCAAAAAGCTACTTTCTTTATCGGAGATGCAATTCCCGAGGATGAAGCTAAAAAATGGTGGAAGTGGCGCTATGATATGAAGGTGATTGCTTAATCTGTTCTATTAATTTTTCGCTTTTTACCTCCTATACAAGGTTGATGTACTTTTCTAGCTTTAGGTGAAGCAAGCAAATGCTTTGTGTTAAAACTATTGTTGGTGTAAATGTTAGAGATGTTTTTATCATAATACTTGTTAACTGATTACTTATTATATTTCCTAAGAAATGTGTTGCTCTATTGACAAACAGCTACTCATGACAAATTCTGTGATAGTTTTACAACTGCATGTCACGCCAGGTAGAAATTGGGGTATCCCTAGTTTCTAAAGGATGTTTATGTAAATGATATCTATTTTCAAGTGACATGTTGGATCATCTATAAATTAGTTTAATACAGTGTACTGAATGACATACTAAAGGAAAACCAAGAAATCAAAGATTCAACTGCTAGAATAGTTCTTTGTTGTCAACAGATGCTAAACTTGTATCCACATCTTTCCCATCAGGGGCGTTGACTAAGTTGTCATTTATGCTAGCCCTGTTGGAGATATGGTAATTGTAAACTAACATACTTGGACCGAATGCTGATAAATATAACAGTCGCTATAAATGGCTATCACTCAGTTCAATTTTACTTGACACCATCTTTCAATATTCTAGATGCTTCCTATATCTTAATAGCAATCCCATGGTTTAATTGTAAATCAATGTGCTTTTCCAGATGCCCTAGTGGTTTCTTTCTGAAGTTGGGTGGATAACAATACAAATCGTCTGGAAGATAACGTTTCAGCAAATTAAGCCATAAAACATGATTACTAACAGATAGATCCATGAAAAGGAACAAATGCTTTTTCCCCTGGGAGATAAAGCTACTGCATAATTAAATACTATTGCATATGGTCATAGCGTGAGATGGTGAACTGAAGGAGGCACCTGTTATGCAGTTCGACTAGAGCATGAAGGAAGTGCCAAAGCATCGCTGTAAAAGCATTCAAATTGAAGAATGTAGTAACTTTTAACAAGATTGGTCACTTTTAGTGCTCCCAATTTTGTCTGATCTTAAGTCGGTCAGCAAACGACAACGATAACATTGAGGAAGTCTATTTGCAATTTTACTTTTCAAGGAAAAGAGATTACTGAAACTTGCACAGTGTTTTTGCTTTTCCGGCTTCATTCTCTGCTTAGCCATGTAACCATGCATGTACTTCATATGCTTAAACTGGATGCAGATGATTGGATGATTCATGTTTTCTTGGGTTTGGACTTGCCCAAGCATTGGATTATGAATTGCCTTGCTTTACATTAGTAGGAAGCCGCAATATTCATATACCTATTTTCTGCAGACATAGATCAGATGTGGCTTGCTCCTTACTGAAAACTACTGTTAGCTTTCCTAACAAGATGCACCTTTTCTAGACCATTCCATACTGACATGCTAAGTGAAATGATTTTTCTCGTGCCATCTAATTGCTAGAATGTTGATATTTCTCTTTATGGTTATTTGCAATCTGTGTTCCATATCACTGAAGACATTTTTACTGATCTTGATGTCCATTGAGTTTTTTAGAGTCAAACATTGAAGATTGGAAAGAAATCGCTGGAGTAAGTTATGCCATGCAGTCTCTTATATTGTTGTTTTAGGCATTTCTTCATGATTTGATGGTTCTCCTTATTGTATCCTCCTTGTTTATGTTGTTTACGATTTTACATATAGGTCTGATGACGACAATGACATCATCACAAACGTGAAATGCCATTACAGACAAGCTGAAGTTAAGGGATGCATTTTTGAAATTGGAGACTGTGCCTTCATAAGGGTAAAGCTCTTTATCGGTTAAATCTGCAAATCAATTTCAGTCTCTCATATATTTCGAATAAGCTGTCTTTTCTCAAATAAAAAAAAAAACTGGAAGTCAACCTTTTGCAAGATTAAGCAAGTCATCTGCCTACCAGCTTTGACTTTGAAAAACCGAAAACTCATCCTTGTTTTGTATATTGCTGTCCTATAATCTAGAATATTGAGATGACTCTTTTGATTTCTACTTTTGATTATTCAGCTTGATTTCCCTAAGAATTATATCGTACTTTTATAGGGATGATGCGTGTTTGCACTGCCAATTGACTTGGGCATACTTGCTTGTGGCTAAAGTTTCTCATCTTCCCTTGTGCAAGCACTGAACTGGTTGATTGTCTTGGAGATCAAAATTCTAAAGCTGGGTCATACTCATACGAGGCGTGTCGCAGATGTTAAATGATGCCTTCTCATTCAATTTTAAATCTGTCAGCCCCAAAGCTCCTGTAATTGTAGAATTTCAATTAAGAAAAATGCTCTCGCCATTGAGGAAAACTGTAATGCTCTCCTTTTCCTTCCTGTTCATGTTTTATTTCCCTTGGTGATGCATAAATCTTGGAAGTATCAAGATTTAGGGGCATTGTATGTCACTAAAATGACTTCTAGAGTTGTGGTCTTCTAATGTTTGAATTTCAAAAGTTCATTTTATCTTGTGTCTTCACTGCAGATTTTGCCAAATTCCTCTTGTGCTGTCTGATTTTGGAATTTATCGATATGTTTACTTTAAAGGATTGGTTACAACATTTGCTTCACAGGAAGAATTTATTTTGTCTCAATAAATGTTCTCCTATCTGCAATGAGGAACAAAGTCTTGAACCTTTTTCAGCTGGAAGATGCATTTAAACCTGATATTTACAGCTTGAGAGCTTCAATAATTCATTCGTTAAAATTGTTATAGGGTGACGAAGGGAAGAAACATGTGGGGAGGATTTTAGAGTTCTTTAAAACGACTGATGGAGAAGATTATTTCAGGGTTCAGTGGTTCTATAGAGCTGAAGATACGGTTAGTATCTTTTCCTTTAAGTAATTTGGTGTAGAGTTTCATCTATTTTAATATTTTCGGTACTTTCTTGCTGACTGTTCTCAGGTCATGCAAAATCAATCCTCCTTTCATGACAAGAAGCGGCTCTTTTATTCTGCTGTGGAGAATGACAATTCTGTAGATTGTATTCTTTCAAAAGTCAATATTGCAAAATTATCTCCTAAGGTATGCTTCAATAGTGCTTTAAAATTTACCTAACAGTTGATGTTTCTTTTCTCTGCTCACATAACAGCACCCATACTGAATCCAAAGATCATGAATCAGAGGAATCTCTTAAAAGACCATGGAGGAGAATTGGCACAAAACAAAGCAGAAGATAGAAAAGAAGGGAAAAATATGACAACTCAATAGATTTTGCCCGATTTTTTTGCAGCAGTGAAAGTTATATGAAAGTACCATTGGTTCAACCATTTGAGGCCTTTTGCTCCTAACAACTCATTGCTCATATTGTCATTTGCTGCACCTGAAGTCCTTCCATTATCTTTTCCCCATTTTTGCTTAGTAGAGTAAGGGGCAGCTACCCATCTCCGTCTTGTCGTGTATGGTCAGTGGCTCATAGGTAGGTGATCTTTCCTTGTGAGGGGAAGGCTGAACTTTAGAAAGTAAAAAACAAATCCTTGAAGTGCGTAAAGAGCAGATTGGTTGCCTTACCCTGCCCGATGAATCCCTCTGCTTCACCTCATTTTATGCTTGTGGCGATCCATCTGTTCCGGCCCAAAGGAAGCCTAGCTTGTAATGAATGCGACAATGGGAGTTGCATGCTAAATTAACATAATGTTATAATCCCGTGCCTTTGAATTATCAGATGAAAGACCTGTAGTGTTTGTTGGCACCTCTTTATATGTCTATATAATCAATTCTTCTTTGATGCTCACCTTCTGAAATTATTGTCCTGGCTAAATCATGGCAGGCAGGTGTAAAATCAATTCCCATACAGTCGGACTTCTATTATGACATGGAGTATTCCTTAGAGTATTCGACATTTCGCTCATTGATTTCTGGTTAGTGTGTAAATACTGACACCAAGTGTAACTTAAGGTCTCTTCATCATTGGTGCTGAGCTTCTCCGGTTTTGCGCTTTCTATTTTGAGAGGGAGAAACTTGTAGAACTCAATTTTTCTGATGCCACTCCATGAGTTTAGGTGAGATAGATGACATTTCTGTATCTAATTTTGTCTCACTGTCAGATGGTCTGACTAAGGGCAATGATTCTCCACCATGTAATTCCCTCAATGGTTCAGCTTCAACTGATATTGGAACAACATTAAAGAATATGCTGAAAAGCGGAACTCAGAAAGCAGAATTAAGTCTCTTAGATCTTTATTCTGGGTGTGGAGGGATGTCAACTGGACTACATCTTGGTGCCAAACTTTCTTGCATTGATCTTGTGACGGTACTTTCACTAAATAAACTACTTTGTAAAGCCTTTAATTTGTATTGACTCAGCTGTTTGCTTTAGAGATGGGCCCTTGATTGTGACGAGTCTGCATGCGAGAGCTTTAAGTTAAATCATCCTGAGACGCAGGTAAACACACTTCATCTAATGAATTATGTGGCTTGGGCACCCATCTTTCTACTTACTTCTGCAGCTGTTATATTAACACGTGGTCCTTATTCAGATTAGGAATGAAGGAGCTGAAGAATTTCTAAAACTGTTGAAGGAATGGGAAAAGCTATGTAAACAATTTGCAGTGAATAGTGTTGAAGATATGCATGGATTGGGAGAAAATAACTGTAGGGTCACCCGTAGTCATCAAAGTCCTGCAGTTGTTGATACACCAGAAGATGAATTTGAAGTTTCAAGCCTAGTTGATATCTGTTATGGTGATCCCAATGAGATAGGCAAGCCCGGACTTCATTTTAAGGTTTTCATCTATTGCAGAGTCACTTCTTTTTCTCATGTCTGCACATTAAATTTAGTTGCCTGTCCATCTGTGTTCGTGTTGGAATTTTTTTGTTGTTGCCATCTGTATAGATTTTATCTACAGTGATCGTTTCTCATGCTGTTGCAACTTGCACAATATGTAAAGCTGTTCATCAAATGGAAGTATAAGCTTGTATAGATGTTCACGAACAAAGGCTAAAAACATTACATTCATCTCAAAGGAAGCCGTCAACAAATTATTTAGGAGTTCAATGATTTACATGTCCATAAAATTTCCAGTGTCAAACTATTTGCAACTTCCATTTGGAATCTTTCCACATGCCAATATCTATAGGACATTGCTTTCACCTCTTTCCTTGGTCATTTGTGCTGCATCATGTGATTTAACCAGGTTCCTTTTACTTTCTGTGCATTCAGCACAGGAAAATGTTTCTAGATTTGAGTCTGACAACATCTTGTAAAGATTTTTTCTGTTTCCACTTCTAAACTTACTTTATGACTTTTTTGTGTGTTTTAACCAACTGTTTAGGCAGAATTTTACAAGTTCTATTTTTCGTCTCTCTTCATAGTTTTGTTCCCACTGACGTAAAATGTCAATGCTGATAAATATCTTCATTTTATTTCAGTCAAAGGATTTGGAAAGTGGCTTTTTTAGTTCCCCTGAAAACCATAAGTGGTTATTCCTCAAATAACAATGTCAATGAGAACAATGTCTCTAGAAAAAAGTTAATTAGGAAGCTATGTGGAGCCGAAGAGAAAAATGTCTTTAGAGAAAGTGGCTTTTTGTAGTTTCCCTGAAAACACTAGTGGTTATTCCTCAAATATCAATGTTAACGAGAACAATGTCTCTAGAAAAAAGTTGATTGCGAAGCTATGTGGAGCCCAAGAGGACCTGGGATTTTTGACGAGATGAATAATATACAATTAAAGCTTGACCAGCTTTATATGGTTATCAATGAGTGAAAAAAAGCTTTATATGATTATCCAAGGTGACCATGTGTTGGGTTTCTGTTTCTAATTTGTCTAATTTCTATAGTTCATTCATGTGTCCTCCGGTTTCTTTTCATATTCAGTTTTTCCTTGCCTGCAGCTTATGCAAATTATTTCATTAATCTATCCTCAGGTGCATTGGAAAGGTTACAGTTCAAAGGAAGATACATGGGAACCGATTGAAGGACTAAGGTACTCCATATTCAACAACCTCAATCTTCATATGCAATATGTACTTCTGATATCTTGGATCAAATGCTCAGAAACTGTGGAGAGGCGATGCAGAATTTTGTCAGAAAGGGTTTCAAGTCCAAAATCTTGCCACTCCCTGTAAGTATCAGATAAATGTTTGTCCTACTCCTATTTTTATGTCTAGGATTGAAAGCCCTGCATGATGGTAACATTTGCAGTATCGGTCATCCATGTCTCTATCTTTGTGCTGGATTTAGGGTGATGCTGATGTCATATGTGGGGGCCCCCCATGCCAAGGAATCAGTGGCTACAATCGATTCAGGAATGTTGAGGCTCCGTTGGATGATGTGAGGAATCGTCAGATTGTCGTCTTCATGGACATAGTGCAGTTCCTAAAACCTAAGTTTGTATTGATGGAAAATGTAACCGACATCTTGAGATTAGATAGAGCTTCACTTGCACGGTATGCATTAAGTCGATTGGTACATATGAGATACCAGGCAAGGTTAGGAACTATGGCAGCTGGCTGTTATGGTCTTCCTCAGTTCCGCTTGCGTGTTTTCCTTTGGGGAGCTCATCCAAGAGAGGTGATTTATTTTTGGATATGGCTACAATATGTAAGCTGTCTTATTTACAATTGTCTAGAAGGTTTAACAATAAAAGTCGACTTCAGTGATACAAGAGTGAAAGCAGAAAACAGTGGGGTTAACCCTTCATCTTGGGAGTAGTAATTCTGATATGCTCACTAATATTTGGTCTTCCTTTCTTTGACAACAGAAGCTACCTCAGTTTCCTCTCCCTACGCATGATGTCATTGTTAGATACTGGCCTCCTCCAGAGTTTGAGGTACTGAACTTTTGCACAGAGAAAACAACTTTACTTCCTTCGTCTATTTCATCAGTTTAATTTTCTAAACAATTTCATACTCTAAAGGAAGTCAATTTCATTTTACAGCGCAATTTGGTGGCTTTTGATGAAGATCGTACGGCTGACCTTGAAAAAGCAGCTGTTCTTGGCAATGCTATCTCTGATCTTCCAGATGTAAACTTAGTGCATTGTAGTCATAGTGGTTATCTGCTTTCACAATGTCCCACATTATGGAAATTAAGTGGCTCTTCCAGGTTCCAAGCCTTGAAACCCGTGAGGAAATGCCATACAAGAATTTACCAGAGACGGATTTCCAGAAGTATATCAGATCAACGAAATACGGTATTCTGATGCCCTTTAGATGAGAAGTTAAAACTGTCTGATGATATTTCTAATCCTGACACAAAAGCTGCAAAGTTATGCACATTCGAAGTGAGAAAAATTGGTGCTTTTTGTCTGATAAGCTATGTTAGTTATCATTAACTTGTGTCATTCTTACTTGCATTCAGTTCCTGATCTATTGTGAGCTCATGGATAGAGATTATGAGGACGACAATACTATATGTTGACTATTACATTTCTCTCTACTGTTATCAGAGATGACAGGATCTCCATCGGATCAATGCACAAGAATGAAAAGGTCACTATATGACCATCGGCCACTTCCAATATCAGGAGTTAATCATTTACGAATCTGCCAAATTCCAAAAAGGAAGGTAGATGGATGTGAATTATACTTTAAGGAGTTCACAAGTGAAACTTTTGACTTACTCCTTATGTTTCTCATATGCAGGGAGCAAACTTCAGAGACCTTCCAGGTGTAATTGTCGGAGCCGATAATGCTGTGCGGCGTGATAACGCAAAGGAGCAACTGCTGCCATCTGGGGAGCCTCTGGTAAGTAATTTCATCCCCAGAAAGTTTAGCAAGAGAAACTATTCTAGCACTCGCTCTTTCTCCCTTGCTTGCAGCTGCTTGTCAGCTTAATTCTCGTCCAAAATGCACTTGAGTTTGTCTTGTAACCATAATCAGATCCTATGTGGCCTTATGGTCTTTACTTTTATGAGGCTTTGTCGCAGAGAGAAAATTGCTTTGCAGACAACTGAAATGTGTGATCTTGTTACCTTTTGCATCTCATAATTGATGGTCGTTTGACATTATGCTGCCAAAATAAACTCGTTGTCATGTGGCTTCCGAGTTGAATGTGTCATTTAATGAATGGCTAATGTGCAATCTACTGACCTGTAATGTAAAAACCATGCTTGCTGTGCTCAAATAACCCAGGAGAAGTCTCTCAAGAGGCATATATGGTTAACAAAGAAATAACTTTGATGAATGTTGAGTTTACTCTTTAACTCTATGCCATCAGCACAGCGGAGGCAATAATTTATGGTCTTCTTCATTGTTCACACACTTCATCAAGTTTTCAACTTGGAATATTTTTGCCTCTGTTGTTACTTTTGTTGTTGTATCTTAAGTAATGCATTCTTGTCTTTGATGTCATTTCATGTGTTTGGAGCTCGCAGACTTGATCCCATAATCTAAAATAATATCCTAATAGATGTAGATCTGGGCCATCATAGAATCCTTTTTTCATAATTTATGTGCTTTTCCTCATGGTTTTATGGCAGTGACCAAATGCAGTTTCTGATAAACTCCATTTATTATGTGATGAGGAGAATGATTGTGTAGAGATTGAGATGACAAATGAGGAAATGCACATTTGCCAAAGATAAAACTCGCCCAAATAAAATTAAGGCCTCTGAAGTTTAATAAGAAGTCTTAGTTAAATAGGTCCTCATGCTAAAACATTTTTTATAAGGAAGTCCAGTAACATTCGATATGGACAATGATGATTCTTTCTATCTATATCGTACAGGTTCCGGACTACGTCTTCACCTTTGAACAAGGCAAGTCGAAAAGGTGAAACCTTTCCTGCTTGCCATCTCTGTAATGCACTTTCATATCAAATCATGTCATTTCTAACCAGAGGCAAACCTGCAGACCATTTGCGAGGCTATGGTGGGATGAAACGGTGCCTACTGTGCTAACCCTCCCCAATTATCGGAACACGGTTTGTTGACACATCCCATATGTCATGGTACAACATTGGCTAGTAATATACTGACTTCAGACTTGTCCAGGCTGCATTGCATCCTGAGCAGGATCGGGTCCTCACAATAAGAGAATGTGCAAGGTTGCAAGGATTTCCAGACTACTATAGGTTCAGCGGGACAGTAAAAGAGAGGTTTGGTTCTTGGAAATGTGTCCATCTAGAGATTGGAAGTGCTTCGTAAAACATTGGCCATCTGATGAAATTTTAGAAACTCAGCATTGTAAGATTGTATATGTGATAGGCAAATAAACTGTGAAATAGAAACCTCAGTGTCTATACACAGAATTTGAGCATACAGCATACTCATGTTTTGAGAAATGAACATCCCTCTCTATCTCTCTCTCTGGTGCAATGTTGTTACGCCCTTCAGCTTCATCATTTGATTTTACAATTTATATTGGTCAAATTGCATGTATATTTGTTTTGTATATGTTGATCTCGCCGCTGCTTAATGTACTTGTGTTAAATTATGATACGTGCAGTAAACGTACAGTACAGCATGCGCCTATTAATATTTTAAGCTCATCTATTTATTTGTCTTCTCATTTTTTACAATGTGAAGGTACCGCCAGATAGGAAATGCAGTTCCCATTCCTGTGGCACGGGCCTTGGGCTATGCCTTGGGGGTGGCATATCACAAACTAAGTGGGGATGAACCAAATATGATCCTTCCCCCAAGGTTCTCTACTTCTACTTATCTTGAGCTGATGAACGCATAAAATCCTCCTGTTGATCTCAAAGCTTTGCAACATTAGCCAGGAAGTCCTTGTTAAGCCAGTTTGTCATTCGTGTTATGATTCTTTGACCTAGGGTTCCATTCTTTAATGTTTTAGGATGCAACTGGCTGACTTTTCTTTAACATGAATCATGAAGCAGTGCGGCGCTTTTCTTTTCACGATGGATGGGAAGATGTGACTTTCTATATTGTCTCACACCATACACACTAATAAAATTGATGAGTAGAAGGGTTGAACTTGAATCAACTAATTTGCTTATGTCTAAGTTCTGTCCAACTATTTGCAAATCTTGGTGATTGTGGAATAAGGGAGTGATATGGTGGTTTCGTATGAGATTCGAAAGGATGTTTTATTTATTTATTTATTTTTGCGCATTGAACTTGGTTTCACACCAAAGTGCGATGATGCATAATGAATGGAGAGGAAAGCGAAGGTTTCAAGTGTGAACTTTCTTTGATTTCACAAAGAATTCCAAGGGGGATCGTCATCAATACCTTTGAAAGCTTTAATTTCATCTGCTGGAAGCTGGTGCATATCTGGGTTAATCGAAAAGGTATGTTTTCACGTCAAGTTGCAAACTTGTAAAGTCAAGGGGAAAATGTTCTGATTTTCAATGCTGGCATTTGGAAATTACTTGTGGGTGTTTGGTAGGTGGCATGCTCGTTGACGAAATCTGTGGAAATACAAAATCTATTGAAACAAATGATGAGAAGTAATTTACCAAGTGTCAAGCTAATGTTGCCCTCTCGTGAAATTATAAGATGATGAAAGGTGAGAAGGTTATGAGAAAGATGAAAAGTTGGAAGGTCTCATTGCCTGTATCTAATTGGGAACTGAAGAGGCATGTTGTAAGCTCAAACAAGACGTGCTTCTCTTTTAAGGGCAACATTTGTGTCGAGAAGTTTCATTGCTCGATTATGATTATGGTCTTTATCGCCGCCGTGCTTTATTTTTGGTCATGCACATCGTTCGACGGTTGACTGACTGTGAAAGTGGTCAAAGTTGGGGCCTCATCAACTGCTCAATCGAATTTTACATAAATGGAATTTCTAATCAAAAACGAAAAATGAAGGTATCAATGAACGGTACAAATTTACATTGCACCCTTTTGGGGCACACTTTAACATGCATTCTCCGTATACATGAGCTAAACGGGAACAGCGTGGGTTGCTTGGTGAATTGGGGGTGCTACAAGGGTGCGTTTTAAAAGAATCGAAAGAACGATATGTTTAACCTACGGATCAAACTACAGAGTCCATGCGCATTAGAGGGACAAGCGTCAGAAGAAATTTACAGCAAAAAAGTGTAGCAATTATGAGAATTTTGCAGTCAGCGCTTGAATGGCAGGCTCAATGAGATGTTGCCACAACTACAAGCAGATGCTCCAACGAGCGAGAGGAAATAAACCGCCACCAGAAAAACATATTAAAGAAGAAAAGCATAATAAAGAAGGGAAACGAATCAGCAAAAAATGGCATTATAAAGGCGACGAAAAAGACAAAAAAAAGAAAGCTTGAATGGTAAATGATCCCTTCTCCTCCTCCAAAAGCATTGATCGCGGCTCCCCACTCACTTTTTCACCTCTCTCTGTCTGTGTCTCCCTCGCGGGCGCTCGCCTCAGATTCGTTCTCACTCGGCCAGCTTCGCCTCAGCTCCTGCTCGTCTCCGTCCCAGAAGGAAAGTCGCCGAAAGGAGAACTTCGAAAAGCTCGTGAGTGAAGTTCTTTCACGTCTTCTTGTTTTTGTCGCCCTTTGATCTGTATATTTCGAAATTCAATGTGGGGCTCTTTACTCTTGTTGTCCGTCGACAAATGTGAAAGATCGCGTCTCATACGGTGTTAGAGTATCACAGGTAGCGATTCTGCTCTTTGTTCTCTGTGTAATGCGAAGTGATGAAGAAACGTGCTGTGCGTGATAACCGTGTTAGTCTCGTCGATTATGTGACCCACTTTTATTGGAAGTGTTGTGCTCGTCTCGCCGCAGTTTGATGTGTTTATTGCAAGTGACTTTTTCGAGTTTGCTATAATGGTGTTGTGCCCCTTTCTCGACACGATACAAATTGCCAGCCCTATGCCGATGTGTGAGCAGTGGCAGCCCTTGCACATATTGCTTGATAGTTTAATTTTTGCTTTGAAAATGCTGCAAGTGCTCACGAATTTTCCATCTCCAAGTTATTCAATTTTTTTTTCCATTTTTGGTTCCTCCACTTGAGAACAGTGGTGTCCTAGTTAGGGTGAATTGACCTTCAAGAAGCACCAGCTAAAATATTACATCAACTTATGATATTTTCTTTTTCTCCTGATTGATCATGTCAGGTTGAGTGATGGGTCTGCTCAGCATCATCCGAAAGATCAAAAGGAAAGAGAAAGAAATGCGCATCCTCATGGTGTATGTGTCATCCTCATCGAGAAGTTTGTTTCATTAGTTTGTGCTAATTTCGTGTACCAGATTAAGAATCGCACTTTGTAATTGGCTTTCTAGGGGATTGGATAATTCCGGGAAGACGACCATAGTGTTGAAGATCAACGGAGAGGACACTAGCGTCATTAGCCCCACTCTCGGCTTCAATATCAAGACTATTACATACCAGAAGTATGTCCAGGTCTCTCCTCAAATTACGATTATTTATTTCCATGTTTAGTCGATTAATTGTTTACCTAGCAACTGTGGGTTTCTCTTCTTTCTCGTCGACTCTAATTAACCATGGATATAGCCTGCTGTGTCAAATGTTGTCTCATAGCATTTTCTAATGTATCTGCGGAGAGATCTGTAGATTGTGTTTTCAATAGATTGAGATCACCATAAATAGAGGAAGGGCCATGTTTCCCTCTATTTCTAGTTGGAAGAGTCCAACCATGCCTTTCATTGGTGACTTACAGATTTTAAACCTCACCCACATATATTCTTAGCTTACGTTTGCATGTTTGTGAGGTCCATAACCTGCAATATTCCAATGAGAAGCATGTTTAGGGAAATTTTCCCCTACTTTGGAGGAGGTAAATATAACTCATGAAGGAATAGTCATTTACTTTCTGGGGTTCTCTGTTGCTTACTGTTGAAGGACTGTAAGTTATGGTCATATTAAGTAAATCCATGGTAACAACCTCACTTAAAAAATTGGGTCATATTAAGTCAATCCATAGTAATAATCATACTTCAAATATTGTTTTTGTGCAGATTATGACAATTTTTGACAAGGGTAGCAGAACTTAAAAGAGCTGATTTTGTCAATTGCTGCTCTCCTGCTGGATTTCTTTTTCTAAATCTTAAAAGAGAAAATTTGTTAAAAGGGTTGCAATGGAGTACAACCTACATATACAACTACATGCGAGATAGAGAGTCATCAAATCTAATAAATGAATGGTGCGACTCGTACTTTGTGCATCAACTAAGAAGTTTACTGTAACTGTCTATTTTTTATGAATCAACACTAGACACTATTGTCGAAATCTCAAAAGCCCTAAGATTTATCTTAAATAGGATATTTCTCTCCTCATATTGTTTACTAGGCTCTGGTTTAGTCAAAAATGGGAACTTGGAGGCAATGTTGTGTTGTTCTAAATATTTATACCTTAAAACTCCATTTGATGTTTGTGGCAGGTATACGTTAAATATCTGGGATGTAGGGGGTCAGAAGACAATAAGATCATATTGGAGGAACTATTTTGAGCAAACAGATGGTCTGATTTGGGTAGTCGATAGTTCAGACCTTAGAAGGCTTGATGACTGCAAAATGGAATTGGATAATCTCTTGAAGGAGGAGGTATCATGCCATTACAGAGTTTCTCGCTTTTTTTTTTCAAAGAGAAAGAATTGTCTTACCTATTTATGGCTTCTATGTTGCCTTTTGCTGACTTGTTTCCCATTGCTTCTTTTTAATTTTATTTTTATCTTGTATGGTTTAATTTTCTCTCAATTGTTTGAGCATCTATGTTTTGCAAGATCTTATGAATCATTAGTCTTCCATTCCAAAAGGGGCTGCCTATTCTGCTAATTACTCCATGTCTGCAGTAAAACTCTTTGATGCTTGTCCATCTAATCAAATGGCAAATCTTTCCAGTATTTTTATACTTTTGTCTGTAAGTTTTTCCACCAGATACGTCATTCTTTCAAGTCTTTTGAATCTGTAGACTGGAAAATATTCCTGTGCATACCTGATAAATGTGGGCACATATATATCGAATATGAATGGTACAACCGGTCTTGTTCACTAGTGCTCCTGGGGCACAGATAATACATACCAGAGGAAGTAGTTGATTTTGAAAGTATTGATTGTGCACATCATGAGGATAGTCGGTGCATTGGAAATTGCAATATTTCCTTGTTTGGTTTGCGCAACAAGTTCCAGGGGGCACTTCTTGACAGGGTCCTAACACCAATATCCACTACACGCATCCTATCAATGTCTATGAAACTGGTTCATGTATATTAAAATTAGGAGTTGCTGAATTAATATTTCTGGCTAGAACTAGATGTATTGCTTTGAGTACCAAAATCTTTTGTTTAGACTTATTAATAAATGGGCTAAAGTAATTGTTCATTTGGCAGAGATTGTCTGGAGCATCCTTACTTATATTTGCAAATAAGCAGGATATTAAAGGTGCTCTTACACCAGCAGAAATTGCCAAGGTGAAGTTGCGTGCTTGCAACATTTATTGGTGTCTGTATAAGTTGAGTTTGTCTGTGTGAATGCACGTATATCCTGGTTTCTGAGATACTTTGCTGTTTGTGACCTTGAAATCTAAATGTATTGTCATTCTAAAGATATTTGCAGCAGAGAGAATCCTAACTTTCCAAAAGTTTGCTTTAGGCTTACTAGTGCTGAATCTGACGCACCTTGTTCATATTTATTGTTCATATTTACTGACGGTAAATCAAGTATGAGAATCAGATGAGAGAATGAAGTCAGGTTGAAATTGCAAGATTGCAACTGAACCTGAGTCCTCAATTTTTCCTATACAATCCCAGAAGAAGATGTTACAGAAATTGCTAATTTGCGCGCATATCTTTTTGCACCCTAAATCCACATCTTGTTCTTCATCGTCTTTTCTTTCTTTTTCTTTTTTTTTAATGGCCAATCAAATCCATGAAATGGCTTCTTCACCTATAAGCTTGCCAACCGGTTTAACTTCTAGAGTACATGCAAAGCATAAATTTATAGCATTTACATTCAAACACCTCAATTCAGGGTGGACAATTATACTAATCTTCTGGAGATGATTCTTTTTTAGGTGACAACTCATTGAGCTGTTAAAAATATTATGTTCCTTTAGCTGTCGATAAAATCTTTTATATGTTATGCTGGCTTCCTTTTTTTTATTGGTTTAGCTAGCATAGTTTTCCTTTTGTTTTCCGTTTTAGCCTTTGGATTGCTGTGAAATTTCAAGAATGGAGTATTAGCTCGGGGGGGCTGAAATTGTTTATCCTTGAGAAAGCAGTGATTGCTGCAAAGAGATATTTTTATGCTGTAGCAGTCAAATTATCAAGTTTCTTGCTTGCTATAATACCAAAGATGTTTATCCAAAGTGATCAACTTGAACCAATAATCTCTGATTATACTCGATATATAATTTTTTTTTCTCATTTTGGTTTTGGAGCAGGTTCTGAATTTGGAAGCAATGGATAAAACCCGGCACTGGAAAATAGTGGGCTGTAGTGCTTACACAGGAGAGGGACTTCTTGAGGGATTTGATTGGTTGGTTCAGGACATAGCTTCTCGAATTTATATGCTTGAGTGAAATCTCTTTATAGGAATATTAAAAAGCAAATTGCTGGCTTTGATCCAGAAAATTCGTACAAATACTTATGCAGTTTCTTTCCTTTTGTCTATTTTTTATCCCGGTCCCTTGCGGGAGAACCAAATTCAGTGGGATGTATTTGTAGTGGCAGAGTTGATTGTGCAAAGCTTTTGGAATGAGACAGTTCTGTTTTGATTAAGGTCTGGTTCTGCTAGTTCAAAAGCAAGCTCGAAATTAGCAAGTCAAGTTTCAATTTATTGCTATCAAACTGGTGCAGATGATTGCTGCAAATGTTTTCGTTCCACTCACATTCTGTTTGTTTTGAGCCTGCACGGACTAGAAGACTCTTCAACATAGGTCACGAATGTAAGTGGTACTTCTATGAGATCGGATTGTAGGCTACAATAGACCCGTGTCCTGAGGTTTTTGCAGATACTAGGGGTGTCAAAAAGGCCCAATCCTACCCAACCCGATCCGGACACGAAAAATATGGCACTTTGGGATCAGGTTCTAGTAAACATTTACTGGTCAGTGTTTTGTTATTGTTCGACCTGAAACACGTTTGTTTATTTTGCTTGATGTGTTCTAATCAGAGTCCGATTCCACACAACCCCTTGACCTTCATTTTCCTAGAAGATGATTTTCAAAAATGATTTTTTTTTTCGTGAAACAAATCAAATACTTAAATAAAAATATCCAAAATTCTATTGGTCAATGATGGGTCGCAAAATCCCCATATAAATTAATGTGAATATAATAAGGTTAACGTTATTTCCATCCCTTATCACATTGAATTAACTATACTATTCCTTATAGATAAGGTCTCACTTTCGATTTAAGATTATTTCTTACTTTGTTTCCTCTTGTTCTTTTGCTTTGATTTTATTGAAAGACAAAAATATCCACATCCCTTCAAACAATTTTTCTTTCTCCCTAGCCGCTTCTTCCACTATGATTTTAACGTCCTCGATGCTTGTCTGCTTCTAAACTTATTCCGCTAATTATTAATTTTATTTCCCCAGATAATCCTTGTAATCGTGAATATTTTTACTTCAATTTGTAGTACAAATTTACGGAATCTACTTAAAGATTGAATATTGTGAGTTATGAATGCATTGCATTTACTTATCTTTCATTATATTGTTTTTGTAGTGTATTTTACTATGTAAGATAAAATTGAAGATGACCAAAATTGTTTAAACATATCTATTGAGTTTTTTTTGTAACCGAGGTGTCCGGGCCAGCTTACGCGCACCTCGACTATTCCTCAGGGGAGACTAGCACATCAACCCACCGCCATGGCCCCCCACTTAAATCACAGACGCTTCCCTGGGGAATCGAACCCAAGACCTCAACAAAGTCCAAATTCATTCTAACCAGCTGGGCTACCCATGGGTGGGTTAAAACATATCTATTGATGATGAAATTGAGAATGGAGAACAATAATCAATCATGTCGACAAGTTTCTTTGGAGCTTCGTGTACTATAATATGGAAAATTATTCACCAATGTATACTATTTTAGATGAATAATGACTCTTTTATTGATAAAGTTAAAAACTTTGATTGTCTGACCAAGTAAAATATTTTTTCAAGAGAGTAACCTTTTTTGCGGGACTTAAATCGCTAAATGGACAATATCTTTTGTTAAGTTGCATATGCAATACATTTGCATTATGAGGATAATTTTCTTTCCATCGATGATTTTATGAAAACTCTAATGTATATGGAATTGGCAAAAAAAAAAAAAATGATACTGCCGTTACAATAGTTGTAATTTCTTGTCAATAGCTAATTATACCATGTAATCAAAACAAAGATAGTCTTATATGTAATAATGTTATATGGAGCATTTTCTTTTGCGTATGCATGATAATAATTGATATTTAGAGTTTTCTATGAACTTCGATTTTTCATATCTTAAATTTTTCTGAAAGTATCTTTTAAAATATCATGCAATGATGCATGCAAAATAATGGAGAATTTAGATTCACTTAGTAAAGTGAAAGTAGAGTAGTTAATATATATATATATATATAGATTACAACGTAATGACACATATTAAAGTTATAATTAAACATGGTGTAAATAGAAACTGGTACTTTTTTTTTAACTCTTGCTTTCCTTGCTCTCCATCTATTTCCCTTCTTATCCTTTCTATTTTGGTTAATCATCACATTATTACCTTACACAGCCTAATATAGTGTTGGGATAAAAAGACAAAAACAACAACATTTCTAAAACTTATCATGACAATACATTCGAAGTCTAAAATTCCAATTTGTACATTTTAATCCGTTCATTTATATTGTTAAGTTTTATTAGAAAAAATGTTTAGATGAATTTTTTTTATCTATGGTAATGCAAAATTAAAAGAATAGAAAAAAAATCGTTCGGCATTTTTAACATAGAGTTGAAATATAGGAAATGGAAAAATTTAATATTGAAAAGCAATCTTAAAAAGGACAAGACTATAACAGAGTGACAAGGACAATGCGATGGGTGCTCCACTTTCTTCTCCAGCCTCTCTGGGAATCCGACTGGACTCGCACTTCATTTGACGCGACACGTGCACGCAATCTGATGGATATTCCAACACTTCTTTTGAAAATCTGGTCATACCTTTGTCAACGGTTTTGTAACGCCTAATTTTTCTTTACTCATTTCTTTATGAAACCCTCTTCTTTATTTGTCTATAGTGTGAATCTCCATATCACAATCAAAACATACCAAAAATAAGAAATTCTGACTTATCTTTTTCATTTAGTTGATGAGTTTGATATATAAACGTTATCTCCATTCTTTTTATTTATTCTGTGTTTAGTAAAGAGAAAGATTCGTTGATTATGAAATGATAGTATCGTGTAATAATTTTAATATAAGTTATTATCTTGAAGATGGTGATTGTATGCATTAGATACTTGTTCTCACTTTCATCTCAAAATGTGGCAAAGGACCTTCACCACCGTCGGCAACGGCGCCTCCTCACACGCCCTCAAGGGCAAGCACTGGGACGCACTGATCATCGGCGGCGGCCACAACGGCCTCACTGCAGCTGCCTACCTAGCACGCGGTGGCCTCTCCGTTGCCGTCCTCGAGCGTCGCCACATCATTGGGGGCGCTGCCGTGACGGAGGAGCTCGTCCCTGGCTTCAAATTCTCCCGCTGCAGCTACGTCCAGAGCCTTCTCCGACCTACCGTCATCAAGTAGGCCCCCCTCCATCCACATTCGCTCCGATTAAAGTTAACGCAACATTTCAGGATCGATTGAGGTTTACCATAGGTGATCCGATGCGCCATTTTGATCTCAACGTGCGAGATTTTCTGGACTGATTGAAGGGAACTGGAGTTGGAAAGGCATGGAATGAAGATGCTGAAGTTGAGTCCGTCGTCGTTCACGCCGTGTATCGACGGGAGGTACTTGATGCTAGGGGCCGACGAGGAGCTTAATCATGCGGAGATCTCAAAGTTCTCGAAACGCGACGCGGATGCTTATCCAAGGTTTGAACTTTGCTTCTCACCATCTTGAGTGGCTGTTTGTCGAGCTGTTCTTTCGTGCTATATCTGGAGGAAACTGTTCTTCTTCTTTCTGCTGAAAACACATGGTACGGTTTTCGTTATTTCTTTTTCTTCTTTTTTTGGGGTGAACTTTACTGTTGTTTAAAAAATGGGTGCAAAGATAATGATGAGCCTTAACTATTCATCTAAACCAATCTAATGAATCTTTTTTCTCCTTGGTTTATAGAACGATGGCCATTAACCAATGGAAGGGAAAACTTTTGTAGGTGCTTTTACGGGATCATTCAATGCATTCCATGTGGAATCCTTGGACAGAAACGGAAAAAAGAAGAAGAAAAAACACCGTGATTTGATTCAATTTCCAAGTCCGGTTATCTACCACAACTTATTATTGACGTTAAAAAAGAGTTAGGGATGCAAAGGTGATCATACTTACATTAGATCACGGAAAGTTACGATGAGTTAGGAAAATCGCGCACATGTAAGTTATAAATATTTGCAAAGTTTAAAGATAAAATTACGGTCAAATAGATTAATGTCAACTCTTGATTTCGCTATTTCTTTTTCTTCTTTATCTTTACTGCTTGACGGGTTAACATATTCAGAAAAATCACGAATCATAGGATCCTGAAGACTTATAAATCCAGGGGAAATTATGCCCCTTGAATAAAAGTTATGAAAGGATATTTCATTGATATATTGATGTCAATGAAGACAGTGGCGTATGTCAAAGGAAAGTTGCGTTCCATTAGTTAGTTCACTGACAACAAGGAAAGATTTTACAGTTGACTTAGGTAGGTTACTATTTCTGAGTGGATTATTATAAATCATAAGATCCATAGAATTTACAATGGTTAAAAGGAAATTACGTGGTGCAAAGAGATGGCACGCTATGATGTGTGACAAACGCCAAAGGAAAATTACGACAATTAGGTGAATTCCATCCCGTTTTTCTTTAACCGGACTGTAGAAGGACCAAATGACACAAATCGTCGGATCAAAAAATGTTTTTTGAGAAACAAAAATTTCAAGAACACTCTCAAAGGGTAATCTGTATCTACCAGGTTTCGCATGTTGCTTGGTAGTTTGCAAAATATGGACAGTGGCCTACGGAGCTCTTCTCTTTGTTTGTCCGTTTCATCTGCTCTTCTTCTTTTTTCTTGAGCAATCTTGTGATTAGGCATGGTTGGAGTGTAATCTTCTGTACATTCCCCACTGTTCGGCTTTTTTTATTAGCATGTAACGTTCCGTTTAACATAAGTGATCCCAATTGATCTGAATGCCGTAGCCATAACAATAAGTTGAACACTTAGGGTTTCCACATTATTTATGTTTCTGGAAATTTGTTAATCATCCATTTTAAAATGAAATAATTTTATTAGTCGTATGAAACATTTCTTTGTATCATGTCAAACAATTTCTTTTCATGAGATATCTTCATTTCGGTAGTCTTATGAAACATTTCTTCAAATCACATCAAATCATTGCCTTTAATAAGATATCGGCTTAGTGAAGAAAATGGAGGGAGAATGGAGCTGATAAATGAATGCTCAGCTACCTGTTTAGTTGCCCTTCGAAAGCCAACACGAACTACATGAGTTCTAGAGGTGTTAACATCAATATATTATATATCATTGAATTGAGTGCTATTTTCGATGAACATGCGAGTATTAGTGCTTTTCTCTTACTATTGTTCTCCCAACACGAGTGCTTTGTCTTTGCTTAGGTAAATTGTCATCGTGATAACTCAAGTATTTTGCGCAGATATGAAGATCAACTAAAGAACTTCTGCAAATTCATGGATCCCCTTTTTGATTCACCTCCTCCAGAAACTTCCCAATTGAAATCCTCTTTCAGTGACCGCATCAGAAATATGTCTCACAGATCCATCTTTTGGGCTCATTGCCTACGGCGAGCTCTCGACCTGGGCCAAAATGAGATGGTGTAAGGCTTCTTTAACTCAGTCGAATGTTGGTTTCAGATATACCAGGTTGTGATATTGGCAATGCCAACAAACGTCAGCGCCTGTGTTGCTTAACGAATGTGGGACTGGCTGGATTTTTTTTTATGAGTTTTTATTGACTTTGGCAGGAATTTTATGGAACTTTTGCTCTCACCAGCTTCAAAGGTTTTGAATAAATGGTTTGAGGTTGTAAATAGCCATTGATCCTTCCTTTTTTTTTTCATATATTAAATCTTGGATGGAAACTATAGAGCAACAGTTTGTAATCACAAGAATCACAAAGTCACTTAACTGGGGGTTGATTGATAAGATCACTGTGCGATTGATCTTTTTCCTTCTTTAAGATTCTGAAATCCTTGGACTCTGTATATTATAAAGCACAATATTGTTTACTCCATTCTCCAATTTTTGTTAATTATATTCCGATCAACATATCCACTAAAATGTTAGATATCTTCAACTAGCATCAAGTTCCTCCCTGCATAGTTCCAATGCCTACGGACGTTCCACCAGTCTTTTTCCTTTCCCCATTTCCCTCACACAGTCGGTATTGATGCGTAACAATTCATTGGAAAGATGACAAGGCTGACCCATGGGTTCAGATCTCTATATATTCTTTAGATTGGTGCTTGGTTCAAAAGAAATTTACTTCCCATTTTATAACAAGAAAGACCACCTGGGTAAGTAAACCCCAGGCTGACACAATGTCCCACTAATCACATTAAATGGACCACGTAAGATGAGAGCCAAAGCACAGGTAGTTGGCCGAATTTGTTTTGTACTGCATGGGAAGTCAAATTTGTATCATGTGCCTAATCCACAATCAAGTTTGTTCGTTCCCCACTAAGCCAGCCCCATGGAGCTACAAGAAAATTACTTTTACTAGCGCATTCTTGTTGATTGTGTTCTCCCTTGGTAGATGACTGGCTAAAAATGAAACATTTTCTTTTCTTTGTATTTTCTTTATGGTACATCGTCATTATATAAAGCAGGACAAAACTTATGAAACATCATATCATTAACAGATAGGAACCATAAAATGCCCGGAGAGATATTTGATGTACAATTCGTTGCTTTTCTTGATCATCAGCAGTTGATGTTGTCTATTTCTTACGGGCGCAGACTGACGTTCTGAAGGCAACCCTTGGAACAAACGCCGTCGTAGGGACAATGGTGCGGTTTTGCTTCTGCCCTGGCGGAGTGACACTTGCATGAGCAGTTTCCGGCTTTTGTCGTAATATTAGTGAAATAAGTACTTTCATAATTTGCGTAGCAGTGACAGAGACATTACTAATTTTCTGACCCAACAATTACATCTGCAGGGAAGTGTTAATACACCAGGGAGTGGATATGTACTGCTGCATCATGTTATCGGCGAAACAGATGGTGCCCAGGGGATTTGGTCGTATGTATCAATATTCCAAGCATTTCCTCGATATTCATGAGTACTTCTAATAAGGCGTCAACAATCACGACAGTTTTCTATCAAGATATTTCATGGAGTTCATAGACATTGTGGAGAACTGCGAGCCCATTACTTGTAAAAGGAGCACTAGATAGACATAATCTACCTTTTACAGCCTCTTCATTTTGATTGGCATCACCATTCTGTAATGGAACGAAGCTCCATCATGCATGAACATACGCCCATATACTAACACATTGATTAGGTTGTTTATATAACAGACCAATGGGAAGCTCCCATTATGCAAAAATATGGGAGCAATGTATAGCATCTCCTCTTCTCGTGCTTGAAAAAATTAGTCCAAAGAGTTTACACATCATAGGCATTTCCTGACATGTTACTCTTCCAGCTTAGCTATGAGGCAGATTCTACTTGGAACAGAGTAATTATTGATTGGTCATTCTTGGTTGGTTTTCTCCATGTTATGGATATGGTTTGGTGTGTATGTACTCTAAACTGACCTGTATGCCCTAGACTGGGACTCGGAAGGGCAGTATAGAGTCTCATAAAATTGATCAGACTATGAAGTAATTTATAAAATCTTAAGATTTCTTACAGATACGCTTGGCTATTCATGTTCATAGGTACGTAGAAGGCGGGATGGGTGCGGTGTCCTCCGCTATTGGTAACGCTGCAAGGGAAGCTGGTGCTCAAATCGTAACAAAGGCAGAGGTATTTTTTATTAGAAAATCTGGGTCTTATTATGCCTTATTCGGTCATCATTTACTACTTGTTTCATTGATTAAGAGCAAAGGGGTTGCTTGATCAATAGCATGCAGGTGGTGTCTGTCTTCTGAGATGTGTCTCGTCCATAATGTCGCAAATTTGCACCATAGTCTGTTATGAACTTCCTCGGGTTCCTTGTAATCCTACCTTACTGGCAGGATTCCTTGTATTTGTGAATACTTTTCCTTGTGTAAGACTTCCCTCATTCTTTCTTTATTAACTTCCTGGGTGATGTTATTGCTTAGGTTTCTCAGCTGATGCTTGATGAGTCCGGCAGAGCGAAGGGAGTAAGTTTCAAACCATGAATTCCTTCAGTGAATAAAGGTTCTCTAAAGAATTAGTCTGACATTGCATAGGTAACTATAATCAGGTGCTGCTGGCTGATGGTTCGGAGGTGCACTCTTCCATCGTCTTATCAAATGCAACTCCTTATAGGACCTTCATGGTAATATGTACCTCTTTATACTGATAAAAGGTGTGGCCAGTGGCAGATGTACTGGTCCTTTAATCTGTAAAAATCATGCCATATGGATGTTCTCGAATTGCTGTTGCACTCTAATAGAAATTCACGGGTCTTTTGCAGGAATTAGTACCTGAAGATGTTCTTCCTGATGAATTTCTACGATCTGTCAAAAATGCTGATTACACCTCTGTAAGCTCCATTGTTCCGTTTGATTGATCTGTAAAATCTTTAACCTAGTTTCTACCGTCTACAGGGGCACATTCAAGCATTGTTCTTGTTTGTCGATATGATCATTAGGTCCCAGAGGAAACCCAATTATTCCTAATATGTCTGGAGTTTCAGTTGGATAATGCTTCTTGACAGCATTCAACAACTTTAGGAGTACAGTCTATGTCGTTTATTATAAACTGTCCATTTGCTTCTTTATAGTGTCTCTGTAGCTTAATTACAGGAATATGCTTATGTTTCCTACATACGTGAATCATGTAAATCTTAAGTTCTGCATTAATGTAATTGATGAGTGTATAAGTTTAAAACTAGAAGCTAGTGTGGAATTTGTCCATAGTGAAGCAGATGGTTAAGTGAATTACAAAAAGCCAGGCTTGCGAGGCTTAGTTTCCTGCAATATTATGACCTTTTGGACTGACAGTCGTAACTATACATCCTTTTTTTGGTGAAACTTACCTTTTTTGTGATGTCAAATATAACTAAACAGGGAACCACAAAATTAAACCTTGCTGTTGACAGATTGCCTTCCTTTCAATCATGCAAGTTAAATTATCCTCATGCGGGTCCTCAGCATATGGGATCAATTTTTATCGGTTCTGAGAGGTATATTCTCAGTCCATTGTGTATTATTCAATGATGATAATTGTTATTTTGTCATCTCTAGGTAGTGATTGGCAAAACTGACCTGAAACTGCTGCAAGATTGATCAGTTCTTTAGCAGCAGTAAGCAAGCAAGAGCTTAGCTTAGATTGCTGAATTAACCTATGAGGATGGTCGTAGCTTGAATTTAATGATGAAGTTGTTCAACATGTATTGCAGATAAACGACTTGCCGTTGACATTGATATTCTGGGCTTGTTTACTTTATTGCGTTTGATTTTGCATCCCTTTCTATACGTTGATTTATCCAGAAAGAAAGACAGCTCTTGCTTAGTGATCATTGGATTAATTATTCATAATCTAAGATAATTGGTCTTTAGAGATGTAATGAACAAACTTTGTACCGCTTTAAGCTCCTTTTCATGAGCATTTTCTGAACATATCTTGGAATCTGTTATTTCTAATTACAACTTCTTTTAAAGTTTGGAAGCAATTGACTCAGCCTGTCAAGATGCTGTCAATGGAGTGCCATCAAGAAGACCATTTATTGAGATGACGATACCTTCTGTTGTGGACAAGACTCTAGCACCTCCTGGTACAACAACTTCCTTTTACTACATCTAGTGTTCGCACAATGACGTACAATAAAGGAATTGTCATTCGATCTTTTTCAAATCCATTTTCCCACAATGGCGTGTACCAAGGAATCATGGTTCGATTTAGAACCTTGAAGATAGAAAGCCTGGACCATGGTTGTATTAATGCAACAACTCAAAAAACAACTTGTCTTTCTCTTCTTGCCCTTAGCAAGACAATAATTTTGGAAGACCTACAAAAATGAAGGGGCAGCTCTGGGTAGGAGCACTTCATTAGTGATTCTGTTGAATTTGATGCGCTTCTAATGTCTTTCAGTGAAAAACAACATGCTTTATCATAACCTACAAATATATCACCTAAATATGCCTGATTACATGTAGAGCTCGTAGCTTCATTTCCCTAATACTACTTTAGAATGCCAATAAGCTTTATGTCAAGGAAATGTGGCTGAACCGATTCCTTGCCAAATTTCATTTACAACTTGTCACGTATTGATTTGTTTTGGGTGGTCTTTTGTGTTTTAGACGAAGTTAGAGATGTTCTCTCCTTTTTCTTGGATAAAGTGTCCTTTTACACTCTCTTTCTTGTCTGCGCCGATGGATGTTTCCACTGGTCCAGTCAACTCTTGATTATCTAGGATTTGAGATAAAACCCTGAATACTTGCAATGGACTGAGCTTTACTTAAATGGCTCGATACCATCAAAAATCTCATACCGGCACCCCAATGGCGCATTATCCCAAAATTGTATCATAAATCAAATTTATCCACCGTTAAAATATATACATGTCAATATAAGTGAATTTCAAAGTCGAATATGTCATTCTTTATGTCAAATCTGTCTTGTAGGCGTCTGCCAGTGTGATGACATTTGTGCATTTAACCGAATATTGGATGGAATGCTAACAGTGTGAAAGTACTTAAATATAAATCCACGTCTTCACCTAATGATTTAAGCTTTTAGGACAGTTGACAATGATCCTACAAAAAGTTCACATGATATCAGAGCAAGAGGTCCTGAGTTCAAATATTCTCAAGCCCCTATTCTGCCTCTCCAAAAAATATTTCCACGCTTAGTACTGGCAAAAAGACCAGATTAAGCGTGAGGAGGAGTGTGAAAGTACTTAAATATAAATCCACGCCTTCACCTAATGGCTTAAGCTTTTGGGACAGTTAGCATTGGTTATCGTGGAGTGCCAATTTGGGTTTTTGGCAAGACGAATATTGATTTAAGATGAATGTGTGACGAGATTAGCATTTTAGAATTTTAATGGTGCGAGCCATTACTTATTTCACATTCTTGGAAACTTCTACATCATACAGCCACTCCCGGTAATGAGAATTTTCTTTCTTCATAGGTAAGCATGTGGTCGGCTTATTTATCCAATACACACCGTATAAGCCATCAGATGGCAGCTGGATGGATCCTGTTTACAAGGTCAGTTACATTTTGGACATATTATTATTTTCACTTGTAGGCTTCACTTTTCTGCTTCTTGGAGTTTATGTTCAGGACCACCATGCCTGTTACTAGATGTTGTTTGATGCCAGTATATCATCGAATTCTTTGTTTGCAGAAATCCTTTGCGGACAGATGTTTTTCTTTGGTTGATGAGTATTGCCCCGGTTTCAGCTCATCAGTCATTGGTTATGATTTGCTGACTCCCCCTGATCTTGAAAGAGAAATTGGTTTGACAGGTACTCACATCTGCAGTTCATATGAGTATGGCTAGGAAAGGATAATCCCCTATGACCACTAGTATGTGAATAAGCTAGGGAAGACATGGCATTATTCCGTTTCCTGTCAAAGCCGCTATAGGTATCTACAATTGAGAATATCCCTTCTGGCCGTTGCTGCCAATATCTCAAAAAAATCGCAGCACGTCCCTGCTACGAGTTCTTTTGCAAGTAATGCAATTTTATTGCCCGTGCCCTTTTCGTCACAGTCAATGCATGCAGTAAGGGCAGGCTCAGATAGCGCGGTTCATGTGTTTCTGCTACCAGTTACTCTGTCTTTTCTTCTTTTTGGGCCATTCGACGTAGTCATGTTCACCGGCTCTGCCCCCCTTCTGCATTATATTGTCAATTGGATCTAGTTTTGGTCTGAAAAAAAAAAATTCCCATCATTTCAAAATCTTGCTTACCAAAGATACAAGTGCAGTCTAATCAAATCATCAAAATAGACCTTGTGCAATTCGTTATGACTGGTTCCAGAACATGTCATGCATAGACAATCATTTTAAACGCGTGTACGTCCACTCCTATTTAAGCTCCTGATGTACCTTCTCTTGACAAAATAAATTATGAAAGTTGATGCGCTTTCCTTTACCTTCTGAAGTGTTAGAGGTTGATCTTGTAGATGAACAAGGTCTAGGCAATGGCTGCAACTACTGATTGACCTCTGGGAACATTGTCAATTTTATTCTGCTGGATCTTTTGGCAGGAGGGAATATTTTCCATGGCGCCATGGCTTTGGATTCTCTCTTCCTCATGCGGCCAGTGAAAGGATGGTAATCTTCGAGCCGAGGATCTGTCCCGTCTGCCCTCTCTTTCCTGGAACAACAATGTCTGCGCATTCAATCTTGGTCATTTTCTTCCCCCTGTTAATGCAGGTCGAGCTATCGGACACCGGTTCAAGGGCTGTACCTGTGTGGAAGCGGCGCGCACCCCGGTGGCGGCGTGATGGGTGCGCCTGGACGCAATGCTGCTCACGTAGTTCTTCAAGACGTCAAGAGATCTTCCAGTTAAATTGAGACATCATTGTGCTCTTAATTGCTTTCAGCAGCTTATATTCACAATTAGAAAGGTTTTTGCAATTGTTTAACATTATGACTTTCCTTAAATTTGGCTATCGTTCCCTAGAATGATTTGATTTATATTCTTTAATAACTAACATCAAGACGATGCTTATGATATAAATCGAACTCGTGAGCTCATAAAAGACTAATGACTCATTTATTACTAGATCAACCACCTTGGTGGTTTTCTTTATCAATTAAGCCACCTAGTTTGTCATGTGTTCCAAAGGCATTTGATCAGAAAGAGGTGCTATTAGATTACAAAATCTGGTCCATAAATTGAATGAATACTGGAGAAAGTGAATTGGAAAAGCCCAAAAAAAAGGAATACTAGTAATGTCATAAATTTTGTATGACGTTGTAATACTAATTTATATCGACAAATTCTAAGATTTGAATCTTGCAATAGAGAGATGAATAAGTAGAGATGGCTCAAGATCTTGTCAGCAAAGCCAAGATGAAGGTGAGGATAAGGAAAAATACTTGCCGATTTGTCCCAAATTTTACCTTTCCTTAATATCCTAACTTGAACCAGCGATTTTGGGGCAAAATTAAGATCTGAATTTTGCAATGGAGAGGAGAACAGGCAAAAGAGACTCAAGTTGGTTTGGTGGTGACCGCTAATTTTTCCCTTTAACTACTAAGGTTATAACATTTATGGAAAAATATTTTTTAGGAAATCATTTTCCTGGAAAATGGTAATGTTTTCCGATGTTCGTTTGTCAAAAGCCATCGACTTGCCGGTCTCGAGCGAGGTCAATATACCCTGTTAGGAGCCACAATATTTAAATGTAAACGAAGAACATATAAAATGTTTACAGATATTTTTTTTCCATTAATGAAAAATATTTTCATTGACTATTTTAATTTCCGTTAAGCAAATGCCGAAAAATTTGGAAATTATTTTCCGTGAAACGAATGGAGCCTAAGTCGAACTTTGATTTTTCTTTACGCGAGAGGGAAGATTTTATATTTGTATTAATTTAACTTTAAATATTTTGATAGTTTATAAGTATAGTTATTCCTACAAAGTTTAACCAAAAAACAATGTAGCAATTCAATCAACTCGATCATCTAATGCAGCTTGGTCGGTGATGGTAAATTCTATAGTACTGAAAAGCAATTTTAAAATGAACACGAATCTACTCTTATGACAAGCGCACCGTGTGGTTCACTTTCTTCTCCACTCTCTCTCTCGTGAATCCGACTCGACTCGGCCTCCACGACGCCGCAGACACGTGCACGCACTCTCCATCCGGCTTCACGGTGGCCGAGAGTGAGCGCAGAAATGTGGCGGAGGACTTTCACCACCGCCGCCGACGGCGCCTCCTCACTTGCCGCCCTCAAGGACAAGCGATTGGACGCGCTCGTCATCGGCGGCGGCCACAACGGCCTCACCGCCGCCGCCTACCTCGCCCTCGGTGGCCTCTCCGTCGCCGTCCTCGAGCGTCGCCACGTCATCGGTGGCGCCGCCGTGACGGAGGAGCTCGTCCCTGGCTTCAAATTCTCCCGCTGCAGCTACCTCCAGAGCCTTCTCCGACCTTCCGTCATCAAGTAGGTCCCCCGCATTCGCTCCGATTTCTCCGACTATATTGACCCAACATCCCAGAACACATTGAATTTTAGAGTTCGCGATCAAATGTGCCATTTTGATAACAACGTGCGCGCGATTTTTGGACTGTTTGAAGGGAACTGGAGTTGGGAAGACATGGCCTGAAGCTGCTGAAGAGGAGTCCGTCGTCGTTCACACCGTGTCTCGACGGGCGGTACTTGTTGCTAGGGCCTGACAAAGAGCTTAATTATGCGGAGATTTCAAAGTTCTCGAAACGCGACGCAGATGCTTATCCAAGGTTTGACCTCTGCTTCTCACCATCTTGGGCGTTTGTTTTTCGAGCTGTGATGTTTTGAGGAAACCGTTCTTCTTCTTTCTGTTGAAAACATGAAAACCACACTTTACAGAAATCGTCATTCTTTTTTCTTTTTCTTTTTTTTTCCTTTTTGTAAATTTACTGTTATTTGGAAAATAGATGCAAATATAATGATTAAGTCTTCAAAGTTCTTCCAATTTTTTTTGTTTTTCCTCCATCTCTTTTTTAGAGTCTGTGGTCCCATAGGTGTTTTGACGGGATCATTCCAGCATTCAATGTGGGATCGTTGGATGAAAAGGGAAAAAGCAAGGTCCATCCGATCTACTTTGCAAAATCGGTTGCCTATCGTAACTTATTGACGTTCAAGGAGAGTTAGGGACACAAAGATTATCAAACTTGTATCTGATTATAAAAATTACAATGGGTATGGAAAATCACTGACGCATAGGTTGCAAAAATTTACAGAGCGTAAAGGAAAATTACGGCCAAATGGATGGTATACATATAATGACACAAAAATTTATTGTTGGTGCCAATGGGTAGATGACTATTTTGTTGAACATTACGAATCATAGGACCCAGAAAACCTATGAATCAAAGAGAAATTATGCCCTCTAACAAAAAGTTACGAAAGGATATGTCATTGATATCGTTCCTGTGAGTGAAGACAGTTACGTATGTCAAAGCAAAGTTACGTTCCATTTTTACTAACGATAAGACAAGATTTTACAATTAACTTATGCAGATTGCTATTTTTAGTGGAATATTTGAATCATGATATCCACAGAACTTACAATGACAAAAGGGATGAGATGTAAAGAAAAGTTACACAATGATATGTAATAATTATATTACTACTATGAGGAAAATTACAAATGCCAAAGGAGACTTGCGATGATTGGGTAGGATCCCATCCCCTTTTTCACGTACTGGACTGTAGAAGGACCCACCGATACAAATCATCGGAACATACTTAATCTACTTAAAAACAATTCTCCTTTTATAATGATGAAAAATGCCTTTTGAAGAATGCAATTTCAAGGTCACTCTCAAAGGGTACTCTGATCTACTGGGTTTCCATGTTGCTTGGTAGTTTGCATAAACTGTGCTATGGCCTATCAAGCTTGTTTGGAGTGTAATCATATGTACGTTCCTCAGTAATCGGAAATTTTTGGTTTGTAAGGTTAGGTTTAGTATAAATGTTTTAAATTGTTCCGAATGCCGTAGACCTAACATTAACTTGAAACTTAGGGTTTGTATGTTATGTGTGCTTTGGATATTCTGTAAGTTCTCTAATTAAATGAAATAATTTTAGTAGTCTTATGAAACATTTCATTAAATCATGTCAAACGATCGCTTCTAATAAGATATCTTCATTTTGGTATATTTACTTGGGGAAAATTGAAGAATTTCTTTAAATCATGTTAAGAAGTTGCCTTTAATAAGATATCAACTTAGTGAATAAAAGGAGGAATTATGGAGCCAATAAATAAATGCTCTGCGTCCAATTTAATTGCTCTTCGAAAGCCAGCACTAACTACATGTATTCTAGAGGTATTAACATCAATATATATGATTGGATTAACTGCTATTTTCAATGAACATGTGAACGTAAGTGCTTTACTCTTAACATTGTTCTCACATCACGAGTGCTTTTTTCTTTTTTCTTTTTTGCTTAGGTAAATTATTATCATGATAACTTAAGTATTTTGCACAGATATGAAAATCAACTAGAGAACTTCTGCAAATTTATGGATCCCCTTTTTGATTCACCTCCTCCAGAAACTTCCCAAGAGAAATCCTCTTTCAGTGACCGGATTAGAGATAGGTCTCACAGATCAGTCTTTTGGGCTCATTGCCTACGGCGAGCTCTTGACATGGGGCAAAATGAGATGGTGTAAGGCCTCTTTAACTCAGTTGGAGGTTGGCTTCAGATTTACCAGGTTCTGATATCGTCAATGCCCCCAAATATTGGCGCATGTGTTGCTTAAAGTATGTGGGACTCAATAGATTTTCATGAGTTTTTATTGATTTTGGCAGGAATTTTATGGAACTTTTGCTCTCTCCAGCTTCAAAGATTTTGAATAAATGGTTTGAGGTTGTAAATTATCATTGACTCTTCGTACTTTATTTATCTAGGATAGAAACTATAGAGCAACAGTTTGTAATCACAAGAATATAACTTTACTTAACTGGGTTGATTGATAAGATTCCCATGCGATTAATCAAGAAATTTTTTCCGTCAAATATCTTTTGCCATTTTTGAAGATTTTGAAATCCTTGGACTCTGTATATGATAAAGCACAATTTTGCTAACTACATTCTCCTTTTTTAAGTAATGGTTTTCTGATCATCATATCCACTTAGATATCTTCAACTATCAACCAGTCTCTTCCTGCATGGTTACATTGCCTAAGGACGTCCCACTAGTTTTTTTTTCCCCTTTTCCCTTGCACAGTCAGGGTATTGAGGTGTAACAATTTATTTGAAAGATGAGAAGGCTGATCAATTGGTTTAAATCTCCATATGTTCTTTAGATTGGTGCTTGGTTCAAAATAAAATTACTTCTCTTTTTATAATGAGAAAGACTACCTAGGTAAGTAAACCCCCCAGTATTATATCCCTCTAATCTCATTTCGTGGCCAAAGCATGGGCAGTTGGCCCAAACATGATTTTGCTTTTTCACTGGGTGGGGAGTCAAATCCGTGTCATGTGCCTAATTGACACTCAAGTTTTTTTCATTCGCCAAAACGCCAGCCTGATGGGGCTAGAAGAACATTAGTTATCCTAGAGCATTCTTGTTAATTACGTACTCCCTTTGATAGATGATTGGTTAAGTTCTTTTCTTGTTTTCATCTTCTTAATGGTACATCTTGATCACATAAAGCAGGAAGAAGCTTATGAAACATCATATCATGAACAGAAGTGAACCATAAAATGTCTGGAGAATATTTGATGGACAATTTGTCGCCTTCTTGATCATCAGTGGTTGATGTTGTGTCTATTTCTTACTAGTGCAGACCGATGTTCTGAAGGCAACCCTTGCAACAGATGCTGTCATAGGGACGACGGTGCGGTTTGCTTTTGCACTAGCTGAGTGACATTTGCATAAGTAGTTTAAGTATTTTTATAATTGGAGTAGCAGTGGTACATCTTTTGTTACTTGAAACATTAGTAATTTTCTGGCCCAAAAATCAAATCTGCAGGGGAGTGTTCATACACCAGGGAGCGGATATGTACTGCTGCATCATGTTATGGGTGAAACAGATGGTGCTCAGGGGATTTGGTCGTACGTATCACTATTTTCAAGTGTTTTATCAATATTCATGAGTAATTATAAGGTGTCAACAATCACAACAGTCTTCTATGAAGACATTTCATGGGGTACACAGACATTGTGGAGAACTGTAGGCACGCTACTTGTAAAAGGAGCACTAGATAACTAAAATCTACCTTTTACAGCCTCTCCATTTTTTATTGGCATCATGCTGATTAAGAGCATGCAGATGCGACAAATGCATTCGCTTGTGTATGTAAATGAAGTTATTATGACAGGCTTTTAAAATTCTCATATACTAAACCACTGATTCAGTTTTAAGTATCACAGACCACTGGGAAGCTGCCATTATGCAAAAGCATGGCTGTAATATGTAGCATCTCCTTTAGTCATGCTTGAAAGTTTAATTCAATGAGTGAACACATCTTTGGCATTTCCTAAGATGTTACTTCCAGCTTAGCTATGAGGAAGATTCTACTGTGAACATTTTGTAGTAAGTGTTATGTTTCTGGACATACAAAGTTATTAGTTGATTTATCATTGTTGATTGTTTTTATCCCTGCTATGAATATGGTTTGACGTGCATGCCCTACACTGGAACTTGGAAGGGCAGTTTAGAGTCTCATGAGAATGATCACATTTTAAAGTAATGTATAAAATCTTAGGCTTTCTTTGTGATATGCTTGGTTCATCATGTTTTTAGGTATGTAGAAGGTGGGATGGGTGCGGTGTCCTCCGCTATTGGTAATGCTGCAAGGGAAGCTGGTGCTCAGATTATAACAAATGCAGAGGTATTATTTATTAGAAAATTTGGGTCTTATAATGCCTTACTCAGTAATCATTTCTTTCTATGATGTCAGAAACAGAGGTGATGTCCCTTTTATCTGATACCCTACATAACATTGTGAGATGTGCCGTGGGTTTCGATGAGGTTGGCTGTTTTCCTGTTTTCAAATTACCTTCCTAGAGGAATACATAGAAAATGTGCTGTAAAGTACAAATTCATGTTTGGTGGCCTTGTAAGTTGTCATCCAGGGTCAATTGTCAGAGGTGTGGAGAAGTGCAAAATTCAGGAGCTCTCTTTAGGGCTGTTTGTTGTTCATGCATGTCTATAGGGCTCATATCAGTGCATAGTCATGTAATATGTCCTTGTCTTTTCCTCTTTTATGTCTTTAAAATGAGTGATTGAATTAAAGATTGTGCATGGACCCCTTTTATATTTCATTTTCTTGGGATCCTTGTGGCCTCATTAAAAAAAATAGGGCCACCTGGTGCACATGACTCGCTGTACTGCATCTGGGGAGGGGTTAATGTATACAGGCTCACCCTTGATTTTCTAAGAAGTTCCATGATCTGAACCTGTACCTCGGGCGACAACAAATTTAACTATGGTTCTGTCTTGTAATTGAGTTCAGAATGAGATTCTTTATGTGAACGATATGTGAAGACAAGATGGGAATTGGGTATCTCATGTCGATTGTAGACGTATATTTTTGGAGGCATCTCCTCTAATGTTCAGTGGGATTTCTTTTGGGAAACTGCTTGATTGACTCCGCCAACTTCGATTGCATTTGTTTTGGTTAGACATATTATGAACATTTTTTACCATTTTTGTCTTTACTACTTGTGTGATTGATTGAGAAAAAAGGGGTTGCATTTAGGTGGTGTCTGTCTTTGGAGATGTGTTTCGTCCACAATAATGTCACAAATTGAACCAATAGTCTTTTATGAATAGTCAAGCTCCTTGTAATCCTACCTTGCCGGCAGGGTCCTTGTATTTGTGAATGCTCCTCCTTTTGGCAGACTTCCCTCATTCTTTCTTTCATAATTACTGGGTTATGTTGTTGTTTAGGTTTCTCAGCTGATGCTTGATGAGTATGGCAGAGCAAAGGGAGTAAGTTCCAAAACAAGGATTCCCTCAGTGAAAGAAACGTGGGTGTCTTCAAAGAATTAGTCTAACATTGCAAACGTAACTATTATCAGGTGCTGCTGGCTGATGGTTCGGAGGTGCACTCTTCCATTGTTTTGTCAAATGCTACTCCTTATAGGACCTTTATGGTAATTTACCTCTTTATACTGACAAAAGGTGTGAGCCAGTGGCAGATTACACTCAAGCCTTTAAATCTGTAAAATCATGCCATATGAATGTTCTCAAGTTGCTGTCGCATGAAGTTTGCCTCTAATAGAATTAATGGGTCTTATGCAGGAATTAGTTCCTGAAGATGTTCTTCCTGATGAATTTCTCCAGTCTATCAAATATGCTGATTATACCTCAGTAAGCTCCATTGTTGTTTTTGACTGATCTCTAGAATCTTTTTCCTAGCGTCAGTCATCTACAGGGGCACATTCAAGCATTGATCTCATGTTGTCCATTAGGTCACTAGGTCCTAGAGGTAACCCAATTATTCCCCATGTGTCTGGAGTTACAGTCGGATAATTCTTCTTGACAGCATTCAACAATTTTATGAGGGGTCTATGTCGTTTTTTTGT
This sequence comes from Melaleuca alternifolia, assembly GCA_019926035.1. Lineage (NCBI taxonomy): Eukaryota > Viridiplantae > Streptophyta > Magnoliopsida > Myrtales > Myrtaceae > Melaleuca > Melaleuca alternifolia. Next base: position 411,251 of record JAGKPW010000079.1, read on the forward strand.
AAACAGCCCATTTGCTTCTCTGTAGATTAATGACAGGAATATGCTTACTATAAACATGAACGATGGAATTCTGAAGTTCTGCATTGATGTATTTGATGAGTTGATAAGTTCAAAAGTAGAATCTAGTGTGGAATTTGTCCATTGTGCAGCATGTTGTTAAGTGAATTATAAAAAGCCAAGTTGCGAGCCTTAATTTCCTGCATCATCATGACTTTTTCGACTGACGTTCATGAACTGCACATCCTTTATCAGGTGAAACTTACCCCTTTTTGTTTTGTCAAATATAACTAAGCAGGGAACCACAAAAATAAATCTTGCCGTTGACAGGTTGCCTTCCTTTCAATCATGCAAGTTGAGTTATCCTCATGCGGGTCCTCAGCATAGGGGAACAATTCATATTGGTTCTGAGAGGTATATTCTCAGTCCATTGTGTATTATTTAATGGCGACCATCATTATTTTGTCATCTCTAGGTAGTGATTGGCAAAACTGACCTCAAACTGCTGCAAGATTGACCAGTTTTATAGCAACAGAGAGCAAGCAAGACTTTAGCTGGAGCTTGAATTTTTTGATTAAATTATTTCAACATGTATTGCAGCTAAATGAATTGCCATTTAGATTGATATTCTGTGGCTTGTACTTCTTTGCAATTGATTATGCATCCCTTTCTATATGTTGATTTATCCAGAAAGAATGAGAGAGGGCTCTAGCTTAGCTATCATTTGATAATTAATTCATCATCTAAGACGATTGGTATCTACAGATTTATTGAACAAACATTGTACCACCTTAAGCTTCTTTTTATGAGCATTTTCTGAACATCATTTGGTGTTTGATACTTCTGACTCCAACTTTTAATTTAAAGTATGGAGGAAATTGACTCAGCCTGTCAAGATGCTGTCAATGGAGTGCCATCAAGAAGACCAGTTATTGAGATGACCATACCCTCTGTTCTGGACACGACTATAGCACCTCCTGGTACAACAACTTCCTTTAGCTAGAATTATGTTCCCACAATGATGAACATCGAAGGAATTGTCATTTAATCTTTTCAAATCAACATTCCCACAATGACATGCACCAAGGAATCATCCTTCAATCTTTTTAGAACCTTGAAGAGAGAAAACTTGGACCATGGCTGTCTTGTTGCAACAACTCATAAAACAATTTATTCTTTCTCTTCTTGCCCTTAGCAAGACAATAATTATGGAATACCTACAAAAATAAAGGTGCAGCTCTGGGTAGATGCACTTTATTAGTGAAATGTTGAATTTAATACGCCTAATATCTTTTCAGGAAAAACAACATGATTCATCATAATCTACAAATATGTCATCTAAATATGCCTGATCACATGTGAAGCTTGTAGCTTCATTTCCCTGATACTACTTTAGAGTGCCAATAAGCTACATCTCAAGAAAATGTGTTTAAACCAATTTCTTGCTAAATTTCGTTTCCAAGTGATCATGCAGTAGATATTATAAATTGTTCTGGGTGGACTGTCGTGTGTTTGACAAACTTGGGGTCATGCGCTTTATCTCCTCTCCTTTTTCCTGGATGAGTGTCTGTTTACATTCTCTTACTTGTCTACCTTGGTCGTCTCCCATTGGTCCATACGACTCTAATTATCCCAGATTTAAGTTAAAGCTCTAAATGCTTGCTATGGATTACTCACTTGGATTAATACCATTAAAATTTCAATCTCATGCCCCAATGGCACATTATCCCATAGTCATACCCTAACCCAAATGTACTCATTGTTAAAACACATATATGTCAACATGTGGATTTTCCATGTCGAATTTGTCATATTCCACGTTAGATTCATCTTGCAGTCTTCTATAATGTGTGTTAAGATGTATGCATTTTAATGGAATATCAAACGAAATGCTAATGGAAGGTAGATTGGGTTTAGGAGTTCCAATAAAGATTGTTTTGGGGTAAGTGTCTCATGGGGGTACTGATTTGGGATTTTTAGTGAGACGAATGTAAGTTTTAGGGCAAATGTGTCACGGGAGTACCACTTTGGAATTTTGATGGTGATAATCATTACTTAATTGGCATTCTTGGAAGCTTCTGCATCATTCAGCTTGTAATGAGAATTTTCTGTTCTTCATAGGTAAGCATGTGATCAACTTATTTATCCAATACACACCCTATAAACCATCAGATGGCTGCTGGATGGATCCTGTTTACAGGGTGAGTTTACATTTTAGACGCAGTGATATTTCACTTCTAGGCTTCATTTTTCAGCTTCTTGGCGATCATGTTCAGAGACCGAATATCTATTGCTAATTTCCCCTGGCGATATATTGTTCAAAGTCATGATCTTATCTTATTCTTTCTTTTCAGAAATCCTTTGCAGACAGATGTTTTTCTTTGATTGATGAGTATTGCCCCGGTTTCAGCTCATCAGTCATGGGCTATGATATGCTGACTCCACCAGATCTTGAAAGAGAAATCGGTCTGACAGGTGCTCATTTCTGCAGTACATATGAGTATGGCTATGAAAGGACTTTCCACTGTGACTACTAGTACGTGAATAAGCTAGGGAAGAAGTGGTGTTGTTCTGTATCTCGTCAAAGTCGCCATACAGATTGCCTATTGAGAATATCCCTTCTTCTCGTTGCTGCCAATATCTCAAGATATACAGCATGTCACTGCTACAAGTTCTTTTGCAAGTAGTGCAACCCTACTGCCTGTGCTCCTTTCATCTCAGTCAATGCATGCAGAGAGGCCTGGCTCAGATAGTGAGGTTCACGTATTTGTGTGACCTGACATTCTTTCTTTTCTTTTTTTTCTTTTCAGCCATTTGTCATAACTGTGATCATTGGCTCTGGTCCCTTCTGCATTAGGTTTTCAATTGGATCTTGTTTTGATCTGCAAGGAAATAAGCCAATCATTTTAAATCTCGTTTAGCATAAAATTGCAGTCTAATCATTAGACCTTGTGCATTCTGTTATAGCTGGTTCCAGAATACGTCATACATAAACAATCCTTCTAAATGTGTGTTTGCACACTCCTTTTTGGGCTTATGATGTACTCTTGACATAATCAACTGGGAAATTTGACACGCTTTGCTTTATCTCGAGTGCTAAGAGATTGATCTATTAGATAAACAAGATCTAGGCAATGACCGCAACTAGTTATTACCCTCTGGGAATAATTTGATTTTATTCTTCCTGGATCTTTTGGCAGGAGGGAATATTTTTCACGGTGCCATGGGTTTGGATTCTCTGTTCCTGATGAGGCCAGCAAAAGGATGGTACTTTTCGTGCCGAGGACAAGTCCTGCTTGTCCTCTCTCTCCTTGTACAATAATGTCTGCATTCAATCGGGGTCATTTTCTTCCCTCTGTTAATGCAGGTCGAGCTATAGGACACCAGTTCAAGGGCTGTACCTGTGTGGAAGCGGCGCACACCCCGGTGGTGGTGTGATGGGTGCACCTGGGCGCAATGCTGCCCAGATAGTTCTTCAGGATGTCAAGAGATCTTCTAGTTAAAATGAGGCCATCGGTTTGCTCTTTCTTGGTGAGAGTGGCGTGATCTTTTTATATATTATATCTGGAAGTTGAAAATGTCTTACTAGAGCATAAATCAATACTGAAGGATGACACCTGGATGGCTAGAATAGCTTCATTGTCATCACAAGCGACGACTTTCTTGCGTTTTCCTTGAAAAGCGCCAACATGTTGGATTTTAGAGATCGATCCTGAAAGGTCATGTGCTTAGTTGGTGGTGCGCTATTGGAAAACAATGGATTGACCATTCTATGTGGAAGATGATATATTTATGCCATAGCCTTCGTCTTCGTTGTTAATTAAGCTCTTAATTGCTTTCAACAGCTACTTTCCTTGGATTCGGCGATTGTTTCATAATTTATATTCTTTGATAGCTAACATTAAGATTATGATCATGATATATAATTGAACTCGTGATTTAATGGAAAACAGGTGGCTGTTACTTATAGGTCCAACACCTCGGTGGTTTTCTAATGTCAATTAAGCGGCCTAGGTAAACCATGTATCTCGAAGGCATTTAATACGAGGATATGCCATCAAATTAGAAAATATTGCTCCAAAAAAAAAAGTGGAACATTGGGAAATTGAACTCCAAAAGCACTAGGAGCAATGCACGACATCAAGATAAACTAGAAGTTAAGGGTGCGGATAATATCCACTTTATTTTTAGATAGATCCTTTTTTCTTTTTATATTTAGAATAAAAATTCGTTTGGTAGCGTAATTTTATTTTTTCATTTGTGAAGTAAATTTTTAGTCTAGAAATAGATTTAAAACAGAAATGAAAAATGAGAAATGAAATAAAGACAAAAATTCTTCTTATTGTTTGCCCTCGCTGCCCACCATTCGCCAACCGCATGCCATTGGCCGACGCCACCATCGGCCCACCCCCATTGTCGATTGGCGTTGCCCACTGCTAGACAACATCACTTGCCGCCGCCACCCTTTGCCTGTCATAGCCCAGCTCCCGCTGCTAACCTCCAACTATCGCTAGCCATTGCTTGTTGCTACCCACCTCTCGTCATCGAGTGCCAACCATTGCCAACCATCGCCGCCTGCCCGCATGCCCATTACCGACCGCCACCAACATCAGCTATCGGCGAGTGGGCGATCAATCAGCAATGAGAATAAAAAAAATTAAGATGACCTACCAATCGAATTTTTATTTCAATATCATCAATATTGTATCTTTATCAAATACGTTTCATTACTCAGAAACTTATTCCGATATAAAAATTTAAAAATCTATTTCTAGCAAAAAAAAAATTTGTGTCCAGAAATGGACCGGTTGTTATTCGCGCCATAAGTGACAAGCACATGCTTTAAAGTTCTTAGCATATCAACACTAATCAACAGTGACGAAATGACTCCTCACGATGAGGTTGACCCTCAACAAGAAGAAAAGCACAGCGATGAAGAATAAAAAGAAGACGACCGGAGCACCCCCACCTCCAATCAATCGATGCCCGCATCGCCATCCACTAGCGGGCCGTTCGAAGGGAGCTGAGAGGAGGGAGGATACGGTGTTCGCGATGGCTCACCTGAGGAGATGATCTGGCATTGCCATGGAACTGAATTAGCCCTGGTTCCCTCTTGTTTAGGATGTTCATTGCTGCCTTTCTAACCTTACAACAACACTGAGAGCAGCCAGCTTGAAAGGATAAACGAAATGAATCACTTCCATAATTGGGAATACATAAACTTCCAAATCATGGATATGATGTTTGATCGTCCTTAATGACGTTTATTTACAGCAAAAGCAAACGCCAAATCACGATGAACAACCTCAAGCCCCTTCAGGATTCAACCCCAAAGGGAAATGGTGCGAGGGAAAGAGAGGAAACCAGGTGAGATTGCGAAGCACAAAAGCCAAAAGAGTGGAATGGAAAGATGAAGAGGCATCGTATGGACTGTGGCTGGAGTTGTTCTTCCTTTGGCCAACCCCTCGCCACGTGACTCCCCGCGAATATTCCGTCCCCCTCGTCTGCGGGCGAACATAACACGCTGTCTTCCATCCACGTGCCCCTCTCCCACCTTCGGATCGTCCAAGCATCCGCATCCTACGGTTCATTCCACCTAGCCATGTACAATTCTCTCTCTCTCTCAGAGTATCGTTGTTATTGTTAGTATTGTTACTACTTTATTTACTTTGGTTCTTGTTTAGAGTTTCGTTGGGGTCGGGCATCGTGCCGCCGCCTCAGATTCGTCGCCGAGGTTTCCTCTTGCATGTTCTTGGTCGTATCTCTATCTTCTGCTTCTTTATTGTCAACACTCTTTATTTATATGGGGGCTTTCGGTGAAACAAATAATTGCTTTTATGCGTGTCATTATCAGAGTTATGCTTCTCTCTCTTCACTCTGTGAAGAACCTCCTGTCATCTCTTCTCTGTTCTTGGGTCGTCTCTCGATTCCTCCTCCATTTATCTTTTTCTTCTCTCTTTTTTTTTTTTAACCGCAAGTTGGCAGATTGAAGTCGGCAGATTCGGTTCTTTTCCGGATGAATTCATAGGTGGTTGACTTTGGATTGTATATCAAAACCTGCTGCTTTGAAGAATCACTCTTACTTTTATTTAAACTTGGGTTATTCTTCGATTGTGGTTTTGCTTCTCTCTCTCTCTCTCTCTCTCTCTCTCTCTCTCTCCACCCAGAAGGAATCGCTTCTTGAGCAGACAAACCAATGCGTCCCATTTCGTTAAATTCCTATTCTTTCTGCTCGGATCAGCTTTCTTCTTTTCTGCTTGCGGGGGTCCTTGCTCTCGTTCTGTGATTTCTCTTCTTTGGCCATTTGTTCTCTCCGTCTTGGGAGAGAACACTGCTGTGTAGAGGCGGGCAACAGCAAAACCAAAAGGAGAATAAGGGAGAGAAGAACAAAGAAGGAAGAAACTGGGATTTTGAGGAGAAAAGAGATTGGTCCAAGAGAATTTCGAATTTTTGCTTTTGCTTTTGCTTTTCAGAGTTCGAGGGGCCACAATACAAACAAAGGAGGAGGAGATATATAAAGGTTGGTTGGTGGTGGTGGTGGGTGGTGGTGGAGATCTAAGTGAGTTGGGTCATAGTCGGTAATCAAATAGTTAGTGTGAGACTCTGGGGTAGTGTGGAACAATGTATTCCGGCGGCGGCGGTGAGAGCAGCAGCGGCGGGGTGTTAATGACGAGGGATCCGAAGCCGAGGCTGCGGTGGACGGCCGACCTGCACGAGCGCTTTGTGGACGCCGTCACCAAACTCGGCGGCCCGGACAGTAAGTCACACTTTTTTTCAATCAAATTCTTCGTTTAGTTTTGTTTTGGAACATCTTCATTACATCATCGGGCGCATGTTTTCAAATTTTCGCATGTGTATTGCTCATTTTCCAAACAGAAAACGTGGAGTGGCACTTGGAGTTTTTAGGCTTTGGCATTTTGTATGGAGATAAGATACTGGGAGGGAAGTGAAATGGATTTCTAGCATACTACCATGAACTTGTTTGGACAATGAATGGATGTAAAATCGAAAATTTAGTATCTCATCCCAGTGGTATTAGACATATAGAATTAGTAGTGGGGTCATTACCGATGTGTGTTATAAATATATCTTTCCTCTTATCTAGTAACGGTCAATACGCATCATTTGAAGTATCAGTGACTCTAATTATGAATAAGTTGATATGCCTCAACCAAACACAATCAAGGTGGTCATATTCGTGTAGTATGTTACCTTCGCTTCAATGCTTAGGTTCTTAGGTCAGAGGATTAAGTCAAAGGATGTGCGCTTTGAAGTTAATAAGGAAAAATTTTAGAAATTTTAAATAAGCTTTCCAAATATTATCAATATCAGTATTGGTTGTGCCATTTAGAAGAGTCAATATCCATTTTCGGCCAAAAATTTGACCGGGCGGATTATATTGACAAATTATCAAAAAATTTACGACTTAATTGGTCCCCATGTAATAGCTTTAGACTTATTTATTACTTTTTTCCAAAGAACTTTGGTAGTTTACATATGATCAGATCGATAAATAACAATACCTAACATGTTCATGTTGATTGTGAAACTCCATTGGAAAGGCCAAAAAAAAAAAGTTAGATGGTCCAGGACCATATATTTCTAGTAAGACATCTTATTTAGAAATCGGCATTTGTCTTGGTAAAGAGACAAAAGGCAAAGGACAGTTGTTGTTGTTGAGGTTTCCGTAGATTAGTTTGTTTTAGGCCCTGATTTTGCTATGATTAGTGGATCCATTAGATGATCTGCTCCGAAAGTTGAGTGGAGGGTCTATCTTATATCATTACATGGAACTTAGAATCGAGGCCACCCAATGTGACCCATTTGAATTTCTTGAAGTTCTCAAGATACCGATACCGAATTTCATCTGATATTGACTTGATCTATATTATATACATGAGATATTTATGGGGACATTAAATTCTTCACCGCCTAATTTATGATTCTATCTAAAGATTATAACATATTTTCAAGATGATTTGCTTAGTTTTTTTTTATATATTTATTACCGGGTCTTGTTCTTGCTGTTGGGTCAGCTCAGATGACCGCCTTCCTATTGGTTCTGGTCACCAGGTGAGCTGGGCATGGTTAGATTGGGACTACTTCCCTAAAAAAATCATTAACTTTAATTCTAGCCCAAAATTTACTCCGAACCTTTTCTATTAATAAGAAAACTTCAAACTTTACGTCTAATCTCAAATCCATTCCGAACTTTTTTTATCTCAACAAAAAATCTTGAATTTTAAGTTCAATCACAAATCTACTCTAAACTTCTTTTGTCTCAAAAAACATTTTAAGCTTTAGCTGTATTTGCAAATTTACCCCAAAATATCTTTTTTTTTCTTTTTTGAGAGGAAAATTATCACTTCACACTCTGGTCCTAAAATTTTCCAAATGAGTTCTTCATCTAAAAATTGCTCGTAATTTTTATACTCTAGAACGATTTCATTTGAAAGAAAATGTTTCATGTCGCCTTATTGATGTGGATTTGTTATCAATATAGAAATGCGGTGTTGAATTAGAACTGTACTACATGAGTTGATGAGAACGAATTGAAAGTTGGTGATTCTTTTTAGACAGAACAAAAATGAGGGCAAGTTTAAGACTTAATTTAAAGTTTGAGATTTTTTCTAAGAAAAAAAATAAGTTCATGATAGATTTAGGATTGGACTTAAAATTTGAGATTCTTTTATGAGACAAAAAAAATCGGGATAGAAATGAGGCTAGACCTGAAGTTTGGGATTTTTTTTTTTAAATTATAAAACTAGGGCCAGTTAGATTAGATCACTAAAACATAAGCATATCTAAACTGTGTGTTCCAAAATTAATGACTGAATCCATTATGTTTACAATAATTCTTGGTAACCCACTTAATATGTGTAATAACCCACTCAAGATTTAGGACCAACATAAAGTTATGGAAGTGGCTTTATCTCCATTGATGGTGGCTCTATATGTTGAGTGTGTGTCAAAAGCATGTTTGTCATCCTCAAATTGTCACTTGGGATCAATCCAACACGAATCCATACAAAAGTACCTTTGAGAACATAGTTTAAAGTACCTATCTAGCACTGAGAACCTTTTGTCTTTCCCAATTGCCAGAGGCAACTCCCAAGTCGGTGCACAGATTAATGGGCTTGAAGGGCTTGACACTGTACCATTTAAAGAGCCATCTTCAGGTAACACTTTTAAGTCCCTTATGAGACAAAATTTCGTGCGATACTTTATGTTTTTATTGATTTGGTAACAACACACTTTAGAAAAAGAAAAAATAAACCAAAACAAGGATCTAATATTGTAAAAGCTGAATTCTCTGCAGAAATATAGACTAGGGCAACAAACACGGAGCCAAAATAGCGACAACAAAACTAATCCAAGCGATGGTGAGTCCCTTCCGAATTTATAAGATATATCAAATGTTACTTATCATTTCAAACTTATACATGTCGATTAATAGACAGTTAGGAAAATTGGTTGCTTTCTATTCTTGCCCTTTGTAGTTAATTATTTTTTGACAGTGACCTCATTTTATTTAGGAATTCCTTATGTTCCATTTAGTCCCCGTGGAGTGGCCGGTAGTTCATCGCAATCTTGTCGCCGACAGTCAGGGTGTGTCCTTTATTTTAACTCTTTCACAACCACAATCAAAGTGGAGTTTCATAATCTTTTTAAAAATTCTTTTAGTTATTTTTCGACATAATCGTCTAAATCTTAGAGCTAATAGATCGTGCATACCAGCGGAGAAATCCCAATTGAGGAGACATTGAAGTGTCAGATAGAAGTTCAAAAGAGACTACGAGAGCAACTTGAGGTATGATTGTGTATACTGTTTGGTAATTTATTTATTTACAAGACATTTACATTGAATTGCATTGAAGTATGCTAGGACACATGAAAATGGCAACCATACCATCGATCAAAAGTTGTATCACGGTTAATATGATTTGATCTTCAATCTTGATGAAGTCACCACAAGTTATTCTAATTAGAGTTATATCCAAAGAAAATCTCCACTAAGCTAGTAACCAATTAAGAGAATGTAAGTTTTTACGAATGTTTAGGGAGATTAAGAGCCTTGGAAAAAGCCAAATCATTTCATGCTAATAACTCAAATCTAAAACCCAAAAACAGGTACAGAGGAAGCTGCAGATGAGAATAGAGGCCCAAGGGAAGTACCTGCAATCAATTCTAGAGAAAGCCCAAAAGAGTGTCTCGCTCGATGGGAGTGATCCGCTGAATCTAGAGGCCACGACAGCCCAAATAGCCGACTTCAATCTGGCCATCTCCAATTTTGGTGGCCACATTAGTGAAGGAGGCGGCGGTGCAGAGAGGAACAACAGAAACATCATCAACATGATGATGCGCATGAAAGAAGAGACATACGAGCGAGGAGGCCATCAAAACCATGGCTCTGCATTCCAGATTTACGAAGGAGAGAGACCACAAACTCAGGATGTTAAGGCCAAGAGGCCAGAAGGGTCGTCCATGATTCATTTTGACTTGAATATCAAAGGTGGCATGACTTTCTTGGAGCAAAATTAGAGTCCAACATGATGATTTAGGTCAGTTTGAAAGAAAAAAGATGCAAGAGTGATTGAGCGTCACTTTCTTGTTTATGTAGAATAGCACAAGCACTCCACTTCTGGCAGCTTCCGATGTTTCATACAGGTCGAGGTCCGCGATTATATTATACACTTTTTCGTTAGTGACAACCGTGATCAGAAGTTCTATTGTATAGTAGCTTGGCTAATTTTCATAATGTTGGCAAAATAATCGTTCTGCATTTCTTCCTTGATTTCTCTTTTAGTCAATAGATGTCGCTTTATAGAAAAGACAGTTTTCAGAAGGCTTCCTAACTCAGGAAAATTCTAGCACATCGCACCAGAGACTGCCAAACGAATATCTTGTTGCCTAGCAGGCTAGCACGACCATGAATTCCGCCACCGGCCACTGTCAGCATTCGTCACTAGCGATCATTACCAAAACGAGACAATCGACGCATGGTTGAATGGCCACTGACATTGGGCGGTAGATTTGGATGGCGATGCCATATATATGAACTTGGCGAAGTAGGTATGATAATTTAACTACCGGGTGCATAGCCCTAACTATTCTAAGTGCGTGGATAATTCACACTTAAATAATAATTTGTTTTGGGAAAATTTTGCATAATGTATATCCCCTAAGTATGGCATAATCTTGTTAATGCAACACTAGCAACTTTTTAGGGGAGCGATCTGATCTCCTTTTCCTCATCTCTTAGTTGAAAGTGAAAACGGAAAACTCTTGCTTTCTCCATTGCCATTTCATAATTAGGTAATCCTTGAACTTGCAACTTCAATTCATCTTTATTTTTCAAAAACAAAAATTGGGCGTTTTATTTCTGTATGTTTGGTCGATGAGAAAGCGTTGATGACATTGAACTTGGCCACTGAAAATAAATGAAGGTCGACGAGAGGGAGGTTTAACTGGTATAGCGCATAGGCATACATGGAGTGCTTATTCTTGTACTGCTAATTTATAACTGCGTGCAACATCGACAAAAACTCATTGTCCTTCTCTCAAAGGTATTGCTTCATGTACTCGTCCATGCGAGTGTATAGCGCCTGGTATAGCGCATAGGCATACATGGAGTGCTTATTCTTGTACTGCTAATTTACAACTGCGTGCAACATCGACAGGAACTCATTGTCCTTCTCTCAAAGGTATTGCTTCATGTACTCGTCCATGCGAGTGTAGCGAACCTCAGGATACAGCTCAGAAGCTTCCTCACCACCAGCTCCGATCTCAAAATTAGTCAAGCTGCCTTCATAAAATATGTGGTAGTAATGCCCCACTCCTATCTGCCCATTGTAGTCCAAGCCTGCCACATTTGAATGAAAAACATCAATTGCAATTACATTTCAGCTCATTATACTTATTCCAGTGATTATCGCGACAGAATTGTTGCTATATATCTTGACAAAATATGCATCATTACCATTTTTTCTGTTTATAGGTTCAGCGCAAAATCAAGATATGAAAAACTAAAGTTCAATTCTCTATCCCTAATTAATCTGCAAATCGTGAGTACTTTTGGAGGGTGGATAGCCATTCCACTGATTTTGAATTACCCTTCAATTCACTAATGTATTATTTCGTCCTGCATTCACAGGTAATATTGAAAATGGATCACCTGTCCTAAGGATAGGTGACCTTGTTAGGACAACAGCCGTCTAATTCAAATCGGACGGTTGTGGTTTTTTCAAAAAATAAAAAACCCCATCCCCTATTAATGTGGGCCGTCCGATTTGCAATCGGACGGCCCCCGAGGCCCCCTCCATCACATCCCCTGACACGTGGTCAGGGGATCCGAGTCCATTATTATATGATCCAATCCCTCATCCGGAGAGATGGATAAGTGCTCACGGGGATCTTGCGCATCAAATACACAGCCGAGGATCTGAACGTGGACAAGATAACCATCCCCCCACGTCGCGGTTACTTCATTCCGCCACAGCGTGATCAACTTTTAGCATCGACACTTACCGAGCGAGGGAGGTATAGCTTGAAAGAAACGAGCATACGATTTCACCAACTGAAAAGAAAGTTATACCGGGTCTCGCCTTTCATGGAGGCCAAGAAGTCCGCTTCGGGAATGTGGACGGTCTCAACTCTATTCCCGGACAGGCTTTCGTACATCTCCACCAATTGTCTCTGGGAGAGGATGTTGTCGGATGGCCTGAGATACAACGTCTTGTTCAGCGTCCGAGGGTCATCGATGGCCTTGATCGTGTATGTCCCGACGTCATCCTCGTCCACGAATATCACTGCAAAAGTTCGTGTTTTGTGCTTATATTGCTTCAAACAATGAAGCCATTCAAGTCCAAACTATGATTCGAAACTATTCGGGCATGCTCTTCTAATGAACTAGGACCTCCCAGTACCTTTGACATTGCCGTCTCCATACAAATGGACCTTCCCTTTCGGAGGAGTGAGGAACTTGAAGTCGCAGAGGCCGCCGATGAAGTAGCCGGCAAAGCAGTTGGCAGAGACGTAGGTGTACGGAATGCAGGCCTCCTCGATTGCTCTCCTCACCGTCACTTTGTCGTCGAACGTTATTCTTCCCGGCGCGAGCGCGTGCCCCATCCTTGCTGGGTCCATTCCGAACTCCGACGGCAAGAACCGCTGAAAAATGAGCCAATTCGTATGCAGGATTATAGGCAGTGCTGAAATTCTTACTCAAAATATTCAATATTCAAATGTTTGATTTGAACTAATTTGATTTTTCATGCTAATGAAACTAACATGGCAATTAATTCGCAATTGTGGAACAACAGGAGGAGAGGCTGGATTGGCCCATCTCGCCATGGGCCGGCCTGAGATGAGCCCTCTGCAGTGGTGGTGCCACCTTTTCTTGAAGCCATCGCGAGCAATCATGTGTATAGCGCAAACCTATTACTAATCTTCAGTTTTGGAAATAAAAAGTCAGTGTTGATGCTAGCATAAAAGGACATTGTATGAGTTCTTTGTCATTTTGTTTCGAAATTCTTCCAGACATTCACTTGGAATAAGCTAATAAGAAACACTTGATGAGTATGTACCTTGACGTTGCCAGCTTCTTTGATGGCGTCCACTAGCTTGAGCTGCAACAAGATGTTGTGGCTCCTAAAGGGGACGCCGGATATGGCAGAAACCACCACGTCCACGAGCTGCACAGCCTTCACGAGGCTTTGGTGGTCTGAGAACGAGGCCTCCACGAGCCTCGCCCCGAGCTTCTTAAATGATAGCAGCATCTGCACCTTCTCGATGTCGTACAAGCCAATCTCGCGCCTCTGGAGCACGTATGTCTCATGTCCCTGCTCTAAGCTCGCCTTGACGATCCTCCTCCCGATGTAGCCCGTCCCGCCGACGATCAGGACCTTGCTCTTATTAATTTCCATTCTCAATATCAAGATTAATTACAGTGTACTAGTGCAAGAAGGGGGGGGGGGTTATTTATGGAGTAGTAACGCGGTCGTTGAAGGGAAATGTAAACATTGAAGACTTTTCAGCAGATATGAGTTTTGTAGTGATGCGGAAGTCGGACGGAAATTGAGGACTTTTCACTGCCTCAGTATCTGCTGAAAAGTTTACGGCAGATATGAGTTTTGGGGAAACCTAGAAAAAAATAAGGCAAAAAGAAAAAAAATTCAGACATTACCAGCTGCAAGCAATAGTAAAATGCTAAGATTCGTGCTCTTGAAAACAGCACTAATTTAAATTTCAGGTCTTCTAGTACTTGGCTTAGCTGTGTGAAAGTACTAAAATACTAATCCACGCATTCACCTAACAGCTTAAACTTTTAGAACAGTTGGTAGTGGTCCTACAAAACTTCACATGGTATTAGAGCAGGAGATCCTGAGTTCAAATCTTCCCAGACCCCTATTTTGTCTCCGTAAATATTTTCATGCTTAGCACTAGGCAAAAACAGGCCAGACTAAGCGTGAGGAGGAGTATGAAAGTACTCAAATATTAATCCACGCATTCACCTAATAGCTTAAGTTTTTAGGATAGTTCGCAGTAATCCTACAAAACTTCACAGGCTAGAGATGTAATTGTTTTCATGTGCACGTCTTTTTTTAACTCTGATGACGCAAATTGTAAAATTATTCAAATAAGAATGGTAGGTGGGTCGATCGGTGTAGATATCTAATCTAATCCTACAAAGTTCTTCGGTCAAATCTATTGGAATCGACCTGAATTGATCATAGGGACAGTGACTAAAACCTACCTTGAGATTGAATGACTAAAGTGATTTACTACGAAGGTAGAACCTATGCTTTTGACTCGATTTTGAAAGGGACCATCATCCTCGACAATCGAAGTTGCACTTGATTTTCTTTTATGTAAACACAAACATTCACTGAATTCAAATCTTTCCAGACCCCTATTTTGTCTCCCCAAATATTTCCACACTTAATACTAGGCAAAAACAGGCCAGACTAAGCGTGAGGGGGAGTGTGAAAGTATTTAAATATTAATCCACACATTCACCTAACGGTTTAAGCTTTTAGAATAGTTGGCAGTAGTCCTACAAAATTTCACAGGCTAGAGATATAATTGTTTTCGTGTGCAAGTCTTTCTTTAACTCTGAGGACGCGAATTGTAAAATTATTCAAATAAGGATGGTAGGTGGGTCGATCAGTGTAGATATCTAATCTAATCCTACAAAGTTCTTCGATCAAATCTCTTGTAATCAACCTGAACTAACCATAGGGACAGTGATTGAAACTTACCCTGAGATTGTTGGACTAAAGTGATTTACTACAAAGGTAGAACCTATGCTTTTGACTAGATTTTGAAAGGGACCATCATCCTCGACAATCGAAGCTGCACTTGATTTTCTTTTATGGGAACACAAACATTCACTATGAGAAGTGTAACGTCTTTGCCCCACCACCGAAAACATTATCCGCTTTGGGACCTCACAGTTTTTTTAGACCCATCCTTGAGCACAGCGTCCCCGCTGTGATCCACTCTGTAATGTCATTGCCCAATTACCGATAATATTATCAGTTTTGGGCTGACAAAACACCACATATAAGTTAGCTTAAGACTTCTTCCCTAGACGGCGTGGGATAGGGATCTCATAAGAAGTTGTTACTATTTACTGACAAATTCAGATGATTTCTAATGTCAACTCGATGGCATAAATTCAAAAGGAAAGAAGGAGAAGATAGCATTGCGTGTCTTATTCAAGAGTAGAGGTGGCAAAATGGGTTAAAGACCCATATTTTAATCCATATTTGATAATATGGGTCATAAATGGGTTAGCTTAAAAAGTTAGTTGGGTAAAAAATGGGTGACGTAACAACTTTATGGGTCTTAAATGGGTTCTAAACGGGTCATAAATGGGTTACCTACTTAATTTTAAGTATTATTAACAAATCATCTAAAATATTATTAGACTATGAAAATTCTAATATTCTGATTATTTTATTTTTTTAAAAACAAAATTTTGATTATTTTCATATTTTTCTAACAATACGGGTTGGGTTGGGTTGGGTCTGGGTCAGGGTCGGGTCGGGTATGGGTCATCATATTTACACTACATGAATATGGGTCAAAACGGGTTAAATGGGTCAAATATGGTCCGACCTATATTTGACCCGACCCACCCATTTGACGCCCCTATTCAAGAGGCATCAGGTTGAAATTCATAAAGCGATTGAAAATTGGCTCTCGAAATTACATGCAAGCAGCTGTGCTCGGGCCGCCAGCACCACGGCATCATTCCCTCTGATCACGATGGGTTCACCTACCCATGCACGACCAAAAAGCAGGTTATGTGAGCATAAGATTGCTTGAGATTTATGTACTTTCTATCAACACAGCTAGAGATGGACCGAGGGCAGGCCCAAGAGTCCAAAAAATTACCCTACAAAAAGAGAAGGTGGTTTATGAGATGGCCATACGAGAGAGTGACACCTGACTTAACAAGCCAATTGAAAATGGCCAATTTCAACATTTAAGCGTCATACGAGATGATGAGCATATCATGCGGATAATGTGATAACATATAAAATACTTTTTTATATGGAAGGGACTACGAAAGCTCCTTATGTTTTGTGTTGTTAGTCCAAAGGAAACAAAGAAAAGAAAGAACTACATGTGAGGTCTTTTGAATTCTTGACCTCCCCTGTTCAAATGCAATGACTTGTCTTAATCTCTCGTAATTTACCAGTATCATCAACAAGGAAGAAGTCGACATCATTGATGCTGACTTGTTTAATTACAAAATGTCAAGAGACATCTTGACCGTTAATATTACGGAGAAGTTAATGGTGACAGGCTCCCCGTCCCATGACCTTAGGGTTTTCGCTAATACAGATAAGTGTTGTTTATTGTGAGTATTTTAGAAGGTTCCTAATGATACTAACACCAAGAGAATGTTGCTAATGTTAGTCGTCCACCCTCGTTCTTTTTACTGATTGAAAAAAGAAAATCGTAAAGTTTATCCGCACCAAATTCTTCGCTTTTTCAAAAGAAAAAATAAGTAATTTTTTTTATTTCTCTATGGTGGAGCGTGGGTTCCTCTATTCCTTGAGGTATATCTGATTCTTTTACTTTTATCTATAGGCTACACTTTGAAACATAATGCAAAAAATGATTTGCTATTTCATTTATCTTGATGCCTTTCCGCTTGATATCGTTGCGTATTATCCTGTGTCGGTGGCTTCATAAATAATGGTTAGAAGATTGCAATGCAATTTCACTATATATACAAAAAAAAAAAAAAACTCTGGAAGATCCCCTTTTATTTGAATTGGCGATGCACTTGTTTTCCAGTAGTTTGTAACCCTCAATTGAAGGACTTTGGTATTTTCTTGTTAACGATGTTCATCTCCTACTCGATTCAATGCGGCAATGGCCATCGACTATACTTGTCTCCTAGGTCTGTCCTCAATGCAGCAGTCCAATCGGACAAGATGTAGGACCACAATCATGTTTGATCTCCACCATTTGCACCCTAACTCATCAAATAATACTGCACGCAGCCCCACACTCCATCCCGTTATCAGCACGAGATTGCCCGATTTGCTCACGACTCATTTGGGTGCACGTGTTTAGAATGCGTTGTCATAATCTGGAGTTGCCACCTGTTAAAAGAAAAGGGGTTCTCGTATAATGCTGAAAACGACATTCCCCCGATTGATGAGAAAGAGCTAGCCGATGCATCCTGTAAGGGCTAAGGTAGCGACCCACACTTGTTTGATTACAAGATCAATTTCAACTGGCTAACTAGGGTCAGGTCGACTCACTTCTCTCGATCTATGCTGCTCTAAAGATATAAAGAAACTTTGTGGAACATTCTAAAAAAACGTAGCAACGCTACGAGCAGTGAGTGCCAAACTTCTATTAGTGGAATGGCTGATGTAAAGGCGATGCGAAGGCCAGATTTTTTTTTTTTGATCGAAAGTGCTGTTTTATAAAATCACGTAATCAAAATATTACATGATAAATCAGTAGTTTCAGCACATAATAACTCTACTTAACCAAGTGGAGGGAATAAAACCCAATTGCTTGGGAGTTTGTTCATTTTTTGGGCTTTTGCAACCCAGTCCACTACTCGATTCTTTTGTCTTGCAATATGGGCTATCTGTAAGGATGAGAAAACACGGGCTCGGGCCCAGGCCTCTTTGATAAACGAATTAGCTTCCCACGCGAACTGATATGTACATTGACCGATCAGCTTCACTAGATCGAGTCTGTCTAACTCCACGATAAGCTTCCATTTGTGTCTTTGTTCAAAGAAAACTAGGGTTTCAACAAAGGCTATGGCTGCCGCCTGGATCGCCGAGGAGACTCGCACCTTCTTGACCATACCATCACATAACATGTAGGCAATCGCTCCTTCGCCTAAAGCTTGGTCGAAAGAAGCATCAATATTTACCTTGAAGAATCCCGGCAGTTGGGGCGACCAACAAGTAAGTCGATCTACCTGTTCATGTTGCTTACTGCTCACTTCCTATCCCCACTTGTGATAGATTTCCACCTCTGCCTTTGATGATTGTAAAATCTGCTTGGTGTTGAATTTCTGGGCTCGGAAGACCATGTTATTTCTTGCCTTCCAAATCTGGCAGAGGATCGCAAATAGAAGCTCCAAGGAGATGGTAGTGTGTTCGAAGGTAAACAACCAATCTTCCATTCTAGTTACAGAATATCGACTAACCCTCACATCAATCGAAGGTTCTTGCCATATTTGTTTTGTCCAGGGGCAGAGTAGAAATAGGTGCTCCGTCGTCTCAGGTTCTCACTCGCAAACAGGGCATATATTATCCGGTAACACTTTTCTTCGGTAAAGGTTGTCTTTTGTGGCCAAGGCATTATGACAGAGTTGCCAAAGGAAATAATTAATCTTCGGTTGCACTTTAATCTTCTATAAACGTATCCAGAATTCTCTAGGGACAGCATATGAACTGGAAGTCTTTGTTTGTGTGTTCTGCTGTTGTGTTGGTCGCAGTTTATTGTAGGCGCTTTTGACTGTGAACTGTCCATTCATAGTATGCTCCCATATCAAGGAGTCCTCTTTGTTATGAGGACTTAGGTGAATGGTTAAAATTTCTTATGTTGTGCTCTCGTCAAAGGTTTTAAGAATTTTTTGCTCATTCCATTTCAGCTGTTCCCTTTGCATAAGTTCTAAAACTAGCTTTGGGTCGTCTCTGTTTGCGGGACCCCCGATTAAACCCCTTGGTAGCCACTTGTCATTTCTTATATTGATTCTTTGTCCATTGCCCACCACCCATCTAGAAGATTGTTGAATAACATCTCTCCCCACTAACGAACTCTGCTATCCTAGGAAAGCCCCGAAGTTCTTCCAGCATGCATCAGGTCAATATTCGGGTAGTACAATCCTTTGAAAAATTTACCCAGTAAAGAATTTGGATTTGTGGCTAATCTCCATGTCTGTTTTGCTAACATGGCTTGATTAAACGTAATAAGATCACGAAATCCTGAACCACCAGCATCTTTTCTCTATTTTAGGGTATCCCACTTTTTCCAGTGCATACCTTTCTGAGTTCCATTTGATTTCCACCAGAATTCAGAGGTTTTCTTTTCAATAGCTTTACAAATGGAAAGAGGAATTTTAAAAACCGACATGGCATATTGTGGTAATGCATGTACAACTGTCTTCAATAGAATCTCATTTCCTGCCTTTGAGAGTAAATTTTCTTTCCAGCCTTGAATTTTCTTATTTACTCTGTCTAGAATCCAAGAGGACATCTGTCTCTTTGATGCTCCCCAATTAGCTGGAATGCCCAGATATGTTCCCATCTTCTGTATCTCGGCCACCCTCATCTCATTGGTCATATTTCTTCTCAAACTTGTAGGACAATTCTGGCTGAAAAGTATCCCTGATTTGTTTAAATTTACTGTTTGACCTTAAGCATGACAATATTGGTTCAAGACGGCGGTAACATTCTGACATTCTATCACCTTCCCTTCTAGAAAGAAGATAAGGTCATCCGCGAACATTAGATGGGACAATGTAGGACATTAAGGTTTAATCTTTGTGCCTTTAATACTGCCATTCTCCATTCCTTGCTTCAGTAGGGCTGACAGTGTATTTGATAAAATGATAAATAGGTAAGGAGATAGGGGATCACCTTGTCAGATTCCTCGAGTTGGCTAGAAAGATGGTAAGACTTCCCCATTCATTTTAATAGTATAAGAGACGGTTGTAATGCATTGCATAATCCAAGACACCCATTGTTCATGAAAACCCATGTTTAACATGCATGCTTCAATAAAATCCCATTCCATCCTGTCATATGCTTTCTTCATATATATTTTAAGCACTGCCTGAAATTTTCGCCTTCTTTTTCTGACTCGTAGTCGGTGCAGAACTTCCTGTACGATCAGAATGTTGTCTTGGATTTGCCTTTCGCTAACAAAAGCGCTCTGCTCTTCTGAAATAATGCCCGGTAGCCATTCTTTCAATCTGTTGGCAATAATTTTGGAGATTATTTTGTAAGAAAAATTGCAAAGGCTTATAGGGTGAAATTGGTCCAGTGTTTCCGGGTTTTGGACTTTGGTGATTAATGTAATATGAGTTGTGTTCAGTTCACGGTCTAGAACACCAGATTCAAAAAAAAAAACTTTTTTACTCCTTGGATCACTTCTTCTTGAATGTCTGACCAATGGTGTTGGAAAAACTTCCCACATAACCCATCTGGTACAGAAGCTTTCTTTGCACCGAGCTGAAAAACTGCTTTTTTCACTTCCTCTATTGTTATGTCCCCTATTAATACCCTGTTGATCTCCTCAGAGATTATGCAAGGAATTTGTTCGATTACTAGAGCAAAGTCCCTTGGCCCTGTTGTAGAATACAACTCTTTATAAAACGGGTTTGTCATACTCCTCAATTGCTCTATACTTTTGCACCACTCACCACTTTCACTCTTCAGCATTAGAATTTTGTTTCTCTGCCTATGCAAAGGCCAGATGCATTGCATGATATGGTCAAATTGGCCAAAAGCATGTGTTAGTTTAGTTTCAGTTTTTGCGGAAAAAAGAACGACAATAGTAGCAGAAAGTGTTTTCTCTATTATACATAACCCAGTTATTTGATCGATCTAAGTAATACAGAAACTTAGTCAAATCTAACTCAAATATGACATCTTTGAATAGATCATGAAATCGAGCTTATAACACTAGTTTTGAGCAGATCGAGAAATCGAGCTTATAACACGAGTCTAGATACATCGCACATATGGACAATCATTGAGCTATTGTGACGGGAGAAGTCAATTGGAGTCATCAATTCGTGACACTGTTTCTTCTTTTTCCCCCTTTATTAGTTGCACTCTCTGGAGAATTGACGGTGAAATTATTGACGGTCATGGCCTACATGTGTCCACCAGAGCAACGCTACACGGCCTCAAACAACGTCTCGTCTTTGAATTCGTGAACGAAGTCCGATCGGATTAAGAGGTACATATGTTTAGCTCGTATTATAGTGGAAGTCCCATGTGGATTCCTTAAGTTGGACTCGGATTGTTGCCCACTTGTAGGGAAAAGTCTGAATTTTGGTCAGAGAAAGAAGAGCAAGAAATACACGAGAATCTAATCCTAATTGAAGTCGACAAAAGAAGAAAATCTCCACGTTGACAGATACATATGTTGATTCCTTGGTCCGTTCGATGTTCCAAAGGAGGGGCAATCCAATTATCGTGCATAATGGGTTGTCCATCCATTTGATGAAATTTTCGTGCATATGAGGCACACGTTCGTCAATCACATCCAATAGAGATGAGCCTTCAAGCCGAAATAATCGTGTAGTATGGTTTTTCTCGTGTTTATTTTTGAAATTATTTGATTGATTCTTGAGAAATTAGAGAAATTTTTCCCGTGCATGTACGAATAGTTGGAAGTAATTGGAGGTTGAGTTACATTTAAAATGTTCGAGTGAAACGAATAATTATGACTAACCTTGTATCGTTTGTGAAATCTTATGTTAATTTTTTTCGTGAAGCAAGTCACACTAATCGAACTATGTATGCAGTTTATTTTCATATTCTTTGTTATTCCATCTTTCCAGCTCATGTCGTAGCTCATGGGTAGGCTCAAACTTCGAGATAGGTGGTCCTGATCGGGAACATCTCGCCAGGCAATCTTGGGCCCATGACCCCTACATCTGTCATATTCCCAATTTTGAATAGTAGGTGAGCTCCGCTAGTGAGCAAGCCCATGTGCCCTCAGATTCACGTCTTGAATAGCAATTATGAACCGCGTCATGCATGTCTCTGTAGTAAACTGGTAATGACGTGAAGAAAATACAGAATGCCACTTGAGTTTTTGGAGTCAATAGTCACGCGCACGACTTCAAACTTCTGTACCAGAGATCTCGAATTCGACTGCTCGCACCTCCTCCACTCGTTCATGGAGGTTCATCTTGTCATGCGCGATGGCAATCAACAGTCCTTCACCGCAAGATCCATGCTTACGGCCGTCATTTTTTAATGGGTCGTCGAGTGAGTTGTCACGATTTGAGATGTAATCTTCACCGTGCTTCAGTAACTCTAGCTTTTTAGAGTAAACTCTCTCAGTCATAGCTTCAAATAGCAAGAAGTGGATGATTGTATCGGTGGCAAAAGACCACCCAGCTTTACATTGATCTATTTACACTCACTACTCAATCAAGTAACACCAGAAGAAAGTTTCGCATGGGTCTCCAGTGCTGTGAGCTTACAGCAGCAATTTTTGCAGGATGGGCTAGTCTGTAACATACTGTTGTAATTAGGGTTCTTGTTGGGAAAATTGACTTGCCAGATAAAATAGTATATATATATATATATATATATATATATATATATATATATATATATATATATGTACATACATGTGGGATTGGATTAATGTCGATAATTTTGAGGCATGTGATCTATTTCTTTGAAGTTATATATATATACCCATTATGTTGTTGCTTTCGAGTGAAGAGTAGTATCACTTCAAGGGATGTTACAAAGCCACCAAAAAATCACAAGAGAAGTAATACGCTTATGATTTTTTTTTTTTTTGAACTTTCTCTTGAGTTTCATAAAAGATTCGAGATGAGAGAAAATCTGAATGGACGGAGAGGGAATGAACTTGATAATAATTGTGTGTGATTTTGGGTCAAAACACTGAAGCCTTCCCCTTTATAATGATTTCACTTTGGTTAAGAGACATTTCCCAATGAAAGGACATGTTTTTTTTTTCTAACATTTTGGTGTTTTATAACTGTTCGAGGCACGACTTTAAATGTCAAAGAAGTCTTTCGTGTGTGCAACATGAGACAAAGGGACCAAAGACAACTGCAAAACCAAGATGCAAATGGGAATTTATTCTGCTAATGTGGTGTACCCCAACTCCTACACATGGATCGAAAGGTCATGAGTCATGACTCTGGTCTAAACGCCCTAATAGTATGTGCTACGCTGAATTGGGTTGAATAGTCAGAAGCGCAATGGGGATATCAATATGTCGGGAGAAAATTATGAAGGTGAAACCATCGCGACTTACGCAAAGAAGAGAAGGAGATAGATCGGCCTTTTTTCCAATTCACTAAATTTCACCTTAACAAGGACAATTAGAAGATTCTGCTATTTATTGACTTATTACATCACATTTGATCTTCCCCATACATATAACTAGCATTTTGGGAAAGTAGATATCTAGAAACTTACAAAACAATCATCATATCTCACTAAACAATTTTTCCACTTAAAAATACGAATGGACTCAGCATATAAGTACGAATAGACTCATCAATAACTCTTCTTCAAGATAGATACGGAACAATCTTCTATATCAATTTTGAGATCTCGGTGTGTCGAAGGTATCGACAATCCAATAATCTCGATTTCAAAGCATTCCGCATAAGTGAATTTGGTTGAATTTCTAACAAACTGATGGCGCTTCTGCCATCAAATTTGTTGTTTCTGATGCCCCACTTTCTATCAAATATCACGACTGCCACGTCCTTCTCATAATGCATCCCCAACCTCTCGGTTCACTTTCCTTTCTTAAGGCCAAACGAGAAACCAGAAAGGACACTTGAGGCCGTATACGGTGCATGTGCAACTCCCCATTCTCGGTTTACCAGATTTTCAAAACCCTGAAGTTTGTTGTTCAGCAATCCTCACTCTCCTTCAACTATAAAATGGTGAAGATATTGAAGATCTATTTTGCAAGAAAAAGAGGGGGAAAAGAACGAGAACCATATTGTAGTAAGTGACTCGAAACACTTTGTTTAATTTTCTTCACCATAAGAACAATGTCATCTGGTCAAGTTCTTGTGCTCACAGCCTTTGGCCAGGGCCATCTCTTCCCTTGCATGGAGCTATGCAAGCACATAGCCTCGCGGAATTACAAAGCTACCCTCATCGTCTTCTCACATCTCTCCTCTTCCATCCACTCCTCTTTCCATGAGAACCCTCTGATTGAAGTTGTGGAGGTGCCATCTGCTTCACCAAGGCCTGGCTTGCCAGTTCACAAGCAGGCTGAGACCTACAATGAGTTGGCCCAAGTGCTTGAGACTTTCCTCTCAAGCCCTCAACTGCAAATGCCAACATGTGCAGTGGTCAATGTGTTCATGCTCTTGGGTTGGACCAAGAAAATATTCCATAAACATGGAATTCCAACCGTTGCCCTTTTCACCTCCGGTGCATGCTCACCCTCCATGGAGCACGCTTCATGGAACGCCCACCCAGAAGACCTCGGGCCTGGGGAGGTCCGCTTGCTCCCCGGCCTACCCCAGGAGATGGGCCTGACCCAATTGAACATCAAGAGAAGGGCCTTTGGGCCTACATTGGCAAACGGGAAGACCACTGCCCCTAAGCCTTTGGAGACTGGCGGGCCGTTTCCACAGAAGATGGGCCCGCCAGGGCCTGGGGAGAAGCCCGATTGGTTGGACGACGTGGAGGGAGCAATTGGGCTCATCTTCAACACGTTCGACGATCTCGAGCGCCCATTTCTCGACTACCTAGCGAATCAATTGAAGAAACCGGCCTGGGGAGTGGGGCCGCTCTTGCCCGAGAAATACTGGAAGTCTAACGACGCCTCCGTGGTCACCGAAAGTGAAGTCAGGCAGAACGGGCAATCCAACATCGCCGAGGACGACATCGCCAGGTGGCTAGACTCGAAACCGCCTGGCTCAGTGCTTTACGTATCCTTTGGTAGTACTCTGAGCTTGACCCCGGAGGAAACTAGTGGACTGGCCGATGCATTAGCAGAGTGTCGATGGCCATTCATTTGGGTGGCCCAGCCCACTTCTGGCGGGCCTGCGCCTGGGCACTTCCCAGATGGGATGGGCGATAAAGTGGGGGATCGGGGCTTGATAATAACGGGATGGGCACCACAGTTGTTGATCCTGAGCCACCCGTCGACCGGCGGCTTCCTATCGCATTGTGGGTGGAATTCTACCATCGAGTCCATCTTGAAGGGGGTCCCCTTCCTGGCATGCCCGATCAGAGGAGACCAATACGACAACACCAGGTGGCTAGCCGAGCACTTGAAGATAGGGTATAAGGTCTGTGAGGATCCATCACAGTTTGTCAAGAAAAGTGATTTCGTGAAGGGAATTGAGAGGCTAATGGCCGATAAAGAAGTTAAGAACAAAGCCATGGAGCTCCGGTCTCGGTTCGGGCAGAGTTTTCCGGTGAGCTCAAGTGCTGCTCTGGATTCTCTCTTAAAGGAGACTAGTAATCTCCGGGGTTGCTGAATGTGATCTTTTGATTATATCAACATAATTGTAATGCGTTGACAGGGCTATACTTGTCAAGCTGCTTTATAGAGAATCACAATAACTCGCGGAGCCGATTCTTACTATTATAGCTGAACAGTATGTATTGGAACCAACTTTTGCTTCCGTCTCATATTTTGCACTAGAAATTAGAGAGTTCTGTTTTCCTTTTGGGCAAAGATAGGATTGTTTGCCGACGTGGCTTTGATATATATTTCAACTTAAGAATAATTCAACGGAATAATAATCCAAACAATCTTAAACATATTGTGTAACGATCAATTCAATCCTGAACTTTAGTAACCGATGACTAGAAGCGGTCATCTATCAAGTGGGCGTTGACTAGTAAACTTTATCACAACAAATCAGAGCGAGCATCACACTAAAGCTTAGGCGAGGCAAAGAGAGCTCAACAAGCCCTTGTCAATGAGATCATCACCCCAAGCGATCGTTGCTGAAGTTGAGCAACCCCCTGCGACGAGTGGCCAAGATTGCGTAACGTCAATTGAAGCAACGCCAAGGTCGCATGACCTCGAGCTTCCCAGCTCTGGCATTTTGGCGATCGAGTTTTCCAAATTTGGGCCTCCAACAGTCTGTGCGACCCTGGACAAGAGCCGCTAGAGTGCGCATGACAACAATTCTATCCAGAAATCTAATTCTTGATAGAATTAGATTTTTCTGATTCTGTTCCAGAATGAGTTTCCGAAGAAAGAAACGCATTTGATATGGTTAAATTTTTTTTTTATTCTAGAATAAGAAATCTGTTTGATATGGTAAAAAAAATTTGTTTCTGTTTCTGTTTCTATTTTATTTAAAGAAATTTTTTAATTTTTAGATTGCAAGATATTCATTCCATTAAAAATCAAATATTTATTATTTAGCCCAAAAAATTGACAAATTTTGTCACATTTTTTATTGTAATTGAACTCTGAACTCACTTTAGTTGCATAAATCATAGTATATAATAATTCCCAAAGAACTAGGAGAGAGGAGGATACCCAATATTGAGGTAAAACATTTTTCCTGTGGGTTTTGCTTGACCAATCCGCGACCATATTGGCCAAAGTTAAATTGAGAAATTAATGATATTTACCAGCATTTTTCTAATGTTAGAAATTTAATTTTCCAAGAAAATTTGGGATTTTCCAAAAGAAAGTTTAATTTTTTATTTTAAATAATAGAAAATATGTTTTATTTTTTTGAATTTTTAATACTTTTTTTAAATTGTTATAATTTCTGAATTATATGGATTTTTTTAGAATTTTTAGGTTTTTTTTATTAGTTTATTTTTTTATTTTTAATTCAAAAAAGGACTTCGGACCAGGTCGGGGCACGTTCGAAGGAGAGGAGGACGAGAGCAATTTGATTAGGGCAAAAAATGAAAAAAGATTGCTAAAAGAGAATGGATTCTTAAATAGTGCCCGAGAATGAGAAATGAAATAAAAATTTCATTTTTCATTTTTTCCCTAAAATTAATTTTGGAATTATTCCAAAATTAATTTTTTGATAATTTCCTACCAAACAGATTTCTCATCCAAAATGAGTTTTTTTTATCCATAACTCATTTTAGATGAAAAATAGGTGTGTCATGCGCACCCTAAGGTTGCGGAACCCTAGATGGGGCAAGACCGAGGTCACGATCTTATGCAACCCAGATCTAAACTCCTGCATCACGAGAGCTAGGTGCTAGATTTAAAGTCAGACATCCCGCAATGCTAGGTGCTAGATTTAAAGTCAGACATCGCGCAAGCCAAGCGACAACTCGTATGACAGGTCAACGAGGCCGCACGAACACAAGCATCGTGCAACCCCTTGCTAGCATCCGTCCAGCTCCTCTACCTCCGCGAAGTCCAAATTCGCACGGAGAAGATAAACGTCCGTGAGGGAAAAACTCGAATATGAAAATATTAGTGGGGGTAATTTGGGGGGGGAAATCATTTACCTTGGTACCTGCCTTCCAGAAATGCTGAAAGCCTAAGTAGGGAACTTAGGTTAGAACTTTCGGCTTTGCCAATACAGCATTTCTCCAACGCCCAAAAAAAAAAAAGAACAAATTGCCAAACACCCTAAATTTTTTCAAGGGATTTTAGAGGCCCAAAATCTCTTTAAAAAGCCGAACCAAATGTATGCTCCAACAATGAGGGAAATAAATTGTAGATATGGATATGCTCGACAAAGAAGACAATAAGAGGCAGATATCCAACAGCAATAAGATCAAAACAAATAATGCAATTTGGTCGTTGGATAATGGATTTAATACACCTGTAATTTGCAAATGCAAATTTAAAGAAACGTATGCAAATTTAAAAAAATATAAGTGTGAACTATAATTCAGGAATATACAAACCAATGGCATAGAGAAGAGTGTGCGAGGTGGGCACATGTTGAATTGTATTAGCAAGAAAAATGAAATGAGGAGAAAATTTTGTTGCGCCTTGTAATACCTCAAGTCATTGGATAATTCGCAACCTATAAAGCAAGAACTCAAAGAATTGGAAGTGCCAACCCCCGATCGCTTATCTACAAAGGAAAAGGATTGCATGACTCATGTCTGCAAGTCCACGAGTGAATGAGAAAATTCGGAAGCTTCAAGCCTCTACAGATCACCATGCCAAGCTTGCTGGAAGCTCTATATGCTGTCCAAAATCCTGTATTAGGATTAGATCAAAGAAAAGAAATAAGTGCTGTCTGGAAAAACAATAAAATGTTAAAGATGCAAATTAGACTCAAGAATAGCGTACATGCATCTTCAAATAGGAAAAAAAAATCTTTGCACAAGTATTTCAGATTGTCAAGAGGTTGCTGGATCCAGCTCCGGAATAATTGCAGAAGACAACTCTATGTGGGAAACACGTACAGCCCCAATTAGCCGCTCAGGTAATTCGTCGGTAGTGTTAGCCTGTTGCGTGATATAACATCAAAGGGTCAAGATTCCTCAAATAAACATATAGACAAGAGAAGTCAGTTGGCAGGACACTTCTACCCCCGGAACATAAACCCCTACTTTAGCAGGTTTTCTAGGAGGGAAAAACCCATTTTACTTCGGACAGATTATTCAACTTTCTAAAAATGAGCAAAAGAGCTAATGCAAAATCGTAACACAGATTATGACAACATCAACTGGTAGCATATCAAGTCTGCACCCTAATTTTTGTCAGCATCTTTAATTGGCATTCTTCAAATAAAATCCAGCTTTTCTCTTATTTGCTCTCTAACGCTTGAGATGATTGTATTTATTTAAAGTGACAGTAATAAAAGACAAACAACATTAGACAAAAAAAGGCAAGCTGCCATAAGTATCCAAGAACCAGCCTCAAAATTCCTACAGGTAAGTGTTCAAAACATGAACTAATCTCCTCAAGTTATGAACTTCCCTCAAACTTCCCCTCTACCCTTCAAGGTTTGTAGTTGATTTGGATTTCTAGCTACAAACCCACCCATCATTTAAAAGGCTGCTTTATGCAATTCTTCTGGTAAATAGTTTAATCGTCCCAGTTCTCACCCTTCAGAAACAAAGTCTGTGCCATCTTAAACCCTTACTAACAACAGATGCAGACAGGGATATTCAGATTATTATACCAGAGACAGATCTGGATAATCTCTCTTTCGCTCTACCCACAAAAAATAAAAATAAATAAGTGATCCTCGAGTCTATCTATGTTAACCATCCAAATTGCTCGAATTGATTGGAAAAGATCAAACAAGCATAAAACATTCCTGAGCTCAACTGACTATATTTCCCCTGTTTCTTTTTTGGCAATCTGAGTCACCTCAATCAAATCCTCTCATGTTTTCTTTTCGAAGAATGTGCACTACAAGAAGATTAACATCATCATTGTGAGGATTGTGCAGGAAAGTCAGAAAATATAGATGTTTATTTCTGCCAGCAAATCTTAATCATGTTTAACTTCTTTAAATTTCGCAGACAATGCAACTACTACAGCTCAAGATGGAATCATAACTAGATACCATTTATACAACATCATCAATATGTCAGTCACACTTAAGAAAGCTCTAAACTGGCAAGCTACAAACACGTCCCCAACTCCAGCAGTAATACACACCCACGCATGCCCAGATAGACAGAGACACGGCAGTGCTCACACCCACATACAGATGTGTAAAAAAAAAAAACAGCCACAATGCAGAAAGACAAGAAAACCCACTCAAAATAAAAAAGTTCAATAGCCTAGACTAGAGATACCTGTACAAGAAATGCCATGTCAACTACCAGCGTTGTGATAACACCAATTACGATCCCCAACACTCCATTAGCAACAGTTGAAGAACCAATATCAACATCAATCTGCAGAAAGACGAGATAATTTCATAGAAAAATTATCAGGTTCCAGAAAAATTTATGAAGCAACTTGTAACTAAATAAAGAAAATTCATTACCTCTAAGTACTTTGGACCACGAATGTAATTGCAATCGACAGCTTTCCCCAACAAACACGGGGTGCTTCCAACACTCTGTCGCACAATCCATGAACCCTGTCCAATCCACATAAAAACAGACATATTTGGCTAAATTGCTATAATAAATAAGAAAGAAACAACTCTTAACTGACAATGAGCTCCAGGATCATGGCCGCTAAAAATATTCAATTATGAGCCAACAATAGTCTAGAAGCTTCTCAAACAAATAGTCACAAGCACCCATATCGACGAATACCCCATTTCATGGCTAGCATGAGTTTCACTACACAGAATGAGCCTCAAACAGTATCAGACGAGTTCTGACCATCAATCTTGGCATAAAAGAAACTGGGGCAAGTACCTTGGGAACTGAAGGGATCAACTTTAGCCTACTATTACGGAACTCATCATCCCCATCTACAAACCGCTGCAATAGGGACCCAGGTACCAATGCCTTTGTTACAAAGTAAAACACCATACTGTAATGCGTAGACCCAGGCACCTGTGGGAACACACAATTAACTTATTTTCCAGAACCCGCATCCAACCTTTTGAACTGAAAGAACGTAAGAGGAGCAACTTACTTGCAAATTAATGACCACAGAAAATAGCCCTTTTTCTGAAGCAACCTGCTTGTACAATAAGATGCTCAACTCTAAAATAAATGCGGTAAGAGGCCAACAAAATCTAGCTGAATTTATAATATAAACAATAATAGACACCTCGCTTAATAAGCAGGTAACAGTTACCTACTTAATAACATAATTCCTCCAATTTATGTATTCAGGTCACAAACGCAACCTCCTTACTATGCATGAAGATAGGCTACACATCTGACCTTCCCCAAAACTCTTAATACGCAAACCTTGTAGATTGTGACATTAATTAGGACTTTTCAGGGTAGAAGTCTTATGAGATGCTATCCCATGACATTAACCACTGGTGGTCCTTCAGTTACAAAATGCACAACACGCATAATCAAACTACAAATGTCAGTATCAATCAGATTAACTAATGCTGCAGCAAGCATTTCATTATTATAAGAAAATATGAGTTATCAAAGACAAGGACAACCCCCCCCCCAAAAAAAAAAAAAAAAAGAGAAAAGAATTTGAGCTGATTTAGGACTGTCTTCTAATGTTCAGTTGGATTGGCTGCAACCATATCTCTGGGTTGATTTGCCGCATAGAAGCAAGAAAAACAAAATGACCTAACTGAATATCATATTACTTCACCAGTTACTAATATCGAATATGGCTTCATAACATCATATTCTAGTTGATACATCCTATTTTTGCCAAATGAAATGGACATATACGTATCAGAAATCACAGATCAAAGAAAATAGAATACAGTCGGTCCTTTGATCAATACTGAAAGGGCAGAAATCTGTCAACATTCCATGTCACTAACAAATTTAGGAAATATAGAAAACAGTTTAACCATCGGCTGGAAAAGTAGCTTACACATCTTGTCCTTGGTATGTTTTTCCTGTTCATCGCAATAAACATTTGTTTGAAAGAGAACTAATTTTGCATGCTCAAATAGTTGGTTGGTGTATGCACCGACTCTATTTGTGATGCCATGTCTTACATTTCATTGTCTGCCTGATATAAGAACTTTGAAAAAGTGAATGCACATTGCAGAAATGAGATTCTAATCCAGATAACCAAGATCTCTAAGTGGGATAAGAATGTTATATGGGTACTCAATGTTTGACCTCAATGACCTAGATGTCTAAATATTCAAATAAATTCATAAGCACCATTAAAACTTTTCTGGCAAAAACAACAAATTACTAAGGTCCACATTTCCCCATGCCAAACACAAAGAACCCAGCTCTAATCATGGGCTCAGGTCAGCTGGAACAAGCATGAGAATTGTTAAATGCCAGTCCTACATCTTTGATGTGGTAGTAATACAACAAAGACAGACGGCAATAAGGGCAGTAGAGAAGCTCAGTAAATAGATTTGGTGAAATTGTTAGTTGATACTTATGCTTTCGCTCAATGTTTAGAGGCATAGACAGAGACAGCTGTATAAACAAATAACTCTAGCAGCTTAAATGTAAGGGATAAAGAAGCAAAAAGATGTAGCTCTACACATACTTGTGCAGCACATCCTTTTCGTCTAGCAACATGGTCCATTCTTTTTTTGTCCTTGAACCAGTCAACAGCAACAAGATCCATCATATGTTTTCCTGCAGGAATCTTCACAGCCAAACTGCTATGAGTGCAAGTAAATCGACAGCCTCCAAAGTGCTATCCCGTGAAATAAAGAAAAGAAGTAGCATTAGTAAACAATCAGCAAAATGAATACCTTAGTTTTGTCATAGCAGAAGTGCTTGCTGCGAACTTTGAAGTTGTTTCCATCAGAGATACTCCAGCAATCGCGAGCCTTATCACGATCATCACGCCTCAAATTACCAGTAAAACATGATAAGTCAATTTGATCTCCCTGTTCTTCGTCCACTGCTTCAGTCATGCATAGACTCCAATTAGCCAATCATTTTGTTTTAAAGTCAACATTCTTGGCAAATAAATAATGAAAATTAAAAGCACCATTTTTCTTGATATCACTCTCAAGCCCAGTGGAGCATGCCTGAAAAATATTTCTCAAATAGAGTTAATGCAAAATTCATCACAGAAGCAATATTCAAATCACTAAATGAGAGACAATATGAGTACTTCTGACCTCCTGTTCAGTGTCAGCTCCTTGCTCTTCGTCATCATCAGAGTATTCATCCATCATCAGAGAATTTCTACCAGAGTTTAATGATTCAAGAGATGGGCCAGAATGAACAGAAGAATCATGCAGCTTTCGAGCCTTTGAAGAAACAGAGGCTGAAGTCATATTAACCATCACAGGAATTCGTGGAGGAGGAATTCTTTCATCTGTTTGGGCAAACCATTCGCGTAGCCCTGATTTCAACAAGAAATGGGACCAATTATTTTAGTCAGAAATGTTGAATGTTCAAATAAAGAGGTTTAGGAATTTATGAAGAGTAATAATTATTCTACTTCCCAAGAGAAGCATATAGTTCACAAACCAATTGATTAAAAACAAGCTGCCACGTTTAAGGAAACTCTTTCACATTTAGACTTCTTTGAATGACCTCCTAAGGCATAAACATCAAAGCACACTGTGGATGTAGTATTCACAAAAAACTATTACCAAATCCAAGAGCCCGATACTCTTTTTGAATATGTTTTATCTAGTAGATAGTCTAATTTGCCCCACCATTACACTTGGAAATGAACATGAACAGAAGCATAAGGACAGAAGGAAAAGTTTGATATACAATTTCCATTCTTCAAGTGATTAGTGTGCTGACACAGATACCAATTCACCAAAAAACATACCTAAGCTGTAACCAGCTCAAAATTGTAAAAGTTGAACTAAGAGGAAGCAGACTTACCAGCAACACTGTTTAACATCTGAAGGAGACAATGTTGTTGAAATGACGGAAAATAACCCACCAACCACCCTTTTAAATCAATCTGCATGAGATGCTGCACTTGAGTTCTTGGTCTCCCATGTCGAGGTTGTAAAGGCGAGATGTTAAATCCTCCACCTGTGGTACAAGAAAAGGCTTGATATAAGAAAGTATAGTTCACTTCTCAGTTTAAAGTAAAGAAGACTGTTCATAGTTCATTTCCCACTGCATCAAGAAAAAGAACAGAAAAACTTACTCTCAACGTGTGCCCGCACACATCCGGGCTGTGGACCACAGTTTACATGCTCCCTGGAACGAAATAAAACAACTGCAAAAAGAAATGAATTGACAAGAGTAGTAAAATCACAATATAACAGCTAATGAAATCCAAATAGCAAACACAAGAAGCTGAACCTAGTCCTAGCAGGGAAAACTTTTGGACTATAAACAAAGATCACAAACAAGCTTATCAGGGGAAGTAATACCATAACTTCCATCGTCGTTTCGTCGCCAATAGCGCACGTAACAAAGATCACGGGGCCATACAAACCTGCAAGTACATTGGAAGAGTCATTATTACAACAAAGTCCAACCATAGCAAGAAGCAAAAGACACTTTCTCTACTCAGACCATGTCCTCGACAGAAGTTATCAAGACTAGGTCAAAGAAGAAGCATCATTGAAATTTACAAAAACATCTTGCCTGCCCTGATGAAAAGCAAGCAAAAAGCACTACAAGAACTGTAATAATACAAACATCATATAATAAAATGTCGACCCCCAAAACCACAAAATATTGCTAAACTCGTAAGCTGAAAATTACTCTGATAAATGAAGACTCCACACATTTCTGTCACATCAATACTCCTAGTTAATTACTGGAAAAAATCTATCAAAGAGATATTAAAAAATTATAGAACATTTGCACCCTCTCCAGAGAGAGCTCACACACTCTGACAAGGGAGGTCATCATTTCAGTCGAACATTTTCAACTTAAATGCATTTTATGACAGTATAGACACTATGGTGTCCTTCACCATATTTACTGGGTGTCCTTCACCATATTTACTGGGAATCCTCTATTCCTTTCTACATGGTGAAATTGATCTCTTGTATATCACTTACATTTTATATAGAGAAAGTCAGGGGCATCATTTCCATCAGACTTTTGACACTGAATCCAAGTAAAAATAGTGATTGAGGTTGCAGCCTTTTATGGTTGTTCACAGAAGAAATTAAAAGAAAAAATAAAATTCAACCTCGGTAGTCTATCAGCAACAATACATGGTGTGGGATTTCTTTCTTCGTTATCTTAATATTACTGGATGGTATTATGCATACTCAGATATAAGCCCCATATAAGCAGCTACAAGAGCACTCTAATCTCAATCTGTTTCTTATTATCAAAAGGGCCCTTGAACTTCTTTATATGAGAAATGGAATGTGGAATGGGCAGCAGCCTTTCAAGAAGCTTGGCAAATCACTGGAAACTATTTTCCACATTCATAAAAGTTACAGCACTGACCAGCTTATGTAATATGGAAGAGAAATAGATAATGTGCCGCATAGTTTGAAATTTCTTTCAAACCATAGGTACAAAGATGTTTAAATAAACTTCTCATTATCTACGATCAAACTGCACCACATAACCAGTACAGGAATAGGGACTACTTATGGAACCTCATGTCAAAGGAAGAGCAAGAAAGGAAGCATTGATGTGTCTCAACTCAGCTCTATCTTGTAAGGAGGATTCAACCCACAATCAATTAAGCAATAACAGAGAAATAACAAGAATACCGCAAAAGGCACTAAGAAGGAGGAGATTTATCATTTAGATAGAAAATTACGTAGAGAACCAATCTAGCTGAAGTCTATGGTACAGTATTGCTGTATGTCCGTCTACTTCCTCAACTAAGCTACCAGTGTGGAAGGTGCTATCCCACCTGCACAAGGGCAAAAATAAGAACAAGAACTTCATAGCAGCTATGAACAGAAATAAAGCTCAAACTAATTTGACCCGCAAGGGTAAAGACAAGTAGAATAAAGGATGAAAATCAAATTCACAGAACCATGCCTAGGTAACTTACTGTAGCCGTTGATTCACACTGTGATGATTCTCTAATAGTCAAAATTAACAGCTCAAGCTTACTTAAGATAAATTATCTTTATCTACTATTATATATGTCCTATGAATTGAGCAAGTTCACAAGGAGTAAAAGTTAATTTGTTTTTTTTTTTCTCTCAGTCATCTCACACATTTTGAAGAAGTCAAAATAGTTCAGCAGAATTTAAAACACTAAAGAAAATGAATTCTCCTATCCTGGATCAGGTTTGCCATGGGTACCACTTACTACTAACAGCAATACAGGGAAGAGTTAGTATCCTGCATTCCCTATTTAACAGCAGCTACTCATTACCATATCGAAAAAAGCCATTCAGAGCAATTGGAGTTCAGGTCCAATAGATACCCTTAAGGACTCTAAAGGACTGGAATAACATTTTTTGGACAATTAACCAACAAAAGATTTCTTCCATTTATTGGACAGCTGGATCAAGATAAATGGAGCAAAGACCACAGACTAAACTAGACGAAAACAAATAGAAGCTAGGAAAATAAAACCTAGGTTTCTCACTTAACTGTAAAAAAATTTAGTTTCTGGGTAATCTATGCTGGAAAAAAAACTTTTGAGTGTAAAAACTGGTCCACAACATTAACGGCTGCTCACTCAGAATGAAAGGCTGAGTGTCTCGAGCATAAATTCTCGTCATAGACAAAGAAACAGTGAAGCGATAAAGTCCTCAACATAATGATGATCTAATGAGGAGAAAAACCTACTCAAATCGAGTGCTATCCATGCTCATTACAAGCCCAAATATTTCTTCACAAGAAGCCTCTACAACTCCTACAGCCTTCATTGCTCTACTACAACTCCTTGGCTGCAGAAAGACATTGTAAATCAAGAACGTGACCTAAAATAGCATATGGCATATATGAAATTTACATGGATCAGAAAATGAAGCAATTTCACAAGGTTTCTATAGGAGGAGAAAAAGGAAAGGTTCATACAAGGTAGTCGACTTCAAGAAGCTCTTCAAAAATGCGAAGACCTGTCAACATCCCGACAAAGAACGCAGAGGAGACATTTCAAATGAGGCAATGAACCATAACAACTGTGTGTGGGATCAAGGGGCACATGCATGCAAGCAGGCTATGAATGCATATAAATACAATTTGAACCTTTACCATTTTGACATTGAAGAAGACGCCAATGCTTTCTAGAAAATGCTTGATTATTGTTATCCTGGTTTAATAATTCTGAATCAAGTTCCTGTGTCCAGTCAAAGACCGATTCTGGAGGACCTGTTGTATTCACAGAGATGGTTAGATATACCTCAAAATTAACAAAGAAACTATAGCGAGCAAAGAAAAGAAAATTGACCATTTCCAATTGTTGTCCTTCGTGACAAATTTGGACGAGCATCATCTTCGTCTTCCTGTGCACTATACCTAAATAAGATATAAAAGAAAGTCCAAGGACAACACAAATCAATCAAGACTCGGCAATCTAAAGTTCTTTACACAACCATTAAGTGACCATATAATTGATGATAACATAAAAAAGAATGAAGGGCATCACAAAAAATAATCCATTTGCAGCCAGCAAGATCAAGTCCAATTCAACCATCAGTGGTCATATGTACATGAAACTAATTAGTTCTCAGATTAATCTCCCTCGGGAAACCACCTTAGAGATGCTACATCAAATGTTTGAAAGCAACTAATGCCCTATAGTTTCTTCTACAACTAAAATGAGCCTCCCTGACAAGATGAGATGATATGAGGCGGAAAGAAAGTTCTTTTGACCGGAGTCCTTTTCATGGAAAAAGGTTCGATTTTCTAGTATATTTAGTATACACATCCAAAAGAACTAGTGCAGAAAACATAACAGATGAGAATATTAAGAACCCCAAAAATAATAAAGCATAGGAGGCTAAATGCAGTAAACTAGCATGTTTCACGAAATTTGTTTCACATTTCACGATCATAGACATCAGCAGAATCCTAGTCACAAGAAGCCTTCCAGCATCCACTTAAGCATGACAATCCAAGCACTAAAAGGAAACCAATTACTTACTGGCTTTCATGGTCCGATGAAGAAGCAGTCCTCCCATTACCCATCCCAGATTTATATTCAAAAGAGGTATATTTATTACCATTTGCCACTTGTGACTCCTGGTGCTGCACAGATCAACATTGTGTGAGTCAAACATGCATAGCCAATCCAAAGCGACAAGCAGATGAGCATATAGCAACATTGAATCTTAATATTTCGTGTCACAGAATTTCTGGGATTAGGCACACATTTATGTGTCTCGTGTACTAATTTCAAATGTTCTGAAACAACAGGGCCTAAATTAAACAATTTAAAAGAAAAAGTATTCCCACAGAAGGGCAAGAGCATAGAGAAGAATGGGCTTTGCCCAAACAAAGTTTTTCATGTAATCAATCTCTTCCAAATTTGTTTACCTCTTCTATGATGCTAAGGCCTGAGAATGATGGATTTATCACCAGCTATAAAATTATTCTAACCCAAAACTAACAAGCTTCGCAAAATGTCAAAGAACTGATCTCTTCTGAAAAGAATGTAAACCTAACCTCTGAAAATATTTTGATTCCACACATAATCACTTTTTATCCGGGGCTGAAGATAAAAACCCAAGGAAAAGGAGCAATCTACAACCACAATCCATGACCAAAGACTGACCTGATCAATAACTGACTCAATTTTCTCCTTCCACATCAATGCCTCCTGAATGTTGAATGCCGCCATCTGGGGAAAAAAATAGGCATTGAGCAGACTGGATAACCACACTTAACCAATAGTTCCCACTACTACTACATATTGCACCACACTGCTAAAAAAAGCTGAAATTTTGGTGACACAACGCGCATTACACAGTTGCCTAAGAATTTAATCAAGTCAAGATTATAAAATGCATATAGTAAAAAAAGAATTTAATTATTTCCTGTGTGGTTGATTAGCAACATGCATGAGAAGCACCATCAAATTTATGCTGTAAGCTTTATGCAGTTCTCAAACGTTCAAAATGTACAACACAAGGACCAAGATCGTGAAAATTGTTTAATAGACATAAGCCTTACGTGGAAAGTGGCATGGTGATGCATGTTTAATTCCTTGCAGTAAAAAGAAGATAACTTTTTCAATATGATTCTTAATTTTGACACACAAAACTCATAGTTGATAATGTGATGAATGCTGCTCAATGAATTTAAGAATTTGTTGCTAAATCATGCAATCCTCAATTTGATTTCCTAAATCGTTTAAAATAAATAAGCCACCAATCCATAATTCAAATCTTCAGAGAAAACTGAAAAATGAGTTGCCAGGACCGTGCACAACAGATAGTAAAGAGAAGCAATAGACCTATGATAAAAAAAAAGTCCTTCTTAATCTGTCATTTCATATAGATGTAACCAATTAAAAACATTTTTAACTGTTACTGAAGTTAAATTGGAAGATATATCTCC
This sequence comes from Melaleuca alternifolia, assembly GCA_019926035.1. NCBI lineage: Eukaryota > Viridiplantae > Streptophyta > Magnoliopsida > Myrtales > Myrtaceae > Melaleuca > Melaleuca alternifolia. The sequence continues at coordinate 450,400 of JAGKPW010000079.1, forward strand.
TTAGAAAAGTAAAATGCTTACCGTAATACGATGATACTTCTCTTTCATGTTGTAAACAGACAATACATAAACCATCTGCAAAAAAAAGGCCACAAAAATGAAAACTATTACATTGCAAATTCCATAAAGAGGTACATGAAAGAACATATATATCAGCACATTTGACACATTAATATGCATTATTCATCCGAATCACAACTTCTCTTAACCAACACCACCCACCACCTGCCCAAGCCCCCAAATCCCTCCCTTTCCAACAAATGCAGAGAATCATAACAAGTAATCAACACATATTTAATAATATTTATCACCAGGCTCACTAGAATAGGACATCCAATCATGGATGAGCTCTTATATGTTGTGGCAGTAAAAATTAAATTACATCCATTATGCAAAATGATGGCCACTTGTCCTAAAGATGATAATTCATTGACAATATTCACTTATGCCAAACTAAAAGTACCGTTTACAAAATATTAGCAGCAGACTGACAAAATCCGTACATGAAAGGAACCCAAATCAAAATTATGGATTGATCTATTCTGGTGTATCCATTATACAGTGGAATAAGTTCTTTTAATTAAATTTCATTTAAAAAAAAAACAGCTAACATAGTGCAACATCGAAAAGAAGAGGACAGCAACAGTGCTCCATAGTATTGCAATGTCGCTCATTTGGCAATCTATACATTACAATATCCAGTAATTTTGATAAAAATAAAATTACTTAACCCAATATGCCATGTTTCCGATAAAGTCAACAAGAAAGACTTCACATAGCAATGACAACGAAATGCAAATGCTTTTTTACCAGGTCCCATTGCAAACAACTCTCTCCCTAACCAGCATTGAACCAAACACATAAAAAGGAAGAAGTCTCCAAAACGTGCAATACACTTTATAGCTCCAATTATTCTCCAGATCACGAATCCCTTCACATTGAAAGGACCTTACATTACTGGTCAAAACAAAATCTCTTGCCATTTAACATGAGGAGCTCTAGTGACTCCAACTGGAGGTCAGAATATTGACCTATATAAATGCCTTAAGGCGTCAGTCAATGTGGTGTTAAGTTGGCTTTACTTTGATATTTCCAAAGAGGAAGATGCAGAGTTGTATTCACAACTCAGCAGTTGATTACGCAGCGGCCAGGTTTACAATCATGAAGTATGGACAAAACATAAGTGTACTGGAAGATTTTCCAATAAAAGAAGATGTTCCGAAGCACCTTAGTGAAAGGCATACACCAATATTATCTGTAAAAAGCATTAACCCTATCAGACGAAAGTTCAATTGCCACTTTATACGCCACAAAACACATTATTTGCACCGGCATTTAATCTGTCAACACATCCCAAAGCAATATTGCACACTTATAACTCCTTGATAATATTTAAAAGCTTGGATCAATGCAAACAAAATACTCTCACGCTGGCACAAAAATCATAGTATTGACACTAGTTACAGTTCTATACATAACAAAAAATAAGCACAACACTAGATTTTTTGGTATATGTGTCGGTGTACTGTAGGTTAAGTTGTCCTGAAGCCATTAGGAGGGTAATATTGTCATTTGTGGAGTTGTTGTGTAATACAAATACCAAAGGAAGTCACCCCAGGGATTTATGGTTAACATGGAATCCTCTTGCCCCTCTTTCTCTCAATCTCTCTCTTTCTCAAAACATTTTCCAAGCTGATCACTTGCATGGCACCATCGCATTGTCAAGAGATAAGGCCCTCAATTCCCACAAAGAGTTTGCATTTTCACCAGGATGATAGCGTGCGCAAGGTTGCATTTTCACACCCAGTGTTAATGCTTTTTCAGTGTGCCATTCATCTCCTGTTTCCTATAAAGCAAATCCATGTCGTGATATTCCCATGTCCCACTAACAAAAGTTAAACAGCCTATTGCTTCGCTGCAAATTTCTAAGAGAAGCGACAGAAATTTTATTTAATTCGCAGGCTATCGCAACGGATGATTTCCTTCATATTCTATGCTGCATTTTAGAGACTACAGCCCAAGATAGAGTAGAGTACACTAGCGTAGGAAAGATCCTCACAGCAACATTGTATGGCACAAAGACCAATCTATCTTTGTTCTCGCAGTTATTTTTTCTGCAACAGAATATGTCTAAAAGTGTATTTGAAATGATGGCTCTGTTGTTGTTTTTCCTTCTCTTTCTTTGGAACAGCATACGAGACAGATCACGTTTCTCATTTTACAGGTTACCTACAGGCTTGCAGCATATTCACAAATGTAAGGGATGGAAAGCAATTGAATGAACAAGCCAACTCACGTGCCCATGCTGGTTCTTCAAGCCTCGATCTTCCACCCTACAGTTCCCATCAATCAGCAATGTCTTGATTGGCACCTAATAGAACAAAACAAGCACTCCCTGCTCAAAAAAATATTTCGTGTCCACCAGAGGGACCGATACATACTTGAGTAGAAGTGAAATACTGAAAAATTGTTAATGTGCCTAAGAAAGAACTCCGAGACTTCCCAGAGAGTATCTACTCCTGTTGACATACGCACTTCTAATCAAATGCCAGCGCAATTCTCTCAACTAGTTGCTCCTATTTCTCACACTAACAACTAGCAGCATGTTATATGTGCAGTATCTCTGTATCCAGCATTCTAAGCCTGTTTTCACAAGACGATAAACCCGAAACAATACCAGTTACGAGATTAACAGCTCAACGCCATATTGCAAAATGGACAGAGAGAGAAGGGCAAAAAGAAAAACCCGATTATCCTGAGGCTTCCTCTTGTAATAAGCGAGCAACCGAGGCTCCAGCACGAAGTACCGCATGTGTATATACGACCTACCGATCTTCCTCCGCCCATATCTCACCATCCAACCTTCATACACCACCTTCGACATCACTCCTCCAACCCAAGGAAATAAAAAAAAGGAATTTCCAAAATCCCAGAATTCCAATTCTCAATCTGAATTTTATCTCCTCAAACGCCAATTCCTCAGGATCCAGCGGCCAATCAAGTGACCCCGATCGCTCATCCGCGAACCAGGATCGCCGAATCGGCAGTGCCAATCACTCCGCACCTCAATGACGGAGAGCTCGAGGACGGAGACAGGAGGCAGAGAATTCGCATCACGATGATGAACCCGACGACTCCGGCATGAGCCGAGCTCGGCGACGGGGCCGAAGGAGAAAACGCGAGATGGCCCCCCCGACGCCGCACCGGAGATCGACTTCACGCGAACCGATGCACGCGGGACGGGCGCCCCCGGAAGAAGAGCGTGCCGAGACGGAACTCCGCCACGGAAAGACAGAGAGGAAGGGAGAGAAAGATTGGTGGGAGGGATCAGATGGATGCGGGTGGCGACTATTAAATCGAAAAGCTTGCGAAGGTGGACAACTGTTTTCGTGTCTGCATGAAGGGAAAGAGACTCGTGGAGCCGACTGGGTATGAAGAATTGAGTGAATTCGTCGAAGGAAGTCACTCGCTCGGAAGAAGCGGAGAGAGACGCACCTCTCTCTTTTCCTCCTCGAAATGCATCCGCCAACTCGAACAGGTCGCCAAAATTTACGTCATCCTCCGCTTCATACGAATCCCGATTTCCGGTCCGTATCGAGATTGGCGTGATTCCTTGGCCATCTTAATGCGGTTCGGCATAGCTCGTTCCCATCACCATCGCACGCCGATGTCCCGGATCGGCCCCCAGCCCATCTCCATCATCGAGCAAATTTAATTCAAGTGAGAAAATGAACAGAACGAGTAGGTTAGAAGAAAAAGTGAAGAGATCGCCTCTTTTTACCTGTCGATCAACTCTACCACGTCGAAAAAGTACCTTTTTTTTTTTTGCCAATACCTATATCTCTTTTGGGATCAAGGTTGGTGTGGTTCGCTTTATCATCACGTGTCGATATTGCATTTCGACCCTAATTGTTCTCCGTTATCAAGTAAATTCAATATTTATACGATCGAATAAATCAATACAAAGTGGATTCGCGTACATCGAGAGCATGCAAATGCTGCTAAATCGCCATAAGATGTGCCCCGACTAAATGGCACGAGGGGACTAGTGGGGGTAGTCGCTCGAGATATTTGTACGAGGAAGTTGGAGAGTAGGGACTAGGTTACCCCGACTCTTTGCCAGTTGGTGACGTGGGTGGTCTCCATTGACGGGTTACCAATGCTTGGGACTGTAGAGCCCCCGTGCCGTGACGCTTGCTTTTTCTTCCTCGGCCGCGTCTTCAGCGTGTTCGTCCTTTTTTTCTTTTTCTTTTCTGTCATTCTTGACCTGTTCCTCGGCCGGACGCCTTTCTCTAGAATTCCCAAAAAGCAAGTTTAAAAGGTTAAGAACAAAAGGGCGGGGATAAGTGGGGGCGCGGCGCTCTCTTTTTTGCTGGTCGGAGGAATTTTCCGGATGGGCATCATGGACTGGTTGAACGGATCCAAATTCCCTGGGCGATCCAACGGCTTGAGGGAAGGGGGGCTTTGCCCTTTCACTAAGGGGGCCTTAATGGACGGCTATTAAGGGGCAAAGTCACCGGACAGAAGTCTAATGATCTTTTTCCCAATTGAACTCCATGATATCCAAAAAAAAAAATTCTTAATGAATGTTTCGGGACATTAATAAGTAATTGCACATAATTTGAAAAGAATAGTGCTGTGAAAATTATAAAATTTCTTATTAAAATGTTTAATAAATGTCGTGTCTTCCTCACGAATATCTATACAAAATATAAAAAAATTGAATTATATGGTAAATTCCAAGACAATTTTGCTTGCACCAACTGACTTTGCTTACAAGAAAGATGGACAGGGCCTGCCGAGCCCAAATACATTGTTCAGGACTTTTGATGATGATGATGATGATGATGATGGGATTGGGCGAGCTAATCTGTCCAATCAAATCAACCCACCGATCTCGAAAATCACCTCTAGTTGAAGTTCTTCAAGACATTTGCAAGTTTACGCCTTTTCATGAACTCATTAGTTAATGAAATGCAACTGGTTATGGATTGCCTTGAGCTGCTCATAATTTGCAAGTCTCTTTCCCTTAGAGTAACATTTTCCGACGCAAAAGAAGAACGTGACTCAAGTACGAGACAAATTTATTAAAAGAAATTTAAAAGTCAACATAACACAATTTTAATTCAAACCCGACACGAATCAACACGGTTTCACTCTTTTTTTTATTTTATTTTTTTGTTTAAAAGCACTTGACGAGTGTAGCCATCCTAAGACATAGGCTAACTCAAAATACCAAACATGCAATGTTAACACATGTGTAAAAGTCATTGCTCAATAAGGCATGCCGACATTAGTTACATACAGCACAAGAAAGTGCATTACATGCAAATGGTAAGCCCTCCACATTCATTTGCTCAACGAGTCTTGTATCGATAAAATTCATGAAATTAGGTCCTCTTATTAAGGACAAACGTCGTTTCCACCTTAGAACTTCTCTTCATCTGATTCCTCAGTTGATGAGATGAGCAAAATGGATCGATCGTCAATGCATATGAGCCAAATAAACGACAAATTGACAAACATCTTGCGAACACGAGGGGCAACACTCTTTCAAGGGAAAAATCACTTCTTCGATCTCTGAGAATCCCAACGCTTCAGCTGCTTCGCTTCATAATTTCTGATGCCTCCCAACTGACGCTGCATTGCCACTCTCAAATGGTACCATGAGAAACGGCGGATCGTCCTCTCTCAGATTGCTGGTTTTCCCGTCAAAATCTTACTCTCGCTCCTCGCCTGAAAGGACCAAAATTTTCCCGCCAACACAAGAGCTGCTCTCCCGGGCATCTTCAGACTCTCTTCCCTCGGCCCTGCAGCACTATATCAACTCCGACAATCCTTCTCGCGGCCAAAAGATCCATTCCTACATTCTCAAGACCGGGTTGAATCCCAACACTAACATCTCCATCAAGCTTCTCATACTGCATTTGAAAAGCGGTTGCCTCGGTTATGCTCGAGCACTGTTTGATGAAATGCCGCAGCGAACTCTTTCCGCGTTTAATTACATGATTGGCGGGTGCATCAAGCAGGGGAAAGTCGGAGAGTCTTTTGAATTGGTGCGCAGAATGGTTTCTGTTGGCGAGAGGCCTGATGGGTATACTTTTTCCATGATCTTGAAGGCGTCTACTCAAGCCCAGGACGTGGACTTGCCGGATAGAATTAATGGGGTGGTTCACGCTCAGATACTGAGGCTAGGCACTGAACCGGATGATGTACTTTACACGGCGCTAGTTGACTCATATGTCAAGCATGGAAAGCTTGGTTACGCTAGGGCTGTGTTCGATATGATGCTGGAGCAGAACGTTATTTGTTCAACCTCGATGATTACTGGATATATGAATCATGGGTCTTTTGAGTATGCAGAAGAGATATTCAGGAAGACAATTGAGAAAGATGTTGTAGTTTTCAATGCCATGATTGAAGGTTACAGCAAGTCGAGTGAATTTGCAAAGAGATCGCTTGAGATTTACATTGAGATGCAAAGGTTGGAATTTCGGCCCAATATATCTACATTTGCCAGTGTAATTGGTTCTTGTTCAATAATGGCAGCATATGAAGTCGGTCAACAAATCCAAAGCCAACTAGTAAAAACTGGACTTATCCTTGATGTAAAAACGGGCAGTGCTCTTATAGACATGTATTCCAAGTGCGGGAAAGTTGAGGATGCATGCAGAGTATTTGAATTTATGCCCAACCGGAATGTCTTTACGTGGTCTTCCCTGATTGATGGATATGGAAAGAATGGAGATCCCCATAAAGCTCTTCTTCTTTTCAGTGCGATGCGTGAACAGCGAATTGAGCCCAATTCCGTGACATTCCTCGGTGCACTCTCTGCTTGTGCCCATGCTGGCTTAGTAGCTGAAGGCCATGAGATTTTCTCAAGCATGGAGAGGGATTACTTGCTGAAACCGGGTATGGAGCATTATGCCTGCATGGTTGATCTCTTAGGACGTGCAGGGAGTTTGAACCATGCATGGGAGTTTGTGATAGAAATGCCCGAAAAGCCCGACTCTGATGTTTGGGCTGCTTTGCTTAGTTCATGTAGGCTGCATGGTGATATTGAGATGGCAAGTGTAGCCGCCAAGGAACTATTTAAGTTGAATGCCGAGGGTCGGCCCGGGGCATATGTCGCTTTGTCTAATACACTGGCACATGCAGGAAAATGGGACAGTGTAACTGAACTGAGGGAGTTAATGAAAGCAAGAGGGATATCTAAAGACACTGCTTCCAGTTGGGTTGAGGCTAATTATGGGTAAATGAGAGTTCTACATGTTTGGAGATTTGGTAATCTAGTCAACAGGTGATCATGTCAATTTCATGGTCTTTTACATGTACGTAACATGTTCTATGGTGTAGATTTTCGTTTTCACTGCTCTTAAACTCAGACTATTGTCCTAGATAATTACCAAGCCATACGAGAGCAATGAAGAGAAGTTGGGGAGGCTAAACACGATAGCGAAGCCAATGACGCAGGTATCTATATAGCAGGGCAAACCTGATGAAGCTGAAATGGTCATGGTGTGGTTTGACATGAATGGTGAAAAGGTCATTGTCTGAGTGGCAAGCTGTTGATCAGCGGTGCAGGTTGATCCTCTGCTGCAACCCGCAGCAAGGAATATATGCTGGGTTATGTTACTGCATTGGATGCTGCTTTGGTTTGATACTTGCTGGTGAGAGCTTGTGGAAATACACCATTGTCCACATCCCTTTACATCCAAGTTAATCATTCCGTAATTTCTTACCAAATTTTCTCTGTTTAAGAGCGAATGCTAGTAGTGCCACAATCTCCTTTTTGCTGTTTGAAAAGCATATTGGACACTTATCTATCCTATGTTGATGACCTTGCTTGTTGTTCTGTGGTCATAGGAGCTGTCAAACTTAGTTCATGTGAATTTTTTGGACATGATGCCAATTGACGTTCCTTGGAAAATGCATCTCTTAGAGTATACTCGGCAAATTCAAGAAGAAATGAAAAGCCTTGGAACCTTATAAATTTCTGGTTCCCTTGGTACTAGAGTTTGGGACTTGCTGAAGGAATCTGACCTCATAGTATGGCACGTTTCAACAGCATGTGGTCCGGATAGGGTTTTCTTCTCGAAGCTAGACATGGATAAAACTTACAGAATGATGTCAATAGTGAGGCATCAGTACATAGTTATGTCAGCTGCAGATATAGAGTAGGCTAAAGAGACATGGGGAAGAGATCATGACCAAAGGCTGCTTTTCAAGCTGAGGAAGGGTAATATCTAAAATGAAGAGATCATTGTTGACCTTGACTTTTCTCTTTTTCTCTATGTACCGAAGGGAGGGAGGTCTGCATACGGAGTCAGCTTGGTTATAGGACAGCTATCTTATGATGTTTCTTCAGGTTAGTCCAAAGTGGAAGACATTTTTTTGTAGTAGGGCACAATTTGGACAAGAATTGTGTTGAGGAGAACTCATATCTCTGTTGATCTTTTTACTGAGAAATATAATTGTTTGAAATTAGATTTTGGGGTTATTATTAGTGGATAGTCGATGTTGAAGATAGTCTCGAATTGTTTAGTAACTGGGATGGACTTTGTAAACTAGATAGTCTGATTGGATGTTGCTTTCAGGTTGGAACTTGATGTTTGATGAGTGTAGTTATTTGTCGAGATGAAGTGAGTGGATCTACAGATGTGATTTATGAGGTTGACCTTGGAGAATTGTTGTTACTGCACTGACATTTTGGGCTTTCAAAACTTGTTAATGGATATAGTCAAATTGAGCTATTTTGAATCTAAAACCTATTTTGTTTTCTGCGTGATACGTGTGTGTCTGTGTGTGTGTATGGGTGCATTTCTTTGTTAAGAGAAAAGTATGTTTGCTTTCGGGATTGTTGTCCAGGCTGTTCAGATGTAGGATGAATATCTAGCCAAAAGAAAACTTTGTTGGATGAGGATATTAGATGTCATTAGACCTTGCAAAGGATGAATAATTAAATATAAGCTCACACGATCAAAGAATTGTACTGTAGTCATCCATCTTAAGTCATGTGACTATCCGTCTAATTGTTTTTGGGTGGATTTCATGAATAATGTTTGATGAAGATGTGTTCCTACCACTTTGTTTAATTTGGAAACACGCGAGAGATTCTATGGAGGCCTCCCTAAAATGTCATGTTAACTTTATTGGTTTATCAGTGTGAGCAACTCTATTCTTCGGAATATATATTTACTCTTGCCCTTTCAGGTTGTAATTATCGATTAGCCATATCAGTATTACGAGACCAGGAGAATGGAGGAACAACTTAAACAAAGACTGAGCCAATCAAAAGGCAGCAGGGACTGATTCTAGGGTGTGTGGAAATAGTTAAAGGGCCAATTGGACAAACTCAACAGTCAACAGTGGAACTGGAAAGGGATGAGACTCTGCATTTACACCTGTTCTATTCTTCAACCTCTGGGTTTGACAGAAGATAATTTGTGAGAAGTGCCTGGCATCGATTTTAACATGGTTCAAGCATAATTTATGAAGTATGCTTTTCGCTTGAGTTTTCTGAGTTGGATTCCTTGGAGATGATAGTTACATTTCCCGGTTCAATTAGTTACATATCACTTCATTGGGGTGGGTTCCTTGTTCACTTCGATTCCTCCGTTTGTTCTATGTGCAAGAGGGTTCCTATTTTTTTTTTTCATAGTATCCCTCGGATCTGTTTGCTTTGCACTTGAGATAAATTGCGGGGTATATTATGTCGATTTTTCATCTGGTTTAAGTCACTTCCGTTTATGTACTCTCTCCTAACATCTTTAGCTTTTGGGTTGGAACCTTCAGATGTGTTTTTCTCCTAGCAGTAACTGTTATTTTGGCCCGTGCTGCTCGATATCTTGAAGATTTCTGGACAAGTTAATAAGTTAAACTAGCTCTCCTGGACATAAAATTTTACGGTAACTCGTGCGAGAATGGAAAGACATGGCAATGTTTAAAAACCGTTACATTCTTGCAGTGCTTTTAGACAGTAGTTAAATCGCATGATTATGTCTTCCTTCTCAGACCAAGCTTTTTCCAGGTTGCCGGCGCCGAATCGTCATCGGGGGCCAATGATGAATAGCTTTTTAGCTGCTAAAAGTTGCTGAAACTGGGAAGCGGACCCTGATAATCGTCCTTATTTACTAAAATGGAAGGAAGGAACCAATCTCCATTAAATTATTCTGGGGAACCATTAAATTCATCATTGTCTGGTATATATTCGAAAAGCAACCCACTTCCCACGTCTGCCCATATCGCACGTGAAAAGATGCTCTTTTCACAGGCCCAAATCAGTTCCTAACTTTCTCTGCAAATCACGTTCCACGTTTCCTCTCTACTCGAGCCCCATGCACCTCAGATTCTTCTTATAATTGAGTTCATGATCTCTACAGTAAGAAAGACAAGAGGCTGGACATATGACGAATGCCATTCATGCTCTGACATCCGTGCCTCGCCAAGTGTCACCCCTAAACCAAGCAACACGACAACATGCGCTCGGACATCTGCCTCACGATAGATCTTTTGCTTTGCATGCACTCCTTGTTGCATCCGACTCGGCGCTAAATTCCATTCCATTCTCAAGCGGTGCTTTTCCTCCGTCTCTCATAAGGGGAAAACTTCATACAACCTCAAATTTTCTTTAATCAGCGTACTAAGTACGATCATCATATAACCCGCCACCCATAATCCACCAACTAAAGGCACGATCAAGGGAGCTATGAATGAGTACACGTCCTCAATTAGTTGTCGCAAATTGTGTGTTTAGACGACAACTTTGACTGAAACCTCAATAGAAAAGACATGTGTCATCTTGTCGCGTGAATGAGAAGACTAAGATATGTCATTTCACATCGTTGTCTATGTTCTCGTGTTTATCATCATATGCCTTTGGTATGTCAAACCTATGACATCTAGCGATAGACTTGTTTCATTTACTAAGCAAATAAACAATAATAAAAGAGAAGGCAGGGACAAAGAAAAAGAAAAAGCGGTTGCCAGATTTAGATGGACAAAACCGTGGGCACTTTTTGCAAGCTCCAAGTGTTAAAGATCCTCCAATGTCATTGACCCTTTTTCTTCCTAAACCAAATTTCATTGACCGTCGGATGACAGAAAAGTAGATCTAGACCGTTCCTCGAATACCTTCGCAGTGATTATAAGATAATAACGCTTTTGCTTGGGTCACGGAGAAACTAGGGAAAACAAACGGCGAGTGCAGATCGTGCCACGTGTCACTTCCGACCCTAAACGTGAAGCGGGCTGCCTGCATCAACCAAGAAAGAGGGCCTTAAGAAAACGACAGATCAAACGGCCACCATCAACAACGAGCCCACCACCTCTGACATTTAACATTATCTTCGATCAAAGTCAAACTCCTCTAGAGAACTTCTCATTTCTCATTATCCGGTGTCTTGCCATTTCCAAGTTTTTCAAGAATCCCATCCATAGCAACTATTTCCAGTTATATTAATTAGGATAAAAAGTCATAAAAAAATATCTCAAATTACAAGTTCCGCCAATAAATACCGCTAAAAATCTATTTACATGGACATCGAAAATCGAACAGTATAAATTAATATCCAACGAAATTTCCACGGGATGAAATTTAAGAATGATTCGTTCTTGATGGCTTTTTTTTTTCCAAATTATTATCTATAACATATCAATCGTCAATTATAAGAATCTCGTTATCAATATTATTTGAAAATCAAAAGATTTTTTCTGCATGAATATTTTCTTTTATCAAAGAAAAAGGTGTTTCTTTTGGACTTTCTTGATAGGCAATTGATGGAGCACATGGAAAAATGACATCTTCCTTCATCTTCCTTTTTACCTCGTTCAGAACAAGGACCAGATCCCCCCCACCACCACCAGTACCGCTATTATTACTCTCTCTCTCTCTCTCTCTCTCTCTGAAACTTCTTTTTTCTTTCTGTCCTCTGTGATTCGTTTCATTAGCCGGTTCTTGTGATTCGGAGGTGATGATGGCGTCGCTTTTCGGGTCGTAATCATTGAGACGATCAAGCTTTCGAGGAGGCAAAACGAAAACGAACTCGGTATGGTGCTTTGTGCAATTCCCCAACTCCAGTCACGTCTCTCTGTAACTGCAAGTACGTTCCTTCCTCATTGTCCATGTGCAAATCTCCTCGCTCCCCGTCTCTTTTGCCCTCTTCTCTATTCAACACCAAGATATCTTGGGAATATCATGCACCGTTGACTCTCACTCTGCTTTGTGCTTTCCAATCTCTCCATTTCTCACACACGCAGAAAAAGAAAAAGAAGTTAATGTCGTCTTCTTGTTATTCTTCGCTCGGATTTGTCGAAGAAGAAAATTAATGGGCATGGATCAGTAACTTGAGCCTCCTAATCTCTCGGGTTCGATGGTTTCAGGTGCAAGTTTCGGCGTGTAAAAAAAGAAGAAACGATGAAGAAAAAGGAATGAACTGACAAAAAGGTCAGGATTGGAAAGTACCCGTTGTTCTTTTACTAAAAAATTCCGGTCGTGGTTGAGTAATTTGACTTTGTAACAGCCCATCGTTTTCTCTTTTGGGGTTCTTTTCTCTCTTCTCTCTTCTTTTTGGAAATATCAATACGGAGACAGAGATGCAGGATTGCTATTAGCGGTTTGGGTCCTTAGTTGATTTCTCGTGTTAGTACTAGCGGTAGTTATTGTAGTAGGACTATTGAAGAAGTCCGGCGGATTAAAGTTAGAATTGATTCTATTTTGCATGTTGGGGAAGAATAAGGTCCATCTGGATGCAACAATTACTAGAAACAGAGTTATTTTCCTTGTTTTGCTCATTAGGTTAGCTTCATTCTGTCAAAGAAGCCAAAAAAGTCAAACCTTTGGAGAACAAGAGTTCTGCTACAGAAGTTAACCTGTTCCCTTTGAATATCTTGCTTTTGACCCAGAAGCCTCCAGTTGATTCTGGAGGAAGGAATTTGAAGAATCTGCTTCTTTCCTTCAGGGCTGTCGACATTAAAGGAAGCTTGCTCATCACAGATTCAGTTCAGATAAACAGAGAAGTGGATAGTTTGTGTTTGTAGATAACAGAAAGTTATGGGTTCTTTCAAGGGTCATGCTCTACCGGGGACTCTCTTTCTTGTGGTCGGTTTGTGGCATGTGTGGAGTTCTGTGTTCAGGCACGTGTCAAACCCAAAGGCCTTCCGGGTCCGTGTGTGGAACCCGGTGCCTGGATTTGAGGGGAGGCTGAAACATTTGGAGCTATATGTCATTACAGTCGGTGCTTTCATCGATTTGTGTATTGAGCTTCTTTATTCTCCCCACCTCAAGTTGTTTGTTAATGGAGTGTTGAACCCAGCACACATGAACGATTTTGAGCATTCGGGAATGCTCTTCATGTTCTTCATCTTTGGGCTCATCACTCTGCTCTCAGAGAAAACCAGGTTGGTTCCTGGCTCATTACTCTCGACAGGTCTTTTATGTTTGTTCTGCGTGTTGGTGTTATATGTACAGTAGAACTTTCTAGAAGTCTTTCTCTGAAATGGAGTCATAAAGCGGTTTCTGTTCATGCCTTGCTGAACAAATATAAGCACTGCTGAGTCCACACTGGGTAACAGTTTGGCGCCACTGAGTACACAGTTTGACTTTCACTATGTCACTTATTACTCTACTTAGAGGACCCAAGGGAGAAGGAGTAACTAATTCTTGATGGACATTTCTTTGTCTGAATATACATAATACTCAATTCTGCTGATGCTCTCAATCTGGTGGAGGGTATCAATTAGAAAATTGAAACAGTGGAAGCAGGAATTTTGAGACTAACGCTGATTTTTTCTTTCCATCACGATGATATTCTCTTTTTGTCTTTATACTTTCTACGCGCTGGTCATTGTAGAGTTTTGCCTTCTTTGGGTACTTTTGTATCACATACTGTGAATAGGGTGTGATCTCTTATTTTTCTTAACTTTTGGGTAGTGTGTTGATCCTCTTTTGGGTTGTGTGACGACTTTAGACGTTTCAGTTGCATGAAGAAATATGAGCATAAAGTTCACAACATTGATATAACAAATATATATATGGACTTTAAAGAGAGGCATTGCTGTAATTCACGAAGTGTGGAGTCCATATGTTTCCAATGAACCAGACAAGAGATCTCGTCTTTTCTTCTATTCTGTTCTAATTAGTTTAGGGAAAAGGAAGATTAGAGTAGTGAGAACAGTTCTGATTGAATGATAATCTATTCGATTTGAGTATGCAAAAACTAAAGCCGCTTTTTAATGCTCTTGCTCTCAGTCTGAGCTGGGAGGTTAGTGGTTCTATATTTAGGACATTAATCAGTGTTTCTATGAGAATTAATGCTCTGTTAGAATGAACCTTTTACATCTACAAACTGATCTCAATATAGCTCATGACCCTTAGTCCATTGTGTAAGCCAAGACTTGGTCCACTCAGCCGAGCTTACCCTCTTTTTCTCTTTCTCCTTTAGCCTATGGAGAAGAAAGATCACACTTTACCTCATTGAGAATTTCTCTGTAAATTTCACTCAACATTCTAATTCCAAGTTCCAAGCTTCATGACCTCGGACATCTTTGGGATGCTCCTACTGACCAACAAATGGCAAGTGCCTCTCATGAATGATATAGAATTGTAGTTGCAATTTATCATTTTCTTGAGATCAGGCAATTGCTCGGCTTCTTAAATGGGGCTTCTGAATGAAGTTTCTGTTCCTTTTTTTTTTTTTTCCTTCTTCTGATTTTTTCCTGGGTACGCTCTGGCTGAAATTGACAACATTGGAGAATTTAGATCGCTGTGAAAGTGCTGGAAGTATCTTTCACGCTTTCTTCATGGATGACACATCCTCTTTCACTTGGGAATTGTCAAATTGTTACCAGGAAGAAGTTGACAATAGAATATTTAGATCAGGGGTCTGCACATAGCAAGATGAGAGGTTTATGTTTCACTCTTTCATGCCGAAATAATCCAGCTCTGCAGCATTTTCAGTCTAACACAGCTTGACCATTTTAAGAACTTGATATTGCACAGCAATGCAACTTGACCTATTCCTTTAGGGACAGGTTATACTTTGAGCATCCTTGGTTTTTTTTTTTTTTTTTGGTAGGGTTAACGAAATTCTTGGTTTGTACGAATCATGTGATTCTACATCTTAAGAATTTCTTTCCAAGAAAGAAAAGAGGAACTTTTTGGGTTGGGATTGCTTATGAGTACCATTATAACATGCGAGTTCAAGGTTTGTTGTTTACTCAATGTGGAGTCATAGCTAATAGTAAATCTTCAGATACCTTTTAGCTGTTTAGATGTCAATGGCTCAAGAGTTGTTCCTGAACTCTAGCGGTGAGTTTGCTGTATTGCAGTACTGCAGATACTTGAGAAGCATCTCTAGTAGTATCACTGCGTCGGCAATAGACGTGACTAACACTGTTCATATAAGTTCACTGCTTTGAGTGTTATAGTTAACAGATTCTTGAGCTTCGGATACATGAGCTCCCACATTTTTTTTTTGCTGAGCAACCCAGAACTTTAACTTTTGCTGTTGCCAATCTTCCCATACTTGCAGCTTCCTTCCTTTACCAGAAGGAGCATTGTGCTTGATCGCCGCAACGGCATTCTGTGCAGAGTACCTTCTATTCTACTTTCACTCCACGACGCACAAGGGTCTGGAGGGTTATTATCATCTCCTCCTCGTCCTACTCATAGGACTTTGCGTCGCTTCCACCGTCGCTGGGGCCCTCCTACCAACGAGTTTCCCCGTTGATCTTTGCAGCGGCATGGCCATAACCTTGCAAGGACTCTGGTTCTACCAGACGGCCTTCACTCTCTATGGACCCTCCATGCCTGACGGTTGCGGGCTCAAGGGCAACAACATTGGGTGCAACTCGGGGGAAAGCGAGGCACGTGGTGAGTATCTTGCCAACTTCCAATTCTTCAGTCTCGTCCTCGGCATGCTGGCTTTGGTGGTTGGTTGTTACGGCTTTGCGGCTAGACAGTTTGGGCATTCCGAGCTTGGGAGCTTGCGTGTAACTCAAGAAGAGTAGACTGAGAACCCACTTAAGTGCAAATTTCGTAGCCTTCTTCTTATTCTATTTTTCTTAAAGGAAAAGGAAAAGTAAAAGAAAAGTCTTTTGTAGGATTATTCATTTATAGTGCGTCAGAGGAATAAAGGGGCATTTGGATGGCTCCGGCAGATTTTGCGGTGTGGACTGATCGGAATGGCACGTCCATATATACAAAGCACAAAAGAATATTATAATTTTTTTCACAAGCTCTCGGAAAACCTCTAAAGAACTGCTAAATTCTCTATGAATTTTTCCTCTACTATCTATCTTGGAAGGTGGATGGTTATCTTGCCATGGTCTGCCCAATATACCGTCGCGGAACGTGTCCGAAAGATGCTTCATTGTTTACAGGAAGTCTTCCGGAATCGTGTAGTTATTCTGAGGGTGTTAGGGTTTCCAATCCGGATGGCATTGCCATATACCCACGGGAAAAAAGAAAAAAAAAAGTGGAATGTTCAGAAGCATAAAACCCAGAAATATTAATAAAACTGCCAATTTGTTAATTCGCATGATCAGTTTTGGAACACCCTCCCTCTACATATTGCACTTTACTTAGGGGAAGAGATTTTTCTTGACCAGATTGCAATATTCCATAGTATAAGAAGAAAAAAGTAAGTAACGAAATCAATTCTCCCACTCTCTCTCTCTCTCTCTCTCTCTCTCTACATATTGCACTTTACTTAGGGGAAGAGCTTTTTCTCGACCAGATTGCAATATTCCATAGTATAAGAAGAAAAAAGTAAGTAACCAAATCAATTCTCTCTCTCTCTCTCTCTCTCTCTCTCGATCAAGAAGCCACCAAAACCGTAGGAGAGATCCCTAGAAGCCCACCATCAAAATCGAGAAACTCTGGCGATGAAATAAAAACTCGATCGAGAAATTCAAGAACTCCGGCATTTTGAGCCTGGTTTCTAAGATCTAGGGAAAGAAACCTCTACCAGATGCTCCCTATTCATGTGCTGGCATGCCTCCACAATAAGCTCTTTCCTATGGGAGCACCCTTTTACAAGAGCTGAATGAGGAACTGGGACCGAGCATCAATCGCACATCAATATGCAAACTCCGGAAAGACTCGTGTTCGCAGAAGTGGCAATTTGGTGGAAGTAATTCGGAGTTGAATCATGTCATTATACCGAGGTCTGATCTATAGCTAACAGGACAGTGAGTTCAAAAACATTGACTTTTCCAACAGAGCTAAGTGCTAGCTGCAGCATTTGCTGTTTCCCTGACTGGAGCATTGCTGGAAGCAACTCTTGAGAAATGCAGATTATGCACCTGTCTCCTGCGCAGAGTCTTACCATATGGCAAACCTTCCAACATAATCAATTAATTGTAAACAAGGAGTTCGGTAACAACACTTCTTTTGGGCAGCTCAGTATCAATATTCATACAAAGCATCTTCACATTTCCATTTGCTTTGTTGGCTCTCTTAAGAACCTCATGTTTAGGTTCTTGGAACATCTACATCAGTACATCATGCTCTGGGAAAGATTAAGCGTTGCTGGAGTTCCACAATTGCCACTGGGCACAACTTACAGCAGACAACCCATGACAGTAATTAATTAATAACACAAAATACAGCATTGGCGGTAAAGATCAAGTGCCAAATAGCAGTTTGTTCTTATTCTTCTAAAGCCTAGTTCTACTTTGTCATTAGGTAGCAGACTGCACTCAATATGGAACAATTATGGACTCTATCAGCTCTTGAAGTGGAGCCAGCTCCTTCTTGTCAATCAGCACAAATTCCTGCACAAGTCGCAGTACCATTATCTTCAGGATACTTTCCCATGTTTTGTCTCACGACATATTTCAACTATTCAACAGGATGCTGTGCTGCCAAACTATGGACTTATTTTCACCATTTCCTAAATTGAGAGCAAATGAATTTCATGTCCTCGAGGAAGCACCATCATAGAAGGTCATTTTCATTGTTCAGTATTCGAGCAGTCAAACAAACAGGAAATCACGTCCTAGTCCATGCACGCACATGAAAACCCTTAGCTCCACAAGCCTCCATGATCAGAAAATGGCAGGTCCTTTTTTCCCAACATCTAGTAACACTAATGCTCACCTAATATGATACTCATAAGAGATATGGAAAAAACAAATAGAGGGCTAGGGGCAAACTGTGCAGTTGCATAAGTCGAAATGGTAAAAAGCAAACAGATAAAATAGAGCACCAAAAAGTTTATATGGAATTTCTCATGTTGAAGAGGGATCATAGCTAACTCATTCACTGGCTTAACAAGTACTATCTCCTATGGACCAAATTTCCTGCATATGTGGACATCCATTCTCAACAAAAAGTCTAATGATGTGTAAGACTAACATGTAATGTTCAACGACGAGACATGCCTAATGAATCTCAATTATAAGAACTCATAAAAGAATAACTCACTGCAGTCGCTTGAACTTGTCACTCCTGAAGAGCAGAGAGTAATATTAGATCAAATCATCCTAATTCCCTAAACCACATATTTACAACTTCTATGTCTCCCAACCGAACATTGTAAGGACCATGAAGTCCAGGATAAAGCAGGGCTCCACATATGGAAACACTACATTTTCCATGAATGAACTTATCTACTACAAAAATTTTCAACAATGTTCCCTTATTAAGCCATTTTCTTTAAACTTTTATTGTCCTTAGACAGATTAAATTTCGTTTACAAATTCAATGTGGCATTAGCATGCATAGAGCAGAACAGAAGGCCCATTAAGGTAGACATTCCACAATGGAAATTAACTTTCCAAAATATAATTGCCATCATGTAAAGAAAAGACGTATTAGCAAAGCCTAAATCCCTGTAAACCCAAGCTGGATGCTCAATGCTGTCATCGAGAGATCGGTTCCAAAGTCATTCAGTGCCTAGTTCAGTCCCGTTCCTTATTCAGTTTTTCTATTCCTTGCTCCTTTATCCTATGTCGGTAGTCCTTTTCATATGCTCCCAGCGTACCTAAACTGTACCTTCCCCATTTTAACAAGTAACCGTTTATCCTAAAATGGAAAGTCCCACAATCCGATGCGACTCAGATTTGACTGGGCTATGGAGTTTATGGACAGCACATAGAGACATCAAAACCAAATTCTTTGTGACGCCACAGAAGCAAGCAGTATTCTATTTGCGAAAGGAACTTACGCAGGTGAACAAGATAAAATGTTTGAAGCATGTGTTAAGGTGGGCCTCCTCCTTAAGGCTAACAATTTTCTGAAAATGTGAATGATATATGTGAGCATACACACGGAACAGCCGCTTGAAAATTGTCTTCACCACCTCGTTGAAGTTAGGAGGAAATGGGGCACCTATGAAGAATTACAAAGAAGAAAGCAAAGTGAATAATATGCAAGAGAGATCGACATAATTCTTTCTTTTAAACTGTATCACTTCAACTTCTGTAACCAATCAAGACAGAGGAGAATTGTGAGGACAGGCATTACCAAGCTTCTGAGGAAATATGGATTCATCATCTAGCTGAACCTCAATCCAGTCCATGAGATACTCAACATATTTTGGAGCTGAAACCTCGATTGGCTTCTTAATTTGCACACCATCAGCCCACCTATACTCATACCTGTGAAAATGCTTATCAATGTATGCCTGCCTTCATCTGCAAATTTCTAATCTAGAAATAACAGCAAAATGAAAGCCACATCACCACTAGCAACACCAATCAATATCTGCCCATGAGTTGGGAATCAGATGATGTTTACAACGTCTTAGGGTTATTTAAGTTCAGAGGATTGTGAAATATCCAACCAATAACACTACATGCAACTATTGCATGTCCATGCTACAGCAGCAAATAGATTACATTTGGTTAATGATGAAGCAAAAAGAACAACACACTTTTTTTTATAGCTACAAAAGGGACAATACACAGCTAGGACATCAAGATAGATGAGGGTAACGTAACATCCTAAGAGAAAGATTTTCAACCACAGTCAAGTTTCAAACAGCCATAAGCTTTCTAGTGAAAGTTACAAATTGGAAGCAGATTTTCTACATCGGCGCGACAGAGAAAATTACAGCAATATTCTGCAGCAGATACTATGATACTTCAGTTCGGAAAAGATCCCCATCAAAGGTGCAAAGCAGAGAAAGCAAGATCCTCCTTAAATGATTTGATGACCCCTAAAAGTAGCCAGCAGCATAGCTGCATAGTTATTTGGTTCCTAATACCGCATATGTTCATATATGAATTTCTAGGCAAGTAAGGAAAAAAGCAAAACTTTCTTTTAAAATTGTCCATTGTGATATTCAAATGATGATCATTGAAAGCAGTTAAATTTCCACCCGCTACAGATCTGTCAGCTATACATGAAGGAAAGGAGGTTCTTTTTCCTGAGTCCCCTAAAAGCACTAACACACGATGCTCAAACTCTTCAACAAACCCACAAAATAGACAGATACAGAGATATAGGAAACAGGGATTTTCCGAATTTGTCAGAATATGGTTAAGAATCAAGACTTGCTGAGGCAAGCCCAGAGCTGCTAGCCTTTTTATGTCCTTCACAGCTCAACAAATGTAGATAAAGCAAGAAAAAACCATTTACAGGAACTTACTTGGGTCCTGCAGTCATAGTAGGACAGTTTTCAGGAGTACAAAATTCTGTCAGCGTACCATAAAGCAGATTCACCTGGTTGAAGAAATCCACGGCTGAAATTGAAACACACAACCAACTCATTTAGCTCAGAACTTAGAAGAAAATTAATTGCTGGAGGAAGTTTAGCTGTATGAATGCAACAATCCTAGCGCAAGTGCAGACGCTGTGTGCTCCCATGCAGAAGTAGGCACGTGCACATATAAAGAGAAATTAGGTTAGAAAAGAAACACACTGTTGACAGCAAGCCACTCATTCAGATCTTCTCCAGGAGGAAGTCTCACTGCCTCTCTCAGGTTTCCACTCCCGAGAGTAGCATCAATATGCTTCCTAAGTTGCGCCCCCTGCATTGTGCCAAAAGAAAAAAAAAAAGTCAGACGAGAGATTGTGGAGCGATCACGGCAGTTATATACAAACGCCGGAGAAGCTAGAATAAGAAGGTATCAGTGGTCACTCTGTACCATAAGTGTTACACATCAGTTCTAGTTCAAAATGCCTGGTCCACCAACTAAACTAGGAAACCGACAATTGACCTTGGTTGGAAAACAGATAAGCTGCTATAATTCATGTTTCATATTCTAAGCTGTGCTGAACAAAAAAACTCGTGACATACCATATTAGCAATCATTTATCTTAAACTAGGAAAACGACAATTGACCTTCTTCGTTGGAAAACAGATAAGCTGCCATAATTATTTTCCAAAATCTAAGTTGTGATGAACAAGAAACTCGTGAATACCACAGTAGCAATTTTTCCGAAAGCTTCATCTAAAGCTCATACATCCTTTCTCTCCTCTACTTTCAGTGCTTTTGAGTGCAATAATTCACACAATTCTCAACTTATTTCCATACTAAACAATTACTTTTAACACATTTTTAAAATGATTGCTGGGGCTTAAAAATGTTAAGCCATAGGTTTGTAGGTAAGACCATCAATTGCAGCAAGAAAAACCATTTTTAAGTACAAACACAATCAAAGAGTACCATTTGAAATGAAAAGAAAAATTCACATATAAAGCAAAGAGAAAGTCCAGCGGCAGTAAATGAGTTGCACAAATGAATGTGCTAGTTGTGTATCCTTCTTAGTTGATATTAAACGCATCCATTTATTATATGTTTGGCACCTCATCTAACAAGGACCGGATACATACTAGACACATGGCCGTGTGAAGATCTTACTCCAACCAGCACGGTTATGCGCAAAACTATTTGGTTTACACCTAAAACGGTCTTTCAGTTTTCACCTCGCCACGTTGTACATAATTCTTACTCGAAAATCCAGTTCCTTTTTCGCTAAATTCATGTTGATTTTCTGTCTTTCCCATTCCTGGATAATTTCCAATATAGACGCTACCATGCAGTCCAACATGTAGTAATTCATCTCTGGCAAGGAGCATTGATCATTGACAACCATGTGTTTTAAAAGGTAAAAGATATCCATAAATTCTCATTAAATTTGCTTATTATGAAGACATTTTGATTACTAAAACGCAAAGGAGAATGCTCCAAGTTTTAGATATTATATCATTATGTGGTGATGATCAGGTCCAACAATGGACCCAAGGGGCTGGTGGTCGACCCCGCCAGCCTTAGCTGCTAGACATGCACTAAAAATTACCTAGTGATAATTTTCAGGTACATTTTTTCTAACTATAATAGTTTTAAGGCCATAACATGCAAAGCCTACTTCTCTGTTCATCTTCATCCATGCACACAAAAAACCATAGAGAAACAAGAAGATGACCCTGTCATAAGCACATAAAGGGCATAATATGCAAAAATATGCTTTTCGTAGATGCTCCTCAAAGTGAAGACAGAAATCATAAGAGTCACAAAAAGGAGGGAAAGGATGGGCACTTATCAGCTAAGAAATGACCAGAAGGATAGGTAAACAAATACAACCAACCTTACTCCCTGAGGGCGCACTCTTTTTAGGCCGGAATGTTCTTTGATTTCTGTGAAGCATTATGTTAGCAAGGCGCAAATTGATCTAAAAGGAAAAAGTATTCTAGGTATAGAGGAATTATTTCAAGGGAAAACCAGAAAAAGAAAACAAATAAACAATGATTTCCTAAAGTACGGAAATGACATGTAAATCTGAGGCCAAATTACAGATAATGAAAAAAGTAGTATATGGAAACTAATCATGCATATTGCGCATGCTTGACACTTAGCCCATCTTTGTAACAACTTGACCTTAATTATCTAGTAAATTCACTTTCAAAACCTTCCAAGCACTAAATATTCCTGGAAAAGAAGATGATCTTTTTCCTGATAGCCTCCTATGAATGACTTCCTTTCCCTCTGCTAAGGTTAATGCATAGACATATTAAGAGTTGCGACTTTCATTGATGGTTCAAAGGGAAGTGCCAAAGTACTTATGAAGTGAAGCTTCACATGCAGCAGTCTTTGTCATCAATGGATTACTAACAAGTGCAGATTCAAATGGCATGTCTGGCAACAGGTCAGTCACGTAACTATTTCATCTTATCATCCTTCTATCTCGATTAAAGCCTCATGTAAGATAACTCTTTTCAAAGTCCCATTTCATATAAAATTATCATAACATGTCCTTCAAACGATTATTTCACTATGTCAGCAGTTAGAGCAATATCCCAAGAACCACAATTTAACAGAATCGAGTTGTCATCTAGGATTATAGAGTGTAAGACAATGATCTAAAACCAACAGCAAAACATGGCCAAACATCCTACAGTTGTTTCAGAAATAATCATACCGGCACTTTTGAGGTTCGGATGTGTTTAGTTAGATAGACAAGCCATATTTGGCTCCAAAGATTAATCCATTGTCGAAATCCGATGGATTTATAATATTTCAGACACAACTATGACACTAAAATAATCAAAAGGTTCTTATATTTTTGAGTCCAGGATTTTGATCGAGGCCCTAAGATCGATAATTAAAAGCTAACTTGTCACAATATCCTCAACTAAGCTTTATCCCACTCACTAGAGTCAACCATATGGACATTTTCCACTTAAGTTTCACTCTCCCCTTTCTCTTGTCCCCTAATCATTAAGGAAACAAGGAAGATTTCTTTCTCCAAAACTCAACAACGATTCACCCCTCAGTCTATTAATACTATCAATTTACGAGGAAGATCCATATGTACAGAAGTCGAACATAATTCAAATAGATAAGGTGCGTATATTACATGTCATCTTACAATCTTATCAAATTTAACATGAGCCAATACCATCAATTACATCTTCTCATCAAAATATCAAGAACACTGGTTCCACAAGAAAAGGAGCAGCTTTATGAACTAGACTAGTGGAAGCAAGATAACTTTCATTTCCCAAAGTCAGTCAATTAGAATTATTCACTCCTAAAGATCACATTGCCATTGCCTATATAAGAAGAATGCCTATGTAAATCCAAACATCGTCTCTTTCTCCAGGGAAAAAAATTACGTGAGTAATGCCAAAGTTTAGTAGTACAATAGCATCTAAAAATCCGACAGGCAAGACTAATTTGAGCTGACTACTAAACCAACCACATATAAAGTGGCGTCTCACCTTTTGTTCCTTTAGAATTATCAAAACCTACTTGTTAAAAGTATTCAAGGTCCACGAGCACCAATTAACAAGTCTTATCTATGTCGGCACTGAGTGTAGTACAATCTAACAAGTGAATGCAATACAAGAGAATAAAACATAGAAAGTAGTTCTAAACACAATCATGCATTTGAATTGTATGACAGAAGCTATCGTAGGCAAGATTCTGAGAATTTCCTAGCCATCAAAGTCCGCATTCTTCATTGCCTATGATGGCCTCCTCAAGAAGTAGAGTACCGTGCAAAAGTGATGGTATTGCTTAATCGATTGGCAACACTATAAAAAAGATCTACCATGCACTATGGTAAAGTTGACATATACAGGACTTGAAAAATCTTCCATCTGTTTATGATTAATCTTTATTTCTTTTGTCAGTGTCAACTATAAATCTCAACAACAATGATTTGATGAAAAGCTCAACTTGTGAGGAAGAACCATAAATTACTACCTCTCGTACGAGTCTGGCATTTGCAAACAAAGAGAACCAATAATCAGACGTTTTTTTTTTCTTTTTTCCAATTAACTTCTCCAATTTCATTTGTTGACAATCAAAGATCCTGCTGAATCAATATCCAAACTTTAAAGAAAATACGATACTGCAGGATCAAGCTCACGTTAGACAGAGATTAAGGAAAAGTTAACTGACTTAAATGTAGAGAAAATAAGCTGCTCTTGCTTCAAGAAATTCTTTAAGCTTATAAGGTAGGAAAGACCGTTGACAATCTATCTGGAAGGTAACAAGAGACTACACTTAGCCACGATTTTGAAGATATTATTAGAGGACAAGTTTATATTGAGACTGTGCAATCATATCGAAGTTATTGGCTAGATCATCAACATCACGACTTTTGAAATCCTCGGAAAGCCTGAAAAATCATGTCCAGCCTTAATAATCTCATAAAAAAGTAGTCATGTAATAAATGCTTACCATGATATCGTGTACATACAAAATTACAAGGGTTCAAGTACTCTTGCTGTATGGTTCTAACAATTCCCTATTGGCAAAAATTTGATGCTTTTCAAATTCGATAGGTCCTAATTACTCAAGCAGCTGAACACCATTAGGTACTTTATATTTTGTGAGTTATAAGTTGTAACTAAAGCAGGAAACGAAGGACGTGCAAAAGGAATCTAAAGTTTGAGCCGTTTGCATGTAAGCGATTGTCGGGTCGATAGTACTAGAAGAAGAAAACAATGACAATAGAAGATAAGAAATTCACATAACAAAACAAGAAACAACTTATTACACCGGATAACATCTCGCTGAAATGATCATATGAGAAGAAATGCTCAGTAAACTTGTTCCAATTAGTACTTTATAGCATAGACAAAGTCGTAACGTAAAGTAGAAAAGGTATGTACAGATGGAGCCATTTTGCAACAAAAGAATTTGTTGGTCAGGTCAAAAGTACTAGGAGGAGGGAAACGAGGCAGAGAAGTTAAGGAATTCACATAACAAACAAGACGCAAGAGACTACTCGGGAAAAGACATCCCTTGAACGATCATATTAAGAAGGAGTGCTTGGTCATACTAAAAAGTACCTAGAAGGCAAGACTCTTCCTCCATCTAAACCAAAAGTATTTCATTTGATTCACTCAAAAGAAGGTGAATGAAGAATGAACACTCATTAGCATTACACCAGCTCCTTTGCAATTGTGACGTTGCTAAATGCAGGAATAAGATGCCGCGGTCTATGAATTGACAACAAACGCCGTGTGGCTACCCAAACAAAATTCTTTCCAGATGATCTCCAGAAAAAGAAAGAGCTATCAACAACAAATCCACTCTCTTCAGCCCATTGACCACACATACTCACTAAAGAGGAACAATCCAACTGAAAACAACCACTCAGCTCCTTATCCTTTCTCAGCGCGGGCGTAACGTCCTCTAGCCGCGAGCAGCGACTCATCCAACCGGCGACAACAACGTGACTACCTCCAAACTCACCACGCCATGTACATGCCCATGTTGCCCAACTCAACCCAGTGCGATTTGACAGCTGCATATGGCGAAAGCACGTTTCCTCACACAAAGCAAGAACCTAAGATTCCGCGATGACGGCCAAAACGGCCAACCAAACATCCGATTCCGTTCGTTCGAGGCTAGCGCTAAATCAGCGAAGAAAGCGCGGAACGGATCCGATCAGAACGGCTCGACAGCCGGCGGTTATCCTCGAAGGACGCGAAACTTTGGATGCGCGAATCACAACAAAGCAAGAACCCAAAGAAAGCGTTGAGCCAAGATGAGAATCCGAAACGATCGTCACTGACCTTCCCAGCCCGAAGAGGCTCATGGCGCTTTTCCGTCTTCCTCTCGGCCTGCGCGCAAGGAGAAGAGAGAGAGAGAGAGAGAGAGAGAGAGAGAGAGAGTTGTGTCTTCTGTTCTTCAGGTGGTGACTTAGCGTAATTACGGACACTGAATAAAAGTGTTATTGACTTCTGGAGCTCCTTATGATTGCTCACCTCTCCATTTTTTATTTGTGACTTGATATAGGAGGGGAAGGGTAGGCGATTTTTACAAGGATTCTCCTTCTTTGCTAAATTGTGCCTTTGAGTATCTTATAATCAGCATCACTTGAGAGTTTGGCTTGGGATTTCACATAAATTCTTGTTCTTTCATATAGTTTTCCATTTTTTCTCGCAAGATATTATTGTTATAGATTAAATACGAATTTAATCTATTTAAATTTTAATTTGTATATGCGATTCAATCTACTTACTTTTATTTTACCTAATCACGACCTCTGACTTTATGAATTTATCTTGAACAATGAAACCATCTAACTTTCTCAACCCCTTAATTAACTGGTCCAACTAATTGTCGAATTCATAAATTGCATGGCATTACTTATGCCATGAAAAATTATAAATGATGCTAATTTGATGCCAAAAGAGCATAAAACAAATGGAACAAATAAATCATAATTTGACAATATTAGTTACGTTAGCAAAACAAAGCACATGATTGCACAAATGAAAAAGTTAGAGGATTGCACAACGTAAAGCTTAGAGGAACAAAGTGCACAAATTCAGAGAAGGTTAGCGGACTTGATTGCAAAATATAAAAATGAAAAAACCCCAAGTTAATAAACAATAAAAATTAGAGAAGTAGATCTATACTTATCTCTAGTAAATGTAATTGAACATGAAATATCATACTTTTAAAACATAAGATCTCAACTTCTCATACAAATGTCCTGAAAGAGGCTATTCTATAAAGAAGTTCACTAAGATACGTGATATCCATAGGCTTGATTTTACGAGCTCAATTCATTCATGAGAAATGTTGTGCCCAACACATATTTTTTCATGTCTAGAGAGAAATTCTTCATATAAATCAAGATTATGTTAGTTTGGAGGATAAAATTGAGACAGAGTGCAGCTCGTCGTCGGCTAGCTGGAGGAGGTAGGCAAGCCCATTAAAAGCCCCATTCTTTCTTTTTCCTTTTTCTTGGTTGTTTTCATGAAAATTTTCCTTTAACTTTTAAATCCAGGTGAAAGACAAATTCAATTGTAATGAGAATTAAAAGTGGGAAACGAAAATGGGAAGAGCAAGACAACAAAACTGGAGACAATGGAAGCTCACTGTCCTCCCAAATTCCCAAACATGGTCACCAAACCCTCTCTCTCCACCTCCAAGGTAAGCAACAGCAAGCAACCCACCGCCTCTCTCTCTCTCTCTCTCTCTCTCGCTCTCTCTCCCCGATACCCATCATAAAGAAACGTTGAATGGGTCACTCGTGCCACTAAAGTTTGCTCCTTCACTTTTTGTCCTTTTTTTTTTTTCATTTTGGATTTGAACAGTGACTTGAGGAGGAGACCAAGACGGGGAAGCTAAGGGAGAGGAAGGACCCTTTATAATCTTTTAGAGGGCTGAGCTGAGTGGGAAGATCTAAGTTGAAAGGCTGAAAGAGGGGTTGATAGGGGGTGACATGAGCGGCGACGCGTCTGTCGGCGGAGGCGGCGGCGGAGGAGGAGGAGGAGGAGCGGGGTGGCCGCCGTTCACGGTGGCACAGTGGCAGGAGCTGGAGCACCAAGCCCTTATCTTCAAGTACCTGAAGGCGGGACTTTCTGTGCCTCCTGAGCTCCTCGCCCCCATCCACCGAAGCCTGGAGTCGATGTCCGCTAGGTTACTTCATTACCCCAGCTGTAAGCTAGTTACCTCTCTTGTTTTTTCACATTTTCGTGTTTCTAATATGTCTTTATGGTATGTCGACCGCGTGTGTTTAAACCTTTCTGTATGAATCTCTTCGTGAGCTCTGATGTTTGCTTATATGTATTCAAAGTGATGGGTGATTCCTCAATTCGTGGGAATGTCAAACGCAAATTTGACGCCGAGTTTGGCGCTTTAGTTGGGTATCCATGATCCGGCCATGAATTACCGGAGGAATTTCTTTCCAGTTTCCATCGTGCTTGTGGATTTAATTCCAAATGGGTCCTCATCTTTTGTGTTTGCAAGGAGGAACTTATGTCTGATGTGTTTTCATGACTTTGCTTTTCTGGTAATTGGCTTTACGTCTTTCAATTGGTTTATGAGTTGATGTTACTGTTCCAGCAGATGTTACAAAACACAAAGTTCTAAGCTTTATGACAAAAGCCGATTAACACTTGAAGTTAAGTTTGCACAAGAACTTTGTGTAGCTTGGATTTCCCCTTTGGGGGGTCAGAAGTTCGTTTTTCAGTTTTTCCCTGTCTTGCCTAAACTATGAACAAGATTTGCCTGTCAAATCTATCATGCTGGATGTATGTTTAATTAGAAGACGGTGTATACATTTCACCTTGGGGCCCGTAATGAAGTCATCACAGTTTAAAAGATAGTAACTGTGAAAGCAGCCATTTTGCTTGAATGACCTGCTCGTTCTTTTCTGGGACTGTTTTTCTGGTCGATTGGCATGCTGTTTACAACTGTCAATGTTGCAGTTGGTTATTACTCCTTCTACGGGAAGAAAATAGACCCTGAGCCAGGTAGATGTCGAAGGACGGATGGTAAGAAGTGGAGGTGCTCTAAAGATGCACACCCTGACTCTAAGTACTGTGAGCGGCACATGAACCGTGGCCGCTATCGTTCAAGAAAGCCTGTGGAATCACAAACTGTCTCTCAGTCTCTGTCAACCGCTACATTAGACGTTGCTACTGGGAGCTCTAGTGGTGGCAGAAGCTTCCAGAACCTGCCTTCACAGTCCCTGAGTAACCCTGTGAACTTGTGCTTTGGAAGTGGCCTCTCACCGTTGCAGGTGGAGACTTCACCATATGGAAATTTTAACAAGTACAGGTATGCTGTTCCATGTTCAAAACAAAGTAATGTAAGGTGACCTTTTGAGCTCTTGTCAGCTTCCTTGTGTTTTTCTGAGAGCAGGACGGATAATCTGGTCTTGGGATTTAAATGATGCGTAGAACTGTCTTTGGAAGCTTGCTCTGTATAGTCAAGTATGAATTTAATATGATGGCAATTCTTTCTGCACAGCATTCCTTTATTGAGGTTTCGGTTTGCTAGGGGGAACATCACTTTATACGGGTGATTGGATTCTTTAGATCCCTTGATAACCAATACGTAACCTTGGCATTCTTCTTACTAGACCAAAGAAAGTGGAATTTTGGCAGCCATTCTCTTCTTGCTTGTCCTAAATCAGGGTGTGTCAAGACTAGAGTGACAATTTTTCTTTCCACAAAGCATGCCATGACCCAGCAGATTTGAAATAGATTATCTTGGATAAGTTAACAAAAACCATTGTTATAAAATGGATACCAAGTATTCCACTAGCCAAGTTCCTCATCTAGATTATAAATGGCTAAGAAACAAGAGTGATGGTTCTGCTTACTACTGGAAGAATAGCAACTCCTGACAATATCCTTCTCTTTTTCAAAACATCCACAAAATAAAAGAGGTGATTTGGTGGGTTATTGTATTTCCATTTGTTTGCGTTGATATATCTAAGAAAATCTCCTGTAGTAATTACATGCACAGTTACTTGATTACCATGATTGGAAAAGAGACCGATCAAGTGAATAGGAGACATGGGCTTTCCCTTGCCTAAGGCCACTGCATTATTGAAAGAATCTCATTGGCAATTAGATTCAAACAAGACTATTGTGGAGCCTGCTGTCTGTGGCACAAACATGGCACGATCCACAGAGATTATTATGTTCCCTTTTTCCTGTATATAATTGCGTATCAATAATAAGTGTCTAAAGTTGATGCTTCTATCTACCACCTTAGAAAGTGACAAGAACCGAATTTTAGATGAGATTGTTATTTCTTCTTATTTTAGGTGTGAATGTCTCTCATGTTTCATTGTTCTTCATTATTTCCCCGATCGTTACTGTTTTTGTCTTGGATAGGGTCACTATTGCTCTTCAATTCATTTCTATGCATGTATTTTCTAAAGTTCATTTGTACGTGATGCATAGCAATCCCCTTGGAATGTCAGTCAACCTGTTTATGCCAATCCATTGCTTCTAAAAGCCAGTAATCATGTACTTTTTTTTATTTTGGAAGTGAACTCAAGCTAGGAGGAGATGCACACAAATCCATGATGGGAGCACCTGGGACTATAAAAATGAACTCTCTTTTAGACACACATCATGCAGCGTCTCAAGCACCTGCCGACCTCTTATCAGAAATGGGGAACAGCTCTCCTCTTCAAGAATTTGGTCGCTTGCCTTCTGATGTGACATCAAAGCAACAGAAACAACATTATTTCTTTGGCATGGATTTCAGCTCACCGGGTCCAGTGAAGCAAGAGCAGCAACCAGTTCAGCTCTTCTTTGATGACTGGTCGGAGACCAGAGAGAAAAGGTTCTACTTTGATGGTCAAAGGTCTGACATGGTTTCGTTCTCCTCTGCTCAGTCGCAACCATCCGGATTCTCGGACAGCAATCTCTCGGATTTGTCTAGAAGAGATGCATAATTGCCTATTTGTAAGTCCACTTTCATCTGTAACATAAATCTCTTTCCGGCCCTCTTTTCATTCCATCTTTTCTCCCATTTTAACTATTTGATGAGCTGTTTGAGAAAGAGAAAAATAATTATAGCTGAATTCACATTTTTTCCAGATCCTTTTTCTGCAGCTATGCGTCACGCTCAAAATGCTGGAATGATATCTCAGCAGCTCCTGCTTGGGTAAAGATCAGAATGTGTATTGTAATGTTATTCAGCTCCGTTAGTGATGTCTTATCAACAATGTTGAACCGATGTTTTAGATGTTAAATTTCGCGCTCAAGTAGCTTCCCTGGAATAAACCATGTGTCTTGTGTAGACTGGAGATTTCATACTTCCCAGTACAACAAGAGCTGATAAATTTCAGAATCTGTGATCTTAACGACATTACACTTTGATAGTGATGTTTGTTCATGAATGTATCTCATCTCAACCTATTTGGTTTCATTGTCTGATGGCGTCTTATGAAGCACCAATCCCATCTGGACCTTGTTTTACCTAACGTTATGGGGCCCTTCCCTACTACTTTGCGCACTTAGGAAATTTGGAGGGTTTATCTGCTTTGCGTTAATGTCCTTTGCTCATAGAAGGACTATAAACCTGCCTGCATACCGCATTGATGTATCTTAGAGGCAATCTGGAAATGTATTAGAACATCCGGTAATGAAAACATGAGTAGTTGTCTAGACCTTGTGTGAGAATGGAGATTTTGAGCTACAGGTGAAATCTTGTATGGATCTTTATGTTGTTCTATGCCGATTGCAAAAGTATTAATAATTGAATAGTATTTCGACTGTGCAATTTTACACGATCGTGATTTATGGAAAGAGAGTTAAAACTTGGTATTGTGGAGAGATTGTGCATGCGTATGTCAATATTCATGATGTAATGTGCACTTGGGCTTTTTGAGAAGTTAGCTGCTTGGTTTGCTCCAAGCCTCCTGCTGTCTATGTCGTTCCTTAGTCATGGAGAATTTGACCATGCATTGAATGGGACTGCCCTAGATGACGGAATCGTAGTCTCAAATGCTCGCATTATTAAGAGCTGGATGGGTCGGATGCGACTTTTTTCTCAAGGATTTAAGATGGAATCAAATCTGAATAGTATGACATCCTCTCTGGTGTTGAGAGTTTGGAAATCTACTCCCATCTGTTTCGCTCAATTCTAGGAGTAGGAAGAAATCGTCTTGATCGTGCGATCTGAGGCTCTGAGCGACAAGGACGGGGAAAGCTGAAAATATCGACAGCCATCCGGATCTTCAACAAGTATGTCGAAATGGTTCAATGGTCTCGGATGAAAATCGATCCTCGAAAATTTAGGTATTTAGGTCCAAGAGTTTTTCACACTATGCCCTGCCGCCCTCATTCGACAACTGCTTAACGCCTTCCATGAGATATATTGCGGCGTCCACTGTGGAGGTTGGCTACACTGACTATTCTCAGCTCAATCTCAATATCGATCTTCATGGCCATGTTGATGGCAACCTGTTTAAAGTAAATAACCCTTCCAGTAAGAAGCTGAGCCACAAGAAAAATTGCCGAGTCAACCTAACTCCTTCGATTTCATCTGTTGAGTTTATTAATTTAGCTTATTAGCAAGTTGGGATATTTAGGGGTATTTAAGTAAATGTACTAGGCTTAACCTAAGCCTATAAATACTTCTTTTACTTCTGAAATAAAATTAAGTGGTTCTTTTATCAGTCACATGGTATTAGAGCCTAAAAAAAAGAGAAAAGAAAAACACCTAAACCCTAAAACATAAAAAAAAAACCCTAGCCGTCACTGTAGATCTTCGTCCGGCGACCTCCAGGCCGGCGACCTCTCCCTAGGGCCGGCGACCTTAGTCCAGGGTCGCCCAGCCCCAGCGACCAGCTCGCCCAGGCCAGCAAGTGTCTTCCTAGGGCCGGCGACCTCAGTCCAGGGTCACCCAGCCCCAGCGACCAGCTCGCCTAAGGCCGGCGAGCCACTCCTAAGGCCGGCGAGCCACTCCCTAGGGCTGGCGTGGCTTTTCCAGGGCCGGCAAGCCTCTTCTAAGGCCGGCGACCCTTTGTCTAGGGTCGCCCAAGGCCTGTGCGTCTCCTCTCAACTTCGGTTAGCCTCCTCTCAGCCTCGGCGTCGTCAAATCATGGATGCACAGTCCCTGTGATGCTCCTGCAGTCATAGTTGATGAGTTGTGAGGCTATGGTTGCTGTGGGTACTTGAGTTTGCTGCCTTGTGATGAAGTTTATGTTGGTTTACGTTGATGATTGATGTGTTTCTTTGGATTGGTGTGGCTGCTAGGTTGCTGTGATTTTAGTTTGGTGCTGTGGGTGGCTGCTGAATTAAGAAATTGAAGTGATTAGTGATTCGTGAAGTGAGTGGTGGAGTTTAGTACGTTGTCGTGGGTTGTTGTTGCGAATTGGTATTGTGGCTGCTGAGTTGAGGAATTGGTGTGATTAGTGTGTGCGGATGTCTACTAATTCATCTTTTTCGGGGTTGGACTCCTCTAGTAGTTCTTCAAGTTCAACATCCTTTGGCCCATATTATAGTATGGCTAGTTTGCACAACACCTTAGTCAAGTTGGACGGTACTAATTATCCATCTTGGTCGATGGCCCTTTCGACCTTTATTTACTCTAATCGCCAATCTAGATGGCTTGAAGAGGTTCCTCCTACAGATATGGAAGTATGTATATGCTACTTTGCGTACTCTTTTATGGGGCAGTATGTCTGAATCTATTCGCCATCTGTTCATGGATTGCATTACAGCTCGTGAGATATGGACCAAGTGTGCATTACTGTATTCTAGACAGAATAACATGAGTCGAGTTTGTGGCATGTGGGAGGCTTTGTTTGAAGCCAAAATTGGTGATGGTAGTTTGGCAGACTATTATGCTCGTTTCGCGTCTTTGTATTAGCGTCTCAAGTCTTATTTTCCACCTGCTACCACAGTTACTCAGATGCAGCAACAAGAAGCAGACATAATCACTGTGCTCTTTCTTCGTGGCCTTGGTCCAGATCATAGTGCTTTTCGACAACATATCACTTCTCAAAGCACTCTTCCTTCCATTGAAGAAGTGTATTCTCGAGCTGCTCACTACACTTCTAGTCCTAAGACATCAACAATTTCAGATACTAGTTCTATGGTGGCTCGTGGGAGTCAAGGGACTTGTGGTCGTATCAACGGCCGCGGACAATGGAATTCTGATAGTTCTTACCGTGGTCGTGGTCGTGGATTTCAAGGCCGAGGTACTATTCGTGGTAGTGGAAGTAATACTCTTAGAGGAGCGCGTGGTGGTGGTCGAGCGAACCGTTTTTGTACACACTGTCAACTCTCTGAACACACTGTTGATTATTGTTATGACCTCCATCCTGAGTTGCGGGGTCTATATGCTTCTATTGATACCGAGCCATCTCATGGATCTTCTCCTGGACATGGTACAATACAGTTGACTCGTGCTGAATATGATAAGTTGGTTAGAGTACGACAGAGTGAGCTTGGTGCTGTCGTTGGCCCTACCGCTACTTTGGCACATCGTCATGATCCTACATGTTTACTGTCCAGTACAGCTCCTCCTCGTTCTTGGGTTATTGACTCGGGTGCCACTCATCATATGACTGGTGATCCCAATCTCCACACATCCACTTCATCTGTTCCTTCTACGTTAGTCACTTTAGCAGATGGTTCTTAGTCTAAAGTCACTGGTACAGGTTGTGTGTCCTTGAGTTCCTCTGTTTCTTTACCTCTTGTTTATCATATTCCACACTTTCCTTACAATCTATTATCAGTTAGTTCTATTACTCGTGATCTTAACTGCGATATTATCTTTTCTTCGTCTTCGTGTGTTCTTCAGGATCGGAAGACTGGACGCCGAATAGGTGGTGGGCGTGAGGTTGGTGGATTGTATGTTCTGGAACCCGAGATTATTGCTGCTGTCACAAAAGTTCAAAATAAGGCTGTGGGTGATGCTTATCGGTTGCATTGTCATCTTGGTCATCCATCAGCAGATACACTCAGACGTTTTCATTTCGTGTCTAGTTCAAGTCTTCAATTTAATTGTGAAACGTGTCAGTTAGGTAAACACCATCGTGAGTCTTTCCCTCGTGTTTTGAGTCGTGCGTCAAGTCCATTCGAGTTTATTCACTCTGATGTGTGGGGTCCTAGTCGAGAGTCTTCTTTTGGTTTAAAGTATTTTGTCACCTTTATTGATGATTGTACTCGTACTACTTGGTTATATTTAATAAAAGATCGTACTTAAGTTTTTCATTCTTTCTGTCAGTTTTATCATGAAGTACGTACACAATATGATATTTCTATCAAGTGCTTGCGTACTGATAATGCTCGTGAGTATTTTTCTTCGTCTACCTTTCTTCCATTCCTCCAGTCTCATGGCATTTTACATCAGAGTTCTTGCGCTCACACTCCGCAACAAAATGGAGTTGCTGAACGTAAGAACCGTCATTTGTTAGATGTTGCTCGTTGTCTTCTTCTTCACACACATATGCCTAAATCATTCTGGAGCTATGCTTTACTTACAGCATGTCATCTTATTAATCGTCTTCCATCCTCCGTATGAGCTATTCCTTATGCTCTTCTTCATCCTGATCGTCTTTTATGGTCTGTTCGCCCTCGTATCTTTGGAAGTGTTTATTTTGTTCATTCCTTGTCTCCTGGATTGGACAAATTGTCACCTCGTGCTGAAAAGTGTGTCTTTGTTGGTTACTCCCGTACTCAAAAGGGATATGTGTGTTATAGTCCTACTCGTCGTCGAGAGTATGTTTCTGCTGATGTGACATTCTTTGAGGATACAACTTTCTTTGGCCATGATTGTCTTCCAGCACCTTTATCTTTGGATCTTCTACCACCTTCTGCACCTATGTCTCAGCCAGATCCAATTC
Organism: Melaleuca alternifolia; assembly: GCA_019926035.1. Lineage (NCBI taxonomy): Eukaryota > Viridiplantae > Streptophyta > Magnoliopsida > Myrtales > Myrtaceae > Melaleuca > Melaleuca alternifolia. The sequence goes on from JAGKPW010000079.1 coordinate 486,422, forward strand.
CAGACTCAGCAGCACCAATTCCTCTTCAGGTGTATACACGCGGTCCTCGGTCTATTTGGGGTACTACTTCTTTCCCAGCCAGCAATCCACCACCACCACCACCACCACCAACTTCAGTTCAGGCTTCCGATCCTCTTCCACCGTCTCCTGACGGTTCTCCTATTGCTCACCGTACACGGTCTCGGTATCCTCTCTCTCACTTTGTGTCTTATCATAATTTAAGTCCTCCAATGTCTGCCTTTGTATCATCTCTTGCTTCTGTGTCTGTGCCTACTAGTGTCGAGGAGGCTTTGGCTCATCCAGGGTGGGCTCGTGCCATGGAGGAGGAAATGGCTGCTTTACATCATAATAACACTTGGGAACTTGTTCCCTTGCCTGCTCATAAACAATTGGTAGGTTGTCGTTGGGTCTTTGTTGTCAAGCACAATCCAGATGGCTCGGTTGAGCGCTTAAAGGCGCGTCTCGTGGCAAAGGGTTATACTCAAACCTATGGTATTGATTATGATGAGACCTTTTCTCCAGTAGGCAAGATTCCTTCTGTTCGTATCATTATTTCCTTGGCTGCCAGGTCTCGGTGGACTCTTCATCAACTTGATGTCAAGAATGCCTTTCTTCATGGTGATCTTCATGAGGAGGTATATATGGAGCAACCACCTGGGTTTGTTGCTCAGGGGGAGAAAGTGTGTCGATTGCGAAAAGCTCTTTATGGGCTTAAGCAATCTCCTCGTGTTTGGTTTGGCCGATTTAGTAATGCGGTTATTACTTTTGGCATGCATCGGTGTAGTGTGGATCATTCGGTATTTAGTATGTCCTCGTCCAAAGGATGTGTTATTCTTGTGGTTTATGTGGATGATATTATTGTCACAGGAAGTGATGTTAAAGGCATACAACGACTGAAGGAGTTTCTTAAGAATGAGTTTAACACTAAAGACCTAGGTCGTCTGCGGTATTTTCTTGGCATTGAAGTTGCTTATGCCGATGATAGTATTGTTCTCTCTCAGCGAAAGTATTGTCTCGACATTCTTAAGGAGGTTCGTTTACATGATTCTAAGCCTGGTGACACACCTATGGATCCTAGAGTGAAGCTTGATGATGAACAGGGAGAACCTCTTAATGATCCAGAAAAATATCGACGATTGGTAGAAAAATTAAATTATCTTACCATTACTCGTCCAGATATTTCATTTGCTGTTGGTGTGGTAAGTCAGTTTATGAGCTCTCCTCGTACTGGTCATTGGCAAGCTGCCTTACAGATTGTTCGATATTTGAAGAGAGCTCCAGGTCAAGGACTTGTGTTCCGCAATCGAGGTCATCTTCGTATAGCTGGTTATTCAAGTCCTGAATTTTTGGAAGTGACAGGATATTCTAATGCAGATTGGGCTGGTTGCCCTATGGATCGCCGGTCTACTTCGGGATACTGTGTATTTCTTGGTGGTAATCTTGTGTCATGGAAAAGTAAGAAACAGCCTGTTGTTTCTCGATCTAGTGCAGAGGCTGAGTATCGTGCTATGGCTAATGTTACTAGCGACCTTCAGTGGGTTCGTATGTTATTAGCTGAGATTGGACTACCGATGACCGAACCATCTCTTCCGTGTTGTGATAATCAGTCTGCTATTCATATTGCTAGCAACCCAGTGTTTCATGAGCGAACCAAGCATATAGAAGTGGATTGTCATTTTGTTCGAGAGAAGGTGAATTCTGAAGATATAAGGCTGGTGCACACGCGTTCTGAAGAGCAACTAGCAGACATTTTCACAAAGCCTCTTCGAGGCGTACGAGTGTCATATATTTGTCATAAATTAGGACTTTTTTATATGTATGCTCCAACTTGAGGGGGAGTGTTGAGTTTATTAATTTAGCTTATTAGCAAGTTGGGATATTTAGGGGTATTTAAGTAAATGTACTAGGCTTAACCTAAGCCTATAAATACTTCTTTTACTTCTGAAATAAAATTAAGTGGTTCTTTTATCATTCACATCATCCAATCTTTACCAATAATAATTGGCAGAGAGAGAGAGAGAGAGAGAGAGAGATTCACAAATGTTATTAATTAGTAAGGCTGGCTTTACCCGTTGAAACTATAACCTGCCTCAAGAGAGTTGGTCAGGATGAATGTGCGTGCGTTCGTGCGGGGGTGTGTGTGTGAGAGAGAGAGAGAATTGTGGCTTTAATATGACACCTGCGATAAAGGTCGATGCGTCCCTTCCTTTCAAAATATTGACAACTACCAATTAGTATCATCCTTCCTCTTCCGCCGTTCCTATCTCCCATCAATCAATTGATCTCAAGGATATGCATCATAATTGAAAGCTCAACCAAGGCTTGCCTTCCAAATTTTCTGCACTCCCACTTAGCTAACGCATTGAATCTCGCCGCTGGTCTTCCCTTCAGTTGCCACCCACTAACAACATGTGGTTCAAACTGTACTAGAATGAATCTTCTGTGTCCATGAACCTACAACACGGTAGAAGACACTAGCTAAATATTTTTGGCCATCCATCGTCAACCAACATTATATATATATTCATTTCAGCCATTGATATTACTTACGCTGCAACAGGAGCAATTATATCCTAGATCATTTACTTAAAAGATGACGAGTGCTAGGCGATTTAGCTTGTCTCTTACTCATCTTGACTATACCAATCAAATAATACTGATTTTCTGAAAAGAAATAAAAGCAAGAAGCAGCAGTGGATCTTTCTTTGGAAAAAAGAAAGCAGAAGTTGATCCATTAATAGATAACCCAAAATGAGAGAAGTCACTTGTACTTCAGATGCTAACCATTTCTACAGTATGTAGGATTTTCTGCTGAGAGATCTCTATGATATCAATCCTTCAAACCTGCAGGTGACATAGAAGAATCACTTTGTCAAGTAGTTTAATGTCAGATCAGTCCACAGCATTGTAGTAGTTAACATCTAGCAAGTTTCATCATGTCAAAAATCCAACCAGTCCTGTTTCCCCAATATTAGAATTATTACCATTTACATTTTGCTCAAAGTATCCACCTGCCTCCCGTGATGCAAGGCAGCCGGTTAGATCAAGTTCTTATTTGTCAACTGGTGACCTCTCAACCCTATATTCCGACATCAGCTGCACATCCATACCCGAATGCAGTTCAACTCAATAAAACAGCTAAGAAACTGTGATTTCTGTGCATGCAATTCATGATTTAACCAAAAGCATTTCTTGTGTGCAACTTGCCACAGTTTGTCTTGCCGTAGGAAAAGTCTAAAATGATGAGAAATATAGAACTGCAAGCCAAGGAAGCAATAGAACTGCAGATAATTGAAATATGATTTTACAAAGTGCAGCACTGCAAGATATTAAAGTAGTTAAGGAGCGAAGGCTCGATTTTGATAAGCTACAAGAATGCCTTCTTTTATACATACCCTTACGAGGATGACCAAGTCGACTGCCAAATGCTCCAAGACATTTCCAGACATCCCCAGATTGTAGCCGAAAATTCATGTCAAACAAGTTGGCTGTTGGTTGAAAAAAATGTTCTCTCCTAAAGCTAGACAGCTTTCTGCCAGCTTCTGTACGGAAGACCGAGAAACGCGGTGCAATATTCCAGCTACTCCCAGCAATGCTTTTCCTTGAAATAAGACCACCGAATTGTCTGACCTCTGAAGCATTACTTCTGACTGCCGTAACTACTGTACAAAGGGATACAATAACAAAGACTCAGATTTAGAAATTAGAAAACCACCATTCTCTGGACACTCCACATTTCACAACTAAGCATTAGAAATCACAAGTTCTAGATAAGCGAATCACTTCTACATTTAACATTCATGACTCAGCCACCACTATCGTCCACATGAACAAGAGGTTAACCAATGCACATGATAGCAGTTACAACTCGAATTACTGTACCGTTGTATGGCACTCTAAGGAGGTAATTGGCAGGAAGACCAATGCCAAAGCCAGCTACAGTGAAGCCCACGCTAAATCCAACACCACAGCCAGCTCCAACATAGCCAATCACCTCAGGGCCAAAACCAGGACCCCATCCAACACCACATCCTAAACCAAATCCCATGCCCCAAAAGGCTCCAAAAGTTGGATGCACAGGGTTCCATCTTTCATATCTTCTGAATAACCCTTTGATAATCATTCCTACCTGCAAGTGAAGATGATTATGTTTGCGAGAACTCGTTATAAAACAACATTAAGTTGAGAAGCTGCTTGACAGGTTGGACTATTTGGTGTTCCATATTGCGACAGCAAATGTCAGGTCTCAAATATCCACGTAGAGTCTTTCTCCCACCAGATGCTAAGGATAAGGAAGTAGAAATAAGCAAGAAAGGTAGATAAAAAAAAAATATTCGCTGAAGCAATTGGACTCCTGTAATTCTCTTATACTGCAACAAACTTGATGAGCATGTCTGAGGCATTTCTCGTAGTCTTTCTAAATATACTCCACAGTCCAAAATCACCTATCTTCAGCTCGTAATGCTCTACTACATCCTCACCCGAACTTTTCCAGAGAGAAAGATGTCTTGCTCAATTCTTTTAAAAGCAAAAACTTCTAGCAGAAGTGAATTCAAAAAACAATCCTTGGAGGCAAATGAATGGCAAATAATGCTCAAGACAGATTCCAAGCAGGGCGAATCTGTAACAACCAACAAAGTTACGAGTCAGCGCAGGCTCTTCCATTCACAAGCACTCCCTATCACAATGAAACGTACCACCCTTGAACTGAAAGTCGGTCCTCCTCCAAGATTTGAGAATCACGACCACTTCACCATTCCCCTCAATGCAGAAATCCGCTAAAAAATTACCAACCAGTTCAAACATCCAGCTAAGAAACCAATTGGGTTCTTGTTATTCATTAAAGAGAACCCTTCTTATTCATTAACGAGAACCCAAAAGCCCATAACAGCGAAGCGGTTCAAATTCAAGCATCAGAGAAACGGAGACGAAGTTCGAACGAGAAAGAATCGAACACATACACAAAGGGACTTGCACACGGACGTGAACGAGAATCAGAGACTTACGTATTCAGCGGACACATTACAGAAAATCAACCCGTAAACACATGGCGATTACCATCAAGGGCCCGTCTTCTTCGAAGCGCTTCAGTGGACTGCTACTGCCCGATGCACACGAAGGAGTGGAACAGACCGGCCACGGCTCGCAAGTCGCAGGTCACAGGAAATGGATAAAATATTCCATCGTATAAAATGTGATTTTTCTCGCTATAAATGTTTATTATAATTAATCCACGATGGGCCTGAGGTTTATAGTGAGTGGGCCCATACTTTTTCCGAGACGGCAGCCCAAATCACCACATCCATCACCAAAGCGATCACTTCATGCGACGAGAGAAATCTTAATGATATATATATATATATATATATATATAATTTTCAAACCATTTAATTTTGGCAAAATAAAGGAAGCCTTAACTGAGAGTGGCTTTGACGGGCTAAAACTGTGCATCCTTTGCTGCTAAGCAAAGACCAATGCCCTTAAATTTTCGTTGGCTTCTCCATAATCCAGGCAATAACTTTTCACGCATATATCGTAAACGGTAATGCGACTTCAGTCTCCAGTGAACAATATACTGCAGCATCAATTCTTATGCCTCTGTAGCAATGAAGTGCATCCCTAAAACCCACTCTCAGGACATCCCTAAAACCTGAACAAGCGAATGTGGATATGTTCGTGAGAGGTAACAATGAAGTGCTCTTGTTGTTGAGGAGTATCTGCGGCTGTCCCAACCATAGATACCTACGTCCATGCTTCCAAACACAACCATGCAATTGCATAGCTAATTGCAAAGTCTAAACAGGTATCGATCCCATGTCAGTCTTGAATTCTATACTTAGATCATCTAGGAAATGTGTCAAGCATTTGATTTTGTTTTTAGATGAGCATCAAAGAATGAAATGAATGCATTCGATTGTAATTCATATCATGAGATTGAGATCCTACACGTCGAAGTGGAGAGACACTATGAAATTAGTCACTCCCCTGGATGCGCGGCGAAACGACTTAAGAGCTTAACTCTTCACTTTTATTTTGTTTATTCTTTCTATACTTTGAGGGCTTAACTGTCGCTTAAAATGAAGAAGATTCCATGGTGAACATGTCAATAAGTTGTGCAGAGCTATCTGACCATAGTAAAGACCATATAACATAAACATTCAGTCCAAACATGACAAGATTAAAAAAAGATACCGCCTGAAACAACGCTACCCGAAAAAAAAATAGCAGTTCTCCTCAAGCAGCAACCATCATCTATTCCAATTAATCCTTTTTCCACGGTCTTAAGATGATGATAATCTCCAGAACAAAAATGGCGAAGGTCGGTATCCAACCAGTTCCACCTACCGAGCACAACACGTCAAGGGTCCTCGTTAGCTATATATATATATTCAATACAAGAGTAGATTTTGCACTACGTGCATATTTCTACCTTATTCTTATGTAAAGCTATACGTGTTATTAAGACAAGTGAACCTAGAAGTATATCATTTTCTCCATTCATAAATCATTGGGTGCGAAAATGCCTTGCACGAATAAATCCTAAAAGCATCATGGGAAAAGATGGGAAAGAAGAAGGCAATAGCATACCAAAGAAGCACCTCAAAACTTACAAGAGAAGAAACACGGGACTGACGCCCAGCCGTTTGGCGACTTCTTCCATCATGGAGAAAGCGCTCTCGCACAACGCCGTCATGCCCGAGACCACCTTCTTCGTCGTACTAACGACGGCTTCCACAAGCACCCGAAACGCCCTCACCATCGTCGGCAGTGGTCTCTCTCTCTCTCTCTCTCTCTCTCTCTCTCTCTCTCTGTGCACGTTTCGTTTTGGTTTTTGTGAGCGAAATGCATGCGAGAGGAGTCGCCGCAGTGGGGTATATAAAGCGGACGAGTCGTCTCATTGGTTTCTGCAGTCAAAGAAGTTTAATGAACTTGGGAATGGGCGATGGAGAGCGATTGGGTGGCGTAGTGCGTCGCTTTGAATGCTCTGCCTTCCACCATTGACGAGGCCTGCCTTCGTCTGTTTGGCTACTAAGAAGCAACTTTGACGCTGCCACAGGTGCAGATGAAGCGACGGCGCACGCCACGCGCTGGGCAGTCGCGGGCATTGCCTTTCGGATTTGGGACTTACGGTAAACTATGAGGTTACCATCGGAGCACCGTACGGTATAACGATCCGTTCAACCCAATATTGATTGATTAGATGTTGGACAATTACCTAATATTACAAGAGCATAACGTGTGTATATTTAAATGATGTGATAGACAAAATCAATTTGTAATATCAAAACAAATCAAATTTATCTTTTGACCCATCCATTGTTCTTAATATGTGCTTTTACTTAGTTTAGCAAGAATTTGAAATATTTCCTCATACAATGAGAGTTACATTATTACGAATAATTAGTACTCAACTAGTTGTATATTGAGGTTCAAGTCAACTAGACTTTGATAATTAAGATACATAGCGGAACATGAACTTGAAAAGATTGCGTAACGCAAATAGGGTAATTGGATTTGAATATTATAAATGTGTTCATGTTAGTAAACATAACAAACAACTAAGTCTAGCTCTCATTAATTGTTTATGATAACTTTGTGCTCCAGCTCAAGATTAGGTCAAACTTCAATTGTTGATTGCAACACTTAAAAAATAGGCTTTGTTGGTGTTAACTAATTTACATACATTATATGGGTACATATTACTTAGCGCTTTACCTAACGGATTAAATTATTGAAGAAAATGATTTGTCGGGTGCCATGGCATATGGATTCAAAGTTCGAATTCATGGCTCCCTCTTATTATTGGATATCGACATTTGATTATTGATAGCCACTAGTAATGCTAGAACGTGTATATTTTCATCATTTATGACAACAATCTAAAAAAGCACACCAAACAGTGGTTCTTAATTGAGAAATTATATGAATATATGGAAAATACGTATATTTTCTTAGATCATTATGTAAGAATCGGGAAATTTTGAAAATTGTGACTACGTGAATGTCAAACTGAAAAAAATAAGGATGAAATTATAAACCCGAGTATAAAAAACTTTTCTTGATGTATTTGAAAAGCCCGCCACTAAACCAGCTCCACTCCTCGGAGAGAGAGAGAGAGAGAGAGAGAAAGAGAGGGCGATCAGTCGCGATGACGAAGCGATCGTCGTCCCGCAAGCAGAAAGCGCCTCCGTCGCCGTCGCCATCGCCGTCGCCTTCGCTGTCGCTACCTCGCGATTCTCTGCAATCCATCTTCGACCTCATTTCCACCAGATCGCCGCGGAAGTCCAAAACCCGACGCCGCCTCCACTGCAGAATCAAAGGTGATAGCACCTCCGGCCCGACTCCGTCTCCGGCGAGCAAGAGCCTGACCTCAATCGGTGATCTCAAGGAATTTGCTTCCTCGCAGCTCGACGATCTCAAGCGCCGCCTCGATCGATCGCACTCCGGGATCTCCAAGGACGTCGAAGCCTCTCACTCCCGCCTCCACAAGCGCTTCAAGGTGTTTCTTCTATTTCATCTTTCCGATTATTGCGCTGCAGGATTTGAGTTTAGTAACTAGCAGTCGCTTGGTTCTTGATGAGCTCTGGAAGAGTAAGTTTAAAATCCTCGAAACGATGCATCAATGGAGCAAATTGCATAGTTAAAATATCTTTTTGGTATACATTTAGCTGTGAGTTAGGGATTTTCTGTTGTATGATGCGAATTAGAGTCTCTTTCAGTAACCCGTGAATCATCCTTAGCTCTTTTGTTGTCTGTTTGTACTTCCGATCACAGAGATCTCCCGTCAATATTGGCTGAACCGCGAATGAATATGTTCCTCAGAACTAAAATCTAATCATGCTAATATATATTTTGAGTGACGTGTCGTCACAAATCTGTTATCAATGCATTTTAGGCGAATTCTCGAGGCAGTCCATCAATTCTCTTGTAAAATTTTGAATATCATGAATAGAGGAGATGCGCCACCTGATCGTATCGTAGATATCCTTTGGGCAAATAGATCCAGTTGTTTGCTTATTCGGCTGCTTTGGCTTAGTTATCTCGGCGATGAACTTGATTTACTTTTGACCAGAAGTTCGATAATGATGTGTGTTGATTTTGCTCACTGATATATTATGTTTGGGCTTCATGTCTAACAGTTTATCACCACTAAAAAGCCAGAGATCGTAGTTAATTTATGATATGTGAATGATCCTGAAAGAGTTGTATTGCCTGCGTGCTTCATCTTCGTCAGTTGAAAGAGTGCTCTTCGATACTGTGTTTCTGTCTTCTAGTTGTACTGAACTATCTAACAAGCCTAATTGATTGATTCTCTCGCTTTATATCATGTTCCATATGGAATGTCGCAGATCCATGCCCAGGCAATTCAACAAGTCACGGATGAAGTGGACAAGGAGTATAAGAAGATATCCGGGCAGATCAATGAAACTCGAAAAGCTATGAAGGTACTTATACTGACAATGCAACTCCAATCCAATCTTATTCAGAATGTTCTTGATATCTTTCCTAACTAAATGTGCAAATAAACGGTTCTTATCAGGCGACCTTCATGGAATTCATGGAAGATGCTCAAACCAGCACATCACACGGTATGATCTCCCGAGGAACTGTCTCTCAGATTTCCTTTTATTTTTGGAAGCCGTCCTTACCTTGCTCATCTAAAGCAAGATCCCATATGGCCACGAAGAAAAACTTAGTTGTACGATCATCTGAATCCATTAGGAATGATCCCTCTATCAGTGAAATCATGGCTCAGTCCCACCATTGCGTAGTCCGCAAAGTACCCGAAGGATTCAAGCTGTGCTCATGGTTTAAGTTTTTGTAGAGCTTGGATGGCTCGGTTACCTGTTCTATGCATGCTAGCATGTTTTTCCTACACAAGTGAGGCTTCTAGTCCAATTTGTTATGACATATAATGTACAGGAATAGATTCAACAATCGCGCTAGTCATATTTGTATGGCCATCGTGAGGTGCATTATAACAATTTAAGGGGGAAACTGACATTTTCTCTCCTTTCAGCGTGCAAAACATCCATCCCGGAGCTTTCGCAGTCCCTCGATAAAGCCATCGATGTCCTCCGCAACCATCTTGGAGTTTCCGCAAGTTAGTTGATACTCCTCAACATGCTTGCTTTGCTGATCCCCATCCTTCACCCATGCATTGAACCCTTTCTTGAGTGAATTGCTTTGGATAACTTTGATCATTACTGAACTTCGAATACCCAATAGAAAGTGATTCGGAGGTTCACTGGTTGCGACGAACAACTGGATCTAATTGCCAAAAAGGAAATAAATGATACTCTCACTCGACACATTTGCTTAATTTTACGAGATTTTCTCATCTGTCCTATATTGTTGAGCAAGCGAATTAGTAGGGTCTTTCCATGGGATAGATTAAAGAGGCACGGTCGACGTATCATGAGTTGGCAAATGGTAGGGGGAACTATGAATCCACGAGAGTTCTCTTAGATGCTGATTTTAGCCATGATCCTATGCGCGATTAAGGCGGTGAAAACTTAAGACATGGAAATCCTGCACAAGGAAGGCGGTGAAAACTTAAGAATTGTTTATGTTGCGTTTGTTTAACGAATTTTTTTTAAAGATAATTATTTGTATCGCTTATAAAAACGAATGAACGGAGAAGATTTCATTGTCCACAAAAATGTTTAGACGTAGGTTATTGTTGATGAAAATATTATTCGTTAATTAATTATTTCGATAGATGTGATATGTTCTTAGGATATATTTTTCAATTCATTCATTTTTTGCGAAACAATAGGAGCCAACACATTTGTTGTTTTCTCTTTACCGAAAAAAAAAAACACATTTGTTGTTTTCTTCTTTACCGAAAAAAAAAACACATTTGTTGTTTTCTTCACCAAAAAAAAACACATTTGTTGTTTTTCCATTACCAAAAAAAAAAACACATTTGTTGTTTTTCTTGTTGGGCCAAGAAACTTAAGACTCAAAAAAACAAATTAGAAGATGGCTTTCTTAAGATGTTCCAGGAGAAAAGGAAAGATCTTTGAATTGAAAAAAAAAATTTGAGGATTGCTTTATCATATACTAACACGATATTTCCACTTCCTTTTGGACCAAAAGTTAAGTGTCGATTGGGCCACATTGGGTTCGAGTCCATCATTAAGCAAAGAAGCTTCCCTGCCCAAGCGTGAGCTAGCTGAAAATCTCCCACCTTATCTTCCCCAGCCTCTCTCCTCCTCTCTCTCCTCTGCCCCACACCTCTCTCTGTGTCATGGAGCAGTCGGCCGAGTGGTGAAGAACTCTCATCAGGAGAGAATCTGAGAAGCACGTCAAATGGCTTCTACTTCTATTTGCTGGGCAGCGAAGGTACTCAAAAGCCCCTCTCTCTCTCTCTCTCTCTCTCTCTCTCTCTCTCTCTCTCTCTCTTCAACTTCCAGGGAAACTCGAAAAATTCGAAGACACCAAAACGGCTGTATCTACTCTGGCCCATATATCCTCACTCAGCTGTCGCGGGTGCGATCTGGATGGGTCAAAGAAAGGAACTACAGAAATTGTAATGAGCCTCCGCATTTGGGGTCGCGATCTTGCTCTTCGGCGCTGTTCTCAAACTCACCCTCCCTGACTCTCTCTTAGAGCCTAACTTTCTTGGCAATCAACTTTCGTAGTGATCAATCCCGGTCGCCTTTTATGGTTCACTATATGTAACCACATCCTCAATCATGTGGTTTGGCACTGGCAGCTAAGGGTAATTATTGCTCATCTGTCAGTAATTGTCTATGCGGAGATAATACTTGGTCTTTCTTATGATAAAATTTGCACACTGTAAAATAGTAAGCAAGAAATCCTATCTGGACGCAAGATATAAAGCAATTTCTTATTATTATGGTAATCTTGCATGGCAAGTGGTTGCTTGAGAGCGTAAGGACGTGTCGGGGAAGATCAATTAAGGTGGATTGCATTGATCAATCACACAAGAAAACACAAATTGTAACTAAACATCTAATCGGTGGGAACATATTAACACACTCATCCATACAACATGCGCCAGTTGTCGAACATTCTTAACGTGACATCTGCGACCCGTTCACATAGCGTCCGTGATTTAATTGAGATGTAGTTCCTCTACATTTGTTGACGTTTTATTTCCAGGGACTGTGCGCATCATGTTGTGAAACTTGTGATTGGAAACAGATAGTACGATGCGAAATATGAGGGATGCTAGTGCTGGTGCTGAGGAGAATCACTTCCTCGTTCTGTTCTAGAACTTTGCCACGGTCTTTTCAGTTATGTCATAGTATTCCCTAGTCTTGTGATATGGATGTCTAAATCTGGTAACTTAGAAGCAGGGTTCAAGTCCTCAATGCTTACTGTTTTGATTGATTGTACGTAACTGACTATGAGTCTATGGTTAACTCTGCATGATCCGGCAAATGCTTAGCGATGACTCAAAATGTGCTGTTGCAGATTGACGGTTGCTATGAACAGTGCAATGTGATTCAGAAACCTTGCAATGTCTCAATAACCCACCACCGGGACAGACGACTAAAGATGGACAGACAAACATGTCAATTCCCAGTTTCCTTCGAAAAGCTGCCCTCGAGAGGAAATCACTACCACCCGCCGCGATTACACGCGACCTTGAGGAGCCCGAAGGGCTTTGGACCCTCTCAGAAGAAAGCCAAAAGGACGAAGAAACCAAACGAAGAATACGATAGCGACGACGACGAGGATGATGGTGAAGACGATGAAGAAGAGGACACGAGAGACCAAGGCATTATACCCGAAGTAGTGACCAACAGGATGATGAACCGGATGGCGTTCTCGGTTGGAGCCCCACTCTTCATCGGGCTCTTGTTCTTTCCGTTCTTCTACTACCTCAAGGTGGGGCTCAAGATTGATGTCCCCACTTGGGTGCCTTTCATCGTGTCCTTCTTCTTCTTTGGGACAGCTCTTCTGGGTGTGAGCTATGGTATTGTGTCCTCCAGTTGGGATCCTCTCAGGGAAGGCTCTCTCTTGGGCTGGAATGAGGCCCAGAAGAATTGGCCTGTGTTTTGGCAGTCTCTTTGGGGAGGTAGGTCTGGGAAAAAGTAGGGAGTTAGGGGTAGCTTTCTGGAGTCAATGTCTTTTGCTTTACTCCTCTTTATGTGGGTAATATTTATGTCGCCAAGTAACTATCTTGATCTCAGTCTGGAGTCTCTTTCACATTTTTTTTTGGGTCCATTGTGTTGTTCTCGTCGAAATCTTTTGGTTTCTACCGTGCTTTTTCCATAGGGCCGATGCTAAGATGGGAACTGAGTAGCGAATCAAAAGCAATGCATTAATGCTTCATTTATATGAAAAGCTGCTGAAAGTCGCACGCATGCTACTTCTTTTACTTCCTCTGCTTCCTTACCCTATCACTTAGACATGCAGATACGTGGTCCCTGATCTTTGTTGCTTGTTGCTTATTACTTTGTCGCGATGCAGTTTACAATAATTATTAGGAGGAATTATTAGTTGCGTTATGTCAGATATATGGAGACATCATAATTACGGCTGTTGGCAAAGATTTTGCCCTTTGGCATTGCTTAGGCAACTTCCAAATGATATGTTTCTTGCGTTGCTTCTTTTTGCACCTAGTTTGGTTTCTCCTAGTTACATATGAAGATATTTTGGACATTCTCTGATGAAGAATGGTTAGCGCTCTCTACAGAAGCAGCTTTCTGTCGGGCCTGGTCCTGGCCCAAGAATGAGCCATTGGGCCGAACATGGGCTGAGTGATCAACCTTTTCAGTAAAATCGAATATTCTGTAGATCCTCCTGGCTTGTGGAATTTATCTTCACAATCCCTAGGTACATGGTAACATTATGTATGATTCATTCAATCAATCTATCCATAAGAGAAAGATATTCGGAATTTGGCAGATAAAGTTTTGAGGTGTTGAGTTTGACTTCCCCTTTGTTTACTCTCCCTTCCTGTTGCTTATTGACAGAGGATGTTTTTGCCGTCTTTAGTTGCTGAATTTATGAGTTATGAGGAATTCGTTAAAAAAAAAAAAAGGACATAAAACAATGGTTTGTGATCACTGCCCTCCTTTATAATTATGTATTTATCTGTGCTTATGTTAAAGCCGACAGGGATCCACTTAGGTGAGGCTTTAAAGTACTCTTGCACGAATAAGGTGTTGACAAAGGGTCCTTTAATTTGAATAACAACAATGAGAAAAATCCAAACAACATTCAAGTCTGATGTATTTACTTATAGGAGTTCCATTCCATGCAAGCACATAAAGATGCGGTACGGTTGTGTTGGCAAAAAAGGCTTGGATTGCATGCAAGAATACACCTGGTCTCTTCTTTTGACATGGGTAAGCACAGTGTGTCCGGGTTTTTTTCCCCCGCCTTAGAACAAAATCTGTAACAAGAAATCAAAAGAAGCAAGTGTGATGAGGAAAAGGGCGATCCAACATTGGAAATGGGGAAAGGTTGAAGGACTTGGGGATTGAGATTAGATCTCCTTTCCTTTGAAGAGGATTCATTGTCTTTCTTCTTTTCTTTTATACATATATGTATTTATTCATTTATTTATTTATTTTTGGGGGCCAACCTTTGGCGAGGGTTGATTGCCGAATGACTTTTTAATCACTTTTTTAAAGTTACCGGTCATTATTTATGACAAAACAGAACGTTCCTAACGTTTAAACAAGTCTAATCCACCCCCCTTCTCTTTCATGCTTCTTGACCAACCCCAATCCAAATTTGTGTGTGCGTGAGAGAGAGAGAGAGAGAGAGAGAGAGAGAGAGAGTGAGCGAGCGAGTGAGTGCGTGATTTCTCTTCTAACTTGGACTCGTGGCCCCCCCGACAGACATAACTTAACATCACTCCTATATACAACTTTTGTCATTTTCTTCGTTATTATGATTGACAAACAATCAAAACCAAGTATTTCAATAGGTTAAGAGCTTTGTCAAGCCATCAAGTATTAAACTATCACCTTAGATGCTAAGATGCAATCATGATTGTTCTCCCTTCAATAACAAACAGTTACTGTAGACAATACAGATTCTGGACATTTCCAAATGGTAGTCTTGATGCCCTTATCAATGACCCTTTTTTCTCCTAACAAACCAGAAATGGGGGTGAAAAAAAAGAAAGAAATTAACCCGAAGACAGCATTATGGCACTGCATATCTTACAGCTCATAATGTGTCATAAATTATGACAAAAGAGCACTTTCGGAAATGGTTCTTTTGCTCTTTACACATTGCCTAAAGAGGTGTTACAAATGCAGGAAAAAGAAGTTCGTGTTTGAATTATTGGCTGTTATTGCCGTGAGTCATCTTTTCGACCAAAAGAGGGGCAACCCAAGAGAAAACAAAAAGAAAGAACAAGAAATCAGAGAAGAGAGGGGGTTGGGAATTGCTTTGGACCTTGACTATGCTTTTCTTGGTTAAGAAGATCTTATATGACAAAACCCTTCTTTGCAAAAGCTTGTTTCCTCATCCTCCTCACACATGGCAATTCTAGAGAGAGAGAGAGGGACTTGAATTGTTTTGTCCAACCATTCTTTGCTTAAAGACAGGTTAGCCCCAGGAATAAAGCAAGCTCTGCGTGTGTGTGTGTGTGGGGGGGGGGGGGGGGGGGGGGGGGGGGTGGGGGGGGGGGTTTAAAGTAACTAAAAGCGACACACAAGCACAAATTGAAGGGAAGGGCTTGCCCACAGTATCTTTGGCAAAGCCAATTTGGCTCGCTTGGTCACTGACAACCCACAAAAACCTGCAAAATCTCTCTGAGAAACTCCACACTGCCCAAGGCAGACCCTTCGTTTAGTCACCGGTCATAGCCGGTAGAAGTGGCTAATCCGTCTCGTTACCGTACTAATGCCATCTCTGAGCTCTCTGACCAATGCCATGCCCACTGTCCGGGGGTTGCACCACCCACCCGACCCCCCTTTCTTAGGCTTGCGAGAGCGTCCCGCCAATGGGGAAAGGAGGAGAGAAAAGAAAATTAAGCGCATGGAGTTATTTTTCTTGGAATAGAAGATAAAAGTGAAAATTAAGAGGCGGGTTAGCGAAGAACATGAAGCTCACATGACCCGCCGTTACTGCAAGAACTTCTTTTGCTCTGCATTCTTCGAAAAGAGAGTGAACTCCATCTCCGTTTACCAGACATTTACGCAGGGACCATAAGTTACTTCTATTGGATGAGCAATGAACGGGGTACATAGTCATTTTCTCATCCTATTCACGATATTGGTCGCTCTATCAAAAATTTGTTCATGTCCAAGTATGTACACATCAAGTGTGTGTTTGCTATTGAAATCAAGGTCGAAATGAACGTATATTTCCAACTTTCAAGCGTTTTTCTTGTATGAAATAGGCTTGTTTATGAGAGTTATATGTTCATTGGAAAAGTCCAATCCCTTTTGGGAAGGTTTGACTCTTGATATGTTGTTTTTGGAAATTTAAAAGTTGATGTTCATTTCATGTTCTGCTACCTTCATTTCAAATGGTGGATTACATCATCTGATTCTCTCCACTGCACACCTTAAAATTCATTTCAGAGGAGAGAGCTTTTGCAAAGTGATTTATCAATACAAATGATTGTTCAAGAGCGATAATGAATTATTCATGTGAGTATTCCTTCTAAGAGTTCGATCAATGTGAAATAGGTCAGGCCATTAAACATTTGGTAAACAATGATCAACTTAGCATATTAGCTCATCCCTTAAACATGTAAGTTTTACATCACCGGTAACACTGGAATTTTTGTGCCTAATGTAGCACTTGTAAAGGAAAAGGAGACCTTTGGACGGGGATCAGTTATACATTGCTCGGACATGCATAAGTAAGATTGCATGAAAGCTTAGTTCCGCAAAATGCGAGGTCGTCTTGGCTTCTCCTTCTGTCGTGGCTTGAGCCTCTATATGCACACATTGCTTCTACCTTCTGAACTTACGAGTTGAGTTTCACGTATCACTCTAAACAAAATGCGGATGGGCTGATAGCTTTTCAAAATTAAGAATAATGATAAAATCCCTCCCCCCAAACCTACGTGCGTGGCAAACTAGTGTTTTGATTGATGAGATATGAGAATCTGGGGTACAAATCCAAATTGGATATGTGACAGATCGGTTTTGTCTTGTTGATTCCATCACGCTCGCCTGTGGGATAGCTGGTAATTACCCGTGCAGTCGGATTGGACCATTCAGTCCACCAACCAATTTGCATTGCCCAAATTCTTACATATCAAATTTGGTATATTTGTTATTCCACTCCTCTCTTTAAACGAACCGTGGTCCTTTTTCTCAGACACTTGTGTCTACTTTTTCGTTTTCATCTTCTCTACTCGTAACACTCACTCACCTCTTCCCCCCCCCCCCCCCCCCCCCCCGGCCCCCCCGCCTTCCTTTTATATTGGACCATTCAATGTACTTTTGCCATTATTGACGTCAGAAATAAGGAAAAACAAATGACAGAGGAATTCGAGAGGAGACCGGTTGGTCAGGAAACATGGTCTTGGTTACTCAGTGTACTGTATAAGTTTTATTCCCTTGTGGATGCTTTTACATTTGAACTTTGGTATATACTTAGACACGATGATTGTCAGTTGAGGTAATGGAAGCTTATATTTGAGGCGACGGAAAGCAGTCTTTAGCCAGGCGGGGAGAGTCTGTACGTTCCTCCCTGCTCGGGTGCTTGTATGTTCTTGACCATAAAAGAGAGTCTGCAAGCTCTCTTTTTCATGAAAAAGAAATTAATCAGATGAGAGTTGAGAAATACATTGCTGAATCTGGGTGGAAACCAACGAAGATTAAGTTTCTTGAGGTGAGTGATCTTTTTTTCTATGAGAGAACTCAATATTGATAGGACGAGCTTAAATTACAAAGACTATATAAACTCAAAATAAGAAATAAATGCATCACTACTACTTTTTTTAACGTTCAATTACATCTGTATTTTTGTTTATATCGACCATTGACATGAATTGTCGAGTGAACACCAAAATGATGTTAAGAGAGACAGTAAAGGGACGATAACTATAGACCTCTGTCCATTCGTTGGTGCAGTCACCGGCTCTCAGTAGGTTTACCAATACTGTTGTCAAGCGAAGAAGAGGAGCCATGCCTCCACCGGAGAGAGAGAGAGAGATAGAGAGAGAGAGAGTCCACTGTTTGAGTCCAAAGCACATAACCTTCAACATGGCTAATACAAATCGAACTTTGATCCCCATGAAACTGTAAAGGATTGTTTCCGTGGAGTTTACCCTAATAGAACTGAACATGCGAGTGATTTAGCTATTTAGCTATGTCCACGTGCTTGTATGCGACAGAGCCAAAATCGAGATTTGCATGGAGCAAAGTATAACGGGACCCAAGATTTCGTACCAAGATTTGAGAAAAGCAAAAGGAGGTTAAAACAGCACTAATCAAAAGAGTAAGCAAAAGGACAGCTAAAAAGTTGCACAGAGATTACGGCCCTTCATTTGCATGGCCTCATCGATTGATAGGCTGGAAAAAGAGGGGTTTTAGTAGCTCATCTTAGCTCAGCTTAGCTAGGGTTAGCTTTATCATGTAATGCCACATGCATGCAGAACTCAGTTCCTTAATTGCTACGTACTCATATGGGCCACGAGTCATGGCATCTTTCTGCTGAAATTTGTTAAATATAAGTTGATCATCGCCACACCAGTCTAGGGTTCTTTTTGGATAGACCCATTTTCGCAAGCAAGCCTATCTTGATAAGGATAGGACAAGCTAAAATCAAATTCCAACCCTTCAAGAGGGATGGAGAAAGAAACAGATCAACTAACACCAAATCCCCACTCCTATGAAAGTAGTCCATCAAAACGCATTTTATACTGATTTTTTATTCTTCTATTTTGGTCATCGCTCTATACACGATATATTAAGCTGACTGTCGATTATGTGATTAGGAGAATTACAGTCATTAAAATTTAAATTGTCAAGATAAATTTTAACCCTTCAAGAGAGATGTTGAAAGAAATCAATCGACAATAATAAAATCTCTTCTCATGTTAAGGCAGTCCATCAAAATACTTTTTGCATTGGCTTTTTTTATTGTGGCCATCACCCTAAATACAACGCATCAAATCGACGGTCGATTATGTGATTATGAAAATCACAATCGTTAAAATTAAGACCGTTAAGATATTAGTTATATAGATAGAGGATCTTCATCCACTTTATCTTGAATCCTCTTAGGACTTCAAGCCTAAAGAAAAGTACAGAAACATCCCCGCAAAAAGTGTATTATGGGGTGATCGTTTGTTTAGCTTTTCAATTTTATATGCTAGTTTGGCAACGACAAAAGGTATAGAGAGAGAGAGCTCATATGCTATTGTTCTCCTCATTGGTCATAACACGATCTCTTTCTCATAATTGATTAAACCGTCTGCCCATCTAGTTTTTTTCCAATGAACATATGTATTAAATGAATGTATATGACGTTCAAATTTCTACTTTCGATATCTGAAATTTCTTTCCTATATACATAACACATCATTTGCGGAAGTTATAAACACAATAAATTTCGCCAATTCCGTTGCTTCGAAGCACCTAAAATCAAAATCTCTCCATTCATTTTTGTCTTTCCTATTTCCCTTTTGATTTGTTTTGAGTTAGCAAGATTATCTCGCTAAGAAAGCGCCAGACTGACCTCGAGATACGCTATAAGTTCCTTCCTTGTATTGCATGACAAGCAAACTAAGACTAAAGGAGACGATTCTCTTATATAAATGCAATCTTCTCGTCTAGGGCTTCCCGGAGAAAGCAAGCTATATTCTGCTGCTAGAAGGATCTGTGGATTTCCATCCGTGAGTTATTTCGCCAAAAGAAAAGGAAAAAAAGAGACTAAATATTCGACAAATAACATGCGCTGGTAATGGCTAAAAAAGGTAGGTGGACCAATGATGTTTTCTAATCCTGCCAGAGTGTTTCTCTGCCAAGGATGAATTGAAATCGGTAGGACACCACATACTGGCAATACTGCCACACGTACAAAGCACGTAGATGCCCAGCCATGTAGTTCAGATTTTGGTGTTGTGGTTGTTGATTTCTTCGTTTCTCTTCTCTTGATAACAGATAGTTTTGTGTTAACTCTATCGAGCGAGGCTTCTCATCGGGTATATTGTTCTTCAAGAGCTTAAACTGTATAAATCAGGGCATATTCAGTTTCCATGACTATTGGAGTAATTGCAAAGTGCGGCAAATCGCTTTTTTAACTTGTATTTCCCAGTTAAGGATTGCATTTTTCGTGTTTTCAATCAGCCTCTGCATGAGTAGAAGAGAGTAACCTGATTATAAATTTGGCTGGACATTATCATCAACAAGCCCGAGGTTAACGAGGCGAAAGAGTACGAGGAGTGGCCATTTCGTTATATGCACAGCCTAGTCATATTAGACTCGAGCCAAACCAAGCCAAGCTCATTTTTGTTTTTTATTTTTGTGATTGGAGGTATGGGAAACAATTTAGGCCAACTTATAATCTAACCTTGCCTAATGGTCAGCTCGATATTGCTGTTGGGGTGTACTTCATGCTCCCGATCGATAGGAATGCAAGGCCGTCTCGACCCGAATTAGCAGGCGAGGTTTTTAGCAAGCAGCACTCCTAACAGCCATATGGCTTTTATAGTTCAAGCTAATATTTTTAACGATAACTTCTATTTTTATCCATAAATAACTATCGAGTGACCTAAGACCTTTATATAATCTCCTTCTATAGTATAATCATATACTTGATATAATTATAATTTAAGGATGAACTTGAATAAATATTGTGTGTTAATTTCTCTTTTCTCGCCTTATTCTCTATTTGATTGCGTTTTTGTACCTAATCCTAACCGTTGCAATACATACAACATTTATTTTATGAAATGTCGTTTGCTAAAGTGGGAACTGATTGAAACAACTACACACGTAGTTTCGAAATGATCTCGCATGCTTCTACCTCGAGAAGTGATGACCTTGCTTGGTTTCCCTCTGGACAATAATCCTAATCATTAAAGCTCCCCAAACAAAATCGCGAAGAAGCACCTAAAGAAGCTGGCTATTTCTATTGTTATTTTGGATAAGTTGCTTGATCGACCCTTTAAGATCAGCGCATTTGATTAGGGCATCAAAGATTTTCTAACTCATAAATCGGGGCCAGCATTGAAATCTCACTAAATGCATGTAAACTCGATGAGGATTACTTACAACGACCAAAGTCTTAAATTTGATCGTTTTTATAGGGTTTACGTAAGTATTTCATGAGTTTTCAGATAATCAAACCCTATAAGCATATGTTTTGACCGCTAAACTTCATGAACTTCGAGTTTGCCCCCTTTAGGAAAAAATGAATTATGGACTAAATCCATGAAGGCGGCCCTTTTAATATTGATTAAAGAGAAGTTCAAAATTTCTTCAACTGCAATTGATGCCGGATATTATATACCCATTTAATTCCATTTTCCATAGCACAAATTTGGAAACAACATCGTCACATTCCCTTTTTAAAGAGCTTCACCTACCAGACAAAAATAAATAAATCTATGTCTCCTGGAAAAGAATAAGAATAAAACCCTCGAAGGGATTTTTCCTGGTGAGGTCAAACCCACGAAGCATCATACCCCCAGAACCAATCGCGGCCGTCCGTTTCCTCCGCCCGGTCAGGCAATCCCCAATCGGAGAGCGCCACGTCATCTGCTTACGGGGACACGGGAAGACATCCCCGTTTACCATACCAACGAGACATCGCCAAGACATGTGGACCCGTCCTGTCCTCCTCGTCCAAGACCGAAGACTGCGTCGTCCCCATTCCACCGAAGCAATCCCCCACCGGCGGGAGCTTTTCCGTCGGACTTAACGGCGATCGATACGACGCCGTCGATCCCCCGTCCCCGGCATTGTATAAATTCCATCGTCTCCCGATTTGTTCTCATTCTCTCTTCCTCTGTCTCTCTCGTCACTGCGTCTCAGTCTCCGTAAGAGTTTCATTCTTTCTTTCTTTCTTTTTTCGCTTCTTTAAAGGCTCCCCTCACGAGAAATCCGGAGCTTCCAAAACAGAAAAAAAGAAAAACAAAGGAAAGCGTGGAAAATTCTTTCCTCTTTTGCTCATTCGAAATCCAGAGCTTCCTGGGATTTTTGTCCTGTCTTGCTTCATTATACCATCGTGCGCGATTTTGGTCTGTTCCGGTTCCGAAGCTGGATTTTTCTGTTTTTTGGGGGTGCTTTTAGAGAAGATTGAGGGAGAGTCCGAAGATGGTTTTGATTGCCCACTGCGTCTGCGGTCTCGGATGGTTCTCTTTTCGGTGATACCACTGGGGCTTTGAAGTTACTTTTGACTCTCTCATTTGAGTGGAGACGAAGGGGAAGAGCTCTGCAGTGTGCTGCTAAAGGTAAAAGGATCGCTTGCTCTGTTTTGGCACTCCCAAACAGGGGTTTAGCATAATTTGCTCCTTTGTGTCTTTTCGTGGATTTTGATTTCGACCCATTTCGTGATTTGAACTGCTTCAGTATTGATTTTCACATGTCCCCAATTCGAGAGAGAGTTTCCGACGATTTTACTTATCTTGCAATTTGCTTCTGTGTTTCTTTGGGGCCGATGCGTGTCTTGTTTATTGATTGTGGAATACTTCATCCCTCTTCCTTCGGTTCTGTTTTCAGCTTCCCAAATTTGGATCTACTGAAGAGAAGAGCATTGAAGCGTGCGTGAGAGAGAGGGGAAAAGAAAGAAGCAGTAGAAGAAGAAGAAGAAGAAGAAGAAGAAAGGAAAAAAGAAGCGAGAGACAGAGAAAAGGACAGGAACTGTTGCTGTTAGCGAAGTGAGTCATTTTCGAATAGTAAGTGATGCAATCCCTTTCTTTTCTTCCATCTCCAAAATTATCTTTATATATTATATATACAAGCCAGACAATATCAAACTTGGCTGTTGCTCGTGTCGTTTTTTTGACCCCGTTACGTGATATATTTCATCTCACAAATGATAATGTTTCAGACGTCTTCTTCCCTCCCCGAGTCTTTTCTTGTGCATTCATGGGTTGCTTTCGGTCCTCGACACACCAAGCCCACGCATTGAGTTCTTTGTTGCAACCCTCCCAAATATTTTCCTTCTTTTTCCCATTTCTTTAAATCTCTAATCGCTTTTCGCTGGTCCATCACCAGACCCCCCCACACGAAAAAGAGATTCTATCGTCTCTTCTCTGTGTCTTTCTCTTCCTTCCCCTGTTTTCATGTCCCTCTCTCTCCTTCTCTCTCTATCTGTCGCTTTTGCGATTCCTTGGAGGGCTAAGATTTGTGTTCATTCGTGGAAAGAGGAGGGGAGCAAAAAAAATGAAAGAAGCGGCCGATTCAATAAAAGAATCAAAATCAAATCTTTATTAACAAAAATCTCGCTTTTCCTATTCTTTCGTTGGCACGTCAGAAACTCCGGCTCTGGTAACACTGTGCCTCTCTCTGTCTCTCTCTCTCTCTCTCTCTCTTCCTCCACTGCTTGATTCTTTTCCATTGGGCGTGTCTCTCCAATTTAAACAAAAGCACGCACGCACCCCTCCTCTCTCTCTCTCTCTCTCTCTCTCTCTCTGTGTTAATGACTCACTTTAGTTTTGTTTCTTCTCTTTTGGCCTTTTCTCATTCAATAATTGACCAGCTAATTTTGTCTTATAAAAAACCATTTTCGGAGTCCCCCTTCTCTGATCCCGAGTAATCTTTTCCTTTTTGTTCCCCTTCCCCCTTTACACTTTGTCCATTGCCCATCTGTCTCTCCTTGATAATACCAGCAGCCCTTTGAATTCCACAGTGCCCTTTGATCATCCGCCATTTTCTTTTCAGATTCCCATTTCTTGCCCCCTCCTGTTCATCCTCTTTGCGATATGCTACATTTGATGGGGGCGACCGTCGTGAAATATGATAGATTCCACCGTTTGATTAGTTTCCCTTTTCAGATTTTACCCCCCCTTCTATTATTTTTTTCATGTTCTTTTCTAGTTTCTGTTCGATTTGTACCGAGTTTTTACAGAATTAACGGTCGAAATGAACGTGACCGTTTCGATCAATTTCGCCCACTAAGTAGCCATGAATAATGACACTTCTTTTCTTGTTCAAATTTGGTGGATTTGGCTTTTGCTCTAGGATGGATCTGATAATGAGAATGTTCTGACGAGTCTCGTCAAAAAGAGCGGACACGAGACAGAATTTGACGTCCACTTTGAACTTGGGAGGGCACTATTGTACATGACTCAGCTGCATTTTTCCCCTTTAAAGTACCATCAAATTCCTCGAAAAGAGCGAATTTCGTACGCTCTAATTGCAGTTTTCGCTGCTTTTTAGCACCCGTTAAAATCTTTTCTCCGATCACATATCTTGGCAAAAACTGCAAAAAGGGGCACAACATCTCTTCTTTTTAAGCGGGGAGAGAAAAGAAAAGGAGGAGCTGATCGAAATAAATGAAAAACATGCAGGAGCCCATCGATCGTGCGAAAGGGAGCGAAGATGTTCACGTGCATAGCCTGCACGAAGCAGATGACGGACGACGGCGGCGACGAGGGCGGAGGGGCGGCGGCGCGTGGGAGCGGCACCCCGAACTCCAAAGAAGCCGTCAAAAGCCTGACCACACAGGTTCTTCTTTACTCTCCCCTTCTTTGTCTTTTAATGCAGATTTTGACTTTTCTTGTTTCTCTCTGTCCTATTTCATGGAACTCAATAGTACCGTGTCCCCTAAAAAATTAAACCGTCTTCTATCTTATTGCCCCCCCTAAAAATAACAACTTACCAATCCTGTGATAACGTAAAATGCCGTCGGCGGGAAATCTGTAATATCACATTACGCGACGACACCGACATTGATATCTAATATAAGTATGTTTAAACAATTAGTGTGACTATTCTATGTTTCGGTCCGCTTTGGGCCCGCTTTTCGGCATCTTGGCATGCCTACCTGTGTATGTTCTGACTTAGGTCATTATTTGGAGTTTTATTGTAGCCTGATTACGTGCAAATGTCAATGTTGGTGAAATTATGTTCTTCCTTAGGTCGTGGTAGCTCTTGTAGGTGGGTTCTGATACACCGTGCGATTCCTTTTTGTACAGCCGACATGTTATTATTGTCACGTGGCGCATTGAAACAATGTATTAATAAAAAATGAACCCAAAATTTTACGGAGTTCAACAGTAATCTTCTAATTTTCTTTGTAGATAGTTTAGCACCATAGTCACGTGCCAAGGTAGCCCTTTTGCCCACGCTGTTTGACCTCAGTTGACCTTTAATTTGATTGTTACTAGTCCTTTTATTCCTTTTCTATATTTGGAGAGAATAGGCTTTGTTCTTACCTAAGTCTATCTATTCGAGCAGAAACTTTCATGCCATCTACTCATATCATGAGTAAGAATTACATCCAAAATAACAGTGTATAGTAACATTTTGATGTTAAGCGACCATCATATTCAATCCTCTTCGTGTGTCGCACTTTCATTCTTGTCCATCGTCTGTCGATAGCCTTGTGAGGTTTTACGTTTGCTTTCTTCATTTTCTTGGACTGACGCAATTGACGATGAATCTTTCAGTAGATTTTCGAATGCTGAGATCGAACCTCGGTCAACAGTTGTCTAGAAATGCCGCTTTATGGAGTTCGCCGTCTCACAGTGTCGGGGATACTCTAGTGTGCGGGTAGAGGGTGTGAATCACGATTTCCATGACGACCCAAGAAGCAGACGTCACTGACGTGACTGTTGGAGGACTTACTGCTGTTGGGTTTTTGCAGAATCTCTGCTTCTTATCCGATGCTCTCTGTGACCCCTTGGATTTTTTTAGGGCGAATCGAATCCTGAATTCCCGGAACAGAATCTCGTAATGATTCCACTCATCCACTAGCTATTTTCAAGAAACTTATTTTATGGGGATAGATTGAAAACAGTTTGGATTATGATTGGGTATTCGGACATGCTGGTGACAGTGGTGATCTTGATGGAAGAGGCTCCCCCCACTATCCTTTCTCGTGACCCACGTCAGAATTCTTGTCCGTAGCTCGTTTGGGAAACTAAATTAGGAACGCTTAAAGAAGAAAAAACAAGATTCACTTTCATGTCGCTAATTGAGGGTCATGTTCATATTGGATCAAATGATTAAATTTCGCAGCTTATGTCCCTCTAATGCGGTTCTGCGATCCGCAGATTAAGGATATGGCGTTGAAGTTTTCCGGCGCTTATCGTCAGTGCAAACCGTGCACGGGCTCGCCCAGCTACAAGAAAGGCGAGCGGTCCTATGCGGACTTCGACACTGTCTCGGAGGGCGTCCCATATCCGTTCATGGGAGGCGGAAGCTCCAGCTCGACGCCAGCTTGGGATTTCACTGGTCCCGGTCGCCATCCCACCTCGAGGATGGACTCGAGATTCGCTGGGGGTTTCGGGGGAGACCGCACCCCGGGGAAAGCATCCATCTCGGCGCAATCTTGTGACGTGGTGTTGGAGGAAGAGGAGTCCAAGGAATGGATGGCACAGGTCGAGCCTGGCGTACACATAACGTTCGAGTCTCTGCCTAATGGTGGAAACGATCTAAAGCGAATCCGCTTCAGGTAAAGTTGGGCAAGGGCAATGCTTAAAGCTTCAGTTACTGAAGGTTTGCTTGGGTTAGAATTAGGACATTCTGTCAGAACACCGTCTTGAATTTGATTTTTGCTTTACGAAAACTACTGGTTCCGTTTGCTGATTAACGTTGTCGTGGATTTCGAAATTTTTCTAGTCGCGACATGTTCGACAAGTGGCAAGCGCAGCGATGGTGGGCGGAGAACTTCGACCGGATCATGGAACTCTACAACGTTCAGAGATTCAACCGTCAAGCTCTTAACACTCCGGGGCGATCTGAGGACGAGGTATTTGACTTTACTCTAAGCCCGAATGATCAGGATGCGCATCAATCCACGTGCACTGTCCATTTTATCGAATGGACAAGTTCTGTGATCACCGATCTTTTTTGTATTTCTAGTTTGCACGACTTTGCCATCCCATCAACTCCAATTGCATAGACTATTACATTGAAAATATTGGTCCGCCGTCTCTAAGAGATCTATTTTCTCAGTTTCAGAGAGATTCATCATACTCAAGGATGGGATCTGTGATGGAAAGCCCGATGGTTCCATCCGCGACCCGAGAGTGGACGCCAAGGAGTCATCAGAAGCCTGGCAACAAAGGGTACTTCCCATCATCCGAGCCATCCGATCTAGGTGGTCGCCACTATAATGCGGGGTCCAGCGCTCACGGAGCTGGCGCAAAGGGTGAGATGGAGCCATCTCGCACCACAACCTCATCCAGGGACGAGGCATCGGTTTCCTACAGCAACGCCAGCGAAGTGGAGACCGAGTGGATTGAGGAAGATGAGCCCGGCGTGTACATTACCATTAGGCAGCTTGTCGACGGGACTAGGGAGCTGCGGCGAGTACGATTCAGGTAACAAAAGTTCAGGCCATTGCTGATTTTTTAACTGAAGGCCTAACTCGTTTCATGCCCCAGACTGTTAAGTGCCATAGGAATGACCAAAGGCCATATCTTCATTTTATTCTTATATGCGCTTATTCGATGGTAATGATGGTTGGTCTCTCGCTTTACGCCTTATGCAGCCGTGAACAGTTCGGGGAAGTTCGCGCGAAGACGTGGTGGGAAGAGAATAGAGAAAGAATACAAGCTCAATACCTATGAGATCTAGTATTTTTGTTTTTCCTTCTACACAGTTCTACAGTTAGTGGCAGTCGAAGATGAAAATCAAGCAGAGCGGGTCGGAAGTAGTCTCACAGAATTTCAAATTCTTTCATTCGGTATATTTCTTGAGAGTTATGATTATGATTCTATCTTTTTCACCGGTCGAGTATAATGTTGAAATGAAATTACCATAACCTTTCTAGTGGTCGAAAGGAACGACAGCTGCAGAGTACAGACCGCCATTTTCTCTTTTGGCGATGATTAGAATTTTGTTCTGCGGCGTGGGCAGGTTTTCAGCGGATGAAATGTAACTCAGGATGCTACAAAATTCAGTGAAATTGATCTCCATATTTGTTCACAGCATGGGAAGTTCAGATTCTTTCGATGTTCTTCTGTCCATGAATTTTCTTTCAGCTTGCGACCTTTGCATATGCCCGTCTTCAAACTGTCATGTAAAATGATGTCTTGTTCACCCTCTCTGAATCATACTGCATACTAGAAATTTTCAAGTCAAATCTCGCATTGTCCCAATAGGTTGGGAGGGTCAGATTGTAACTGGATTCTAATCAAGCCTGTCAGAGTGGACTCTGTTGTCGTTGAGATTTGGTGGCATAGTTAGAGTGAGGATGTGTCAATCCATCTGTTCTCTGTCGAGTTATCTTGTGTTCTTTCAGAGTATCGCGTGACAAATCTCCAACAGCACTAAGAGATGTCTGACTAGGGAAGGAGACAACTGCGGCTTTCATCAAAAACTTAAGCTAGTAAGTTCTTCCGAGACAAAAGGGTTCTTCTTAAGCCCACTGATTATCACTATGAGCTTCTCCACTCAGATGGGATGCCCGTATCGTGCCAGAAATACCCAGCCTTTAGCAATTTCTCAGCAAGTGCAAAGGCCCGTTTCTCAGTATCTGTCGACGATATTCAATTAACATAGGCAACCACGAGTGCACATTTATCAGCAACTCCGTCTTCCAAACATCCCCACACGAAACGTTCGAATCTTTGGTGTTTACCTCACTCCTTTCTCCAACCATATGAGTCCACTTTCGATCTCATCCTTCAACACTTCATTGAAAGAGCCTCTGTGCCGGCAGCGGGGGGAAAGCCATGTTATTGGCCCATAATTGCCGTCAAAGACTCGGTACAGCAGCAACCCTACAAATTGAGACCGATTTTTTGCGCCTTGCGGCATAACGCATTTCGTTTTCCGAAAATGACAAGGAAATTCACTTCTTAGAAGAAGTTCATGGGAAAATTAGCATCCGAGAGCCAAAAAAAAAAGAGGACAACTCCGAGAAGGACAACCTGTCAGAAGTAGCATTTGCAATCATCCTATAGAATTCCAAAATGAGGAAACTAATACAACACTATCCAAACAAAACAAATTGGAGGGAAAAGAAGAAACGGCCACCATGCCTCATGCCTGTCCAAGGCCACACTGCAGCTATTATTAACCTAAACCTCGGTCTCAACCTAAAATAAGTGTAATAAAGTAATAAACCCATTTAAGAAAGCAAACGTTAAAGAGTATGGGAAGCAGATTATGCCACCTACGAGAGAGAGAGAGTTCAATCCCGAAAAAAATCCTCATTACATGGATCCCGAAATCAAGCTCTTAGCCTGACTTTGCAGCTAATGGGACAACCATCCTTTGACTAAGAACTCACACTGATGCAGCTCAGTGACTGAAATCAAGTGCAGTGAAGAAGCCCCAATGTTCTTCAGTCACTTGTATTGCTGAGAAACCTCCCACACGAGCTTGTCCATGAATTGGCATTTCTTGTCGAATCCCCACCCAGGATTACTCTGCATTTTGGACCATCATCAGAAGAACAGAACCGTCGCACAAGATATTTTAAAACCATTCGAGTGGGAATGTGAGTGCACGGACATTCAAAGAATGTTTCCAATGTACCGGAACTTTTTTGACTTGCCAACATGGAGCACACACAATGACAGTTGACCACACATAGAAATAACATAGAACTAATAGCAGTCAAAACTGACTGAACTGTCTTCAACAAAGAGACTGCTCAGATGGTGAAAAAACTGGAACAGCCCAATGCTTGTTCTTGGTAGGACCAGTTAGCCAGTTTTATGAAGGACGTATACGGCACTACAGACTGCACCAGATAAGCTTAAAGAACCATAAACTCTGTAAGAGCGGTATCTTAAGGTATGCAAATACAGTTTCAGCTTATATAGTCCTTAATCTTGACAGGATTAGTAATTTTACTATGCTCTTCTTCTTCTTTCAACCAGAGGGTCGCATCTTAGCAGATAATCCTGCTGGTCATCATTTACATGCCCAACATACTCAAAACACTCCCATCATCATTGAAAATGTGGCGACACCAAATTTTCCCAATCACAATTTCATTCTTCTTTAGAGCAAACATCTCATATTATTACTAAAGGTCCTTTTGGAATTCAAGGCACTTGCGGATCCAAGAAAGCCTTTTTATCAAGTGAGGTACCTTAAGTGCCATTCAGAACTTGGAACACATCAGACCTTGGCCTCAGTGAGCAAACCCTAAATATTTTACTTGTCCTCTGAAACTGAAAGAAAGATGTCATCATATTGTCCCTTTTAAATTTTGGTACACTTCCATCAGTCTTATGAGAAAATCACAATTAGTGGCATGCCTCCATTATCTGTCCCTCAACTTAACATCCCACCCAAGTTAATCATCACCCTCTGTCTCTATCTGTGGATGAACTTGGGCTACTAGATTGCTAAGATACTAATATCTTCTCCCCAGTTTTAACATTTACTTTATTCTTGCCTATATCTCTGCTGGCATCTAGTTTCTAGGCCTTCATCTTGCCTAAAGGAATTAGTAATTTCAAATTCCTAACACGCTTAATCTTCTTGTTTCGATCCTATCCAAAGAGAATGTCATCCTAAAGAAGCACAAAAGGAATAGCTCGTAGCACTTTCTTCTTCAGAGATCATAAAAGGACCTTTGTAGGAGTCCATTGTCATGTGGGTGCACCAATTTGATGTATGTACATTATCTTCTTTATCGAATTGAATTTCAAACATATGAAGTAAAAACTAGTAAGGAACTTGCAGACTGCAATTAGATCACAATCAAGGCCTCATGGTAGCGGTCCTGGTGGTAATTGGTGGGTTTGGGGTTTCTTTTAGGGGTCTAAAGGTTCGAGCACCAACAAAAAGTGTAAAATAAAATCTGAATTAATTAAGAGCACAATCCTATCGAAACAAAGTCGAAAAAGAAAATAGAAAATTCGGAGGAAATACAAACCAGTCTTACATCTTTAAAACCTAGCATCTCATACATGAAGACTAGAGACAGAAACCAAGAAATGCAATTTTGATTCATCCAATATATGATCTTTATGTTGCCATCTCCATCGCCATGAACTTTTCACCCATCTCTGTTCCGAAAATATGCTCTCTCTTTTTCTTTTTTTTCTTTTTTTGGGTACATTCCAGAAGTTACCTGTTCCGCAAGAAAAATAATACTTGGGAGCATAGCAATTCCCCATAGCAACTCCTAAACAATATGTTTAAGGAAGAAAACACATGCCAACTTTGATTGCACATCATGCAGAGTTGTTTCAGTTTCATGCATATTGCTTGTAAACATTGCATCTATTAAAAATGCCTTTCTTGCGAACATTGCATCTACTGAAAACATTTTTCTTTGTCAGTGCCAACATTCCCTAGCACAGTGCAAGCACATATAAGTTCAAACAACTATCCAGGTTCAAACTGTTCCAATATGCAGCCAAAATATGTAAAAAAAACCTTCATAGCAGAAAGTACCAAGTTGAATCACATTAGCAGGCCACATGAGCTAGTTTTTAACTCTTGACACGGTGGGTGTTGTGCAACGAAATGCATAAGAAGACTGAAGAGGGACTAGGCCTCAAGGGTTCAAACTGTTCCAATATGCAACCAAAATATGTAAAAGAAAACCTTAATAGCAGAAAGTACCAAGTTGAATCACATTAGCAGGCCACATGAGCTAGTTTTTAACTCTTGACACGGTGGGTGTTGTGCAAAGAAATGCATAAGAAGACTGAAGAGAGACTACGCCTTCAAACTGTTCCAATATGCAACCAAAATATGTAAAAGAAAACCTTAATAGCAGAAAGTACCAAGTTGAATCACATTAGCAGGCCACATGAGCTAGTTTTTAACTCTTGATACGGTAAAGAAATGCATAAGAAGACTGAAGAGAGACTACGCCTCGAGGTACGTAGCAGAGGATGGGCTTATAGGGACAAGTTTGACTGGTCAGTTATTGCTTAAGGAACATAGCCCAACACTCACTATCTTTACTTATTCTTTTTATTACAGTCTATCGGTAGTTGTCTCAGTCCATTAGTTGCATTTTCATTTCAGTACAACTCTGATGTAAGAACAGAGGCGTTTCGGGATCCATACTCAACGAATGTATGTCCTTGTCGTTGGCTTCTGTTTTCCACAACCTGATGAATGAAACAGCTACAAACTAATTCTCTTCTCAACTCTACTCTCTGAACTCTTCTACTCTCATCTAATTCACTTTATTTTTATTGTTGACTCAATTTATCTTGTAAGACCATCAAACAAATCATAAAAAAAGCACATTTTACCTTTGGAAAAAGCAGAAAAATTGACACGGTTAAGTACAGCACAAAATATAAGTTCAGGGGGTAACATGCAATGGTAAAAAAATTCAGGGACAAATGTGCAAAACCCCCAAAGCTCAGGTGCTTTGTGCGATATTCACTATGATTTTACTTTCTTGTAATAAAAAGGCTAACACGCAACATATTCTTGACAAAAGAGAAAAAGACTATGCATCCAAGAAGAAAACTAACACAGTACAGCAGCATAAACAGAATTATGACCAATGGCTAAGCCTGACCTGGAGAGAGCGAACAGCCCGATCAGTAAATCGTTTCACAGAATCGGGAGCACTCTGAGGAAGAGTTTTGGCCACTCTTTCTAACTCTTCTTGCTGTTGCTTGGCAGTTACCCTGTCAGGTCCACTGTAGTAATCGACAATTTCCTTTAGCAATGGGACTCTTTCCATTGTTTCCTTCATAACTTCCTACAGACGAGAGAAAAAAATCTGAGGCTGCCAATACGTTTCTAAATCATTTCCTTTCTCAGAGCATTCGGAGCTTTATGAACGGAGAGCAATGAGGAAGAGAAGGACGCAAACAGCAGGTAGATAATTGAATGAAAGATTTGAAACAGTGTATCAAGTCAACCCTTAGTATCTACATTCACTATCATGTTTGTTCCAAGCAGACCTGTCGTCTTGAAGCAACTTACAGCTAACTTTATCACCAAAAGAGCAAGCCTAAATCCAAACATCTATAATGCACAATATAACTGAGAAATATCCATTACAGGGAGAACAGCATTACCTCCCACTCTTCTTGACTCTTAATTCCCTCGTATACCATCAAGAATGGCTTCATCTTCTCAAGAGCATCTCTAAGAGGAATAGGCGGCTTCTCATCAATATCCGGGTTTGTGCCGAATTCTTCCATCAAGTATTCTGGCTCCAACTCAAACTGAAATCCAGAACGAAGGGATAGGACTAATTAGTAGTGATACACTGGGTCCAGTTCAGTTCCAGTTCCCTACAAATAGCTCATAATTCTCGAAACATTGTAACCACAATTGACTTCCTCCCACACATGTATCTGGATTGTTATGTGTGTTCGATAAAATGCTTTTAAGAACAAAGAAACTGTTCCGCAAAGAGATGTGACAGACCAACAAATTGGTATGGAAAGCTTCCACATAGATGTCATGAGCCGGGGAAGGCAGCACTCTCTCGCTCATTTCCTCGAACCCCTCGACCAGCTTGTTCATGTTCTCAGCCCCGATTCTCTTGGCCAGCTTCTCTCCATCCGCATTGTCCCCGAGATAGAGCCCAGCTCCGTGGCCCACGTCGGAGTCCTGCTGGGACTGCCCTCTCTCTCCTCGGTCCCTAAAAGCTCCCCTTCCACCGAAGCCGCCCCGGCCTCGGCCGCCCCGGAACCCTCTCCCTCTGCCTCGGCCGCCCCTGCCTCCAGTGCGACCACCACCGTCTCCTCTGCCTGAAATTTCCAAACACAAGTTAGCAAAAAACTAACAACTGCAGGTTTTATCATCGCCAAATCATGATAATGACATGATTGTGGCACCTGAAGCCCTCCTCTCAGCCTCCTCCCGACCCATCCGCGGAGGCGAGGGCGGCCGTGCGCGGTGGTGCCGGTTCTCTTCCTGCATTGGTGGAGATTGAGGGCCCGGCTTCGGTACAGGCTTCCCGCGGCCGGCACCTTGTAGAACCGACCTTATACTAGAAGGAAGATCGCTGGCAGCACTTCCGCGGGCCGCCACCTCAGCAAACTCAGAAGGCGACCTAGGTTTTTGGGAGTCCCACTGGGGAGGACCATCTTCCTTCCGGAAGAAGATAGGCTTCCCGGGACCGGCCGAACCCGGCGGCGGAGGGGGAGAAGCCGATGGGGCTTGGCCGCGGCCGATGGACGACGCGAAGGCGTTGAACGAGGGGAGGACCGGAGACGAAGGGAGCGGCTTGCCCCGGCCGCGGCCGAGCCCAGACGAAGGCGGATGTGGTTGGGGCTCAGGCGGCGGGCGCTCTGCGGCTTCGGGCGTCTCGCCAGGAGCGGGTCTGCCGGGAGTGGAGTCGAAGCGTGATGGGCCGCCGTCGGCGCCACTTCCACGGCCACGGCCTCTTCCTCCGCCGCCGCCACCGCCGCCGAAGGGGGAGGAGGTGGAGAAGGGAAGGAGGGAATGTCGGGAGGAGGAGGGGGTGAAGGAGGAGGGGAGCTTTCTTCCAATGGCTCCTCTCATTTGGAGATTTGATGATCGGATTGGAGAAAGAAAGCAAAAGGCTTTGGATCTGGCGGCGGGGCTGCTGGGTTTTAGCAGAGAGCAACGGCAACGATCATGGTTTCGTATTCTCAAGTCTCCCTGTTCATTCTCAATGGTGCAGTTGTGCACTCTCTAGGCAAATACACTTCAGGAAAATGAACGATTTACATTCGCATTTCGATACGCATCCTTCTTGTTCTATCGCTACATCTCCTTTATAAATAATTACATAAAATAAAAGAAGCATTAAATCTTCCTTTTAATAGATTAATCACGATGCAACGTGCAAAGCTGTAGTGGCGATACAATTGATTGATTGATGCGTTGATGACTTGTCGGGACTAACTGCAAATGTTTTTTGCTATTGAGTTTTTTAGGGAAATGGTGATGGGACGTGATGCCATGAAGAATTAATAGAAATTCGAAATCGAGACTACTACTCAGGAGACGTGAAATGAAAGATGAGTACTCCGGGAATAAATAAATAAGAATTAAATATCTATTTTGATTAATTAAAAATTCAAGATCTTCGAAATAACATTAATAGTCGAGGTGCGCGCAAGCTGACCCGGACATCTCGGTTATAAAAAAAAAAGTCGATAGAATTCGGCATAAAAAAATATCACTGGCAAGGGAGCATGAAAAACCAATATTTGAAATCGAGAACCAATCTGCATTTCTTGTGGAAAATTTACCTCGTTTTCTTGAGTTAATCGAAAATCGAGCCATATAAAAAAAATGACATCACCATTATCTTGCTAAGGAGCGGCGCTGTCAAAACGGATCAGTAACCTATGTAATTTTTAACTCATGTTAATCAAAAGTGGATGACAGATGGGTCGGTCCAAATTTGCTATAGAGACCATGACAGGCTTTAATATGAAAGAGTCCAAGATATAAATGGGCTTGCACGAAAACCCACCTTCGCCCCCGTATTAACCAGAAGAGGAAAGTTAAAAGTGACAACAGGCCCAGCCCATCTTTGCCCTCGCCACTCCTCGTCTCTTCTCCTCGTCCCGGAATTTCCAGAGAGCGACGGAGATGCCGTGGCGGATGCTGCACCTCTCCTTCTCTCTGCACCACTCCTCCTCGGTCATGGCGTCCGAGACCATTTTGCTTCATACAGTCCCTAACTTCACCTCCCTCTCTACGCCACTCGCTCTTTTTGCTCGAACTCGACCTTGAAGCCGTCCTTCATGTGAAGTTTTATAGAACTACTGCCAACTGTCCTAAAAGCTTAAGCCGTTAGGTGAAGGTATGTCGTAAAAATATTTGGGGAGACAAAATATGGGCCTGTGAATATTTGAACTTAAGACCTCCTGCTCTAATACTACGTGAAGTTTTATAGGACCATTGCCAATTGTCCTAAAAGTTTAAGACGTTAAGTGAATGCATAAATTAATATTTAAATACTTTCACACTCCAGTGCCTCCGTCATAGTGCATGAAGAATCCTCGAGACCCATAATTGTTCTCCCTTCCTAGTTTTCTCTTAATCATTCGCAAGCTCGTCGATTAGAATGAGTCTTTCATTTGATAGTTCCGTTGTTATTTGACCTGAAATGCTCATTTTTTTGTGTGTGAAAGTTATTTAAGATAATAATTACACATAAACATTCATAATATGAATTGGGTTGAGTATTTATTACCAAATTTATATTGTATGTTAGTCAATTTACATTGTATTATTTTCGACTCGACCCATTTAACAGCTCAATTGAGGAGTAGAATGAAAGTGAAACCGAGATAGATCCCTTGTCAACTCGAGTGCGATGAGTATCTAGAATTTATCTATAAGTTGGCTAACTATCGTACGTGTGGTGACCCCACATTCTGCACAATCGGTACGTTCAAAAGATGCATATCATCGTCAATTATTTGGCTGGATGCCCAAGAACGCCATAGCTGGAAAAGCATTCCGAAGGACAAGTAAATAAAGATTCTCATGTATGTGCATTGCGTCCCTATCTATATCTCTTCAATTTGTTTTTCCCATCTTGTCCCGAATTCGAGCTTGAACCGCATCATCGGACATTGCGAATGTCGTCACGCGCCGTCCTATCGAAACTTAATAAGTGAATTTCTCGACATCGAAACACACATACCTACCGAATGGAAGAAATGCCGTAAAGGGGGAACTTCTGTAGAGTACACGGTTGATGTAAAAACAATTGGCTTCGACGTGGACACGCCATTTCTAGGCCATTTATGTAATTTTCAATGGACAACATACCAGCACGGCACACCACTTGATTCGAAAATTATTTGTATTGTTGCGGTCAATGATTTAGGGGGCAAGCCAAGCAAGCATCATGAAAGTGTACGAAGGAATCCAGGTAAAGAGGGCCGGGTGGCCCGAATTTGGTACGCGAGCGGAGCACGGCAAAGTAGGTCGGGAGCCTCCTTACATCCCGGCAGGTGGCCACACGATGGGTTGACCCACCTCGACCCGCCGTCGGATCAATGTTGGGTTTTAGTCTGTTCGGAGAGAATCCACTTTCAACCCCTTTTAATCAGAGAACAATGCGGAGGTCATCTTGATCTCACGCTTCCGGCTAATTCTCTTCGTTAACATGTAGGATTGCTAGGTATATAAGCTACTGCACCACTCGATTTCATTTTACCCTCTTCGATGTTAATGCGGATTTACAAAAATTGATTTATTATGCGACACGCGTTAGATTATAACCGGTAATTTTAACAGATAAATATATTCAATTCGAGTGTAGAAAATGTCGCCACATCAAGGCAATTTCTATGGATTTTTTCGAGTTTATACCGTGCTAATTGTCCATTTTTCAAATCAAGAGGAAAACATAAAAAAAGAAAAAAAAGGCGTCGATTTTTCTCGACTCTCTAATTTTATTCGTCCTTTTGCGATTCCCAAGATTCACGAATCTCTCTACTTTTAAATCTACCTTTTTATGTTATCTAATTTTAAGATCCAATGACTTACAAGAGTGACCTACAGAAAAGCTACACAATTCATCCTTTTTACTTCCGTATTCACCCCTCTTCAAAATGGTTTGACATCGTGAATTTCAAAATCTATTATTACTCAAACCTAGTAATACCAATGGCACGTTCTTTGTTTTTAGAACCTAAAAAAGTGCAACTTATTCACAAAGATAAATTGAAAATGACTTCTTTAACATATCATAATTAAACCCACCTTACTTTTCTGCTTTAAAAGAACATGGAAACATTCCTTTCTCTCGTCACACGATTTAGGAAAAGAATCGTCAATTTAACATCCCCAAACCAGTCCTAAATCAGGCAAAAGAATTCAAAATTCACCTATTAAAACTCAATGACAAGAGGGATTTTTCCTAAAGCTCCTCTTCACTATCACTACCATCGCTAGTTGCAAACGGCAGAATCAAGAAAAAAAAAAGAAGATAAAAAGGAGGGATCTTATTCTCACAACCTTAATGTGTTACTTTGAAAGCATTAATCGCGCATGACACGAATCGAAGTAATATATGAAAAGTTACAACTCAAACTGGTCTTTAAAAGGGCATCTCATAACGGAAACCTTCGATCATGTCGTGAATTAGATTGTATGAGACAAATAATTTTGACCCTTTTTCTTTTGCCGTTGGCCCCACGGAATGGGGCATGGAATCAAATCAAGGGGGGGTTCGATATCTTGCTTTTTACTTTAGGCAAAACCGGCACGGGGCATCGAAATCCACGTTTGCAACACTTTGGGAATAAATGCCGAAATAATGAAGGCATCATTGTCTCATCCCCTCCTCCTCATCCCCCGGTCCCACTGATACCCCGAAAAAAAACTTTAAGAAAGAAAAATATCAGAAAGGTAAGGTGGGGTTGGGGCTAAAGGCTATATAAAACGCACGCGCTCCAGCGAAGCGAGCCTCGTGTTCTCTCTCTCCCTCTCTCGCACGCAGGCTGGATCCGGTGACCAAGATCGACGGGGATATCTCCATACGTCGCTCGACTGATCCCTCTTCCCGTCCTCCGCGGCGGTCATTCATGCCGTTTGGCTCTCAGGTCTGTGCCCCCTCTCTCTCTCTCTATCTGTCTATACGTGCGATCGCGGCTCGTGGAGTCGTCGCCTTCGCGCGTCGTTGTGGAAACGCCTGTTGTTGTGACGGATGCGCTGGATCTCCCGTGCTTTCCGGGTCTGCTTTCGATGATCGAGCGCGTTTCTTTTTAGATCCGGTGACATCGGATCGGATCGGATCGGATCCGGATATCGTTTCGTTCGTTCGGATTGGGTGTTGCGGAGGGCCTGCTGTGGTCTAGGGTTTGGCTTGTGGCGATGCGTATGACGGGATTTCGCTCCTGTCTGGTGCCTCGCTAATCGGTTAGGAGGAATTTGGGCATTGAGATCAAATGGCTTTGCTATAATGGCCCCCTGAATCTTTTCCATTTTTTTGAAGGTTTTATGTGAAGTAAATCAGTTATATCGCTTTGCTTTTGGATTTTGGGCAAATGTTTAATGCTCTGTCCGATCTCTTTAGTTTGGTGCCGTCACCGTACTTTGTGGGCTTGTAATTTTTAATTTGAATCACCTGCATTTGCTTTTTGGTTTGCATCTTTTGGTATGTTTTTCCTCTTTTTTTTTTTTTCCTTTTCCTCCCTTTTTAGTGATCATTAAGGGTAAAACTGTTTGGGTTACAGTTTTATATAATCACAATTGATCGATTTGTGTGCATGATTGGAACGACCTAATATTTCATTCCATTTCGCCTTGAACGCTTGAGGTTCAGCTGGAGTGTCAGTTGAGTCCAAACCAACCCAAGATTGTGTGTTAACAAGTTACTAATCTCTGTGCTTAGCAAAGGATGGAATTTATGAGAAAATTATGACCATTTCTAGATGATACTGTGTTACACATATTCGTTGTTGTAAAAATGAAAGAAATCTACTAGTTATGTTTACAATGTCTAATTTTGGATCATCAAGCCAAGCTTGAGCGTCTCTTGTACTTTACCTCATTGAGCTTGACTTGAAATAAATCGAGCTTGATTGGCCTTCAGCTGACTATCGTGGAAATCAAGTTCCGAAATTAAAATTTTATCAAGTTGGTTGGGTTGTTTGCGTCTGTGGATGTGAATGGCTTCAAGAAGGAAATTTTTGTGTTTGGTGGAGAGTCGATTTGTTTCAGTAAAAGGCACAATCATTGTTTATCCTTTCCAAACAGAGTTTCAGTGCATAAGACTTTTGATGCTCTTGCTGCTTGAGATAAGAGGCAGTTTCCAAATCTTGTTAGCCCCTGAAGTTCATTGCATGCCTCCATGGAAGCTTAGATCATCATGCCCTGTCTCACAAAGATGGGAACCCTTCCCGGTTCCTTTTTATATATAATTCATGAGGTAGAAGAATATGAGAGAAAAATTCAATTAGATCAGTTTTTTTTTTTTTAATTTATATTTTCTAGGTTCTTACTAGACAAAGGCTGATTTATTAGCAGGCAGAGAATTTGTTGTGCTCAACAGAATCCAGAATTTGGTTTCTAATTTATTTAATGTAATTGTCCATGTTTTGTTCTCAAGTTTTACCTGTGTATGAAAGAGAGGAGAAAGTGTTGGAGAGGAAAAGAAAATAGTGAGGATCACATTTTACCTTGTTTAGGAAAAGAGAACACGTGAAGGGAGGAAAATT
Source organism: Melaleuca alternifolia (assembly GCA_019926035.1). Taxonomy (NCBI): domain Eukaryota; kingdom Viridiplantae; phylum Streptophyta; class Magnoliopsida; order Myrtales; family Myrtaceae; genus Melaleuca; species Melaleuca alternifolia. Next base: position 526,551 of record JAGKPW010000079.1, read on the forward strand.
AGGATGGATTATTTGCATTGGGGACCGACCTAACTTAATTTTTCAACCCACAAGTCGTACTCTTCCCAAACTTGGAAGGTCACTTTTGAGAATACCAAATCGACCCTACAACTTTACCCTACATCCTTTTTATTGTAAATAGTTGTCCTTAATTCTAATGTCATCAAACAAACGAAACTTTCTTTTGCCCATTTTCTTTGGTTTTCCAAACAAGTTGAGCACTCTCACATTTTCTTCATTTCGAAATTTTATCTCCCCCAAGCAACGAAAGAGAAGGTGGCTTTCTCTACCTTCAATTTTATCATCCTTAAATCCAAAACCCCATTTTCTGTTCCACCTAAAAATTGTCTCCAAACATTTTCTCAGTTCCTAATGGCTTTGGATAGGCTGATAATATATTTTTCTTTAACAATCAAAGAAAAATAGTAGAGCAACTCTTTTGTTGTGATGATGCAGAACAGTTTCTTCAAACCTGTAATATTTGGAATTGTTTTGTGGCATTTGGAATTGGATTGCATTTGTTTGCATATTTTTTCTGATATTAACACCCGGACCCCATGAAAAAAATGAGATCACTTCTTATGGACTTGTTGAGAATGATTCTGATACTTTCCTTGTGGTGCTTAACCTATGTTATCCTTTTTAAGTATATTTTCGTCTCTTTTGTGCTTAGAGTAGTGGGTCATTGTTGTAGATCATCTGGGAATATCTTGACTAATAAAATTAGCAAATAAGTGGCAAGTGAGTTTTTCTCTGTTTGCCTGCAGAGGTGCTGCAACCTTTGGTTGTTGCTACCATTTTAAGTAAAAGCGCTGGACTTCATTGAATAAATGCTTGTACATGCACATGTTTTCCCATGCATACCCGCTGGTGAATACACATACACAAGCTTTTGCTTCAGAATTGAAGGGTGAGCTGTTTAAGAAATCACGGGCATGACAATTTATACGATGCCAATTTCTAGCGTGGTTAATGATCTCTGTTTGTCTTTTTGTCTTCATTTAATGTTTCGTGACTTTCATTGAAAAAGTTGTTTATATACTTAGGAAAAGATAATGTCGTTTCTTCATTTTCGGTTCAATATGCAGGCATATACTTAAATAATGGCAGTAGCATCAGTTTGTTTAAGTTATTCTTTGATGAGAATCAGCTTATCTAAATTATACAGTAGTAATTGTATGCATATTGTGCTGTTGCCAAAGATCTTGCAAACTTGTTTGATTAACAATATGTCTTCTTTGGTTCAAGGTCTGACATTGTAATCCTTGTGTCAGGTTCACTCAGTTAGGATTTGAAAGCAGCGTTATTTCATAAGATATGGAGCAGCTGCGGTTTTGGTTGAATCGCCCAAAGTGTTGGATTCTCTCTTTCCAGGAAATGCTTGATTGGCGGTTCTTTGTGCTTGGAGAGTTTCTTCTGGTTTCCTTTGTGAATTGCACATAGTTGTCGGCTTTTGGGAGGAATAGTAGAAGAGGAATAATGCGAGGTTTTTATAGCATAGGAGGCGGATCATCAGTGCATTGTAGCAGGCAAGCGGCACTTCTTCTTTTCCATTGTGCTGACTAGTAATATTGGCTAACCAACTTTGAATTGGACAGTGCATTTCCGTTTCAGCTTCATGTGAAAATTTCGGAGACAAGTCGTGAATGGTAAACGTCATGACACTTCTGTATTCCAAATATTAATTTTATATCCTCGTAGAATTTTGTGCACATTTTTCATTTGCAACGCCATTTCTTCTTTACAGGGCTGGATGCAGCACCTAAAATCTATCTGCTTGGGAGCAACGTTTCTGGAAGTTGGTGTATTGGAACAGAAGTCAGTCTTTTAGTTATATAGTGCAGGATGGTTTGTTTGACCAGATACTCATCATTGAACATCCGCAAAGGGGTTGTGTGGATGAGATAGCTCTTGCTGCAGTTGAACTCTTGGATACTACTTCCAGATGCGGTATCCCTCGATCGAGAGGCAATCCTTTTAGTTGGATGTCATTGGTTCAGCATGTTCAAAACTGTCTGTTCTTTTCTGCCATTGCATTGTCACGGGTATCAAGGGTTCAGTTCAATAATTAATAAAGCTGAGAAATCTGTCTGACAGAGTACTTCAGGTGGCACAATTGTGGCTTGTGCCTTTTAATATGAATGGTAGATTCAGCTAGATAAGCAATGGCGTTTATCTTTAGTATATAGAGTTAATCAAGAGTCATCTGCTTGTAATCATTATATTTCCGGCGAAGTTCGTCTAATTTCTGTGATCTGGAATAAAGAAAGAGCCTCAATCAATTTCAGTTGCTTTGCTTCTGGAAGAATGGAGAGGTAACTTCATTCTTCACGCATTTCAATCTTGACACGCTTGTGTGTGGATTGACTATAATTGGTCTTCGGTTGCTGTAGGTACAAATTAATAAAAGAAGTCGGTGATGGAACATTTGGAAGTGTTTGGCGAGCTATAAATAAGTTGTCTGGTGAAGTTGTAAGTGTGTTTGTAATGTACTTTTTGATAGCAGAAGTAGTTTGGAGATCTGCTATCTAATCAGTATAGCATACCATTTCTTTTATGCAGGTTGCAGTTAAGAAAATGAAGAAGAAATATTATTCGTGGGAGGAGTGCATAAACTTGAGAGAAGTGAAGGTGTCGAAGCATAGTACTTGTCTTTTGACCCACTCATCCAACACTTTTATGCCGCAATTAATTGAAGTTTTTTTGTGTGGCAGTCATTGAGGAAGTTGAACCATCCAAACATCGTGAAGCTTAAGGAAGTCATCCGGGAAAATGATATCTTATATTTTGTGTTTGAGTACATGGTAAACTTTTGTGCTTCTTCTCATTGAGTGAGCACTTGTCCTCTTTTAGGAATAGTTGCGAGATAATTGCTGACTAATTCTTTATGCTTCAGGAGTTCAACTTATACCAGCTCATGAAAGACAGAGAAATATTATTTTCTGAAGAAGAAATTAGAAATTGGTGCTTTCAAGTATTTCAAGGTCTTGCTTACATGCATCAGCGCGGGTACTTTCACCGTGACCTTAAACCAGGTAACTTTTTAAATCTTGAGTTTAGAATATCAATTTAATATCTGATTCAGTATAGGCTTTATGGTGGTTAGAGAAAGCGCATAGCTTGTGGCCAAACGAGGGAAGGTGGCTAAGTCTAGTTCGAGAAATTAAACTATTCTAGTTTTAGATATTTAATTACTGGTTTGCTGAACCTCTCTCTTTGTCGTTGTTATTCTATTTATACCTGTGTTTGAGTCAAATCAACCTAAATCCCTGGTATTTTAGTATTGTAGATAAATGTTAGTTGCCTTCTCATCAGCTTATATTCAAGATATGCACTGTGTTCTGACTTAAGGAGATGCTCTCTAGCCCCTGTCGAATTGTTAGCTTGATGATTCTGTGCTATCCCCCAGTAGCTAGGGAAATTGTTCTTTGTTCTTTTTCTTTTTTTAAGAAAACTCATTATGGCATTTTTGGGGGCAATAATTCATATGTAACACACAAGGATTTGGGACAGAGACAGTAAATCACACTGAGGAAAGCTAAACAATTACAGATGAGCATAATCTTGGCAAACTAGACCTCTATGTCAAATAAAAACTTTCTTTTGTCTATGGAGTCTGACGTAAACCAATTTACCATCCTTCTCAAGAAACTATGCAAATGTATTGAAAACCATTCTCAACCTTTTACCATCCTAGATGTTCTACATCAGCTCCAGAACTAGATTGCTGAACCATGAGCAACTACTCGCCAGTACTTAGGGAGTTACCTTTACAATTTAGCTTGGAATCTTCTGTCTTTCTGCCATATATAGCTCTTTTCTTTCATTTATAGTTATTTTTTCTATTCTTTCAGATTATTTTTTATAGCTATTAGTTGCATCACACTAAGAGTTGCTTTCCTACTTTGTCTACTGAGTCTATTATACATTTTCTTGAGATTTGGGCTTACATCTAAAATCTACCCCCTCCACTTCCCATCCAGCCTCTTCTGCGGGAGATGCTTGCTAAATTACCTTAATATGTTCTGTTGTATCTCCAGCGCGTGTACAAGTCTAGTGCGTCTACCGTTATGACCTGCAGTAGGTATTTTTATGGAGTTGCAGATGTCTGGCCCATAATATAGTTTCTCCTGCCATCTTATATTTCAGTATCCCTGAGCTTTTAAGTCTAAAATTCTCTCTCTCCTCAGAAAATTTGTTGGTTACGAAAGCAACAATTAAGATAGCTGATTTTGGCCTTGCTCGTGAAGTAAATTCACGGCCACCATACACTGAGTATGTCTCCACACGCTGGTGAGTTATATGACCTCTCTTGTTAGAATTCAAATTTTTTTGGCAATTATTGGTATTCTTTTGGTAATCTGCTGTGTCATCTTGACCCGAAAATAATAAAATGCAAAACAGGTATCGAGCCCCTGAAGTCTTGCTTCAGTCATTTACATATGGTCCTAAAGTTGGTGAGTGTGTAACGGCAATGAACTGTCTACTTAGATTATTTAAAGACACGGCCTTATGAGTTGTAATCAATAGAGAACTCTTCTCTTTGCCTTGCCATGTAGATATGTGGGCTATGGGTGCTATCATGGCTGAAATGTTCAACCTGCGTCCACTTTTTCCAGGCAGCAGGTATATGTCCTGGTGTAGGTCTTTCTATCTCCGTGCAATTGGATTTATTCTGGTCTGAAAATTTGCTTGCTTCGTTACGGTGTATATGGAGCTCATTTATACATAGTTCATATGGATATGCTTTGAAGCTTTGTCAACTGCTCTCTTTTAGATTCTGCTTGCTAGTTGATATCAAGCGCAAAAGTAATTGACAAGATACATGTGATGCATTCAGTGAAGCAGATGAGATATACAAAATATGCAGTGTATTAGGTAGTCCTACCCGAGACTCTTGGGCAGAAGGTCTTCATCTTGCGAAGGCCATTAATTATCAGTTTCCCCAGGTTATAAGTTTTTAGATTACTGATTCCTTCTATAATCATATTCTCTAGTCTGCATTTATGAGACAGTCAGTTTTGTGATGCAGTTTTCTGGTGTTGATCTATCTGTGGTGATGCCACCTGCAAGTGAACATGCTATTAGTCTTATAAAGGTAAGCCAATTGTATACTATGGAAATGCATTAGGGCCTTTTATAGCTGAAGTTCAATAGTTTATCCTTCAGTGTGCATTCTATGGAGAGTTTCCAGTTTGCAGCCTTACCGCTCACTGATCTAGTTTGCTATTTGCTTTAACGTTCTTTGTGTCATTGACAGTCACTTTGTTCATGGGATCCCAGCAAGAGGCCGACGGCAGCTGAAGCATTGCAGCATCCTTTCTTTCAGGTGACGTTTTTTTCCCCATTTTTTCCTTTAAAAAAATCAGAAAAAGTGCATTAATTTCAATCTTTGGACTTATGGCTTCTTTATAATTTGTACTTGTATTTTGTACCAGAGTTGCTTTTATGTTCCACCGTCTCTTCGGGTGAGAGCAGCTGCTCCAAGAACACCTCCTTCAGGTATTCTTTATTTGTCAAAATATCCTTTTACTGTACATGATAAGAAAATTCTCTTTGGATTTCTCTTTTGTCATCATACATGAGTTATTTACTTGTATTGGCGCAGTTGGAGCTAGAGCACATTTGCAGCAGCAAAATACTAGAAGAACAGCTGTTGTAGCTAATTCAAAGTTCTCTGCTAATCTTTCATCACCAAAACAGCAGCCTGTCAACAGAGGTTGCATAACTTGTCAATAACTTTTAGCCTGTATATGATATTATGCGTTTATTCAGGCTTAGAAGAGAACAGCGTGTTAATGATATGATTTTCAAATATATAAAGCTTAAAGAAATTGCTTTCTCCAACCTGAGATGGTTATTTGTTCTTTGCTCATCTTTGTGGTTTTCTAGTTTCACGGTCTTCTGATAAGAGTTTTTGCAGGAGATTAGGGTAAAAACTAGAATTCATATGAGAACCTCAATGACATCAAATGTTAGAGGGAACCTTTTCCTTTTTTAATGGAGTTCTGTGAGGTAGATACTGAAATATGGGATTTATTGACACAACACGATTTTGAAACAAATTTAAAGTTGCGATTGGCCTTCCGAATAGTTGTTCCACTAGGTAGTAGTGCCTCAAGGTGTTCTAGTGTATTAGGTAGGTAACCTAAAATCTGATACCTTTACCTGCATAGCTTGATGCTTGGCTTTGTCAGTGAATTGTTCGATTGGTAGGATTTGGTAATATCCTTGTTCTTCAAGCATCAGCCATGCTGATGTAAGACTCTGATTCAAGTCACGTACAACTCTCTTTACCTTCAAGCATCATCTATTTTTTCCTTTCCATCTGGTTGATTCTTTAATATGAAACCATAAAAGAGAGATCAAAGTTGATTACCAGCACTCATTGTTCTCTGAATTTTTGCTCGTAAGAGCTTTGAATAAATAATTTTTTATGTAGATGAATACGCACAGCTGTTTTTACTAGATTTGATACATTATATATCATCTGACTTCGTTCCTTTTGTTATCGCAGGTGTAGAAAGGAAGCTAAACATGGGCAGTGAGGTGCGAGTCTGTTACCTGGGTTTTAAATTTCTATGTAGAGTCAGGCTTAAGACTGTGTCCCTGGTTGAGAGTTCCTTGAGTGGAAAGGCAGTCTTAAGAGATGATAAATGCTTCGATTCTTTTATTAGGTTTCAACTGTAGGGTTTATTCATGGGTTCTGCATGTCCTTTCCAGTCTATGCGTGTACAGAAATCCTTAAAGAAACCACTATGACTCGCTTCAATTAGCTAGGCCTAATCACTGAAAATATAGAAAAGAAGTAGCACTTGTTCGTTCATCATACTTAAGTAAATTTTGAACCGTGCTCCCCCCCTCTCTCTCCCCTCTTTCTTTTGTAACACACGATACATTTAGATAATTAGGATATTTAGAAAGACATTGTCCCAACAATATTGGGCAGTCAGATTCTGAGCATCTTTTATTTTCTTATTTTAGAAGGATGCAAATCACAACAAGTCATCAAGTACATTCATCAAACAACAAAAATATCGCCCACCTGGGAAGAGCAGCCCATGTAAGTATTTTTCTCAGTGTGCGCTTTCCTTCTTTTGTTGTTTAACTTATCACGCATTTTTCGGAAGCAAGCTTGATTTCTTTTGTTTGGTTTATTTCATGTGCTAATCCAGTAAGGGGTGAGCATGAGTTTTGGTCAATTCAGGCGGACATGCTATTTAGTATGCATGGTGTTGTATGTCCAATATTCAACATTAAACTAGTATATGCTGGTGATATCTTTGACATACTCCCTATGATGATGGATATGAGTTTGCCTTGTCATAAAGGGGTGTTTCTTGAGTCTTGACTTTGGATGCTGCATGAATTGTCAGCCTCTATAAACAAGGGCAGAACAACAAGTGCAGTTGCTGGTGCGGCACAAAAGATGGCAAACATGTCTCTCAGTTCCCGTAAGGATTTTTCCATACCGCGCGTGCCGCACCCTATGAAGGCCGGAGGATGGCGTGGTGAGCCTGGCGATATGTTGCGTAGGAAGCCAAACGAAATTCCAACTGGCCGAGCCTTTTCGCGGAAAGTCACAGGATGAGATGTTTTAACTCTTTTTATCCAGCAGATGGTATCCAAACAACTAAAGATATTTCGATGGTTGTGCTATGATAGTTTGATGATTTGACCAAACTCTTATTTGGTTATATAAATATGTGGATTGACTGCGCTTGCTTTATGTTGGCTGGCGTGTTCTCTCGCCTGGACATGTAATATTAGTTGTCGAGTTTCCATTAATGCTGGTAAGAACGGGGGTGATAAGCTGTTCATATCTGGACCAACTTAGTTTTAATATGAGCCGATGTGATGAGAGGGGTGATTAGTTTCACGTGAGTTGGTTTTCATCTTTGAATTTGGTTTTCTTGGGATGTGGACAGGGATCACCGATTTTAGCGTGCGTCAATTCTCACTGGGTATTAGCATTTGCCTTCCGAAGTAAGTAACGCTTTTGCTTTTTTGGAGCAATTACTTTTAGTCCGTGGCTTTGACGAAACTGGTCCCAATCATTGCCAACCCAAGCATAGCCATCATCCTCCCATGCTTGCCCACCATCAATCACTACGTCGTGTTGGCCATCCTCCCGAGGGCATCACCCTATTGAGCAAGAGCTGAGACATGGATGACCACTAAATTAACAAAACAAGCATTAAATTTATTGTCGTTTGCGCCAATTTAGTTTTAAATCTTTAAATTATGTTAATTTTCACATTTTGTCAATTGACTAATTTCGACCGAAAAACTTTGTGGATAATCTTTTTATAATTTTTTTTTCTTTCTTTTCTTCCAAATGTAGCAAGAGTCACCGGCCAACCGTCATCGGTTACAAGTCTGAATCGTGGTTGGTGTTGCCTCCTTCGCCAACAAAAAAGCCCCGAGGCAGTTTTGGAAGCTGTTTTGTTCCATCCTACCAAGCAACGGGGTGAAACATATCCCACCCTATTAACAAATGAATCAACTTTCCACCTACCATCCAAACCCATGAGTTGACACGAAACGTATCCCAGCCTACTAAGAATTGATTTCTCTGTTGAGGTTAATTGGAAATCGCCAATTAGTTAGAGCTTTCGCACATCTAAATGTGAAAAATTTATAAGAAAGAGGAGGTCGTGAATAGATAAATCCACGTCTATTTACCTAAGAAACATTGTATAGGGTGACATGGTATATATAGTTCTACAGAGTAGATGGTCGCGTTCATGAGCCTAGACAATAGAACCTGCTTTAGACATGAACATATATCTCATGTTGCGTATGGAATAAATAATATCCTATAAAGTTCGGGGTAGGACAGTGTCGAGTATTCTGCAATACGTGGAATATCTGTTCTAAGTTTCAGGGTGATCTCAAGACCGTATAAGCCAAGTTTTGAAATCCGGGAACTTGGAATCCAGAGTACATTCAATTAAGAATAGAGAGAACAACCCCACCAAACTAGCCTCCTCTATGCACTAGCAGGCGATAAGGGAGTGGATCGAGTTAAGTTTAGATGAAATTGGGATTGAACCGGCCCTTTAGTCAGCCCCCTGATCAACTAATAGATTCTTATCATAATTCCCTTTCTGATTTCGCTTATCCTCATATCCCATGTACATAAAATATAGGATATCCAAGGATGGAAAAAAAAAAAAGGAAGGAGGAAAGAATATTATGTTTAGTGAAGATGGGCTGCATGTCTCGAAGGAAAAAGTAGAATATCTCAAGGTTACATAAGCTGAGATAACCCCCCACCCAAACAAAAGGGATTAGAAAGTGGGGGAGAAGATTACTTAGCCAGGGGAAGTATTACAGTAAAGAAGAGCATAAGAGAGAAAGCCATGCAGCACTGAACATAGACATAAGTCATGAAAGAATATAAATTATAGTGACTGATTTGAACTAGAATAATACAAGCTATATTAGGTTGAACTTCTCAACCTTTACACATTTTTATACATCCTCCAATTTCGAAGGACGTTTGTTCAACGGGCGAACCGAAGGACGGGGAAAGGAAAGGGAGCAAAATTAGCAGGACAAAAAGAGAAATAAAGAATACAAGCCGAAATTCCGCTTAAATATATTTCCCATATCAAAGGGCCAACTATAGATTAACAAAATCACAATATTGATTTGCTGACTATTATTCAACTTTAAAATTTGACAGTTAAGGTTTCTTCACCGGGTGAGAAGAATCATCTATATCTGTGTACCGTGTTCTGTGTATGGTATTGATTCATATCCTCAACACTTCAACGTTGAGAGAACGCTCAGGCCCTCCTAATTCAAGTATTACCAATTTGCTTCCAATCAAACTTCATAGTACCTTCTCTTTTCTTGGTCTTTTACCTTGAATTGGAGTCGGATGAATACCAGAGTTTCTTTTGGCATATCAGTAGTTTCTCTTTCTCGACTCCATATTCGGTGTCTTCTTTGTGGCAACTCCATCTCATTCCCTTCGCCAGTGTCGCAATACCATTAATGAAGTAGCTGGATTCCCGGATGATCGCATAACCATCTGGACGCAGGATCCGATCCATCTCCAGAAGCACATACTTCATCTCACATCTGCAAAAGTACGTCGCGGAAGCGCATAAAATAGAAAGAGTGCTCATCAGTTCTCTACATAGCTTCAGCCGCAAGAGATGCAGCGTCTCAAGTTAAAATGTCACAACGTGTGACGGACTTTCATGACTGTGAAATTACAAGATTTACAAGTTTCTACAGATTACTTGTTCATCCTATTTCAAAGACCATATTGAACGCTGATAGATTCAACTGTTGTAGTTATGGCCATTTGGCCGGGTTAAGGGAGAACGGAAAAATTTATTAATTTTCAAAAGGAAAGAGATCAATAAAAAAATCTCCAAGGCAGGAGTACCTGTGGCTTTCTGCAGTAAAAAGACCATCAAGGTGAAGGAGATCATAGGTTCGAGGATATGTCGAAAAGGCTTCACACCTGTCAAATAAAACACAACCGATCAATGTTAAGAGAGCATGCGATATAAGTATGCGTTGCGAAGAACGTCTCAGCTTCAGAACATACCAGTCGTGGTAAGTTCCAATAAGCCCTCGATCATAAACCCCAGCAAGCGTGTTTGCCGAATATGATGAGACCACATTCATGACCCACAACGGATACTCAATCAGAGCAGCCGCAAAACCTCCATAGGCAGCATTCATGTCCATGACATTTCTTATCTTGTCGGTGCCAATAGCTGGAAGCAATTTCTTGTAATGCTTCACCCGCAACTTCCATTTACTATCATCATGTTTAAAATTACTACTACTACTTGCGCCATGAACGTCGGAAACACGTTCCGGTGCAACCCGCAACCTGTCTGGCCATTTAGGCAACGATCCCAGGGCTGACCTCTTTAGCTTCGGGTTTGGGACCACGACACAAGTTCGAAGTGGAGTGTACCAAGCCGCATCCGCCTCTAGGCTATCATCACATTTTGGGGGGTATGCATCTGGATCGGCAAGCTTTTCGTAGCAAGTGTTGTCGTAAGATTTCTGCCACACAGCAATGTCATCCTTTTTGTTGTACAATTTGAAGCACATCGAAGACAGCAAATCCTGCAATTTCTCATAATCTGATTTCTGCTCTTCCACTGTCGTATTCCATCCTCTCCACCTGTTTTCATAGTTGACCGGTGGACCAGACAGGACCCAGAATCCTCCAGGACGTAGTATTCGGTGCACTTCTAGGAGGTAAATTCCACCTGAAAGTTCTCGTGATGGTCAGAAATGCAGTAACAATGAACAAATTGAGTTAAAGGATGCTTGGCATCTGGATATGAAGTTTTTAAGCTTGCACTACAAAGTTGGATTTAGTGATTGAAGCTAGCAATTGCGATTCCTAGCAACTCTACTTATTTTATGTACACGGCTCAACATAAGGGGAAGTACTCTCAAGCTATACATTCCAAAATACAATCTAATATATGGAGTTTACCAAATTCTGTCCATGGAATAAGGCATCTCGAGCAATGAGCCATATCAAATGAGTTTGAAGGGAAAGGGAGACGTTGAGTAGAAATGATGCCAAGTACAGCTGGAATTCCACGTTCCAATGCGAACTGGACTTGAGCTTCATGGTTATCTCTTGGTGCAAGAGAAACAGTAAGAATATTACGATCTAACAGATCGCCTCCCCAACTTGCCACCTAGAAAGCACAATCATAAGTACACAGAACGAGCATGAGTATCTATCATTTGTATAATCAAGGACACAATCTCTAAGAACCACAATTTAGGTAATTATTTCTCTTCCGGTGCAGAATTGAGTGATTATTTTACTCAAACAGTCGATAAGGGCATGATGATCCACCAACAAACAGCTCATTCCGTATTGAAATAAGAAGAACAGTGGAGACTTACCCCACACCCAGTATCTATGGCAGTTCGGATCGTCCCGTCTGTCATTTCGGGGATCAGATCTTGCATCAAGTCAACGTATGCACTGACACCCCTTGGGAACATAGTACCGCCACCAGGAAAAAAGAATTTGTCCCCTTGTTTCCTCAGCCAATTCTGATTGGATTTTTGCTTGTTGATCCAGTCGTACGGTACATTTCTTCAGCATAGCCAGAGAGGAGAAATTACACAAAGCACTCTCAGATCTCCACCAATAATTTCCCAAAGGACAGAATGGAAAATAATAGTACCTGTACCAACATTCATCTCTGCTCTTTGGCCATCTTATGGGTGGCTTGTAACCATCTGGTGGCGGAACCAAACACTCCTTCCTTTCAAAAATTGGAGGGCAGTGGCGTTCCATGAAAGTAAGGCGATGAGTGCCGTACTTCTTCCACCTCTGCAGTATACATCATAACCTATCAATTACAAGAAAACAAATTGAAAAAATATCACCATGGTGCTAAGACTAGTCGATACCCTTGGATCTGTGCAAGGAGTATAATCTTGGTAGTCACTGCTGCATTCAGGGAACGAAACAGACTTAATCTGTAGAGGGGAAGCTGTTGATTCCTTAGGAGATGAGACTGATTTTGCAACGTCTTCGACTTCAACAGACTCGAATTTATCCTTCCCATTGCAAAAAATTCCCCCTAAATAAAAGGAAAGACCACATAGCACTACTAGCAAAATTGTCAAGGGAACGACCCTGGCCTTCTTGTCTGACTGTGCCCATGGTTTCCCATCCTTATCCTTGTACTTCATGGCCACAGACGTCTGAAAATCACCTGCACAAATGCAAGATTACTTGCATGTCAGGGTGGTCTTTATTCAAATAAAATCTCAGTTCCAATGCTTTATCCCAGACTACACTAAATGCATTCTTTATGAGACAAGAGGAACACTTTCTTCTACAAAAGCTCAGTCTTAACCCAGGTACAAGCTTCTGGCCACATAGATCCATTTTTTTATCTGTATGTTAGTGTTTGAAACTGAATAAAGATGGCATAAACTTGACTATCATTGGAATTTCATTTTCGATAACTTATCATCGGAAAACTAGGAATTAAACAGTACAGATAGTAGTTTAAGTTTCTAAGATTACAGTGCAGGATTCGAAGTCACAATTTCACAGGCAGACATTCTAGACGCTGTCCAATCACTATCCAGTGTACCAAAGTAACAAGTGTTTAGCATCCAGCCAGAGAAAAGTACATCAGGAAATCAGAGAAAACACGCATCTCACTGCAGATCTTACAGTTAACATCATCGATCACACAACACACCACAAAAAGAAGGAAGTAGAAAAGACTGCTCACAAGATCTAAGAGCACCTAACAAGAGATGTTACTTTCCATGTCAGTACCTGTATGTTCCTATCGACCTTTATCTTTTGGCTTTCTTTCCCCACTAATTATGAAAAGCAAAAGAGAGACGAATATGGAAATTCGTTGCGCAATTCAATCATTGCTTGAAAGTCAAGAAAAGTTTGATGCCATCAGGCAACTCCAATGGTCTTTGTCGACTAAGTAGGAGCTCATTATCTCCCTGAACATCAGTGGCTAAATGACTTCATGGAAGCCCATCAATCGAGGCAGAGAGAGAGAGAGAGAGAGAGAGAGAGAGAGAGAGAGCAATAAATGGCAAAAAGGCAAATTCTTCTAAGCTATCCCCATCAAAGACACAATGGAATTCAACAAAAGGAAAGAAAGAGAAAACAAAAGAAAAAAAAATGAAACCCAATTGTAGAAACCAGATGCAATCCAATGCAGCTGTACCACAAGCTAAATCTGGCTATTTACGAATTCGACAATGTCTTCGCTGTTGCTAAATTTGCAGAGGCAATGTGATCTGACGATGTTAAACTACGCCCACTAACTCACTGGGGCAATCTCAATTCCGCTTGTCCATAGATCAGATCTGACAGTCAACCCAGTTGCGAATGTGACTGCGAGGGAGACGGGAATCGACGAAGTGTGGAGGTGAATGAATGGAAAAAAAGGGAATCACGTAACCGCAAATGTCAGGCACGACGCAGGAAGTACGGCGGAAAAACAGAGTGCAGAACAGAACAGAACAAGATGACGAAGTCCAGATAAATGAGAGAGAGAGAGAGAGAGAGAGAGAGAGAGAGAGAGAGAGAGAGAGAGAGAGAGAGAGGGGATGTAACCGTACCTCCCTCCGAATCCTCTTCACCTCTCGGGGCCTGTAAACTTTCAAGATCTCGTAACAGACGGTGTGGAAGAGAGAGAACAGAAGAAGAAGAAGAAGAAGAAGAAGAGCTAAGAAAGATGAAAAAGGACGTGCATGAAAATGCAATGGAATGGAACCTCTCTCTCTCTCTCTCTCTCTCTCTCTCACCACACAAACACCCGCGCACACACAGACTCACTCTCCATCTCTCTCGTCGGCCATGACCAAAACTAAAAAGCTTAAATAAGCTCCACCTCGCCTGTTCCCTTTGCTTAGCTGTCCCTCCGTGTCCCTCTCTGCAGCAAAAAGGGTGGTAATTTCCTTCCCTGGAAATACGGGATCTGACCCTCTCCCCCACCATCACCATTGCCCCGCCGACGCCGTCCCGCGTTTGACATTTGTCTCCTCCCCAGCCAATCTGCGGGCGCCACGTAAGAGACGAGTTATCGACTGTTTGATTAATTGGAAGGTCAAATTTCTAAGGAAAAATGACACAAGAATCTATATGTGGCCTTTCAATTTGTAATTCATTCAATTTAATTCCTAAAATTTTTAACCCAATGTATAATATGATCCCTAAATATTTAGCTTATATGTTCATATCAGTCCTTGAACTATATAAAATATTCAATATTGCTCTTGAAAGTCGAATAAATGAAATAATAATAATAAATTTCATATAATTTATGAGTTACATTGAACAAATTAAAAAATTCATTGATCATATAAAAAATTTAAAAAATTACAAATTATATTGCACGCTTTGCTCAAAATTGAGGGACGATTTGTATGATTATTTTTTTTGTTATAATTGTTATAGATAATAGGAGTGAGCAGTTTCAAGTTCCTTTTCCACTTGGAACCTAAAATCTACCCCCACGTTTAGGATTTTAAACCCGAAACTTACTCTATCATAGGTTTCAGGGTCTAAAGGTTCCATCTATATTAGTAATTGGACAATTGTAATGAATTATCACATCTAATGACTACTATTTATTACTATAATTAACTAACTACAACTCATATTTAGTTACACAAAGAATGTGAAATGTTAACAATGAAAAGTCTTAGTCACAAACGTTTAGACCAGTGATTCTAGATTATCACTCACCATTAAATACCGTAGGATCTTGCAAAAATATAAAACAAGAAAAACACAAAAAGTTATTTTATATTTCAGGTTCCAAGTATAGGAACATGAAACTTGTCCATTGGAAAAAGTTTCTCAAATTTTGGAACTTAATTTCTACCATGCATTTCTTGAAATCTAGAACTTGATCTTTTCCCTTTAGCCACATCCACCCCTAATAGATAATGCATTCCTGCAAAAACAATTTGTCATTTTTCCTTCTATATTGTTGCTTAAGGGATTAAAATCCTGTATTATGTTTTAGGTGTATGCGCCTAAAAAAGGCTTGCGTGAAAATTTATTAGCTCTACTATTGACGAGAAAAATAATTTACACTTTCACTATCATATAGGCAACATGTATTTATTGTATAAAATCTTGAGATAATGACATAAATGATTCCCAAACTTCAATACAATATGTAATGTAGATCATGAACTTTCAATTTATTCAATATAGTTCATAAAATTTAACACAATGTGCATTAAAGTCCATAAGCTTTTGATTATATTCAAACCAATCCTTAGGCTATAAGCAAATGATCAATGTTATGTATCAAAAGTTCAGGAATCACATTGAATAAATCAAAAGTTCGTGGATTATATTAAATAGTAAACTAATATTCATAGGTCATTATATCGTTTTTGCTAAATCTTTTTAATCCGAAAAATCATCTCGCGATGACGATAATTATTTATTTTTATTCTATCTATCTATTGGCATCTTACGATACAAATGAACAAATTATTGTGATCCGAGAGTATAAGCATCAAATTATCCTTTATGCTAATGTGTTTTGATGTAATCAAAGCGAATGAAATGGTCAAAAAAAAAATTTGTTGGGTCAGAGAAATGGTCATAAATTCTCATTCCGATTTTTTGGGGGCACTTTAGAACTTGAAATCACCATTCCAATGAAACGAGCATTCATTTTAGTTTTGGAATTGTCATTCAAGACCACGGCCTGGTGATTCCAGTCCCACCCGCTTAATTATTACTACCGAATCTGTATAATAATAATAATAATAATATTATTATTATTATTATTATTATTATTATTTATCATCATCATCATCAGTTATTTTTTTATATGAATTTTGACAGTAACAAAAACTAAAAATGCATTATAAACTATATTTAAATACTTAATTGAATAATGAATGTTTTTATAGTCGGCTTTATAATTAATTATAAACTATTGTCAGTAATTAAATGATTATTATGTTTGACAATAAACAGTGATTTACTGTTAATTATATTTAAGAGCATCAGTTAATATACTATTAAATTGTATGCAATGAATAATTATTTCCGTTAAGGTTAATAATTTTGTAATCAACCGTTCATATGATTAGTGCTAAATAGTTCGAATTACATTCAATAAATCTTGAATCGTTTTGCTATTGATGCAAGTACAAGGTACATTGATGTTTTTTTTTTATTACAAAATTTTCATTCAGTTTTATTCCCCCAAACAGTTTTCTTATAAGAATTCTCATTACATTTTGTTTCCACTATTCATAGAAAACATTTCGAAAAAAATTATGGCATCGTCATTCCAATCATTTTCGTTTCTTGATTCCATTTGATTCCGCCCTACCGAACACGATATTAATGTGGTTCGATCATCCCAATTGGTTTTATCATCATCCACTCCCTCAAAAGTTGCGGGACGAAAAAGGAGGCATCATTCCATGGTCGGATAGTTTGGGACATCGATAATGCCTGTCATTGAATTAGATGTCTATGTTTATGTGGTGTCTTAGATGAAGTTGTGGACTTTGTGATGTTTAACTATCAATTTTCCAAATAACTCGGGGTTGATTTTGTTTTATGTGCATACGATGGATATCTTCTCTTAACGATTAAGTTGGCAGTCGTTTAGCCTACTCAATGTAAAACGTTTCGAATCATCAATTACCCGTAGCATGACAGCAATTGCCCACTCGAAATCGTAAACTTTCGTCGTTTGTTTGCTCGATGAGCATCCAAAGAGAAGTCGTCATAATGCAACATTAATGATGGCTGTTTCTCCTTTACCTACCCGCCTTGCTATGATCCTTCTTCTTATTTACTAAGAGCTCCTTTCGATTTCTATATTGAGATCTCATGATCAATGCCTATGGCTTGTTGAGGGAAGCAATTATTTCATAGGACTGACATGAATTGATGATAGACCGAGGCATGAAGTGAAAGGAAAGGAATGATCGAATTCTCCCACCGACCGAGGGATTGCGCATTAAACGTGGTAGCACGTTCATGGCCTTCTAATCAATTAATAAAAAAAAAACACAGACACAATTTGAATAGAGCTATGAATCCCATATGACCCCGACTCATGAGAATAATCTAAGTCTTTTATTTATTGATTTGTATTTTGCCCACGTTATGTGGGTTTTCTAGTAAAAATAAAAGGGCGAAATGAGTTAATATTATAGTAGGCAAAGTATATGGAGGTATGAGGTTATTAATTGACCCGTGGCGAACAAAATGCTATAGCATTTATAAAAAATTTCAAATTAGGGGTATGAAGTACCTTTATTTTCTTTAAAAAAAAAGAAAGATCTAAACTGGACATTATTTCAAATAAAAATTCAAAGTGACATGTAGATCTCACAGATTGATCCAACTTCATTATTAACCAGCCAAATCTTCCGATAAAGGCTTGGAAGCCCTCACTAACCACGTGTGAGACAACACTCGCCCAGATCTAACAAGGGCCGTCGAGCCCCAGCCAACTGCAAAAAAAGAAAACTATAAGAAAATTAATAAAAAAATTCAAACCGAATTTATCTTTGAATGAAAATGCCTTTGATCATATATAAGTCGGCGAGATCAAGTCCTTATTCGAAACTACGATGATCACTTTAGATCTTTATTCGAGATAATATTTATTACATATTATTTATTTAAAAAAATTTGAATGTGTGCACTTCAAATTTTTACTTAGAATTTTCTCAAGCATTTATCTTCTTTACACAGCCAAAGAGATGGAAACCGGAACGATTAGACCGGAGAGCTGGACGGACGCAAGAGAGCTGCAAGGGGCGGCTTGGTGGGTTCGCCACCGATCACGGGGCCGTCTTTTGTGTTTCCTTTTTCGACATTTCCATACAATTTGCTTCGTGGGAGGAGAAGCCATTGGAGGAACCGAAAACCAACGCGCATGTCTCTGTGTCTCCCAATAATTTAGTAATGTTTCCGGCCGTCGACTGTTAAAAAAAAACACATTCAATTTAGGGAAGTCCTCTTCACCGACATATGTCTGTCTGTTTTTGACTCTTCCCTTTCTTTCACCATCAAAAAAAAAAAAAGGAACAGTGAATTTCGACCGCGAAGATGATATTCCTTGGGTTTGGGTCAACATTACTATCTATTTGAAAAAAAATTATAGATAAACCAGAAAATAAAAATTATAAAAAAAGAAGAAGTGGGCGTGCCGACGGGCCGACAAGAGAGAACGGCATGTCTTCGTGGACAAATTAGTCCCCCGAATTTGCGAATTATTAAAGGGTTTGGCATTTCAACTATTTCACATTGTCCATCCATTTGGCTTATCCCCCTTCCTTCGATTTTGACTCTTTGGTAGGATGATCCGATCTCTGATGTATATGATTCTTAGCCAGCAATCTCTGCTCTTGAATGAACTTCTTCTTTATTTTTGCTTTGGGCAAAGCGTAAGATCAATTGCATCTTAACTCGCATCCCACTAATAAAGCAATTTCCCACTCTATGCCCAACAGTTTTTTCCCTAAGTCTAATACATGCGGATATGTCTGGTCGTGTGGACCGTCGACTATCTCCGATTGGAGTCGAGATGAGAAGTGAAGCTAAGGGAGAAGGGAGGGAGAGATATTGCTTTGTTTAGAAGTATTGGAAAAGAGGGTTTGACAACGATGACTGGTTTGTCTAGAGAGTTGACCTCGATCTAGAGTAGAGTTAGAAAAGCTCGGCGGCAACGACACCGTAGATCTTGACTTTCATTTGATACGAACCGAGATATTCAAACATTGATGCGCCAAGTTGGCTTTTACTTTCTTTTCATGAATTTCGAGATATAACTTAATAGCAGGATGATTAAGATCTCCGCTAAACAGGTCTGGTGCAATAAAGCGGAGAGGGCCAGAAGTGGTAAACGAAACGCGTTATGCGTGGCTTTACGTGAAGTCACGTAACATGGATGGGTCCATGGATGGAAGAAAGAGAAGAGAAGAGAAGAGAATTAGAGTTCACATGGCTTTTGCCTTCCATGTGATGAGAGGACGTGCCTTCAATAATTGAACCGGCCTGCTGACTGCGACCTTCGCCTAATTCATGCAATCCCGAGTTGCAAGTGCGATGGCCAATAGCCATGCGGCCGCCCTGCTGATAATTGTGTACTAGGCATGGGATCCGATCCCCATGAGCACCGCACGCACATGTACATTGAAGAGGGATAATTGTGTAAAAATTCTTAGACCTATCGTATGACGGCCAATTCAATTTTAAATTTTTTTGATTGTGTCGACTCGATTTAGTAATGAACATTTCATTATGTCTCTATTTAGTCTCAACCTTTTAAAAATCCGTCAATTTGATCATAAATCTATTATTTGCATGATTGGTCAGAATGACTAAATTGATAAACCATCAAGAGGTTTAGGAATAGATTTGCACTATTGAAAGGTTTAGGATTTTTGGACAATTTCCCGTAGAAGAGAGGAGTGTGACTGAAAAATAGATATGCAATGAGACAATAAATCATATGATCCATGCGAGCGGGATTTGTGTGGATTTTACAGTTGATCCTGTTGCCAAGCTTTGGTCTAAAAGTGTTCGAAGAGTATTTACAGAACAATCATAACGTATGTTAATTTTCAGTGCTCGAGAATCGAGTGTGTAATTTGATAAGAAAGATACGGTTAGCTGTGTAATTTGATACGATTTTTGACATTGATGACTCGATTGTCCAATGAGTTTATCCTTTGGGACTTCCACGGTGCTTACCGATTTCGGAGTAACAAATTTGAGCAGGTCTTTTAAGGCACATGTTGCGTAGTTTTGTCTTAATAATTTTCTTCCTTTCTTTCTTTCGTTGCACCCAAAAGGAAAAAAAAAAATCGAATTTCTTGTTGTTCCTTCTTTGAATTCGTGCTTTTGCTGGATCAAAATGAGCTCACAGTAATCCACGTTGAAGCCCATAGACGCCGAAGCAAGGATCAGGGCACTCTTTTTGGGCCATTTGTTTACGACTGAACTTGGCCCATTTCAACCTCATAGCTCTTCTGATGAGAAATCTTGCAATTGAAAAGGTGTTAGAAAGATCTTAAACTTAAAATGATAATGTCAATTTAATCTGAAACCCCTTAAATTTATCAATTTAGTATTGAATATTTTAATTTCGTATCAATTTGGTCTTTTTTTAGCTGGATATTGCTAATGTGAATGCCGATTAACCCACATGGCATTATCGATGCTGACGTAAATAATTTTTTAATAATAATTTAATACTTTATTTTTTTTCCTCTTTCTTTTCCTTTCTTCTCCCATTGGGTAATGACTAGCCTTTCGCCCTCAAGCGATGGCTGGCCAGGGTTTCCATTCCTTGTGGGTGGAGGATAGTCACCGACAAGAGGGGAGAAAGAAATTCAGAAAAAATTCAGAAAAAAACATATTATTAAATTATTATTAAAATTTAATTTCATGCAGTGGGGCCAATGTCACATAGACCGCCCGATGTCCACATCAATAGTATTTAGTCAGAATTAATCAGAAGAATTGAATTAGCACAAAGTCAAAAGAATTCAGAAACAAATTAGCACATTAAAAATGTTCAAAATTAGATTGAAATAATTCAATAGGATTTAGGATTTTTCTGATTCCAACATACAAAGCAATCACCTTTCTCACTAACAAGGGTTCATAATCTTTATGGATATGTTACGGTTAGGCTAAGATTTTGACCAATCTTCTACCTATTAAATGAAAGAAAAACTACTATAAAGCCACACTAGTGGATACCACCGCAACGTGTTTCACGAGCAACAATTCAGATAATTTTCAAATTTTAGTATTATAATGAAAATATAGTTACGATTGTGATTAGGACACTTTTCAAGACTCCCATAATCGTGTTATGTAAATCTCATAGCATGTCTATCATGAAACGACACGATGGTCTAACTTATTTAGATATTCATGTCCAACTTTCTCAAACTCTATTTATTTTACGAAAATGAATGATTTTGAAAACATATTCATAAAAGAATGACAATTTGTATCATTTGAAATAATTAGCTAATGAAAAATATTTTCTTCGTTTAGTAATATATTTGTTCATTTATTTTTATAAGTGATGGAAGCGATTGCTTTTAAAAATATACATTTCTAAATCATCCATTTTTCGTGAAATAATTTTATCACCATCAAACACCCTAAACTATACTCTTTTTGACACATTTACCCTAAAAAGAAATTTGTAACACCAAAAGCCCTGAACTTGTGCCTATGTAACACATTTACCCCAATTTTTTTTGTGACATATTTACTATATACTTTTTTGTGACATTAAAAACCCTGAACTTATATTGTTGTGACACATTTATCCTAATTTATTTTCTTCTTCTTTTCTTTATTTTCGGCATCTAATTTGACCGGTGAGGGCCGTCGCCGATGGCTTCACGACCCTTGCTCTGGCGGTCATCGCTTCAAAAAGTGGATTTTCAAAAAAATAAAAAAAAAAGAAGAAATTCCCCCGTCTAGTGGCATTTGATATTTTCCTTGGGAACAAGTGGCTCAAGACCATTCCCCCGTCTTGTGGATCATAATATACTGTGCAAAATAAAATAAATTTCCGGGGAAACTAAAAAAATAAATAAATGTAACACGCAAAAACATAAAAAGAAAAAAGAAAATTTTATGTTTTTTGTGCAATTTCATTGTGAAATTAGCATATGAGGAATTGCGATTCTTTTCACTTTTACAGGTTCAATTTTTGGACATAATTTCAATTGGATCGTTGATTTCTTCATTATAAGTAAAAGAGCACTCATTCATTTAAACATGTAAAGGAAAAAAAGAAAAAAATTGAATATGTAAAGAAACTATATTAATGTAATTGTATATAAGCGATATTGGAATTCAAATTCATGCTGTGTTTGCTGTAATGAAAGTTGCATGATTGAAGAAAATATTTTTAACAGGATTATTTTCAAGAAAAATGATTAATTTGTTTGACGATTTAGAGAAAATGAATTACTTCTTATTAGAAGGGAGAGTCACTTTCCTTTAAGCAAAGTGTGTTAGTTTTGGTCGTTAATGTTGTAAAGTATTGCATTGCAAATATATAATAGAGAGACTATAAAAAGATTAAGTAGAATAAGCATATAAACACCGAAGATAGTAGAGAAAACTATTCAAGAAATTTTATTTACATATCCTAATGGTTGGTAATTGTTGGAGAATAAGGACGTGCTCATCATAAATATCAATGTATTGATTAAATACATATATTGAATAGAGAGATGAAGTTATGATTAATGTCAATGTACTGAATGAATATATACATTGAATATACATGAATTTCATAATACAGATCAAATCGGAGAAACTTATGATCATCATCAATGTGTGATATCTTCTCCTGCAAAGGGCAATGATTACTCAATAAAAAGGACTATAATAAGTCAAAGTGGTGTGATCCACGTGTTCCTCAGCCGTCGACTTCAAAGAAAATTCCAATAAGCCCCCTCCGACCTTTGCCCTCTTCCTCCGTCCGTGTTGCCCACACGTTCTTTCCGGATCTTTCTCGGGATTCTTGGATTTTCCGCCTGCGCGAGAAAACTCTTCTCTCTTTCCAGGTAAAACTATCACTCCCCCGATTGCCTGAATTTGGGGTTTTCACTCTTGCAGTTCCCTTCAATTCGACCGTGCCCTCGCTTCGTGTTGAACTGTTGGTTCGTGTTCATGGCGTTTGACTGCTTCAGAGCCGAAAGCAATCATTTTTTTTGTTTCATTTGGCCCTGAGAGCTGGGAATTTTGCTCGAGCTCTGTTCAAATTCCACGCAGGAATGTGTCATAGGAGAGATAGGTATTAGATGGTTGTGCTTTTTGTTGAGTTCTGGGAAGGGCTCCCTGACAGGTTTATAGGATTGAAAGCTGGCAAAAAAAATATTATATTGTGGAGAGAGAGAGAGAGAGGGCAGGGCGGGGGGGAGGGAGGGAGGGAGGGATTGATTGACTGGGTATGAGAATGCTGTGGACTCATGGGGTTCCTTGTCTATATGTACAAATGGAAGCCATTTGGATTTTGGAGTCAGCAAAGCATTGCTTATATCTTTATATGCTGATGCTAATTCCCAACGGAGATGTAGTTTTAATTTTGCTGCTGTAATTTGTTTTGATGTCCTAAGTACGTGTAACTTGTAAACCTGCTCCATTCGGCTGCTTTAACTGTGCTAAACGTTGCTTAATCGACTGAAGTGGCCGCAATTTCATGTCCTGAATGTGATCGATTATATTTCTTGATGCCACCCCGGTGTTATTTTCCTGTTGCAGGTGATTTGTTGGTGCAAGAAAGGATGGAACTTTTGTTTAAAGGTCTCAATGAGCGTGCACCTGATTGCGCCTTTGATGAGAAGGCCATTCAGAGATGCCCGTTTTTGAGGAACATAAACAAACCGACATGCTTTTCCTTTTCATTTCTAGATCCCCCTCAACCTGTAAGCCATTTGTCTTCTGTTTGGATACTGTGCACCAATATCAATTGCTTTCTCTATCTGACGATCACGCCTTAAGAGTGACAGCTTTTCTTATGCTTCGCCGCACTCAGGTAGAGGGTGCCAAAGGTCCAATTTTTGAAGATGGTCCGAATTTCAACATGGCTTTTAAGCTCTTCCATGGAAAGAATGGAGTTGTCCCACTCACCGAGAGTCCTCACTTTCCTATTGCTGAACCAATTGCCGAGCCCACACCTCAATTCAATCCCTTAGCAGCAAAAGCAGCGACTATAAGTCTGTCTGCTTTTGGTCCGGGGGGACCGTTCAGCTTCGGTCCATTTTCTGATAGATGGAGGAAACAGAAGAAGCAGGTTGATTCGTCCGACAAGAAAGGACCCTCTTCTGAGGTAGTACACCTTTCTTTGTTAAGCATCTATTTCAAGTGGTGGAAGTTTAAGCTGATGATATATTCAAAGTATTGGCAAAGAGTTCTAGAAATAGAAAGTAAGTTACGACTCTGTTAACATACAAATTTGAATGATACCAATTGTCCGCATCTTAAAACTGTGGTCTTAATTTTGCTTCAGAGTTTACAAGCATTTCTTGATTGTTTTGAACCTCGGAAACATGTGAAACTATAATGTTTCATTGATGCTACGAAAGGCTTGTTCATGGTTAAAGTTTCTTCTGCAGAAAGGCAATCCAACAAATCACGAGGCATACGGAAACGAATGGTTGCAGACGGGTAATTGCCCAATAGCTAAGTCGTACAGAGCTGTCGGCAGTGTCCTTCCACTGGTTGCAAAGGCTCTTCAGCCACCGCCAGGCATAAAGCTCAAATGCCCACCAGCAATAGTCGCTGCAAGAGCGGCTCTTGCCCGGACAGCCTTGGTTAAGTCATTGCGTCCTCAACCCCTCCCTTCAAAAATGCTAGTAATTGCGCTCCTGGGCATGGCCGCCAACGTGCCTTTAGGCATGTGGAAGGAGCACACAGAGAAGTTTTCTCTATCATGGTTTGTGGCAATTCATGCAGCTGTACCCTTCATTGCCATGTTGAGAAAATCAGTTGCGATGCCCAAATCGGCTATGGCATTAACAATCGCAGCCTCCATATTAGGCCAAGTTATTGGCTCTAGAGCTGAGCGGATCCGGATGAAAGCCACTGCTCAAAGGGCGGTGGCTCCAAGCGTAATAATTGATGGCATCACTCGCCTTGGTACAAGCCAGGCTGATGTTTCCAGCATCAACTGTAGTACACAAGGAATGATGAGAAACTCGACTCCTGTAGAAGCTCGTGGAACAGCTTCAGCATCCAGTGTGTGTTGCTAGTATTTTCCATTCGTGGATAAGATCTGGGAAGATCAGCTGAGGATCATTATCTGTGCAGCAATTGAGATCTATTTATTTGGGTACCATATGGCAGACTATCGCAATTGCTTATGTGATATTGAAGTAGTATGTACGATCCATTTCCTCTGCTAAGATTATTGAGGCATTGTGGTCCCATGATATTTCGTCCAGAACCTCTTGAAATAAGTTCATTATCACATCTTCGGAATTCTATACTTCTGTATCCTGCTACTTTTCAGTTGCTGCAATTTGTTATTGATATGTTTCTTCTTCTAGGATAAATACCAACAGCACTTGTAATTCTACTGAATACAGCTTTTGGGTATATTGCTTAACAGATCGTTCACGCGCTTTAGCTTGGCGTGATGATGGTACCAATTTTTTCATGCCAAGAGACTTCGTTTACAAATATAAACAGGACCCAACAATATGTGATGATAATACTGGAGGAACGTATAGAAAGAAAAATACACGAGCCAACACTTTACAGCGTACACCACTACCGTTATCAAACAAAAGTCCGCAAAAAGCAGCACCTCTGCATCAAATTATAAAGGCGCAGCCACTCCCACCGCTCCTCCATAGACTTGAAAATTAGGAACGAGTTGCATCTTCATGAAATGGAACGAGAGACGCTTACTCTAACCCTAGCCCCAAAATATTTCTCATCATCACAGCTCGGGGCATCCTCCTGCATCATATTCCCTCGATGAAACACGGGGAACAGTGGAAGAATGCCTCCAGCGTTGAAACCCAAAAGAACAAGGATAAGAAAAGGTATAAACAAGAGCCGACTCCATTACATTACTCTCAAAACCCACCGACCCTTTCCCTGGAAACCATCCCGTACCTCCCGGGTGTTGCAGCACTGCTTCCATAGGCAGGTGGAACCGAACTTAGCCCAGGACAGTCTCTCGCCCAGTGCCCAGTTTGATTACACTTAAAGCATGTGTCACCAGAACCTCCAGGAGCTCTATTCATGTATGCGCCTCCCATTGTCTGAGAAGGGCCGCTCATGATGCTGGGGCAATTTGTCGAACTATGGCCACTTTTCCCGCAGCTAGTGCAACTTGAATTCATATCCACTGGGCCAGTCATGGAAAGTCTAGCACCGTTATGCTGGTTTCCATATTGAACTGCTGATGTATAGTTTGCCGGTGACCTGTAACCTCCCGTACCAGCATTTTTTCCCATGGAATAGCTCGCCACAAAGGATGAAGATTGCGCACACTCAGCATTCCCTGTCAAAGTACTGTTCATCCTGGAGTTCGAAACTAGGATTTCCGACTTGACATCAGAAGAACCAGTCCCATCTGCTCGGTTCTTCTCCAATAAATCCAGAAGAAACCTGGCCTCTGACGAGAAATTTACCTTGTCTGCTTTGACAACCGTCGACTTCACCCGTTGTTCATCACTAAAGATCTCCTCCTTCACCTTCAACTTGAATATGAATTTGGTGAAGAAAACCTTGCGGATGATTTCTCCAAACCTCTCATCTTCATGCTCAGTTCTCAGATAGAACAACTCCTTTGCAGACAGACCCATTATTTCCTCACCAGATTCCTGAAATGCGGTCACCCAAGCTTGCCCAGTGTGGTCCTGAATCTGAATCTGGAGAATATACCTGTAATCGCATTCATCAACGCAACGGTCACACCTATCACACCGCCACTTCCCATCGCCGTTGTTTGTAACTTTCTTGTTGCATTGGCGATCTCCAATTACAATGGGACAGGCTGTGTAACAGAAATTATCCAACTTTATATATGCAATATTGGCAGCAACTGTAATCCAATCTGGCTTCTCAGAAGTCCCTAGCTTTTCATCTTTGATCTGAGATATAGTTTTTCTTGCATCTGTCCTGCCCATGCTCGTCATTTCTCTTGATATAGATACCGTAGGGGCAACTTTACCTCCCTGCTCAAACCACTCCTTGAGCCTGCGAGCCTCTTGGATGTCAGGCTCTATGAATAACTGGCTAGTAGAAATAGTACCCACTGCCTTCCCATTAAAATCACTGACTCTACCAGATTTCACTGCCAGTACAGGAAACTGTCCAGAGTCGCACAGAATTTGCAGCCTTTGTCCTTCCGTATTACAAAAGTTCCCCCACAAAGTCAATTCAACACTTCGGCCAGACTCATCTTTCAAATGAAGGGCTCTTTTCTGAGTTTCAGAACCATTTTTCCTCATAATGGATGCAACCGGATTTATAGAGTGAACAACACCTATTACATCAACAATACTGTTGCTTTCCATGCCTTCAACATCACTAATAGGATGAAAATGAAACTGCTGCCTTGGGATTTGGTTATCATCCTCAGGGCATGGCTGTACGATTGAGGTGTTTTCTAGGTATATCTCATGATCATTTCGAAGGTGATTGAAATTCTTCTGAGCAGGTTTCAAAGTACCCCTGGAAATTAAGTACACCTTGCCAGTTTCAATCTGGTTGTAGAACTGGTCAGCAACAGCATTAAAGCACGTCACACGGATTTCTCCACCATCTGAATCAAGAAGATCAAAAGAAAACACTTTTCCATCACCACGAGGATTGTTGTAATGCCTAAGCTCACCCTTTGCAGTCACTCTGGCCTTAACTGTCCACCTGTTCTGATAAGGGTTAAGGGCAGCTATTGGAATTATCCTTGGGGGAGCTTCGTTCTTTGTTATAGGTCCTCGATTCATGTACATTGGTGGTGGCTGCTGATATGATGGCTGAGGCTGGTGGACATACGTATTAACAGGTGATCGTTGAAATTCATTGGTATTATTGCGGAAAGCCATGTTCTGATTAGTATGGGACCCACCAAACTGAGCTGGCCTAGGGACACCAGGTTCCGTGTTTGAGTACATAGGAGAAATGGAAGCAGCATTGCCATAAGAAGGAGCAGCGCTTGTTGCAGAATACCTTCCCTGATCAATATTACTCGAGTAAGAACCACCATGTGCATTTTGTAAAGAGGGTGTGGGCAAACTTGGTTTTGCCACTTCACTTCCAGGAACTTTTGCCATTACAGGTTCTCCAATAAGATCATGCTTGTCAACTACGACATCCAAGTCAACAATAACAATAATCCTGCTTGCACAAATCAGATTAAACATGAGATCTAATTTTAAAAAGAGGAAATACAGCTGAAGAACTCAGATACACTGAAAGCAAATAAAATATCGGTACTTGAATTAAATAATAACAGCAGCAATGCAAATGAAGGCAGTGACAAAAAACAACGACCACAACAATCGATTGCCCAATATCCTTCAAACAAGGCTTGAAGGACACAAACTCTTTAGCTTCCCCCATTTCTATTCATCTCTCAGCAACAACTGAAAAAAACACATGCAAATAAACTTTAAGGGGGTCAACTCTAGTAGCTGCTACATCCAGACAGAGCCTTCAGTCACAATAGCTCATAAGGTACCTTGTTTATCTACTAAGTATCTCATCCTCCAAATTCATCGCCAACGTGTCTAATTTTACTAATCCACAATCAATACCTTGCACTCCCTCATAACAATTACAATGAAAGTGCAATAACCCGAATACCAAAACCCTCTGCAAGTGCAGCAGAGAGGGTTTGGCAAATAGCAGCCCAGTTGAAATTCCAACACCTATCGATTCAGAACAAGATCATTAACAGTCCTCTAATAACTTAATTAGGCAATGGATGCCCAACAAAACCAACCTCGAAACTGTAACTTTTAACCCGAAAAAGCGGCGGCGTCAACAGTCAATGGCAAGTTTTGTCCTTTTTGCACCCCCGAAGACTGCAAACTCATTTTGCTTCCCTCCCCTAAATTACCTGAAGACAAACTAGTCTATCCAAACAACAAAGTCGAGCCAATTCCAACCAACAGAAACCCCAAAAAGGGCGAAAAATAATTACATAAACAGATAGCAAATGCACGCGACTCCGTCAGGTGGAAAGAAAGAAACTTCAGCGTCACTTACAGTCGATCCTTGACGGGACTGCAAACGAAGTGATTCATCCTGATGATGGAGCCCTTCTGCAACCGCCCCGAATCGACCAGGTGGTTGTGCTGCGTCGCGAGCATGCCCTGTTGCATGTGAGTCCCATCGGACAGCACCATCCGGAACCTCTGCCTCTCCCTCTCCACACTGTTGCCCGGGTTCTGGTTCTGGTTGCTCGGGGTCTTCACCATCTTCATGTCCACCACCTGCACGATCGGCTTCACCTCGCTCTCCCCGACGAGTTCCCGCTCGCAGATCTTCAGTATGGCGCCCTCGGTGAGCTTCACGGCCGACGACATCTCGGGAACCGGCGAGGGGAACGTGGTTGCTAGGGCTTCGAGGAGCGAAGAAAGCCGGAGAGATTAGTGTTGCGAGATCGGGCGAGATGAAATCAAATCGATTCGTGTTGGATGGGACCGATCGCTAGCTCGAGTGACAGGGAAAATTTTGAAAAACCCTAAAGAAGAGAAGGGAAGGGAAAGCGAGGCGCCATTTTCTGGTTTTGAGAGGGAAACTGAAACGTGACGCCCTTTTCCGGGAAATCGTGCGGTCCATGTCTCTAGATTGCGCCTACGCACGTGCGAGTTACGTGAGGCGTCCCCTGGAATTTCAATTTTTGTCTATTTTCTTTTATACGCTTTTTCTAGGGTTAAGCTTGTAACTTCGAACGAAAGCTATGCCAAAAAAAAATATATATATTTTTTAAATTTTGTGCACAACTTTTAGAATTTCTTGCAATGCTTGTATGAATTTCACAAGATCGACGAATATAGTTTACTTGGTCCACTTGACTTAGGTTCAAACGAATTTTTTTCAAAGCATTCATTTAATTATTAGAGATAATTGCTTAACGCTCTTTCGACTTTGATATAATCATACAATAGCTTCTAACTTTAAAAAATCCGAATTTTGGCACCATTGCACGATTGTCTTCGAATTTCGATGAGTTACGTATTATCTCCTCATATTTTAATTTTGTTGCTCTCGCTAAATTTACGTATGCATAATCATTACGGGGTCACTTGGAAATGAAGTTTCTCACCTTTTTTTTTCTTTCTTTCTCCGAAGTAACCTCTTTAACATTGTTAATCAGGGAAAAAAAATATTATGTATGGTAGGCGAAGTTGTGAAAATATAATGGAGATTTTTTTGGTAAAAAAAAATGAGTTAGTTCACTTAACGATAATGCAAGCAGAAAAGATACCACCATAACAACTTAATAAAACAAATAAAATACACGAGGATATTTTGTAACTTATCAACGTTTGTGGGCTATTTTAGCAAAGTTTAGATGGTAATCTGCAACATTTCAAGGTTCAAAATCAATTCGCAATGATGTCAAAGCTCATGGAATATATAAGCAATTATCCGTAAACTTTGTCCAAACAGAACGGTTGTTGAAGTAAATTAACACTGTGCGTGAGAGAGCGCAAGTAGAATGATGGGAATACCTTTGACCGAGGAAGTCGCAATTTTGACAACTTCTTAAAACAATCACGAGCGAAACATAAAATAATGGGCCGACCTAAGCCCAACTGTTTACCGTAATGGGCCGATCAGGTCGACGCCCAATCAGATGCCGGGTTTTGTCATTTGGGCCGGATAAGGGGCTTCGCTGTATAAAGGGCGCATCACTTCATCTCCATCGTCTCTTTTCTCGTGCAAAAATAAATCCTGCTGTTTTCTCGTTTGATTTTCCGGGAAAATCAACAGGCGATGGCTTCTTCCACCCTCCTCCTCCACTCTCGAACCCTCCTCCCACCGAAACAAAACCCTAACCCTCTCGTCTCTCGCGAGCTCAAGCCCCAAGTCAGCCCTCTCCTCCGTCTCAACTCTCTCCCCAGTCCCCGCACGCTCTCTCTCTCCCCGGCCTCGAGACTTAATCTCGCGGCCAAAGCCGCAGCTTCCTCACCACCAACAATTGCTCCCACTCGGCCACTGCACGCCAAGCTCGGCGAATCGATCCGCACGGTGAGTTCGGTACTGGCCCTAGCGGTAGGAGCGTCGATTTCGATTGCCAAGCTAGTCCAGAAGCTTCCCGTCCATAAAGTCCTTGCCTTGCTGTCGAAATTGAACCCCGGCCCTCAGGAGCTCGCCGCGGTCCGGGAGCTCGGAGGGAACCTGTCCTGCGCGGCGGGGCCTCTCTTCTTCGCAGCACTCCGCGACCGCCCCAGCGGTTACCTGAACACGCCGTTGACGGTAGTTGCCGCGGGTCTGGCCAAGTGGCTCGATATCTACAGCGGGGTTCTGATGGTTAGGGTTCTGCTCAGTTGGTTCCCGAACATCCCGTGGGAGCGGCAGCCGCTGTCGGCGATTAGGGACTTGTGCGACCCGTATTTGAATTTGTTTAGGAATATAATTCCGCCGATTTTCGACACTCTGGACGTGAGTCCGCTTTTGGCTTTTGCGGTGTTGGGGACCCTTGGTTCGATCCTGAATAACAGCAGGGGAATGTATTGAATACCTGGTGGAGACTGGTGTGGATAGCGTTGTGGGATATTGGGTTTGGTGGACGCTCGTTATAGTTGGTGAAAACAGTCTATTGTTTTTTGTTGAATTTAGATTTCGTAAGCTGCTTTGTATGATTGTAGTCTGAGTATTTGTTGTTGTAATCCATAGTGGTTATATGGGTCTTGCCAAGCTAATATAAATTTTGGAAATTTTGCAGTTTTAGTGGTATGTTGAGGTAATACTTCTTCAAGAATCTTTGGTACATGCTGTTGTCTGCAATAGTTTATATTTTTATTGGTTATTCTGGATGGACTGCTTCATCTTGTGCTTGAGCATTTATGTTTGCATGTTGGTTGTGTAGTGAAAATGGCGTAAGTTGCTTGGACTTTGAATTTGGGTTGAAGTCTTTAACGGTGTAGAACATGGAGTGAGATCAAAGTTTCTGATGCTAAGTGCTGGACGTTGCTTCAGTTTTTTTTTCTAGATGACTTCTCAAAAGAATGTTTATCAGGACTTTCATGTAGAAAGTGGTAATCATAGACCTCTTTGTTGGCCTTATGGTGAAGTACCAACTATTTGAACTTCTTTTATCACGGTGGATGTCCTAGTTTTCATTTGATGCCGTAGATATTGGATCCATGGGCAATCTCCGCAAGTGCAAGTCCAGTCCAATATCTTCACTGGCCACAAAGTTTTTTGAGAAAACCCTTTTGTACTTGCACGTGCAAGCAGGATCCAGTGAGTTAGGCAATTTCTGTACTTGTGTTGATGTATGTTGTCACTTGCAGCTCCTTCATAGTTTCCAATGTCAAATGTTTTCTTGTTCAAGTATCTTTCTTTTAACCTTAATTAGTACTAGGGAAATAAACCCTTGGTGCTGGCCTCTTTGTAACCTGTTTGTAGATATCCCCTGATGTCGGTACTTTTGCCTTCTGCTTGTTATCTTTGGCACATGAAAAAAGGGAAATTCTGTTGTTGCTAGAGCATTTCCTGTTCCAGAGTATGCACAAGACATGCATTTTTGGCTGGCAAATGATATCTGAGACATATGAATTGCCTTCTGTGTAGCCTCTTTGTTCATCATCTTTACTTTGTCAGCTTTGACTACCGCATTGGATAACATTATAGGATCAGACCTTTGTAGCCACATTTGATGTTTTGTAAAGTTGGAACAAAGGAATTTGTCTGCTTGATGGCATTAAACCAGTATTCAGAGTTTATAAGGTTAATCTTAAAGTAATGCTTAGCTGCGATCATATGATGAGTGCGGACAGCTTCAGCATCCCGTGACGATTAACTCTAAAGAAAAAAGATTGTGTGGCTGACAACCCTGTAATATGCTTTCATTTTTCTTCTAAAGCTTTTATTCAGATCATCACTCTGTAATTGTACGTCTCTCTCAATCACCGAAGAATCCTGATTGCTACTTCGAGAATGTATGGCGAGAATAAGCAACCGACTTGAATCTGAGTTGTTGGTTTGGAGGATTATGAATAGGTCTTGCACTGATGAATTGATAGGAACCAAGCGTGAAGCTCTTAAATGGGTGAACACTCGAAATTGCGCGAGTTTCAACAATTGAAAAGAAGAACCAAATGCTTCTTTTTTGAATCACCAGGCCGGATGTACCAGTGGCGGAAGGCGGAAGCACACATACTTTTCCTGTTGATCACAAGTTCAAAGTGCAGGAACCCCATGAGTCAATCCTAATTTGAAAGCGCGCTCTTCATGCAGGGATGTCGGCGGAGGATGCAGTGTCGAGCTTGTCCATCTAGATGTCTTAACTTTGGGGTCGAGACTTTCTGAATAGTATTTACGTCTCAACCGAACATTCTGCGACGGGTTTGGAACTCTTGTCATAATTCTCAAAGAGGGTCGCCACGGCCACGATCAGTTGCTCCTGGCCATTTCTTCTCCTACCAAAAGCCAAAAAAAAAACAAAAAAAAACACCTCTCTTTCGGAGTTTTCCTATGTATGGTCATCTAATCGATCTAAAAGATCCTGAACGGGCAGTTGTTATCACGTACGTTGTTATTATTATTAGAAAACTAAGATGACTCTCTAAATTTCAACAGAGTTCACCTTGCGTGGGTTGTTCAGCCCACAGGTTAGGTGAGCAGTTAATGGCAACACAATTTGCAGGAAGGATCATAGAAATAATCAAATATCTTGCCTTATATTTATTTCGTGATATAATTCTGGTGATGCACTCTTTGATGCCCTTCCTTTTGAATTCCACTCGGTCCGAAGGCGCTCTAGACGTTTGGTCGCTGATTAGCCAAGTAATTCCTTTTAAGATGACTAGCTCACTTCAAAAATTGGGACTGTTCTTTTTGTTTTGTTGGATGAGTCAGGCCTTTCGTGCTGCTGCTGTGCATGATTCTTACTTTTCCGACTAAATGCTCACCTCGAGGTTCACCTTTTGCATGGCGCCACAAAATTGCAGGACATAGAGAGAAGAAAGGCAAAACTGAAAATGCAAGTAAAGGGGCAGCTAAACTGAAAAGGGGCAGCTTGATTACTTTTCATTTGTACCAACAAGAAAGAAAAAAAGAAAAAAAAATTGGTTCCCCACGATTCAGTCTTTCAACTGACAAAAATGGCAAGTAATTTACTGTTAGATTACTGCCAATTAAAAAGAACGTTAAAGAACATAGCATTAGCGTCTACATTGCCCGAGCAACATTTTAGTATTGAACAGTCATTGTAGGGCATCCCAACTGGTAAGGGGGCTTGTTGTGAGTTTCTGGCGGGACTCTTGCTAATGCCTGATTAAGGCATAACTGATATGAGATGGACAAGCCTTCCGCAGGCAAAAGGGAATGTTCACATATTTCCTTAATCTGAATGGATCCTCTCAATGACTTCTAGGAGCCGCTCTTTTTCTTCTGTCAGCTCTTCATTCTGCTTTTGCAGCTCTTCTATTTGCTTGGTCTGTTCAGAATCTTTTCTGTAGGAAGGTTCAAGGAGAGTATCAATTGTTATAAGTTGAATAAACAAATTACAGATTGACAAGATAACATCAGAATAGAGAACATCAATTTATCAAGATCTACCACCAAAAAGAGCCATTTAGACACGATTGTCAATTTGACTCGACTCAAGCACACTATCCATTATTTCTATCCTTGCTTGATTTGTGCACGTATCTGTGCCTCCCTACATGCATTGCATTAAAGAAAGTCGAGAAAAATATTATCAACCAAAACTCACCATAATCAAGTTTAATTCAAGTTCAATTTGTGGCAGAATTTCTTGATGCGTATTTAGGAAATGTATAAAAAGCTGAAAGCATAATGGTTCTAATGACTTTTGTAAGTAAACGGAAAAGGCTCTCATCTTTTACCTATTCATGAAAGACAAATTAAGTTTGAGGGATCTCACTTCCTTCTCAAGATTTTCGCACCGCTTCAAGATAGCTTGGATATCTGATGGAGTTGCTGATGTCGAGTTTCTCTCCTTTGCCTCTGCCATTCTGTGCAAAGCAAAACTCTAAGTTAGACAGCCTTAGCATGTATATGAAGTGTGGTGATCACGTGGACAACACTGGGCCACACAGTGGATCAACTAACCTTATGCTCATGCTTTAGTGGTGCCACTTTCACCTTCTATATATATATACATATATATATATATATATGTATATATATATATAGAGAGAGAGAGAGAGGGAGAGAGAGAGGGAGGAAGAGAGTGAGAGAGAGAACGTTATATAAAGAGAGAGAGAGAGAGGGAGAGAGAGTGAGAGAGAGAACGTCATACAATGGCAGGAAAGAGAAAAAGGTGTATACAGGTGGACAAAGCTCTTTTTGTCCCGTTCCAGCAGACATCAAAATTTTGTTTATGTTTCTGAACTTTTTGTTCTAACATAGTCTTAAGTGACTAACGCAGCATTGCACTTTGTCTCCCTTTGAGGCCTCAAGAAAACCTGAGGCTTAATTTGTTCAATGATCGCTCACTCTAATAGTATTTCTTATTTCCATAACATCTGCATCACAATATTGATTTTCTGAAAAAATACCAAGGAAGACCAAGAATACCATTGAGGCCTTGGTGTTAGTTTAACTGTGACAGTACCTTCTTGTGAGTCTACGTAATTCTACCATTCTGCTCTATATTTGGTTTTGAATTAGGTGTTGATACCATGTAAAGAATGTTTAGAGTCGTACCCAACTGATGCACTAGAGAGAGAGAGAGAGCGCTTGAGACGAGTCTAACTGCTACAACCTTTATGGTTAACTACAATTTGCAAGTTTTTGCTTCTAACTGCTCTTGATAGAAGTTGTCAGCTATCATCTCAGTGTTCAATCAAGGAACTAAAGACATGAAGAGAAGACTACCCTACATTTCTACTCGATGCTTGCACCTTCTTTAGAATAATTAATGTTTTAAGTAGACAATTGCAAAATAAAGGCCATTAATATGTCACTAGTTTCTTCGATTGAACATAAAACGACAGTCAATTCTTGATATTTATATAATTGGTGAAGTCTACTTACTTTCTTGATCGTTCCACTCTACGCTTTTTCGTTGGATCCCCTTTATCCCCTGTGGAAACAACCGCATCATTAAAAGGCTACCATATTGATGAACATGTAGACCGAAAATGTTTAACCAATGCTTAAGACGATAAGATAGATTTTGCAGGGTCTAGGATAGAACAACAAGAGAAAAAGACAACGATAACCCTAAATACCTTATTTGACTACCACCTACTAACTAATGACTAATTCAACTAAATATACTTCAACAGCATGAAAGACATCATCATGGAAATTAAGTTTTGATAGTTTGCTACAAGGGAAAAAGAGATATATTGCTGTTTCCATAATAAAGCAAGCATCTGCCTGGAATTATAAAAAGTTATATATAATACCTGGAATGTTACCTGAACCAGTAGATGAGACAGATCCATAACGCACCAGATTTCCCCTCTGTTACAATCGGCCAGATGAGAGAGAGGAAGATATAAGTGTTAAATTTGTTCAATTCGAGATCAATGAATATACCTTTTGATCATCTTTCAAATTGTCAATTATCCGTTCTCTGAAATCTGCACCTGGTAGAGAATTTTTTTTTATGAAAAGAACAGAGGATATATATTAGCTTTGAGAGATGACATGTTCCCTTTGATAATTCCAAAGACCAGACAAGTAAGATTATTCAGTTTGCAGATCTTAATCAGAGAGAAATTTGAATTTCTCCAGATTTTTTTTTCATGCTGCACCAATAAAACCGATGGACTTACTCTTCTACAAAGATACATATTAAGTTTATGTTTCAGCGAGGATCTATATATTTATAGATGTATGTAATAATTAGGCATATAAGCTGACTAGCATTGCCAGAAAGGTTTACTGTATAGTTAGTAATGAGTCACTGGCTGATAGGGAGAGAAATCAAGACTGGACATGGGACAGCACTCAAGATGACGATTGAAAAACCAATTTCCTGCTCCTTTTGAAAGAAGCTGAAATAATGGATTCTGCTCCTTTAGTACAGAGACCAAGAAGAACATTATTTGGCAATCCGATTGTAATGTGAAGTCCATCAAGGCAATTTTTCCGTCCACAATATTAGTCCAGAATTGAGGTTAATCAGGATACAGTAACTTGAACCGGTCGATGACTTGTATTAAAAAATAATGTCAGTCCTGTACCTTTGGCCCTTGAACCATTTTCTGGACTTATAGTGTTTCCAACATTCTTCCTGGAGCTTTCACAAATGCTTAGAGTTTGGCTCGAGTTGCTGGGACCATCACATGCATCAAATCCAGAGGAAATTATAGGAGCAGCAGCAGAAGACTCACTCTGTGAAGGTTCTTGAGAAACTGCTCTCACATTAATAGGATTTCTGGTATTCATAAATTGTTCAAAGTCGAGGTCCATAGATCTCTCAACATACGGTACAACAGCTGGATCTTCAGCCTGTCCTTGAGAGGCCTTATGGAACATTAATGACATTTCGTGAATAGGATCTCCTTGTCCTTGATGGAAGCTAGTACTGGCAAGAATCTCTTGAGCTTGAAACGACCCCTGAGAGCAATCCTCAAACGTTTCTCTCTCAATTTGATTAGCTAGCTTCTTGCGTTCTAGTGTACCCTTTAGCATACTGACCACAGAGGAAACTCTATCCAAATTGTTGACTGGTTGTGCATTCATGCTGGATGAGGACGAATTGGATGGAGAAACAAATGTTCCCAACCGCTCAGGAATCTCGCTCATTGAGAGATCACCAAAGCTGCTATTGTTGTTGGGCTCTTGTTTCATTTTGACACCATGCCCACATCCACTGTTTGTCACTTCCACTGTCACTGTGCCTTGAGTGCTCTGCATGGCAGCATACCTCCTTCTGCAAGAAGGGCATATTTGTCTTGTCAAAGACAAGGAGCACATCGAGATGAAATTTTTTGCAACAAAATATATTTAAAAGAATTCCAAGATGCAGACTCCTATAATAACTTGAAGTTAAAAAATCGTCGCCCAGCGTTTAAGTGTTTCGAAGAATCAAACTGTCAGGAAGCTCTGACATGCTTCCCGTAATGTGCAACAAGAGACTCTTCAGAACCAACTTTTGTCTCCAGATCTCTACTACTTGTTACTTTAAAATTTTCAGTAGGAAGCATGATACCGTAATTCAGAAGATCGGCTTCTCGTCATTGGTTGTGAACTATGAAACCAAGCCTGCATGAACAGTGGACCATAAGAATCAATCACTACCAAAGTAAAGATTCTTTATTCACCTTAAGCTCACTTACCTTGGCAAGATACAGGTTGCTAGCCTGCCATCCTCTTTCAGTGGCATTCCTGATGCATAGTTCAAATCATGGTGAGCCAATGAGACAATCAATTACAGATTGACAGAATGATGTCTCCTTCTAGGGGAAACTTATGAGACACTTTTAATAGACGTTCCATTCTCTATGGCATAGACATCCTATATCAGGATTAATCCTTGAAAGCGAGAGCTTATTATGCTAGCTGCTACAGGAGAATTTCTAGTTCAACCTGCTTGGAATTTGGCTGAGTTCCCCTGGAATTTCTTCGGCAATGGAGCAAGTCTGTGAAAGCAAGTCATTACTTCTTTTCTTTTGCAGAACGTCCCGTTGTTCTTGATTTGATACATTTGCTAGTTCTGTGGATATCCTGAAGGCAGAAACACTTACACACGGTTCAAGAATATTACAGATCACATAAGATATGCAGTAAAAGTTCTTGGACAATGAGTGCTGGAATTTTATGCTACAAGTCAAATTACTTAGATCCTCAACTGGACAATGCCACAATCCTCAATAAATAAGGCAATTCCTTTTTTAGGACATGCTTGTGGCTTGAAGAATACATCCTAACAATAAGTTCCCACTATACACTAACAGTTTATGCAGCTGCACCAACTGCCACTCTACAGAACCATATATGAAATATCCACCTCATATGACTCCCGGTTCAATTCTTTCAAAGCCCTTGGGTCTTATGGAGAAGAAACACAAAAGTAGCTAAAATATTATTTGGGAATAACGTATTTGCATTGAGAGGTAAAATGAGGGGAAAAGGGCAGAGTGAAAGGTCAAGAACTTTTATAGAATCACCTCTTTGATGCCTGCCGTGGACGATGTGCTGCACCTGGTGAATTGTAGCCATGATTCTGTAAATAGAGGAAAGTCAGTGCAGTCTGCAAGAAGAAGAGGTTTCTTGAACAGCAAACTTCAGGCTAAAATCTGCTCAAGAAT
Source organism: Melaleuca alternifolia (assembly GCA_019926035.1). Classification (NCBI taxonomy): domain Eukaryota; kingdom Viridiplantae; phylum Streptophyta; class Magnoliopsida; order Myrtales; family Myrtaceae; genus Melaleuca; species Melaleuca alternifolia. The sequence goes on from JAGKPW010000079.1 coordinate 566,016, forward strand.
CACTCAAGTATTTTCAGAGTATATCAGGTGCATCTGCCTGCAAAAGTGTCACCTTAGCTTGGTATGAGTTCTAAGTTTTTAAGTTGCTCCATCTTTCTTTCTTCCTCTTTTTTGTTTTGTTTTTGTTTTTGTTTGGGTTCTGACCTAACATATTCACAAGGGAATGAGAGAAAATTCAGCAAGATCTTTTCCTCTTCGCACAGTTTACGGATAGATGAGAGACATACTGCAATCTAGTGTTGAATGGAAGTATAAAGTAGTAGTCTTATGGACTACTCTGTTGCCTAAATACAGACAACTGGAAGAAGCTGCCTTCTGCACTTACAGGTGGTGGAGAATCTAAGAAGTCCACTTGCTAACCAAACTATGATTTTTTCCAGCCTACTGTCTCGAGAGCATGTTTCTGACAAAAGTTAACTTCCATGGGCGTAAAGAAAAAGCACATTTGAGTATAGTGCTGCATTAAGACAGGCTCATGTCAATCAATATGCAAATTACCACTCTTCCCAAGATATAAAAACAGGAAACCACTTTTACTAATGCATTAATGGTTAATACGTCCCATCTGATCGATTGTCCTGCCTCTACTTGACCATAATTCTTGCTGAACTTGTCAATGATCTGTTGCGTACATTTAACTAGTCACCATGATAAACTACATTAAGCTACTTTTATTGCTATCAAAGAGTGAAAGTTGTGGCCTTCATGGTGTTCATCTTGAAATGAGAACAAGGCTCATGTCCGCCCAATCGATAACCCAACTTCCCACTTAGGTGATACATCCAGTGAGTAGTACTCACACTCCTTCAAATTGCCAAAAGGAAAAAGAGAATGGCACTGATAATGTCACACTTCTGCAAAAACATTACTGAACGACTTGAGGAAGTGAGTGAGTTACTTCAAAGCAGAAAGGAATCAAATTCTCCAAGAAACCACTATTTTTTAACTTTTTTGAAAAGAACCCAATGTGCTGTCAAAGATTTTTGTGAAGAAGGATTAGAAATCCAGTGGCGAATTATCTATCTTCAAAACTACTGTGCATGGTTGAGTACTGATGATGACCGTGGTTTGATTGGTAAAATCTTGAAAAGCTTCAGAATGACTCCCCACCCGAATGGATCCCTAAACCCCTATACACATACTTCAATCTTGAACAGTGCCTGTAAGTGAAAAATCAAAGCTGCTAAATGAAAATAGGCAGACTCTTGCCTCTGCATTTGTAAGCCAGCTTTTGAAGAGCTCCTCGCTATCGGTGCGAAAGTTTTGAGATAAATTCTTGAATCCCAACATCTCCATCGTCGGAATGGGCATTCCAACTGAGCTCTCCATCAGGGCTTTGAGGAACATCTCCTCACTAGAATTTCTGTAAACTCCCGAAAACCCCCTTCCCTCCATGTCAGGAAAGCCTTTTTCTCCTTCACTCCTCTAAACTGAACCAAAATCCTTTCAACTTTGTGAAAGATCTATTGCTAGTGTTTCCCGTGTTTCCCTCTCATACCACCTCTCCCCTACCCCTGAAAGCTTGCATTCACCCGAACAACAAGTAAACCAGCCATAAATCGAGCTCAAGCAACACAAACTTGTGACGGATTGAAACTACACAATCACACAATCAAAGTTTCTGCAAAGTGCCTTAAACGAAGCAGGCAAACTATGCACTGAGCTAATTGCGCATCTACTGATCCAGAGCTTCACTTCAGACTTAAAATCCCAAATAACCTTCTCCGCTAAACAAGCTCATATAATCGGCAGCACGCTTCGCACCCGGCAGCGCAACAGAGTCATGTGCTCTCCGCTAAACAAGCCAAGAATATGCTGACTACAAATTGAACTAATTCAACCCAAGCCGGACACGCAGGCAATAACAAAGGTCAGCAGCAGGCTGCCCGAGAAGGTCAATTCCAAAACCTAGACGAGATCCCATCGACTCAATATTATATTCACCCCAAGAACCGAGCATTGTTAAGCATTTCTGACCGTCCACCCCGCTCTAGTGTGTCAATAGAATAATCGCAAGAGGGATGGAATCTGAATCGCTCGAGTTTGACAAGATTCCGGCACGGGCTTGTCATTTTCCTCCGGATAAAAACCGATTGCAGATTTCGAGATTGCGGTAAACAGAGTGGAAACCGATGGCGGACGACGCGGTCTTTCGGTGGAATTCACTGCGCGAATAACGTGCATTTCCGCAAAGGAGGTCGGACGAGTGCCCTTCGCAAGAAATATTAAAGAAGAGGGTTTTAGATGGTACCCGGGGGAGGGAGCTGAAGAAGTGAGGTCAGCCATGAAAGAGACCTCGAGCTCGGTTTCTGTTATATTTAAGAAGCGTGGCCGTTGAGAGGGCGCTTTCAGGAGGGAGGGGGGATGTTCCGGTGTGGTCCTCGTGCACCGCAAGCAATGGTGATTGGCGTGTGGGATGCCGGCACGTGGGTCAGATTGATTCTCCGGTCATTTTGCGGATCAAGAGAGGTTAAGAAGAATGGAAGTTAGGGTGGAAAATTTCAAAGTTTGGAATTTTTTTAAGAGGTCAACAAGAGAGAAATTTCAAAGTTTTCGAATTCCTTCGTCAACTTTCCTTTTCCAGCCCTATCAAGATAAATCATTGGTTACTATATTTGGTGACGTTGATGCGAAGTGCGGAACATGTAATTGTTGAGAGAACTTGTCCTGACTTCCTTGCTTCGAGCTTTTGTTAGCATTTTAGAGAAAGCAATCGATTCTTTGCATCTGCACAAATGGACCGACATAAGTTTTGAGAATTCAAATGAACTCATATTGAGACGAGCCATTTATCATTACAACAAGTATCAAGTGAAAGTGCATAAGAGCCAATGAATCTTAATAGACCAGCTTGAAGCTTATTCTTAGGAATTCGTCGCTAATTTCGTGTTCCAAGTATATAGAGAAAGTTGCAATTTTCAACGAACCAATCACATATTTCCTTAACTGGTGCACGGGAGGTACTCATTAACAAGACCATTTTGACAACAATAACCAACTTCTCCAATTGTGAACAAGTTTTTTTTTTAAGTGTATAACATTATCGGAGCACCTTTTACCGTCGAGTTAAGAGTGGAGCCTTGCTTGATGAGTGAGTGGCCATGCTCATCACCTCAAGATTGAAGCAATTAATGATTTTAGACCCTACAAGTCCACTAAAAAATCGCAAGATCTCCGAGTTGAAATTCGTTATTGTCGTAATAATAATAATGCGAGAGTAATATAGAGAGAAGTTGTTTTTATTGGAAAGGAAGGTACATTAATTTGTCAAATCTCAGGCGTGCCTCCTTCAACTACTAGAGGCGGATGGCTCGATCACGTTGCTGTCTAAAAGCTCCTCGATTCCCTTGTTGTATCGAGAGATGGGGTTGACCCTCCAACAAAACCCAATCGGGATGTTCACATAACTTTCCCTTTCCACCTTTTGTTACTCACACTCGAGCTCCAAAGGCGATGTTAACGAAATCAAGTTTGAATGGGGACAGCATTACTATATCATCTTGTCCCACCAAAGGATTTTTGTAACGTCATCACGATCGATAAGATCACGACATCATTGATCAATTATAAAAATTCAAATTAGGTGCTCGTCATATTTTGTTATTCTTTCACTTCACTCGTTATGTAAAGGAGCTCCTTAAACCTGTTCCCATGCATCACGCTTAAGCACGCATGCACGTCATCGATGTTTAGTGGATGAGATTTGCAAATGATGCCCCTAATTACATAGACGAGAGAACCATCAATCGAAATTGCAATCGAAAATACAAACTTACTCAACCAAATCCCAATTCACACATCCTTAATTTCAACACCCTCCCTCCCCCGAAGAAGAGACGGCCTCAGTGTCAAAATGCGCAGGCTGACATCGTGACCGGGAAAAGAAGATGACTCGAGCGGGCCAATTCCCTGCCTTTGCATTGTTTTATTGAACCGGCATCGAAAGAGAATTTTGGCCCAATGGAAAACGTCCGTAATGGGGGGCCGGAGTTCATTGTCGATATGAATAATAGTAATTTCCCTTCTTCTCTTAATTTATCATTGATGCTGATGAAGGGCATTTTGTTGGCCAAAGCAGAAAGCAGTCCTTCACGTTTGTGCACGACGGCTATATAAGACTGGAGAGAGCCTCACATTCCTGTCCAATTCTTTTTGAGTGTGTGGTGTCTCAGAATACCTTATTTAATCGACTAAATTAGAAGATCGACTCATTTACGCCACCTAAATTAGATTCCATGAGTCTATACGAGTAACGAATTTACAATCATGAAATGTTAACACAAGCTTGTTATTGCGTATTTTTCAAGTACATTTTGAACTTTGATTGTTCTCTTACATTTTACTCATTAATTACCCTTTCTCATTCATGATACCTACATGGAGCTTTTGAAATACTTGAAAGAGACCACACGACTCTGTACAAAAGTTAAATTCGTGTACTCCATCTTTGCTAAACCGAGTCAAGTCATTCTTAAATGTCACAGAGTGATTTACAGAGACAGAGATAGAGATAGAGTCAAGCTTGAGCATGAAATAAGCGTGGTGAACTTAAATTGGAACTTAGTTTCTGTTTTGATCTGAGTTTAAGTAGTTTGTCGTCAACTGAGTACTTTCTAGGATCTCGCAAAGAAATTGTCCATTAGAATGTGTAACTTTTACTAAGCATCGCTTCGCCATTTGCACAAATATCGTGTTCTCCAAGACTTTCACAAATGAATAAGATATAATATGCAAATATGCCGCAATAAACATTGCAAACAGGTAAAAAAAAAAAAGAGAAGGTTTCACAAGGACACATAGCGTGGTGGAACGAGTATTCGCATGACAACCTGTCTATAATCTAACATTGACGACCGTACAATAGGTGTGAAAAGATGGATTCACACTTGATCCGTCCGACAACTTGCCCAAACAAAGCAGCACACATGATTATTGTATTGATCAAAAGCCTTACCAAAAATGTAGAAAGTGACTAAATTTTCGTCTGACCGCAATTCTGAACGCATGTGAAGCATAGCACCGAATTCGTTTTATAAAGGTTAGGAAGACCCCAGGAATTTTCATCTTGTGTTTACATGTATCTGCGGCGATTGGGATGGAGTTGCCAAGGTTGCTGACGAGAGGGCGACGGCACTCTTGTCTTTTAAGTCGTCATACTCTCCCTTTAAAGTCCTTTTGACGGCAATGAAGTGTTGGGTGGAGCCCCTGATGGTGCTGTTTCCATTTTCCTAATCTTACTTCCCCAATAATTGAAACACAGGCATCAAGTATAATACCATGGAATCTTTTGTTTTCTTTTTGGATTCGCGTTGCTGAGGAGAGAGACGGCATCTCTCTTGCATTCTCCTCTCTCCTCTTTCTTTCTTGGCCCGTTTGAGGGATTGGTACTTCAAACGTGATTGACCCGTTCTTCATGCATTCCTAGTCTCGAGTCCTCTTCTTCACCGTCGTGGAACAAGTGCTAAACCAGGAGACTAAATGGAAATGCAATTAGCTTTCCCCTTGGTGCTGTATCCGACCTTCGATAGCCAGGTTAAAATGGAAGTACGAATGACCGTTCATGCGGGGTATCCATGAAATCAGACGGTGTCAAGTCGATATGAGAGCACTCAACAGTTGATGCCGGTCCTCCACTACTCTTGTTTCAAAGAACAAGACGGAGGACAGACGTTCATGACGAAGCTAATGTTACTGTCATAATTCATGACATTGCTCATCTTTGCTCAGTTGGACCAACAACTGAGAAGCAATGTCTTCTACTTTCAAGGGGGAGATGAGATACCGATCAACTTGATGATGCCACGCCACACCCTGCACTTAACTCATCGGTTGCTCTGTTACAGCCATAAATCATTTCATAAGCTATCTCAACCAGCACCCACAGTACGAATGAAGCAAGGACCGAAAATTGAAGAGAGTAAACTTAATGAACCTCTATACCTTTAATCAGTAAAATATTACAATAAGATCAACATCCAAGAAGAGCCCTCCTAAGTTAAGGCAATTTTGTCAGTGAAAAGATATACAAAGCAAATTGATCAAAACTTTGCACAATGGACTCAAAAGTTCTCTTCATCATCTTGGGCGTCATCTGCACTTGTAAGATGATTAAGTGCGACATTTGCCTTTTTAGGTTGAGAGGCTTCCCTAATTTCCTCATCATCAGCCTTTCTCTTCGCATTCTCATCCTCCTCTTCAGAACTCCTGGACATTTCATGATGATTTTCTGATTTCTCATGAGAAGACAACTTTGTAATAGAGGCTTCAGCTTGCTTCTCAGTATCAGGATGTTTGACTTTTTTAGACGATTCTTCAGATTCTACCAAAAACGAGCGAATTTCTTCGCTGCTCGCAAGATCAACAGGAGTTTTCCCAGCTTTTGTCTTGGTACTCAGGCTAGCACCTTTCTTTACCAAGTACTTCACAAGCTCCAAATGGGACCCTTGAACCGCATAGTGTAGTGGAGTGAAGCCCTTGCGATTAGAAGCTTTAGTGGAGATCCCAGACGAAAGAAGTGTGCGTACGACTTCCAAATGCCCCTTCTGGGCAGCAAAGTGAATTGCCCCCATATCATCCATGGCAGCAGCCCCAACATCAGCCTTGTTCTGGCAGAGATAAACGACCACTTGTGCCTGGCCAGACCACGCTGCTAAATGAAGTCTAATAGAGCGTGTTGGGTCAAGGAAAAAAATGGCGATACAAACAATCCCCGTAGCAGAAAGTAACCACAGTTTGAAAAGGAAAAGGAAGGCAATAGCAGGTACTATAAATATAATCCGATGCTGGAAGCTCGAAGTTGGTATCCAGACTAATGTTGCAGGTAAGTAAATATGGTATACTCTCCAATGAATGACTGATTAAAGATGCTGATATCTAAATGCAGTCATACATGAAGCTTGTGAATGAGTATTAACAAGAAAACTGTTAGTATGATTCAACATGGAAGAGGGAATGCATGGGATTTGCAAAGATTGCCCTTCTCAGCAAACATTTTTAAAACAATAATCACTTGTACTGATCTTTCAGATGCAGATGCTTATCAGTACAGCAGGAAAAGATTTACCAATGCCAAAGAATACCTAGCTCAACAGCCTCCCTCATTACTAGTAGAAAAGATGAACTTGCAAGACATAGTTTCAAAGGAACTGCATCAGGGAAGAATAGTAGTTAGGAACAACACTGAAGCAACCAGAAGCCTTGGGATCATTTAATCCTTATTATGGCTTGTTTTTAGACATGATTCTAAATAAATTCTCTACATCGTTCATAATCCATCAAGACCTTCTTCTATGTCAAGTTATTTGTAATCAGCAATTGAGTCTTTCGCAAACGCAGCAGCACCGACCAAAACAAGAACCATCCAGACAGCAGCCAGCACCTAGTCTCATGCGGGTCTGTCTCTATCCTCACAAGTTCATATTTTCAGTTCATTGAATGGATTTAGTCAGGCCCAGGGGCCAAGTGGTGCCATGGCATTCATTTATTTGGAACAAAACACTTATCCCTCGGCATCAATGAAAAGATAGTGTCACCACTATATACTAAAAAGGACAAGGAGTCGTTTTTCTTAAGCAAGTCGCAGAGCACGCCAGTGGACAAAAATGCACCAACTTCATCTACCGGGGAGCCTCATGTAATCTCCCAAATACAAGCATATACAGAGGAATACTGTTTAACTCTATCGACACTCCTTTCTCAACAAGTACTTACTTTCGCACAAACTCCAGCATCAGCAGCCTCTTTCCCCACATACTGCAGAACAGTCAAGAACCGAAAGATGCCATTTTATCAAGTCAATCGCGGGCTCGGTCCCCACATACGACGCCAATCCGGCGATGCCAATTCCAATCATCATCGAGTATCAAGAAATCACGCAAAGTTTCACCAGTTTTGAAGGAAATGAACGGACATGGAGGAAAGATAACCAATAAACCGCACGAAAAGAAAGAACAAATGGAACATGATACTCAGTAAGATAGAGCTACTCTTAGCATTCGCAAAGGATAAGGATGTTTTCTATTCACTTGCATTGAGAATAATAAAAAAAAATACTGTGAAGCAGAGGCAGAAGAGGGAAAAATTGATTAGGGAAGGATACGGAGTTCTGGAGTGCTTATCTCTGGAATTCACAGCGAGAGGGTTCGCAGCGAGTATCGCCTGGACGGCTCTCAGGTCGCCGGACCTCGCGGCTGCGTGGAGGTCCTCACCGGAGCGCGAAGAAGCTGAACTCCGATGCTTTCCCATTTTTTTCCTTCCTTCTTCTTCTGGTCGTGAGGTTGTATCGAACTGAAATGGCTTCGATCTCCCCACTCCGAGGTTTTGCAGCAGCAGAAGAAGAGGAAGACGATAAAAATGCCCTGAGTATTGAGGCCTTTTGAAAATTTTCTGGGGCACAAAGCCCATTTTTGTTGGGCCTGAACTGATCCGACCCGGGAAATTCGGGTTCAATTAGGGACGTCATCTCTTTCACCACTTCAGAGTTTCACTTTCACAAACCCTAGAGGCAGGCTAGAAATGAGTTCGCTATCTTCCATGAATCGCCATGCTCGTTCCTTAATCTCCAAAATCTTCGATTCGAACCAGAGACTCGCGTCTTCTTCATCTTCTCTTCTTCAACGTGGTCATGGTCTCACCAGGAGATCGCATTCCTCAGGCAAGTGGCTTTTTCTTTTTCGTTTTTCTTATTTTTGGTTCCTCCGTGATGCTTGATTCGCGAGTCACTAGGGAAGCACCTCGAGCGGCTGTCGATAGCCTCAGTTTACTTTGATCAAAATTGTTTCTTGACACTTCGAACTTGGATCGAGTTTGGACTTTTCGACTGTGATGTCGTTTTAGCGCATGACTTGAAATTGCCATTTAGCTGCCGCGATTCGAAACTAATGTGGGACTTTAAGAATAATCGGATGCCCTGTTTACGTTAGATTTAATCGTGCTGCATCATGCTTTTCGCGTTTGTTTTACCGAATTTGCCATAAACTGGTCCTTATCTATTTGAATGTTCAGGTTTGTATCTCCATTTCGTCGTTTTGCTCTGATTATATAGAGAACAATTGCTGAATGTTGTTTGCAACTAGATATCAAGAATGCATGTTTGAGGGCCATGGTTATTAGGCAAGGTATGATGGACCATTTCATTTTAGCAGGATCGACTGAGACAGTTGAAGTCATCTCTCCCCATACGAATGACGTTTCAACGATGAGAACGTATGGGAATGTATGCGGAGCTTCCAAAGTTTATGAGGTTAATAATCTAAGGACACATATGGTTAATCCTTCCCATTTGAGGTTGACGAGATTCATCCACACTTCAACTCAAAAGGATGTTGAAAATGGCGGTGGCTCCAAATTCATGGATTATGTTAGGGGAATCATAGATGAAGAAGGGAAAGCGCTTCGCGGTTTTCAATTTTCTCGCTACAACATGGAGCAAGATGTTGATTTCGTCCACATGAAGCTTATGCGCAACAATACTTTTGTTACTGTCACTGATTCCAAAGGTAACAAGAAGATCGGTGCATCGGCTGGGTGTTTGCCGGAAATGAAGGGAGGCCCGAAGCTATCTAGATATGCTGCTGAGGCGACTGCTGAACACGTGGGGCGACAATCTAGGAGTTTGGGGTTGAAATCTGTCGTAATGAAAGTGAAAGGGTTTACCTTTTTCAAGAAGAAACGGCAAGCAATCATGAGCTGGAGAGAGGGCTTTACAAATGCTCGAGGGAACCAGAACCCGATCGTGTACATTGAGGACACAACTCGCCGTCCCCATAATGGTTGCCGACTTCCTAAGAGGCGTCGTGTATGAGCTGTATTCATAGCATTTTTAGAGTGTTAGATCGTCTAATTGTCAAAGAGGAACCATAGGTCGTGGGATGGGCTAAGTGGTGTCCATTTTGGAAAATAATGTATCTCAGGAGCATCTCAAGCTGTTGCTTTAGGGTTTTCAAAGTAATGGTTGATTACAATGACATTAATTTTCTGTGCATTACATGATAATTTTGAGGGTCTTATGGTGTAGATGCCAGCCATTTGTGTCTTGTGGATATGCTGCATTCCTTTGTATTTCCAGGTCTCATTTGAATTATGAGTTGCTTTTGTCAACTGTCTGAATGCATATAATCTTTAGCTCTGAGTATCTCTATTTCCAAAAGTAGTACAGAATATTCTCTTTAATGAAGAGTCATGGTGACTTGTCGGGGGTTCTCTGCTTGCTTGGTGTCTGCAGTTATTGATGTCTTCGTCTATGTTGTTTGTACCGGTATCATTGGCCTCTCTGATTCTGTTGGCGTGGCTTCACTAGATGCAAAAAGAAAATAGTGTTGAGCTAGCAAGTTGACTACGAGTTGGATCCACAGGTGAAATATTGAAATGTTATTCACCGATAATGTCATGATCATGATGTAGTCACGATGTCGAATTTCAGTTGCCTAGATGTTATGATATTGAAATCTATAAATAATGTGAGGAGGGGCATGAGCATTTGATCTTAGCTCTGTTTCCGCGCACGTTCTGCCTTAGTTGTGTCTGAGATTGGATGGCGGCACAATTAAATTAAGTTAGAAAGCGCTCTAGTTTCGTTCTTTAGAAGTGTTCGTAGGTCGCAATGCATCTATGTGAATGCTTTTGCTTGAACGGATGGTATCAGATTTCAGTGCCTTAATTTGACGTAAGGTAGAGAAAGTATTGGTATCGTTTTGTTCTATAATTTGGAGGTCTTGATCTGCCCTTGCGTCCACGGGCATTTAACAGAATTACCTTTTTTTCCCGACATTATGTTCAAGCTGACCTGGATTGGTTAGGGCGTGAATGATAATTATTCTGTTCATTATGAATAATCTTTGGTCAAAAATGGACTTTCTGAACAAAAGAAAACGCGTTTGATAAAAGATAAACTCGTTCAGTGATAGCATAAAAGACATGCAATTGTGATTGGCCAACGATTCACTTTTACATGGCCACGTTGGCATCATTTGCCACGATCGTCGTCGCCTCGACCACTGTGGTTCCTCCTCTCACCATTGCGGCTTTCATGACACTTCAAAACTATGCATAAAAGACTCTCACCTCCATGCTATCAAAGGCCACAGCCCTCTTTAATGGGGAAATGGATCGCCTGCCCTGCGTACTTGCATGGCAGGGGGTAACTTTTGCCCCTAGCCATCCGATCTCAAATTGGACGGCTAGAGGCAAAAAAGCACTTGAAAAAAAAAAAGCCCTCTCTATTTAATGGGGCCGTCCGATTTGAAATTGGACGGTCCCCCAAATCCGGTCACCTGCCCCCAAGGCAAGTGATCCGGATCCTCTTTGGTGCCCTAACCTCTCCATGGGTCCGACCTCGTAAAGTAAACCATCTCCTCCCTTAGGTCCCATCTTCAGCCGCCAACGCTTGAGCCCTTCTATTGTGGAAGATATTATTTAGAGTCAATTTATTTCTATCTTTGTTTCAAAAATATAAAAGTAAAAAAAAATAGAGAAACAGTATTGTTATTATGCGTGTCTTTTTAGTTGATGATCTATCAGAGTTTGTGCATGAGAAGTGGAATGCAGTGTCCATGGCTTCTCGGTAGTATTCTTGATGACACCGAAATGAAGTCCCAACGGTTCATAGAACAGAGCTCCTCAGTTATTCTTATCCTTCCCCCTCGTTTAAACATCAATGGTTGTTTGTCAACCACCGGCCGCACCTTGAACTTCGTCGCTGGTTTGCCACCATCTTCTTTAAAAGGATTATAGACGGATCAACTTGCCAAATCCCTCGTGGGACCTGTTAATGAAGGAACGAAGGGACAAGGAACTTGTTCTCGTGACGATCATTTACGTAGTACCGATTTGGCTAACCATTTAAAATATGAAGTCTCGAATGTTGGCTTTTGTTTGTCAAGTTTAGACCAGATAATTCTTCCTGTGCTCCGGTTATTCTCCTTTTGCCTAGACAGCAGCTCCTTCGGCATGTGAAATCATCAGTCCAAAGATCTTGCAAACTCTTCTTTTGGTTGTAGATTTAGATTTGGCTTGGGCAATACACTATCATGGCTTCTCTTCGATGAGTATTTGCACTGGAAAACAAACACAGGCGGGGTAAAGCTGAACTAACACAGCCATGATGATCTCCACAAGATATTTATAAAACTACATCAATAATTCTTGGAATTTTTCTGATGCTGCATTGAGATGGATGCTTAGGCTACAAAATGACAAATACAAACCAAACATGCTTAGCCTAGTCTTCTTTTTGCAACCATTTTTTTCCCATCTATCATCACTCTAAAACTCAACTCGATCAAATAGATTCTGCCACGGCTGGCACAGCTTCGCCACGCAAACACAGTTTCTGAGATAAAAGAGCTTTTGAGCGTGTTTGATACTTCCTCCAAACGCATGAACTCACAAGAGGAGCGTTTTGATCATGGTGTCTTTGCATCAAACCGACAAAACAGCCTTGATCTAATCCACCAGCGAAACAGTGCTCTCCTGACTAATGTCATTATCGAGATCTCGGAGGTCGGAACAGACTGAGAACTTCAGCCACCTCTTCTTCTCGATGTACTTGAGAGCAGGTCGCATTATGACGCCAAGTGCCACAGCCATGAGGCTCACAATCGCAACCTTGAGGGTAGAAAGAGCAAGAACGATGACTATGAGTACAGTTGGAGGTATGCACATAGCAATTGCTCCAATTGTCCCGACAGGTATCTTGTAAGGCCTGGATGCATTCGGATACTTAATCCTCAACTTCACAAATGCTATGAACTCCAAGATCATTCCGAAACAGTACAAGAAGTTTTCTGCAGCAACAATCTCTTGGAAACTCAGCCATGAAAGCAGAACCACGCCGGAAGCCGAGAACAGAATGCCAATCAGAGGGGTTCCATATTTAGACCTCTTGGCAAAAAATTCAGGCAACATGCCGCGCTCAGCCATGCCCAGAAGCTGGAAAGAGTCGCTGCTCATCTCAGCAACAAACATTCCCATATTGGACATAGCCGCAGCTGCTTGGACCCACCACCTCAACCAAACACCTCCAATGATTTTGGCAATATCGGAGAAGTACCCGTCCGTCCAAAGCTCACGGTCAAGTGGAACAGCGCCAGTTCCAATTAAAAGTGGGAAAAAGTATCCAAGAACAACCAAGATCAGAGCATAGAAGAGAGCCCTTGGAAGAGTTTTCTTCGGGTTGTCAACCTCTCCAGACAGGGTGCTAATCGAATCCCAGTAGTTTAGATTCCAAAACAGTGTGTTCAAGTACAAATTCCAGTCCACATTGTGCAGATCGACCACCAACCATCTAGATGGCTCCAACTTGGGTATCGACACAAACCCCATAAGCACAAAAGGGAGAATCGAGAAAACCCCAAGTGCAACTGCAACCCATCCGACAATGGTCAGACCCCTATAATTCATGTATGTTAGAAGCAGCGTCAACGCTAATACTGCAACTACCCGAGGCCACCCACCATCCAAAGCGGGGATCCCTGATTTCAAATAGTCAAGGAAGAGCACTGGGTACAAGGCATTATCTATGACCCCACTAAGCCACTTCATCCAGCCCTGCTGAAATCCCCAGAAGGGACCGAGCGCCGACGAAACCCATACCACGTAACCGCCATTCTCAGGGAACATGGTGCCCATTTCAGCAGTGATTAATGCCTCGGGGACACTCCATATGAACGGAAAGACCAAGAATCCCAAAAGGGCTAAGAGAGGACCAGCAGCCCCAACACTATCCTCGACCCCGAACGGGCCGCCAGAGACCTCATAAAAGATGAGGAAAATAAGAGGAAGCACCGATACTTTTCGAAGGTTACCAACCCTAGGTGAAGAAGGCACTTCATGGATGGTCACATAAGCTGCACCATTGAACTCCCCCATTGGAACAGAAGCCTGCCTATCAGCTGAATTCCTCAATTTCTGCATTCAGTATAAACACCAAAAAAAAAGATATGAATTTTTTGTCATGGCCAAAACTATCCCTGAATAAAGACAACAAATCAGAGGCCATGCACGAATTTTCCTTCCATAAGCAGAGCAGAGCACTGAGAATTGACAAACCCCAAATTGCGACTACCCAATGTAGGTCGCACCTTCCTCACCCCAGAGAGAGAGAGAGAGAGAGAGAGAGAGAGAGAGAGAGAGAGAATCTGAAGGCAAAAAACTTAAACCGAGAGCAAAGTCAAAGCCAAGAGGCTGATGATTTCCCCAATCCGCGGCAAAACTAAGGACCCCAGAAATGACCGAACAGGCCCATAAAAAGAAAAAAGCGCATGGAGAAGATCTGAAGTATCCGGCGAACAGGCGGGAAGCAACAACAAACCGCGAATCAGATTATCCATAATGGAAGTCCAACGAGCGAAAGGCAAAACCAGCAAATCAAAAGGAAGAAGAAAAGGAAGAATCAGAGAGAGAGGATGCAAACGAACCATGGGAGGAAGGAGAATCGAAGCAGAGGGATCGAGGACGAACAGATGAGTTCCGCCATCGAAGACCTGCAGCGATTAGGCTCGCACGTCCCGAACTTCGTCCCCCCTTCTCCCTTCTCCCTCCCTCTCCTCGCGCCCCTGTTTGGCTCTCTCTGCGAAACTTTTCTCAGTGCGCGATCCTCTACCCTTTCATCACCTCCTCCTCCTTCTTTCTCATCTGCGTCTTGGTGGAAGCTCTTTCGATGGCGGACACGTAATTTTTCATTTTCTTTTTTTTCTTTTTCTGGAAATATTCGTTCGGTGCTGATCTGTCGCTAGTTTAAGAATATTATTGTATCCCCACTTTATTTAGATTCTCGTTTTTACTTCCTTTTTTTATAAAATCAAATCGCGTTTTTTTATATTCTTTTTGTTTACAATATTTTCTCAATTTCTTATGAGACTCCAATGACAAATAAATTCGCATATAAAAAAAATCATGATTTTTTAAAAATTTAAACAACACTCGAAATGCTTGCAAAAAATAATAATAATAAAGGGCCCGAAAGACGGCCTACTTCAAGCCTTTCTTGCAAGTAAAGGTCCAACTAAGACCTTGGTGGCGAAGCCCTGCTTGACTCTCTAAATCCATCATGAAATCCAAGATCACAAGAAGAGCAAACTTCACCACCATCCCAATTGAAACGCCTTAATTAGCAGCCGGCTTTTGCACATCGCATTACCGCACGATGATTGTTTCTGATCGAGTACGTTTGATTGTAGAAAGTCATTTAAAATGTCCTCTACAATTAATTCGAAGGTAAGCACGTGGCGTGATATTATTAGTTATTTTTCGTGAGAATTTAATTATTCGAGTCATATTCAAGCATACTAGAAATTTCTATTCGCGTCTTGTATGGATTTTGCATATCAATTTTTTTATGGTAGTACGTGCATGCAAATCCACCTTATCAAAGTGAATAGTGGTTCCTATTCCTAAGACGGAGACTCAAGGAGCATGAATTTCATGTTCTTCTCTTTATGTAATTTGGTGGGTGGATTGTTCATGTGATAATTTGCATCTTTGCCATGTATCTCTACACTGTGCTCTCGCGTGGGTCTTGCCCTCGACACACTTCGAATATAATAAGGGGAGCTAAACGGATGATTCGCCTAAAATGCAGCAAAACTGACGCCAGAATTACTAGTTATAAAGTAGTATCAATCCAAATATCAACTGGTTCTTTGAATGACATTTCACCTTCATCGCATGGTCCAATAAAACAACTCCAATGTCGGGCCAGGAAAGCATTAAAAAAAAAAATCAAAGCTGTCGATAGTGAGTCTTAATGGACTTTCCTTTTGGTAGGTTAGTATCGAAATGCTGACTCTTCAGAGTTGACTATTCTGGCATCTAGATTCCATACTCTTTTTCAGGCTCAAAGGCATTGAATAATGACCTAAGAACCAGACAAATCAGATACCATCTTCGCATTGAAGATGATGGACAATTTGAAAAGTTCATTCCATGAACTCTTTTTATTGTTTTGGGCATCTAATCCGTCTAAAACTTTAACGTCTGTTGGGTTGGTCTTTCATACAGACCAAGAGCCACAGACAAAAAAGCTGGTTCTAAATTTCCCTTCAGGTGAAAAAAGAAGAAGGTAAATTTAGATTTTCAAGAAAATTTCCGAACAATTTATGGTCATGTTATCTGCATATCTTTGAATGATTAGGGGAATTTCTGACTTAAATGATAGTGTGATTTCATGATCTGGAATTCAGAATGCTCCCCTTTCCGGAATTCAAAATAACGTAATGTTGTTTTTTTGTCTTTTGCAAATCCAAAGTTTGACTCAACGTCACGCATGAGCGATGTTTATGTCAAGCCATGTGCAAGATGCAAGCAGTCAAATTTGCCCAAGAAAGTCTTCCCAAATGAATCTGCATTTTTCAACCAGTCCCTTCCCCATCCCCATCCCCATCCCGATCCCTTCTCCTCTCCCTTTCAATATGACAGCATAAAATTGGAAAAAGATGAACACACATCTTGGGGATGCGAATGAAAACTCATCGCCACCATCGTCATCCCTTCTGTGTTTGCACTTTGCCTATGCTTGATAGGTGGGTATATGAGGACGCGATTGCTAATGTTTCTGACTCGTCGTGAAGCTATAAAAGAGATCAAGGGGCTCGGCGATGTCTTTACCTCGATGTCTTGATGGGTGTTGCTCAGGGCGGCCTCGGCTGGACGGGGCGGCAAAGGCCGGATGGCTGCGGCAACAGCGGTGGCATCAGTGATCCGTCGCGAGTCGGCTGCTCCTCGCGGGCCTGAAACCGAAGCTTCTGCATCTGCCTTCATCTCCTGGATATGCTCCCAGGGCTTAGTGATGGTTCATCTTTTTCGCCTTGTGATTACATCTCACCGTCAGGAAGGGAAGAGAACCAGATGAAGCAACCCAACAATGGCCATCTTCAGTACACACGCATGCCCAGACACACAGAGAGAGAGAGAGAGAGAGAGAGAGAGAGAGAGAGAGAGAGAGATTTTGTTTTAGGAGGATAAGGAGAGAGAGAGAGAGAGAGGGAGAGTGAGGGGGAATGGAGGAAGACGTTTATTTTATGGACATGCCTATCATGCATATGTGTATCTGTTCATTATAAAACAAATCAAACTATAGCTTTGACCCCTAATAATTTAACAATAGAATTCCTGAAAACTCGTGCACCATATCAATGAGAATCATCATTGTATAATGTCATATTAGGAAGAAAGTGGTCATCCAAAAGTAATTAAGATGACGATTATGTAATTTCGTCAACCTATTCTTTTTTCAAAAAAAATAGATTATAATATTTCCATCGTATACTAATCTCTACACAGATTAAATTTTCAAATATTTAACTTTTTATCGACACAAGCTTTTTTAGTGCCTTTTTTTTATATATATCTTTCATTTATGTAATGCATATTTTTCCACGTGTTTATGGAGATGAATTACGTTGAAATGTCAAATGTATTATGGAATAGAGAGAAAACGACAGCGGCGTGAGTTGTCGTTTTGTATGGGATGTGCTAATCACTCAAGTTGGCAGTGATTGGGATGTAGATATTCATGGAGGCCACTCTTCAAGATCCCCACAAGCGATGTGAAGATTATCTGGAATCAGGGTAACATTTGCATATGATAAAAAGTATGTTATTAATCGATTTGCAGCGTATTTCATGGACCTCTAAGTACCCGGATCCCTTTGCTCGCGCCTATATTGGGACGGTGGATTCAATGATCACGTTTTAGCCAAATCTACAAAGGCTGTGTTCTTATGTATGCATAGACACGAGGCATGTTTGACTCACAGTTAAATCCATACGTGACGGATGTCCATATTCAGATTCACCGATCAGGACGTGGCGGAAGGGAAGTATCCTGTCGGCAAAAGTAACGTGGAAGAGATCGCGAGCTGTTTGTCCTGGGAGCTGGCGTCGTGTCCTGGTGTAATTTTTGAGTTTTACGCCTATTTTTGGAACTTCACGTTCCCTCGTCCTCCTCATTTCTCATTTCGACCTCGACCTCGACCTCGAAGCTTAGTATTCTGCGTCCGTCAATGCTATGATCGAGCAGACTCTCGGCCACAACAGTTCGTCGGTCCGGTTCGCGTGAATCGAGTTGGAAACGGGAATCCCTCTCCTCTCCCCGGCTTTTCAGGAATACTACTTGCTTTTCAGTTGAGAGTTGGAGTCGGCTTTGCCCTTGAAATTGCATTGGCGGTTCTTATTGACCGGGTTTCCACCCTCCTGTTGGTCTCCTGGGTTTTTCTTTCCTTTTCTAGGGTTCCCGCGTTTCAATGAGCAGTTCATCATGCGAAAGTAAGAGAGGACACGAGAGCACGACGACCTAGAATGTCGTAGGAACAGTTGACAGCAGCTTCTCGCCAACTCTTGATCTTCCTGTGGATATGGGTCGCCATTGTTGAATAGACTCCAGGGCAACTTTGGCATTACCATCAAGTGTTCCGACTCTGAAGAGGTCCTGAGTTTTAAGAACACCTTTCAAAGTTGTACAAATTCTGTGGCGCGGCTACCAAGTGTACTAAAAAATAAACCTTTTGTATGAAATCATGATTTGAAATTTAAATGGTTTAGTATCCTCTCTCACTTGTAAATCGGATTTTGGCCGAGAATAAAGCGTGGAAATATAAACAAAAAGGACAAATAGAAAACCTTGGAAAGATTTGAAGTGAGGATCTTCCATTCGTGTCATATATAAATCCTATGGAAGCATCCCCGATGATTTTAAAAACCTGAGTTCGAAGATTAAGATGTGATTTAATATTTAAATCGTTGATATAAGTATCAAGAATTGACTGAAGTAGAATAATTCATGGCTCAGAAAATGACTCGTGCTCATCGATGGATAATTGACATGTGAAAGAGTTCGATTGCACAACGAAATTCAAACACAAGGGCCGCCCATCTAATGCCAAGTGGATAAATTGTTTGTTGAACTGACGTCGAACTTATGGTTACCCCATTTGTTTCATCCTCTTTCTGCAAGTTGTGTTTATTTTGCTGGGAAATGTCTTAAGAGGCGGATCTTGAGAGATTTGTGACTCTTGAGAAGATCATAGTTGTTAACCTTGTCAACCTCAAAGGGGGTTTGGCATTGGTAGGTCGAATTGACCCGACGTCATTATATGATAGGAGGTACCACTAATTGAAGTTCGAGACTGCCATGGTTCGAATCTCTCTCTCTCACCCAAGTTCGAGTCTTGAAGTCAAACTAGTCACAACGGAAGTCAAAATTGTTAGGAAATACTATATTGGCAAATCATTAGAAAAATTAAAATTAATTTGACCAAAGCGATCGAATTGAAAGGTTTAAAACTGAATCATCATCCATAAAATAAGTTAATAACTTTTTTTCTATAATTATACTTTTCAAAGAAAATATTGATTGAGAGTAAAATTTGAAATTTAGGATAGATAAGTAGTTTCAAACTCATGAGTTGCGATTCTTTTATACATGGTAGAGACGAGGAATGTGATTGCCGACCCCGCTCTGCCCCTTGCTCATTTCGATATTGCAACAAATCAATTGCCAATGTCGAGGCAAGATGCTACATTTATATTTACCAAGGTGGGACTAGAGGCGTGCACCTTTTTCATCTAATGATGTTTATATACCTCGTCACTCGTGAGAAAGTAACAGTGTGGTGTAAGTGATATGTAGGTAACTAATATCATCTCAATCGTTGTCATATTTGTGCATAATTCACTTTTAATTGGCTGATTACACCACTTATCACTGTCACGTGATGTATCCGTTGCGTTATTTAATTTATAATTTTTTATTTTCTATCATCATTATATATAGGTACGTGGTATCAAAGTATCATGCACATCAATTGATTACAAGATCGAACAAAACATTGCCTAGAGTTATACCTTTCAACCCCAATATTTAGATTGAAGAAGCTCAAGTGATGATTGTTAAAACTTACTAATAAAGTCCGATTCTAAAAAGGAAATCGACAAAATGGGCTACTAAAAGATCTGGGCTAACCCAAATTGCTGGGATACAAAGCATGCCCAATTTCAGAGAGTGACACGGCCCATATTACATACCGGGGACGTTTCGGTAATTTGGTGTACTCTTTGAGGCCTAGGGTTTCGGTACATATTAGCGTGCACTTGCGCGAAGGCGGCCGAGTCCAGCCATAGAGCCAGCTCTTCCTTTCGACCTTCGCCTTCTCCTCTCAGGTAAGCTTTCTGGGCGGCTCCGCCGCGGTCAGGTTCTTGTTCTCGCGTTTCTCCGATAGTCGTCGCGGAGTATTGGTAGGTTGAGGTTGTCTTTCTTGGGGCCTTTCGAGGGTGTTATCGGATTCTGGGTGAATGTACCTGGTTTCTTGATGATATAGATTAAGCTCGTGGGTTTTTTCATTTGTACTTGGAATCACGGTGGCTGGCTTTGTTCTCTTTTCTGATTCATGGTGTTAAATCTGGCGATTTGAAACTGCGCGAGTCATGTGAGAATTAGTTCGACTCGGGCTGTTATTCACATGGTGAGCGTCGGACGATAACGTGTTGATGCTGCTGGGGTTTTGGTAACTGACTGAGAAATGGTGTGATGAGTGGCCTGTTACTTGTCTAAGTCTCATCTACTTAATATGTGCAAGGTTCGATATTTTGAGTATGAGAGGTGTGTTCTGTCACCCTTATTCGGTCACGTTGCTCGAGGTGCGAGCTGTTCAGAGGCCATTAGTGGACGAGTCAACATAACTCTGCACGAAAGACTTGAAGAACGCCCAATTTGGTTTTCTTAGTTTTTTCTTCTTGCATCGGGAGGCATATTTGACTCGATCTGGGGTTGTACTGATGTTTTCTTTTTCTATTTGGCAATAGTGTTTAAGCTCGCCGACTATTGATCCCCTGTGAAATATCGATTCCTCTTGAGAATTACATATTACCTGTAGATTTTTAAGCTTCTCTTACCCTGTTATATTTTTCTCCCTGGGCACCATTTTCATGGGATTTGTTGTTTTGCAGGTAAGCCATGAAGCATAACAATGTTGTGCCAAGTGGGCACTTCAGGAAGCACTGGCAGAACTATGTGAAGACCTGGTTCAACCAGCCTGCTAGGAAAACGAGGAGACGCCTAGGTAAATTACTTGCTGATATGTTGATTAGAAACCTGGCTTTAGTTCTTAGCATTGATTTTCTCTCTGGTGGATCTTTTTCCGTCTTTATAATTTACATATTCCGTTATTGCCTCCAGAGAGGCAAAAGAAGGCTGTGAAGATTTTTCCAAGGCCTACAGCTGGACCGCTTAGACCTGTCGTTCATGGTCAAACTCTGAAGTACAACATGAAAGTTAGGGCTGGAAAAGGGTTCTCTTTGGAAGAACTGAAGGTCAGGTTAATTTTCTCGTTGTGGGTCCCATCTGTTTGTTAAATTTTTATGGTTTACCCATTTTAACTTGTATGAATTAGTCGTGGAGAGAGCTCTTCTTACGTACTACTAATTTAACGCTGCAAAGCTGGTTGTTATGTAGGGATATAATTAAAAGGTATGTATTGTTGTGGTGAAAGTAGGAGCAAAAACAGTCTCTGCACTTTGGGAATGTGGTTCTTTGATTTTATGATCCGTGTAAATGGAGTATTGTTAGAGTCGCAACCAGCTGGAGAAGCTGGGTGTGTTTATTTGTTTTCTCGTCTGTATCTTTTTTGGTGCTGGATCAATTTATGCCGACTGTCATTTTGCTTATACAGGGGCTCTGCATGCGCTTTTTTGGGTGATAAAATTCTCCTTACTGTAAATATTTGAGCTGGTTTAGCTGAGGCTCTGTATAATTACGTGTGCAGAAGAAATTCGAATGCTTATCCTTCTCCTACTTACGAGGAACTTCTTTGGTATTTCAGGCAGCTGGTATCCCCAAGAAATTAGCTCCAACCATTGGAATTGCTCTGGATCACCGAAGGAAGAACCGATCCCTAGAAGGCCTTCAAGCTAATGTGCAGAGGTTGAAGACCTACAAGGCTAAGTTGGTTGTCTTCCCAAGACGAGCTCGCAAATTCAAGGTAAATCTGGTCTATCAGTGACTTTCAACAAATCGTTATAGTTCTTTTTTGAGTCCAACCTCTATGTTTGCTGAATACTTGTTTGCCTTTTATTTCTACAGGCTGGTGACTCCACTCCAGAAGAGTTGGCGTCTGCAACTCAAGTCCAAGGTAGCTACATGCCGATCGTGAGGGAGAAGCCAGCAGTTGAGCTCGTCAAGGTCACCGAAGAGATGAAATCCTTCAGTGCTTATGCTAAGCTCCGTGTGGAGCGGATGAATACACGCCATGTTGGTGCAAGGATGAAGAAGGCGGCCGAAGCTGAGAAGGAAGATAAGAAATAGAGCGTTTTGTCAGTATACCAGCTCGCTGATAGAAAGGGTGGTTAGGATATCCTTCTTTTGAGAATTTGTATTTTGCTATTGCTTTTGGAGACATCTTCTGTTTTGTTACATTGGAAAGACCTGATTGAATCTGGAATTTTTAAGCGGGTATTTTCGACTCTGATGGAGTGTTGCATATGCCTACGCTTCATTTTGTAGTAGTCCAAACCTTACTAGTGACTTAAGTTTCTGATATATGCATCTCTTTATTCAACACTTTGGCTATGGCCTAGCTGCTTCAGTTGTTAAAAATTTCATGTAATTTTTGTGGGCTCTAACAATGCTGGATGAAAGATTGTATCTAGAGATGCTATGGTCTTAAGAAAGTTGATGTCTGTTAGGACTGCCCATCCCTTCCTCCATTTTTGCCTGTAACTCAGGAAAATGCTAATATCGTCTGAGCTTTGTTATCATGGGGGCCGATATAGGATACACCCTGTATCGTCGCTCTGCCCAGCAATTTTGGACAATTCATGGTAACTAAATCTCATAGGAAATGGAGAGTCGGGAAGAATTATTTTAGGGAAACAGTTTTACACAAAGATCGGTATCTGTTCAAATTTTATGAACTTCCGGCTTCTAGATAGCAGATTGACCTCATGCAATTTGTCTTTCTGAATCCTTGTTTGGGCTAAAACGAGCGTTGTCCTCTTGTCTATACGCTGGTAACAGATAAGACTCGTAAACCGTAGTGGGCTGTGTGAAACTAGCCAAGATATGGCCTCTATTCGCAAACTTGCTTAACTCCATATGGCACTCTTATTAGTAAAATACTGAAGAAACTAAAGATGTTTTTCGATTTCGAGCAAAATACTGTAAACATAAGAAAGTGGAAATGATGAAGCTTTCGCATTATGTGCATTATTGCCAGCCAACTGTGAACTCAATGGAGGTGGTCGTCCATCGACGTAATCATAGCTCTCGCGATACTCTTTCGCTCATGATCTTCATACCAACCATCAACTTACTGGCTTGATGGCGGAGGGTAGAGGTCTGAGGATGTTCCATTAAGCAAGCTTACGCAATTATATTTGCTGTTAAAGTCTTCGTGCAGCCATGGATGCATTGAAAGCTTCCTCAAGCCCTCCAATTCCGAATAACCTCCTCCATTGTCGGTTTCTCCGCACGTCTCAAGTTGACGCACTTCTTTATTATCTCAGCGACCCCGTTTATCTGATACAAAGTCCCTTCCTCTACCAGTTGAGGGTCAAGGACATCGCTCAGCCGGTCTTCCTCCATTCTAAGAGCAAATCAAGTGGCTAAGCTGCTTACTTCTCGTGGTCTCTGCAGATCCACAACCGTCTTGCTCATGAAAAGCTCTGCGAGGACCACCCCGAAGCTGTAGACATCGATCTTCTCGTGAGGTGACTGCTCTGGAAGTACTCTGGATAGAGGTAGCCAAATGTCCCTTGCACCGCCGTGGTTATTTTCGTTTGATCCAAGGGGACCAACCTCGAAATCCCGAAGTCGGATATCTTGGCAACATAATTGTCATCCAAGAGTATGTTGGCGGATTTGATGTCTCTGTGGATTATGGGTGTCGAAGTCGCCGAGTGCAGGTAAGCAAGAGCTCCAGCGGTTTCCGTGGCGATTCTCAGGCGGTGCCCGAAGGAGAGCCAGAACTTTCGGGCTCTATGGTGGATAAGGTCAAATAGGGTACCAGTCGAGATGTACTCATAAACTAGCTGGGGAACCTCCGTCTCTGAACAACTCCCAAGTAGTCGAACGACGTTTCGGTGGTTGACCCTTGACCCGTGTAAGTATTGTTGTTAAAATAAAGATGCAGCAAAAGTGTTCGGACAAAATAGATTAGAAAGCACCAATCAAGCAGTGTTAAGTAACAAAAAAAAAATAAATAACAGAACCTGGTCTCAAGTTGGAGCGTCGATCCTTGGAATGCTAGGCACAAATCAGTTTAGGTTCGAGCCCGACGAATTCACGTCGTGTCCTTAAGACGATCTTTGCCCGCTTATACCAGTACCAAGCGTATATGGCTAGTCGCCTCCCAGGATAGAACGAACCTCGTCTCTCACTCGCGGTACTACAAGGAAAGACCTTCGAACTCAACCGTATAGTTGAATGATACCGCACACATGCAAGACCAACCAGAATGAATGACTCATCGACCAGACTAAAATTATCCGGTTTATGTCCGAAAATGCATGACGAAAAATGGCGCCTGTTGGTCGAAATGACACAACTGATCGAAAATGAAATGACATGAACGAAGAGTTACATTATTCTATGAAGGAGCTGCTGAAGTGCATTTCTCATTCACAACTCTTGGGACACCAAGTCCCTAACAATCCCCCACATGAATGAGGAATTCAGCTATCATGACTCTTCGTTTATGCATGAAATGCAATGTGCGGTTATTTGGTTAGAGATTGTTGCATCGAGATTAGTAGTCTGAGACTTTGAACTGTCCCTAGTGAAATCTATCGGACTTACGGTCGGTTAGTAGACGCGATGTCTTTGAACTGCCAACCTTTGATGTAAGCCAAGACAATTAAAAACACACAACTTTCTCTTGGATACAGTTGGTTCTCACTGTTGTGTTCGTTTTGGTCATGAACACCGCATGGTCTCATGAGTGCTTTAGAGAACCGGCTTTTCGAATTCTCATAGAAGCGACCCTCACTTCGCACTCACATAGATGATTTCTGAATTCCGTGATATATCATATATCCAATTCAGATTCATTAAAAGCTTTACACTTAACCTCCTCTTATTAGTACTGTCCTTCCACGGGAATGAGTAATAGTTGACAGTATGCTATACCGTCTTCATAACTTAGTTGTCCCTTTGAACCTAGTTCTTGGGATCTCCAGTCATATAGGTAGGGTGTCCGCTATGGAGACTTATTTTACAGGCCTTAGACCCATTCCCTTGGATGTTTTTTCATTTTCCTCTTGAAAATCCACTTACTTTGTAGTGGTTTATTACCAGGAGGAAGGTCAACCAATTCCCAAGTATGGTTCGACATAATTGATTCGACCTCACTGTCGATAGCTTCTTTCCAAAATGGAGCTTCAGGAGATGTCACGGCCTCTTGAAAGGTCCGAGGCTCATTTTCTAACAAATAAGTTAGAAAATCTGGTCCAAAAGACGTAGAGGTCCTTTGCCTTTTACTACGTCTAGGTTCATCCTCAATAGGATCGTCTATAAACGTAGTCTCTTGAGGTCTCTTAATGTTTCCAATTGAATCATATACTATGTTATACGGAAATATATTCTCAAAGAACGTGGCATCCTTTGATTCAATAATTGTATTAACATGTATATCTGGGACCTCGGATTTATGAACTAGAAACCGATATGCACTACTATTAAGAGCATATCCAATAAAGACACAATCAATAGTTTTAGGTCATATCTTAACCCTTTTAGGTTTAGGAATCGCGATCTTAGCTAAACACCCCCACACTTTGAGATAATTCAAGTTAGGCATTCTGCCTTTCCATTTCTCATAGGGAGTTTGTTGTTTTGCTATCAAGACAGCTTCCCCCCACAAATTCTGTGGTGAACCGGAGCTAATTAACAATGCATTCATTGTTTCCTTTAAGGACCGGTTCGTCCTTTCCGCCACTCCATTGGCTTGTGGCGCATAGGGAGAAGTAACCTGGTGAATAATACCAGACTCAGCACAAATTTCCTCAAAAGGAAATTCATATTCACCTCCTCTATCACTTCTTATCATTTTAATTCTCTTTTGCAATTGATTTTCTACTTCGGTCTTGTAAGTTCTAAACGCGTTAATAGCTTCGTCTTTGCTACTAAGCAAATAGACATAACAATATCTAGAGCAATCATCTATGAAAATGATAAAATACTTCTTGCCACCTCTAGACGGTATTGCTTTCATGTCACATATGTCAGTGTGTATTAAATCTAAAAGTTCTGTCTCTCGGTTATCTACAGAATGAAATGGCAGCTTAGAAAATTTAGATTCTACACATACTTCACATTTCTCGTTTGGACAATCAAGCTTTGGCAAAATGTTCATGCTCATCAATTTCTTTATCGACTTATAATTAACATGTCCTAGTCTAGCATGCCAAATATTGAAAGACTCACAAACATAAGCAATAGAAGCTTTATTATTATTAGCCTTAGTAGGCACCACAGTCATTACATTCAGCTTAAAGAGGCCATCACTAAGATAACCTCTTCCTACAAACATATCATTTTTGGAGAGTACAAACTTGTCGGCTACAAAAACCAGCTTGAAGCCATTCTTGCTAAGAAGAGAACCGGACACTAAGTTCTTGCGAATGTCTGGCACATGTAGAACATCAACTAGTGTCACGGTCTTTCCGGAAGTCATTTTCAAAGCAACCTTTCCAATGCCTTCAACGTTGGAAGTTGACGAATTACCCATATAGAGTATTTCATCACTTGCCATAGTCGTGTATGATGAGAACATATTCTTACTCGCGTAAATGTGACGAGTAGCTCCGGTATCAACCCACCATTCTTTGGGGTTTCCCACCATATTGCATTGTGATATCACAGCTGTAAGATTAATATCATCAATGCCATTGGAAATTTGATCCACCACATGAGCTTGAGATTTTTGCTTTTTCTTGGCTCTACAATCTTTAGCTCGATGTCCAGCCCTCCCGCAATTGTAGCATTTGCCAATAAACTTCTTTTGGCCTTGACCTTGGGTGGATCCCTCTCCTTGCCTCTTCCTTTTCTTGATGGTCTTTGATCCTTCCGCCTCAACTACATTAGCTTTTGACAACTCAAGGTTTCTGCGAACCTTCTTTTCAGCATTTCGGTTGTCCTCCTCTATCCTTAGTCGAACTATCAAGTCTTCAAGGGATAGCTCCTTTCTCTTATGCTTGAGATAGTTTTTGAAATCATTGGCGGCAATTTTTCAATGAATGCAGCCACTTGGAAAGACTCACTTATAACCATCCCTTCCGCATGAATATCATGGATGATGACTTGGAGCTCTTGCACTTGACTTAGGATAGACTTGTGGTCCACCATCTTGAAATCAAGAAACTTGCCGACGATGAATTTCTTCAACCCGGCATATTCCGTCTTATACTTCTTTTCAAGACTCTCCCACAATTCCTTAGCCGTCTTCAACGGACTATAGACATTGTATAAGGAATTTTCTAGACCATTCAGTATGTAGTTGCAGCATAGGAAATCGGAATGCTTCCATGCATCCACCGCGGCAAACCTTTCCTTGTTTGTCTCTCCATCCTCCAACTTTGAAGCATCCTCCATGAGGAACCTTGCCAAGTTCAATGTCGTGAGGTAAAACAACATCTTCTGTTGGCACCTTTTGAAATCAGTCCCATTGAATTTCTCTGGCTTCTCTCCATGAGTAGGAGCCGACGCAACAATCGGCGTCACGAATGTTGTGGAACTTTCAGCCATTTCTGCACAACGACAGAAAGCTGGTGCCTCAAGGACTAATCACGAATAAAACCAAGACAATAAACTGAGAGCAAAGTAATATTCAAAATAATAAATAAACTAAACAGAATATTTCATGACTTTGGTCAAAAGTCGGAAATCACAGAATGCTTTGGTCAAAAAATGACAACTCACAGAATACTTCAGTCAAGCAATTTTGAAACACAAGTAGCTTCGGTCAAAACTTGGAAGACAAACAACTTCGGTAAAAGAAGTTCTCATGTCACGGAAAACTTCGGTTATAAAACACAAAAGTCACTAATTGGACCAAAAAAAAAAAGAAAAATAGAGATTTCCTTTCTGGTGGACCGAACACCACAGAATGCTTCAAAAGAAGAGACCGAACGTAACAAAATTCGACAGATATTGGTCTCACCACAACACATTCATTGTCTAAAAAAAATTTTTCGAACAAGAATTTCAAACAAAAGGACCGAACGTATTAGTAAAAGTTTGCTGAAGCGAACATCAACAACTTGAAAAGAAAACAAAATTTCATAGAGAGGCTGTGTTGTGGGCGTGATTCACGAAACTCCGTAGAGCGGCTAAGTAAGTTAAATACAATAGAAATTGAACCCACGTTAACAGCAAATCTCACAGAACAGAATGCTTCAAGGATGCAAAGTTATTGAAACAAAATAATATTCTAATATTGGTCCAACGTTTTTTCAGTGCTTCGAGAGTCAGTGTATGATTGAGAGATAAAATAGAATGACGACCGAACACCAATCAAAGACCGGGAAAACAAAATGAGATAAACTGAACCACGACCGAACACTAATGAACTTTAAGAAGATCGTCTTAAGAGTGTTGTTAAAATAAAGATGCAGCAAAAGTGTTCGGACAAAATAGATTAGAAAGCACCAATCAAGCAGTGTTCAGTAACAACAAAAAAATAAATAACAGAACCTGGTCTCAAGTTGGAGCGTCAATCCTTGGAATGCTCGGCACAAATCAGTTTAGGTTCGAGCCCAACGAATTCACGTCGTGTCCTTAAGACGATCTTTGCCCGCTTATACCAGTACCAAGCGTATATGGCTAGTCGCCTCTCAGGATAGAACGAACCTCGTCTCTCACTCGCGGTACTATAAGAAAAGACCTTCGAACTCAACCGTATAGTTGAATGATACCGCACACATGCAAGACCAACCAGAATGAATGACTCATTGACCAGACTAAAATGATCCGGTTTATGTCCGAATATGCATGATGAAAAATGGCGCCTGTTGGTCGAAAGAACACAACTGATCGAAAATGAAATGACATGAACGAAGAGTCACATTGTTCTATGAAGGAGCTGCTGCTGCTGAAGTGCATTTCTCATTCACAACTCTTGGGACACCAAGTCCCTAACAAGTATGACCACTTCGTTGATGAACTGCTCTATGTCCGACCTATCAACGTCGGCCATCTTGGTTTTCTTTACGGCAACGATGCGGTTGTTGGGTAAGATTCCTTTCTACACCGTGCCGAAGCCGCCACGGCCGAGATCCTCTCTTCGTCGTAGTTGTTGGTCGCCGACATGAGCTCTTCAGCGGTGAAAATCCTGGTTGAATCCACATCGCCCTCCGTCGAAGCAAGCCGGATAATCCCTCCCTCCCAAACACACTGAACAATTATTGGAGATACACAGGTGTGCACTCTTGCCGGTGGGTTTAAAAGAATACTGTCAGGGTGGGAATTCGAATTAGAATGTTGAGCAAGGTAGATAAACACGCTTCATTAGTTGAGCAATTTTTTTTTTCAAACTCCTAATTTTATAGTCAAATTAGTTTGTTACAATTCATGCTTATTCATTTACGTAACTTTTACTATTGCGGGAGGACGTGGGCCACAGGGCGAAGGCTTGTGTGCGCCCTTGCCCGTAGTTGTCGCGACCCTCACCAACCACTTGTGGGGGCAGTTTTTGAGCAAGGACCACGACCCTCGCCAGTTGCTAGCAAGGGCTTTGCGGTCCTCGCCTATGGCCGGCAAGCATTCTGCGGCCCTTGTTCGTGGACAGTAACCCTTGCCAACCCTTAACAGTAAAATTGAAAAAAAAAGGAGGAAAAGAAAACAAAACTAATAATAAGAAATTCGAAAAATCATTAAAAATTATATAATAGACTTTATTGGTATCAATATGGAAATATTTAGAATTGAATCAATTCTATAGCCCCTTCAGCCTTTCCCGTAACACTTCTATCTGTGATTGAACAATCGCCAGCACCTAGCGGGATGATGGCATTAATGGTCATTCAACGCTTCAAAAAAAGCATATCGTGTACATTAGTTCAGATCCATTATGTGTCTTATATATGTAATCTCCATTCGATTAATGGTTTAGATTCTTTCGTTAGACTAGCGTAGTCGTCATAGCACAGGTCGAGATTTTCAGATTCAAACATGGACTGCAAACCCAAGATTTCGTTTGGTTATGGTCTCCATTTTTCTCTAGTCGAATGAGATGGGTTTAATTTGATTTAAGTCAAGATTAAAACGGGCTCTCCGCAGACTAGCAGAGAAATGGTATAAAGAGCGACGGAAAGAGGCAATTCCCGTTGAGGTTATCATCCACATGCTGATGCTGCTGTGCATGGAAAGGACGGTGTCACGTGGGATTGATCAGGGGCGTTCTGCATCCAATTAGAATGATGAGAAAGTTAAGAAGCTTTGGTTACTTGTGTATCTGAGTTTGTAGCCCCTTTTTCGGATTTAAAGGGGTCGTAAATCTCGTAGAGAAGGAATGGAAAACCGGAGTTGGAAACTTTCTTTTCCAACAGATGCCTTGTGGAAGTAGATCGACGGGTCAAAGGCCTGATATGGTTGACGAAATGTAACGCCATCTTTGGACGTAGGTCACATAGACAAACTATATGAGTCCTTGCGTAGTCTGGTTTAGCTGTTTATCTTCATTCTTACAAGAACAGCGATGGATGAGTAATTGAGTATAGTCAGTCCGGTAAACTCTTGAAGCCAGTTCCCGAGGAATTAGAGAGGACGGATTTTGATTCGAGAATGAAAGGAAAGTCTGCAAGAAAAGCGAGCTAAGCCAGAGTTTAATTTCATGAGAGATGTTATTGCTCTAGGTTATATTGCCGTCGATGCAATATCAAACAAAGACAGAGATTGAGCTTGATTTTGCGCAGAAGGAACAACTAAAAACCCAAGAAGCAAAGACAGAAAACAGAAATGCTCGAATCTTTACTCCTGACAAGGAGCTGGATGACTGATAAATGCTCAATGCCCAGGATATCCCAGACCCTTCACTCTCTATTGAAGACGATTCAATCTCTGCGCTCTCCAACGGATCTTCATCAGTACATTTCATGCTCATGTCGGTTTGGTTACAACATAGCTGAGACTCGAGTAAAAGCTCAGTTTTCACTGAATCCTCAGGTAACTACAGTTTTAATTACAGAAGTCAGTTAATTCAGATGCCACCAGAAGTTAATTCAGATGCCACCAGAAACCATCATGTACAGCTTCCATTTCAGTGCCATGCAGCTTATGATTGCTACTTCATAGTTTCGGATCAGAATCCCTAAAAAATCACTACTGTAATGCGGCATTAGAAATTCTACTGCACAAAAGGATATCTAGCAACATAATATTCTCTCACGCGAGACGCCCCATCTCTGGCAAGAATCCCCTTCAGGTCCCCGATTATTCGAGCCAACCATATCTCCAGGTTTCTTTGGATTTCCTTGAAGTGGTTCCTTATTGAGTCCATGGACCGTCTCGTGGTCAGCTTGGCATGGCCCCCGAGCTCCTCCTCGTAGTAGCTTTTCCCAACTTCAGCATGTAGTGCTGTCAGTTTTTGTCCTGTCTCAGCTGCACGCTGTTGGAGCCGGAATGCTTCTAGCAAGAACTCGGTCTGCCTTTGTGTCCTAAACTCTGAGTTCAATGTCGGTTCGCAAGGATCGCTATCTTGCTGTGGCACATGGACAAAAGGTATCTACTTCAGCTACCTACTCCCACATGATACAGTGCTTTTTTCCGATAAAATAATTATTGAACTGCATTGGGTATTAGTCACGGTAAAGTATACTCTATTGAAGTCGGTAACTCACTAACAGAAAGAAGTCAGATTTGGTGTCACAAACAAACTATGTTGGTTCATAAAATTCTTCCTCTCTAGGGGCCAAAATGTAGATTTTGAAGGTACTAATGCCTCCCAGGAATAATCACACTCAAGACAGCTGTCGTGTGATCAACCTAAAAACTAGCAGAGGAATGTCGGACCACAATCATAAAATAGACTTGGAATGCCTCATTACGTCTACTAGGCCACTACTCTGTTAGCATTTATGAACACAACTTAGAAGGCAAGTAAATCACATTCAATGCAATAAGATACCCAATATTGGCTCGAGTAGGAGTGACATGTTACCCTAATAATGCAGCAAGATCCAATATAAAATCTTGAGTTAAGCCCCGCGTTGCATTTTTTACTCACACTTTCTCATTTGCATCTATGGTTCATTGTTATTTTCTCCGTATCTTAAGTCACCAACTGTAAATGCGCTGTTGCTTCACTTATGTTGACCATGCGCAACAAAACTAGCAGGTAGCATGCATCTCCAAATAGCAAGCGGCTCAAAAAGAATGCAAGCAACGAAATGAACTTAAATAGCCAATACCATCTTTCTGCACAGATCATCAATCTTTCCTGCTAGAGCTTGATATCTTTTAGCCTGCTTCCTCATTAGCGAAGGTACCTTCAAAGGATCAACATCCCCAACCTTTTCAAAAGTCAACAATTCTTGTTCAAGTAACTTCAATTTAGAAGAGACACCAACCCCTTCACCGTTCAGTTTCCAAGGAGACTCCCTTCTGAGCAGGAAACAAAGTGCCTCCGATCAGTAGCAAGAAAATAGCATTATGTAAAGGGTCAAAGGAAGCATATAAACCATCGGCAGATACCTCGTCACATAATGCTTCGAATGACGTAATGACTCGAGGGATTCATACTTTACATCCTGCCCATAAATAAGGCAAGTAAGATATTGACATCCGCACATTAGGAATTCCAGGGTGTATAATGCCATATGAGAAACGAGCACAACAAATTCGTTGGTGAAACGTTTGTATAATGCTGAGAAGTTGTCTAAATCTAATTGCTTCATGTTTCAGTCTTCTGCACTTGGCAAAGTATCATTTATCCGCCGTTAGTGCACCTAATTAACATTTCAATCTTCCATGCAAATCAAAATCTGAGCAAAGCTAAATGAACCTCTGAGTCGGGCTTTTTTAAGAGCCCATCAAAATGACAGCCAGTCTGATCAACCATGTTCAAGCTATATGCCAGTACTTAGCAACTGTATGCTCCATCAAGTTCCAAATTTCAACCAAAAAGAATTTTCGAGTGGAATATTAGAGTCAACAAATGAGATTGCTGAATATAAGTTCTCTAATCTCACTTCCTCGTATCTTTAGAGAAGGAAGTCTTCACCAGAAATACCAGATCACCCCATTTCTAATACCCAATAGTTCTCTCAGAAGCTTCATTCCATAGTAGAAATATAATGTCACATGACCGAGCTTCACATTACCAAATGTTCAAGAAGCTCAGGAAGCATATTATCAGAACCATACATTATATCAAGCTTGATCTTATGACATGGGTTAGTTATCCTACCAACCAAATCAAGTATCAATACAAGCAACTGATATTAGAATAATAATCTTACAAGATCTGATGAACCATCAAAAGTTGTCCCCGTAGGTTCATTAATTACACAAGTGGCAGGAAGAATCAATATGTTTGCTCTGCTTTCACAGCAGCTTGGTTGCCCTCACAATGTACACGACATATCAGCATCTCCTCATACAGTTACATCCTTTTGACCTTTTCCTTTCTATCATCGGCATTATGGCTCTAAACTGATATCGGCTGAGACTAATTGCTGAAGGAGCTCACATTCCTTTAGAATACATGTTTGGCGTGACCATTATATACATACTGTTGATGTAGATAGATGATCTTCTCATACATCCTTATCTATGGGATAAGGATGGTCCCCGGCCAAATAAAGAAAGTGCCACTGGGAATGGAGAACAAGGAAATGGGCCAAACTATCCAGGGAAATTAATGAAACCAACTAACCCAGAATATAAAATGTCTCTTCTGATGAATAAAACCAAAATATCGGATAACTAAAGGAGGAATTAAACAAACCGGAAGAGGTTGACATGAGAAAGATATTCATCCACCAAACTTAATAAGCACTGAGTCATTCGATTTCACAACTTGCACTCATGCTACTAAATACTTTTCACTAGGACTGCAGCTTAAAGGCATTATCTAATAGGAGAGCCCATTTATCAACTTTTCCCTGTTTGTATTGGTTATGAAGATTCCTATATAAAGGTAAAGAAATTCTACGGACAGTGTAAATCCGTACACAAATCAGAGCTTCTTGCAACACAGAAAGACTAGACTCCACATTGTTTCACAGGGAAAAAAGATGAAGAGTCCAGTACAATACACAGAAATCCCGGAGCAAAAGCGAAAGAGAGAACACTGAACTGGCACTTAAACAAGTTATAGTCATCAGAAAGTAGTTCACTTTCTACTTGAAACTTTAAGAAAGATTAATCTTGAAAAACAAAAAAAGGGCAAAAAGGAGAATATCACGAAAAGTTATAATGAAAAATGAAGCCCACAAACCGCAACTTCCCCCGAACTTTCCCCACTATCATAATCACTCAAAAACTCATGAAAAAGCTTTTGCATTCCAATGATCGAAATCAGCACACGTGCTCCCAGTAAGAGATTGTGCAAAAATTTGTGGGCATTCGTAAACAACATTGCAAAAACAAATCCAAAAAGCAGATGGAAAAAGCAAAAAGGGTACCTGCCAAACACTGGCTTTCTCAGCCCAGAACTTGGAAGCCGACCCCAAATACTCAGAGCTAAACCCATTCCCAGTCTGCTCTTCTTGGTGCCGGTTCAAGTATTGACACTGATGATGGTGATGATGTTGTTGCTGACCATAATCATACTCACTCGTTTCCTCCACCTCATCATGACCACCATTTCTGTCACTCTCTTCTCCAAACTCATCCCTCCTCGACATGAACCCAATCATCTCATCCCTCTCCCCAACCTCCCTCTCCAGCTCCTCAACCCTAGCCTTGTACTCCGCTTCGACCCTCTCGTTATCCTCCATCCTCGCCCTCAAGTGAGCCATTTCCTCGTTGGCCTCGTCCAGTTGCTGCATCAGCCTCCTCTCCTCCTCCTGCCACGCGTGCCTGTGGCTGGCGAAGATCTCCACCACCCTCGCGTTAGCCTTCGAGTCCTCCTTCCTCCTCGATCTCATCTGCCACAGCTGGTCCTCGGCTTGGAGGAGCCTAAAGGAGAGGTCTTTGACCTGGGTCTGGAGGTTAGGTAAAAGGGTCAGTGAGTTCTTGGGCAAATGCGCCAAGAACAAAGAGAAGCCGAGACCCAAGTAGGTGGAGAGAGAGAAGCTCCCGTCCTCGTTCTCGTTCCTGCTGTCTGGTTCTTGCTCTGGCGGGCGTTCTTGTTCCTCTAGTCCTTGTTCTTGTTCATGTGTTGCCATTACTGGGACATGAAACTGAGGGGAAGTGGGAGTGTGAGTGAGTGGGCGCATGGAGTTTGGAAAGAGCGAGTGATGATGATATTTTTGTTGGGTTTTCTTTTGCACCATTTGGATTTTGATGGACCAATAATGATGCAGCGGCACACTTTTTTTGGTTGTCTTCTTCTTCTTCTTTTTGGAGATTTGCTTCGTCAAATTATGATTTTACAAAAGATCGGGTCCTGTGAGCATTGCGGATTTACTTGGACAGGGAACGAACCAACGGTCCTTTTCAGACATTATGATTCGGACAGAGAGCCGGTGGACAGCTTAAAAATGAGTAATTTTCAGGATTTTAATTATTTTTGTCGGCCCGTTGACTTCGCAATTATCATCTGCGCTTGCAAATTTCTTTTTGCAAGCGCCGCTCTTTTGTGATTTTGGTTCCCGTCTCATTGCTTGTGATCCACACGATTGACAGATGGAACCTCTTCTTTTCCATACTGGATAATTAATCAGGATTTTGTCCCCATGATTTTATGGGGTAATTATACAAAAAAAATGCATGATCTTTCATCATTAAGACACATTTAGATGATCTTTCAAGCGTAATCATCGCTTTTTTTATGGCCACTGTGAAAAAAACGAAGAAGAATTTTTAGTATTTTATCTATAACCAAAAAAAAGTCTGAACCTTTACTCAAAAGGTCCTATTTTTGGAAAGATAATTTTAAGTGCTTATTTTAGGAAGTGAACACAATTTCGATGCTTGTCTAGAGAACATAATGTAATTTCGGTGCTAAGTAGTGATCGTGAAATTGAATTAAGATAAAATCGTCTTAGGTTGATTATGTGTTGATACTAGTCACTATAAGTATCAACTCAAAGAAAGTTCCACTTAAAAAAAAACACTAAAACTTTCCAAATCAGTAAATTCCCATAGTTTTGGACCATAAGTGGAATCCATTTCCAGATCACTGTAGAACCACCGGACTTGAGATAAAATAAAGTTAAGAAAAAAGGGGAGCTTTGCTGGTCCTAGGCTTTTCCATACGGAAAGCCAGTTCAAACAATTTCTGCATCTCTATGATCAGCTCTCAATCAAAAAGAAAACAAGGGGAACTGACACAGTGACAGTGCTCATGTAGCAGTAGTTCAAGAAAGACTAAAACCATGGAAAAGGAGATAGCATTGCTGTGAACATTTTAGGATGAAACCATTGCAATGCCCTTTTCAAATTCTGTATGTTTCTGAGCAACCCCTCTTGCAGAACTTGTCCCTTTTCAGGCCATGGTGAAACCTTGAAAGGCCAAGTCTTTTTCGCTCAGATAATGACAGATTAAAGTTGAAAATTATGGCACGGAAAAGAGAAGAAAAAAGAACAATGCGAAAACTGCACAGATGCTGCCGTGGATTTAAAAACAGGTTGGGAAACGCAAGGACCGTCTCAAATTCCAAGAGAGTTTTAATAGGCAGCGGTCTTTCTCGTCTTCACTTGAGCTACATGGACCACCTTCGTTGATAGTTGATACTCAGAAAATGACTGCACTTGCCACCATGGCAGGCCACCGGTGGCTGCAAGGGAGTGAGGGCCAAATGCTTGTTTCGAGCCACTTCACCTTGGGCTAATTCAATCGTAATTATCTATCAAGGTGGTTCAGTAAATCTCACATCGTGGATGCAGCTCTGATTTATAAGTCCGACTTTGGACGAGGAGTTTTTTGGCAAAGAAGGATGCCGAGGATTTATTAGGGCAACGCGATAACTTTTTTAAGGCGTGATATTAAAGATTTGATCGAAGGCAGTGAACGACAAGCTAGGCTTTCAAAATTGCATGATAATTCATGCATTATATGAGCGCAAAAGCTCAATGAGAATTCATCAGCTCAGAACCATTGAAAATACTTTTGAGCCGGCTCATTTGTAAATGTCCTTGTTAATCACATGCGGGAACATGGGCAGTAGCCCCCGGCCCTACTCGTTGCCCTTCTGCCTTCGTTGTTGATCGGAAGCAATGGCGGATCAAGGAGGCTGACAAGGATTGTCGTTCCTCTTGGCCGTTCGGTGCAATCTTAACCTATGAACTCATACATAATGTTTTCATATTTCGTGCCACGAGCTACACACAGGTGAATCTATTTTATCTCGTGCACTACTGATTTAGGGATTATGAAGTCTCGAACCTTGGTAAAAAGCTTGTGTAATTACAAAGAAAGTTTGGCGCCGTGGTAGAGGAGAAAACAATAAGATGGACTATAATATCATAATAAGAATGATGGACTAGACTATCTTCATTCATAATATTGCAATATAGTTTCCAACTATACCTCGGCAATTTGAGTCTTGACCATTTCCAAAATGCCAAATGAAGTCTGACGTACAAAGTAGGGAAGCCAGCCAGAGATGTCCTTTCTTCAACTCCCCATTCGTAGTTCCTTTTCTTCTTTCTTTTGCCAATTGGGTGCCATTTGTGGTCCATCGAAGAAAATATCGAATAGAATGAAGAAATTCGTATTTAAGATGAAGCTTGTATTGTAACAATTTGAAATGTTGGAAGAGGAATTGTGATTATTGATGTATTACTGTCGTTGTGTTTTTCACTTTTGTATCATCTCATATCGTTGTTCAAAACGGCATGACTTTTCGTCAACTGGTTAAGGTTGTATTTGGTTCGGCTTTAAAAATGAATTTTGGAGAAATGTTGAAAGTTAGTAGAATTTGTTTTCAGTTTTTAACATTCTCAAGACCAATTTTCACCTAAAAAATCTTTAAGAATGATTGTTAAATATCTCGTATTTTCTCTCACAAAAACTCTTGAGAAAACTGAACCAACCGCACCCCTAAATGCTTTGCTTATGTCGGTCGGACGAGTCAAGTGTGCACTGCGGTCTTGCTCCCCTCTTTATACTCTTCGTGGATCGCATCATGTTTTGTTCGGGCCAGCATCTTGGGCCCTGAGCTTGGGCCAAGGGGCCTCGAAATGGGCCCCGAAACGTCCATGTCCAAAGTCACACTCCCAACCGGGTAGCAAGATCGTCCGGTTCGAACTGTGAAAAGCGTGTTTGTGGCTTTCATGGCTTTCTCTCTCCTGGGCCGTCCATAAATGAATCCGTCGATCTCGCCCTTCGAAATGAAAGACAAAAAAATAAACAAATAAAAAATTAATCAGGTTCTTCTTCTTCTTCCTTGGCTGCTTCTTCTTCTTCTTCTTCTTCCCCAAATTCAAAGTTTCAAAATGTCAGAGAGTGAGTTCAAAGCCTCCCAGTCGCAGCGGAGCTTTTTGCCTTTACTAGCGAATTAGGAAACTTTGTCTCACTTCAGGTTCGTGCAAGGCCGATTGAGGCATCCCAGAATTCGGACGATCTTTAAAACTCGGAACTTGAATTTGTATGGTGCTTTTTCCTTCGAGCATTTCTGGCAATGCGCGTCGTCGTTGGTCTAAGTCGGGCCCGTTCGGTGCTGTGTTAAGGGCTTTCCTAGGTTGGGGAGTTTAAAATTCTGAGCTCGCGCTTTTACTTTTCTGATTGCCAGTGTTGGGCGGTACAGAATGGATTTCGATCGTTGTTTATCTATTTTACTTTTTTTGTGTGTGTGTGTATCACTGTTGATAGTTGAACGCCGATGAATGCATTGTTTGATCTTCATTGAAGAAGTTTCTTCTTTTGCCGCGTGTGAAATGGCAGGTGGGTTTGTGAATGCGATAGAAGTGGTTGGCAGAAATGTCCCTCCTTAGTAGATTCTTCTACAAAAGGCCCCCAGATGGGTTGCTCGAATTTGTTGACCGGGTTTATGGTAACACCCCTCCTTGCCTAACTTTAGTTCTCAACTGCCGCTTCCCCTTCTTTTCTCGTGCAGCTATTTGAATTCCTAAAATGTTCATGCAGTTTTCGATTCCTGCTTTTCGACGGAGGTATTGCCGGATGAAACGTACCAAGTCTACCTGCATGAGATCTTGGCTGAGTTACGTGAAGAGTTTCCAGACTCGGCACTTCTCGCTTTCAATTTCCGTGAAGGCGAGAAACGCAGCCAGTTCGCCGAAACTCTGTGCGACTATGACGTCACTGTCATGGATTATCCGCGCCAGTACGAGGGTTGTCCCCTCTTACCTTTGTCATTGATTCAACATTTTCTTCGTGTCTGCGAGAGCTGGCTCTTGGTTGGGAACCAGCAGAACATCATTCTACTGCACTGCGAGAGAGGAGGTTGGCCACTCTTGGCATTCGTGCTGGCAGCTTTCTTGATTTTCAGAAAATTGTATGGTGGAGAACGGAGAACACTCGAAATTGTTCACCGAGAGGCTCCTAAAGGATTTTTGCAGCTCCTCTCGCCATTGAATCCGTTGCCTTCGCAACTTCGGTACCTTCAGTATATAGCAAGGAGGAATATGTCTCCTGAGTGGCCACCTCCAGAGCGAGCACTTTCTTTGGATTGTATAATCTTGAGAGCCATTCCAAGCTTTGATTCGCAGAATGGTTGCAGGCCACTTATCCGTATATTTGGCAGGAATCTCCTAAGTAGAGGGGGCCTCTCGACGCACATGCTATTTTCCATGTCCAAGACGAAAAAGGCCCTTCGACATTATCGACAGGCAAGATTTCTTCCGACCACATTTTTCAACTTTCTGTTCGACTGTCATTTGGAAGTAAAACACGCATGTGTTTCCTGAAATTAAACAGGGAGAGCTCTTAATGTAAATGTCTTCCAAAACTGGCTTGTTTTTGGAGGCAGATATAGAAGATTTATCAGAAGAGTAGCTAGTTTAGCAAGCTAAGTCCACTTTTATCTTTCCTACTCATGTCATTGAAATGGGAAAAATGTCCTTAGAGTGGTTACAAGAGCTCTTTTGACAAGGAGATTAGGTGCTAATAGATGAACTATTGCAGGGGGACTGTGATGTCATCAAAATTGACATTCAATGTCTGGTGCAAGGCGATGTGGTCCTGGAGTGCCTCCACTTGGACTTGGACTCAGAAAGGGAAGTAATGATGTTCCGGATAATGTTCAATACTGCATTCATCCGATCAAACATACTGATGCTGAACTCTGAGAACTTGGACATTCTTTGGAATTCAAAAGAGCGGTATCCAAAAGGGTACCGTGCAGAGGTGAATATTTATACACGCAATTCCTTGCTAGAATGGTAAAAGTGAAGTGCAAGTGTTAGAGAAGGCCAAAGAATAAGATTTTCCATGACCAGACAAATTGCTGATTATCCCTTTCGCAGATTGATTTATTATAGAATTGTGCCTATGTTCTCTCGATGGTCTCTCAAACCTTTGAATTGACTTTTCTCATTAGGTATTGTTTGGGGATGTTGAGAATGTCTCTCCACCGAGAGCTCCGATCACTGTCTTGAATGGAGAGGGAAAAGGAGGATTGCCCTTAGAAGCTTTCTCCAGGGTTCAGGAAATTTTCAGTGGTGTTGAATGGGTCGACAACAATGATGATGCTGCACTTTGGTTGCTCAAACAACTTTCAGTCTTGACTGATGTGAAAGAACTGTCTCGGCTACAAAACAAAGGGAGTTTGTACACTTCACCCGCTGATTCCGAGGATGAAAATAATACTTCCAGTGCAGCAGATAGTTCGGATGAAGCATTCGAATTTTACCCAAAGCAGTCAACAGATCCAAGAAATCCTTTGATGCAAACAAATTTTGATGGCGATGATGTGCTTGATGCAAAATTGACTTCAGAACTCGTGGATCAAGAATCAGATACAGTTGACCCTCCACCTATGGATCAGCAACCATGCCTTGCAGACGGAACGGCTCAAACTCACTTGCTTGAGTTAACCTCGTCTATGCCACCTCGTGTCTCTGATTGTCTACCCCAACCCCCAGTATTGCTAGCAGAACCGTCGCTGCTGCCACCACCACCTCCTTCTCCTCTTGTGCGATCTTCCGATCAACCACCAGCTCCCCCTTCACTTCCCTCCAGTGATGCTTTTAAGGCGCCACCTCTGCCTCCACCACCACCTCCCCCTTTACCTCTTTCCAATAACATAGCTAAAGGGCCACATACCCCACCCCCGCCCCCACCCCCACCCCCGCATAACAGTCACCAAAAAAATTCATCAATGCTAACTTTGACTGTTGACGGAGCTGCATTGCCATCAAAAGGTCCACCTCATGCCCCATCTTCTCCTTCTAATTCTATGCCATCCACTAGTATCCCGCCGCCGCCGCTGCCGCCGCCGCCTCCCCCACCTCCAACATCTAAACTCTCTCCACCATGTGCTCCACCACCACCTCCACCATTTTCATCTAGATCAAGACAATTATCTGCAATGGCGCCACCTCCACCTCCGCCGCCGCCTCCACCATCCCAATCTGCTTCATCTAAAGGATCTCCCCTTCCTCCTCCTCCTCCTCCTCCACCTCCTTCCTTCACATCCTTCTCGAGTCAATCTCCCCTGCCTAATCCAATGCAATCACCACCGTTACCACTGCCACCGCCACCGCCTCCTCCACCTCCAACCTTTGGCTCTAAAGGTCCTCTTCTCACACCACCAACTTCCTCGCTTTCCTCTGCACATAACCAAACATCTTTAGGGCTGTCACCTTCATTTGCAGACTCTGGAACTTTTAAGTTGCAGGGACCACCGCGGCCACCACCTCCTCCGCCTCCCCCAGTATTATCGCATTTAAAGTCTACCACTGGAGGTGCTGTTCTTGGAGAATCTGCTTCACCTTCCACAGTAAATACTAATTCCACCGTAAACCTTTGCAAGCCACCTCCACCGCCGCCACCACCTCCTTCAGGCCCTGGACGGCCAGCTTTATCTCCATTACCTACAGCTCTAAAGCCTCCTGGTGCACCTCCTCCACCGCCGCCACCACCTCCTTCAGGCTCTGGACGGCCAGCTTTATCCCCATCACCTACAGCTCTAAAGCCTCACGGTGCACCTCCTCCACCGCCACCACCACCTCCTTCAGGTCCTGGACGGCCAGGTCTGTCTCCATCACCACCAGCTCGAAATCCTCCCTCCGCACCACCTCCACCGCCAGCCTTAAAGCCTCCCGGTGCACCACCTCCACCACTGGCTCCAAACCCTCCTGGTCCACCGCCATTTCCAGGATCTAAGGGGACGAATGTAGTGCCACCACCTCTGCCGTCAAGTGGAAGGGGAAGAACTCTAGGGTCAATGAATCAAGGGAGGGGTCGATCTGCTGGTGGGGCTTCTATCCCACCTAAAAAATCCTCTTTAAAACCTCTGCACTGGGTAAAAGTAACACGTGCAATGCAAGGAAGTTTATGGGCTGATTCTCAGAAGCAGGAAAATCAATCAAGGTTTGTTGATACTCAATGTCGGATATATTGCTATATTGTCACCGTTGAAGCTTCTTTTAGATGCTATCAGTACTCTCTGCACTTCTTGTTATTTGAGAAGTGTCAAAGTTTATTCAATAATAGGCTTCTTGTCACAATTAATATTTGACAGGGCCCCTGAAATAGACATATCAGAACTCGAGAGTCTCTTCTCAGCAGCTACTTCGGATGGAACTGGGAGTAACAAAGCTGGTGGTCGGCGTTCTAACATCAATAAACCCGAGAAAGTGCAATTGGTGAGATACGCACTTTGTTTCCTACTTGTGTTTGGCTTTTTCTAACTGTAGTCCTTGTAACAGAAGCAGTAATTGATTGGGGATGGTAGTAGTAACTGGTAGGATGTCACTGCATATTACAAGCATGTTTTCTAGGTAAAATATTAGTCTGGGAGTCACATGAGTATTCTCAACCAAACAAGTGAATTTTGAAGAACACTAGAAGCAGTAAAACTGTTTCATGTGCAATAGCCACGAGAGATTGGCTTCTAGATTACCTTTCTCATCGAGCTAAAAGAAAGCCACTTATTGTTATGAGTCTTTTTTATCGTTTTTCTTATTTGGTAAGACAATTATGATTGCCTTCCTTGTATTATTCGTGGAGATTATCAAGGATCAGATGGCCATGCTTTTCCGTAATTCAAATTTTTTATTGTCAAGAATAATTTGGTTTGACTTCCAAATGCCAGGTTGACTTGCGTAGAGCATATAATTGCGAAATAATGCTCTCAAAGATAAAAATTCCTCTGCCAGATATGCTGGTAAGTTGTCTTTGTTCCAATTGCATTTCTGTGGAATCCTTCCTGTTTTTATTTGTTATGCAAACAAGTTGGTATTGCTTCTCGAGTACATAGAAGAATCTGGATATCCCATTTGGTTTGACTTTCTGCAGCCACTCAACTTTCATGCTTCTTTTGAACTTTTTTCTTTTTACTCTCTTTTTGTCATGTGGTGCATATCTGTAGCCTTTGTTCAAATTTGAAAGAGGATGGGGTACAGTGTTCTTCCTCCCAACTCCAGGATGTGGCTTTATATTGGATTGTTTAATTCCAGTAGACTACGGAAATGACTGGGCATAAATCCATGTTATTAGACCATTGCAAGGAAAGTTATTATGGCTTCCAAGTTAGTTTATGGGTCTTCTTTAATGAGAAAATGCACATTGATGCTACCTTTTTGTCCTATATTAGCTACGTAGATCAACGAGGTTCTAGCTGGGGAGTTGGGATCTTGTTGTCTTTTGCAACTTTGCCAAAGCATGGCAATCTTTAAAAGAGGATGGGGTACAGTATTTGTTCAAATTTAAAAGAGGACTGTGACAAGGATGTGGCTTTGTTTTGGATTGTTTAATTCAAGTAGACTACAGAAATGCATTAATCCATGTTATCAAACAATTGCAGGCAAAGTTATTAAGGCTTCCAAGTTAGTTTATGGTAATAAAATGCACATTAATGCTACCTTTTTCTAATTTATTAGCTATGTAGATCAAATAGGTTCTAGCCGGGGAGTTGGGATCTTGTTGTCCTAAGAACCTTGCCAAAGCATGGTTGATCTTTGGGAATGTACCTCTTTTCACGTGAAAATGAGATAAGAAGGAGTAGAGAATAATTTTATAATTTCCTATCTCCTGGATGCTTCCATTACTGTATAAACTCCTTTGCTTTACACTACTTGATTATATCGTCTATTTT
This sequence comes from Melaleuca alternifolia, assembly GCA_019926035.1. Classification (NCBI taxonomy): domain Eukaryota; kingdom Viridiplantae; phylum Streptophyta; class Magnoliopsida; order Myrtales; family Myrtaceae; genus Melaleuca; species Melaleuca alternifolia. Next base: position 610,326 of record JAGKPW010000079.1, read on the forward strand.
GGTTACAGTTTAATTTGTTATCATTATGAAGTTCAAGAAACATGTTAGGTTTTTCTCCACCCCTTAGTTTGACATGACTGTTAATATTCACTGGATATCTACGTATCTTGATTCCCAAGAGTTATTGTGATTTATGGTTACTAGTTGTTGCATGGCCATCTCTACCAAAAAATTGAGCTATTAGGAAATTGATGCACAAAATGTATTGGACATATTATTTAGCATTAGTTAAGTGGATGGGTATAGGTATCATATCATGGCCCTGAGCTCTCTTTATTCAGTGCTATGCATAGTATTAGCTATCCTCTCTATTAGAAAAGTTTGTGGGAAAAAGTGTGTTTTCCTAGAGACCACAAAAATTTCTTGCTGATCCCTGCATTAATCTAGGATATTTCTACATTGTTGAGGATAATGTAAATCTATATATTTGCACCAAAGCTGGCAAAAAAGCAACTTTAGTGATGGTGGACTGAAATATATCATCTTCTTTCTTGCCTTTTCTTCTTTAGGATGGTAGAACAATTATGTTGGTCGATCAAAGGAGTTTAAGAGTATATAATATTGGGGATTTGTGGATGTGATCCTACTAAATGCAATTTATTGGTCGACTAATATATTTTGCTAAGCATCGGATAGATTAAGTGTGACAAATGATCACTTTTATGCAGTAGAATATAGTTATTGCGTAATATCCATTCATGACTATTTTTAAGTCTGCATGGAGATGCAAACAAGCATGTTTACCTTTCTGCTTCATGCACTGTCCTATAAAGACAAAAATTAAGTGCGGACAGAAAGAGCCGCTATTATTTCCACTGTTTTTATGGCTCATGATTTGTATTATCTTATCATCTACCTTCATCTATTTTAAAAGCAATTGCCTTTGAAAAGTTGACTCGTGTGTTGCTCACACTAAATAGTAATATTTTTTCCCAGAGTGCAGTTCTGGCTTTGGATTCTTCAGCTTTGGACATCGATCAGGTCGAAAATCTCATCAAGTTCTGTCCTACCAAGGAAGAAATGGAGACTTTAAAGGTATATTCCTGTGTTTCTCTCTCTCTCTCACACGCGCACGTGCGCACACCCTTACATGCATGTAGTACGTGCCTGTGCATGTATGCACTTGCTCAACCAATCACAAACCAATTTGTACTCATGCTATATCCTTGCTAGGCGTACTCTTTCTGTATATTTCTTTTCTTGTGGTGAGTGATACCTGCTTGGAGTGTCCTTAATGGTATAAGAAATTGTCTGAATTTTTCCTGGCTGTACCTTCCTGGTGGTACATATTTTCTTCTATCTTTTTCTTCTGTTGAAATGATTCTTCAATAACATGGTCCCCGGATTGATAGCCTGGAAGCCTTTCTTGAGAACATTTATACAGTCACATGTCCCTTTTATGTTTCTTCGGACTAGTAAAATGAAAAGCATCTAAAAGTAAATTCTTTTAGCTTGTTCACAAGAGTGGTGTAGTCAACATGTAATAGTTTCGTACTATGTGCTGATGAGAGCAAAAATTTACCTGAATGACAGTCATATGGAAGAATTCTTTAGAAATGGAATGGAATAGTTTCTGGCTATGTTAGATATGAAAGGGAATAGTAGGCTACTGTACCTGCCAAACTTTTTCTGCCAATCCTATGATTCTGATCTCATCTGTACTCAGATGCAATTACAACAAAGCACTCTCTTTCCTTGGGAATCTATCTAGAAAGTCAAGGTTCCTTGAAGGCTTCTTTTTTCACTTCAGAAGCAGCCTGGGAGTGTGTTGTTGCTTTGGATAATCTTTATAACAGAGGGAAAATACTGGTTAAGTAATATATATTTTTTTTTGCAAGATTAAAGAGGAGTATGTGAATCACCTAATTTTATGCTGGAATAGAAAGATTTGGGCTACAATTTTATGCAATTTTATGAGTAAATTGAGTGACTTCAGGCATGGTGCAACATGAACTTTGAGCTTGGGGAGGGATTATCTGCTCATGTGTTGAAAAATAGCAAATTTCTATGGTGATATCTTTCCTTGTTTTTCGCTCATTTGGAGAGGGGAACAAGAGGGCGTTTCAAGGAGTTGAATCCTCTGGGGTTTCTCTTAGGGATAATTGTTTTTACAGTCTTCACTTTTGTTATAGCAGGAGAGTTTGATCTCATACAACTTGTTGGTTGGAAATGCTAGATAGTCTTTTCGGTGCAATGTACAGTAGCTCGAGGTAGTCCTTACTGATCACACCAGTATATTTTAGTGTGTGTTTGGTTAAAGTTCTAATTATGTTAAATTGATAATTCTTGAAACTGTGTTTTCTCGACTGTTCTATTTTATGCAATATCTGTTGGATGCCTTTCTTTTACTAAAGTACTCTGCAACTGCTCCTCCTTTCCCAGAATTATGCTGGTGACAAGGGATCGCTAGGGAGGTGTGAACAGGTTTCTTTCGAACCACATGTCGAAAAGCTGTATTCTCTTCATTAGTTCATTTCTGATTGATGAAATTGGTTGTTGATGTTTCAGTTTTTCTTGGAACTGATGAAGGTTCCCCGCATAGAATCCAAATTACGAGTGTTTGCCTTCAGGATCACCTTTTCAAGTCAGGTTTGTATCCCATGCTTTAGTTGTAGTTGTTAATTTCCAGTTCCATCTCCTACCATTACGAAATATATTAGTGTTCACATTTTTCTGTTTCTAGGTGAATGACCTAAGGTCTAACCTCAGTACTATTAATGATGCTGCTGAAGAGGTAGAGTCTTTATCCTGCTTTATTCAATGCAATGAAAAACTCAATATACTTAACATCCATTATTATATGTCGACGTAGGTGAAAGAGTCAGTCAAACTACGTCAGATAATGCAAACCATTCTCACTCTGGGCAATGCATTGAACCAAGGAACTGCACGAGGTGACATATCATACTTTCTGACAGATTTAATTACTGCATGTCATAGTTGACATATATTGGTTCTCATATGACAGGTTCCGCTATTGGCTTCAAATTGGACAGCCTCCTTAAATTGTCTGATACTCGTGCAAGAAACAACAAGATGACTTTGATGCATTACCTATGCAAGGTAAACTATTGTGAAATTTTGTTAAGATTTCAAGATATTAATGGATTAGGTGGCTGTTACACATTCCAACCCCTGGAAGGAGGGAAATTGGACATGATTAAGAGTGAAATGAGAGTAGGTTGTACCTGAGGTTATAATGTCAGAGGAGTGTTGCTGAAACCCTTTTGCTATTGTATTCATGCAAAACTTCACAGTTGATGGAGGAAATGCATGAGATGAGAAATAAAGGACTGCCTCTTAAAACTGTACACGGACAAAATGGAAAATTACATCAAAGGAAATCTTTGTAATCTCCTGTAAGAAATTAATTCGATCAGAAAGTAAATCTCCACTCTCTCTCTCTCTCTCTCTCTGTGCTTATTGGTCAATCATTGTCTACTTGGAAGTGGTACAATAAGTATGGGGATTGATTTGGTAATGTATTATATGGTGATTGCATTCAAATATGCAAACTTATCAGACATCACGGCACATTGCAAGAGATGTCATGATTATTTCTTTGTGCAATGGCTTGAATTGCAAATTGTTGTCTAAATACTTCAAACTCAGTTAGTAAAGAAGGGTTTTGGGGGTGATTCCCTTATCACCACTGACAAGCCATCTTCTATAAGGAATGTGCTGTCATAAAGAAATATGAACGTGAGTTTCACCAGATGTGAAACTAGAGAAAATTCTTGGTTGGTCTCGCCTGCAAGAGACAAGTTGTCTTAATCTTATCGAAGACTGCATGCTGATTGTAATTGTTATTGGCATCCTTAGGCACATGAGTAGAGGGAACAAACTGTTTTGGCTACTTGGATCTTCCAATTAGCCTGTTTTCCAACTTATATATCGTGCAACTAGATGATCTCCGTTTATTGGATCATAACAAGAGCTTCACATGAAATGGTTCGTTACTATTGTTTAACGCTTACATCACCAATCTTTTGAACATTTTTGTCTTCAATACATAAAAGATTTGGCAATGCTATTGAATCAAAGTTTCTTTGGTTGGGTTATCTGGAGTATACTCATTGACAGAACTCTTCTGATAGTTTTAAGAATCAATAAATTATACTTAAAGTTTCCGGCTCTTTAATTTTGATTTTCCAGCTCTTTGCTTGTCCTTTAGTTGGTTCTTTTCTTGAACATGTATTCAAATGGCAGTCTGATGTGAATGTGAATTCTATGTTATTCCTCTTTTCTTCTCCAGCTTCTTGCTGAAAAATTGCCAGAATTGCTGGATTTTAGTAAGGATCTTGTTCATTTAGAAGCTGCTTCTAAGGTATCAACATACTACTTTGGATCTGCTCCTGCCTATTACTACTTGTTACTAGCCCTGCTTGACTTCATGTACTTTAGTTGTTGCGTTTTCAATCTGCTTATTAACTGTATGGCCAGATCCAATTGAAATCTTTGGCAGAGGAAATGCAAGCTGTGAGCAAAGGTCTAGAAAAGGTTGAGCAAGAGCTTGCTGCTTCTGAAAATGATGGTGCCATCTCTGCTGGCTTCCAGAAAGTGAGTTCTACTTTGTAAATCTTCTTAACTTGTGGATGGATCCACGCCAACACCTCCTTTTCCCCCTTGCAAATGATTTGACTTTCTTAAATTGTTTTTTGTCTTTTAACATCTTCCTTTGTTTTTCCTCATACGTGAGATTTTTGTCCATGTCCTATTTTTAACACTACTATGAAAGTACTCAAAAGAAACTGTTGAAATGCATGTCTCAATTATGTTAGAGAAGTCCCACATTGGAGAATTGGTTTAGTGGAGCGGTTAATATATCCTAGTTGGTCCACAGCTTATTGGCTTAAGCTTTTGAGTGAATGTAGATTCAATTGGATATATTAACAAGCTTGGACTTGAGCTCCTTTTTGGCGATCTCCCTAAGTGAACACTGATCACATAGTTTCACCAAAAAAAAAAACACTGAACACATAGTGATGAAGAATGTGAAATGTGGAGAGCTGCTGATTGATGATGTAGCTTTCTGAATAAAATAGGGGAATGTCTACTTTTGTCAACCGAGTAAAGTGCTGACATCACTCTTGGGTCTTATGCTGGTCTTGACAGAACTATTGCAGGCTGTATTTTCTCCTGTTCTTAGCTTCAATGAGATCAAATATTTTGTTTCAATTATTACAGGGAAAAATATTATTGTTGTCGCCAGTGAGTTTCTTTTTCTTCAAGCGTTTTTTGCTCAAGTTCTGGAATTTGAAGAGGTCCTCATTTGTTCCATGATTTGTCTGTCTATATGCCAATCTTAAATAGCTCCACCGGTTTAGTTACTATAATCACTTTTTGATTAATTGCATTTTATGTACAATCCCTGGCCTTTTTTTTTCTTACACGCCTATGGGATATTTCTTGTTTCAGGTGTTGAAGAGCTTTCTTGACACTGCTGAAGCTGAAGTGAGGTCACTCATCTCATTGTACGCTGAAGTGGTGAGTCCTCTTTGGGGGTTCAACTGAACTTTGACATGTGATATAGCTGTTGTTACATGAATCCACTATCTTGCAGGGCCGCAATGCCGATTCTCTGTGTCAATATTTTGGAGAGGATCCAGCTCGCTGTCCCTTTGAACAAGGTGCAATTTATTTTTACTATTTACTCATCCATATATTCAATTCATTATGGCCTAGTCAAATTATTCCTTTGACCATTTGCTTGCTTTTATACATTGCCTCACATCCTACTGAGACTACATGCATTTGTAATTTCATTTTTCACCAATAGGCTTCATGTTGGTATGTTTGTGTTTCTTTACAGTCCTACTATGACCGTCACTTATCAAATTCCATTTGAAAGAATCTAAATTGTCTGTTGGTCAACTAACTAGTGCTCTTTATCTGGGTTGTTTCATGCTGACTGACTCTGTCCTCTGTTCTGTGTATGGTAGTAGTGAGTTTTTTTTTTCTCTACTTGTGTTTGCAGTGACTCAAATCTTGGCCGTCTTCGTGAAGATGTTCAATAAGTCACGTGAGGAGAATGAAAGGCTGGCTGATGCAGAGAAAAAGAGACAAGAGAAAGAAGCTATGAAAGAAAAGGCTGCTGCTAATTTGACTGCAAGGAGATAAGGGGCTTGTCTAAAACAAGAGAAGCGATATTACAGATGTCTCCAAACGATCTCCTGATTTGACATGGTATACCAAACTGCCTCGCACACACCAAAGGTGGATTTGGGTGCAACTTAGTTATTGTGTGCCCAAAATTCTGGGTACATCCCTGGGGCTCCACTGCTGCATCAAAGCAAACTTCGGCAGGTGAGAGGCAGAAAACTTTTGCGAAAATATACTTTACTAGGGCGGGATGCAGCATTTTAACCCTGCTGTCGTGTCCGCTTTTCATCTTTAGTATGATGCTAACTGGGTGTCATGCTGAAATTTCTGTATAGCTCGTCAAAGTTCCATTTTGTAGGCAATGAATTTGGGTGACAATACGCAATGTTAATGCTATGCCAGAGGCAGAAGTAAGATTCATTTTGAATCCCGAAAACAAAAGATAGTAATTGCAGTTTCTGAGTTTCTTGGATGCATTCTATGCGTATTTGCATACTGGCGTATGCCAAAGGAGGGAATCACATCAACGGTCTTTTAGAGTGGTGATCGGTTCCTGAGTGAGCCGATGGAACCAGTGGCATAGCAAAAGAAACATATTAATTAGAAATAACAAAGAGGCCAAGCACAGCGGCTGAAGCACAGATTCAGATGCCAATGATCTCACACTAATAACACGATGGGATTAACTTGAGAATGATCTTGTCGCACCAACATGCCACTTGACCAATCTCAAGAGCATGAACTCAAAACATTTCTGCGCTTGCAACACACCGGAAAACAAGGGATTATTCGAAGCGAGGCTGTGGACTCTCTAATTCATGAGATTCAAATCACAACCAGTTGCATAGTTCAAGGATTATGAGCTCGGAAACTGCTGTCCGCAAAATGGAATTGGCCGAAAGCAGAGCAAGAGAGAGAGGCGTCGAGCGAGAGGGACACGAATGACTCAGGCAACAGGGTGCCATCCAAAGTCGAGCTAGAGTGTGACTAAGAGAGCCGTGACTGAGAGTTGATTGGGAGAGTGACTAAGGCATGGGCGTGAGCGAGCATAAGAGTTGTGAAGAATGCAGTTAGGGCTTGTGAAGGATTCTGGCGATTGTGTGGCATGCAACGCAATTGACTTGATAGTTATAAAGGATTAAGGGTGTGTTTGGTTGGGCATTTGGAAAGTTCATTCAGCCTTTAAAGCTTCTTTGGCCAAATTTTGGGTGTTTGGTTTAGCTTTCAAATGCTCATTTGCTCAAATACCAGCATTTGAAATGCCAAAAGCCTACTGTTGATTTGAAGGTGCTTTGGGCTTTCGACATTTTTGAAATGCTTTCAACCTATTTTAATGAATTTTTGTTAGCTACCCATTTTGGCTTCAAAATTTTATCAAAAATCCAAGTTTGCCCTGGACTGTTCATCTTCTTTGACCTTAGCGGCTGAGGTCGCGACCTTGCGGTTGAGTTCGTTGCTGAGGTCTCGCAGTGGAGATCGTGTCCTCACCATTGAGGTCGCGATACCTCGCGGCTGAGGTTGTGTGACCTCGCAGCTGGGCGCCCTTGCGGCAAGGTTGCGCAGTCTGGCGACCTGGCGACTGAGGTCGATGACTAGACCTCGCTCGACCGAGCTTCCTCTGTTTGCCCTATTCTTTTTAAAAAGAAAAAGAAATTGATTGAAAACCCATTCAAATTTTAAATTTTGCCAAATAATAATTGAACTCAAAGCGCATAGTAAATGCCTTTTTACCAAACACATTATGCATCCTCTCAAGGGGCTTTGGGTTTTCAGCAATCACCCAAGGCCCTTGCAAATGCCCAATCAAACCCACCCTAAAACTTTCTCCGGATTTGGAAGACAACAAAAAAAAAATATTTGGTTTGGTCTAGATGGGCAGGTGCACACAAAAAAATATTGAGAACTGAACCGGTACCCTTGAGGAATACTCAAGAACTAATTGGTTTAGTATGATCTGGATGGTTCTTTTTGCTCATCCCTAAGTTTAACCTCTTTCATAATGTTTTCTTCTGAAGGTTGAAGGTCACCCTTCAGTCTTAGGAATTGCTTATGGTTTATGCTAGTTGATCCTCACATTCAAGTGGCCAGTCATGGTAATCTTTGATGCATTAGAGGACGGTCGACAGTAGATTTGCAATTTGCTTTCTTGAAATATTTGATGCAATTTTTCCCTTACAAAAGCAGCAATTTGTGTTAATCATGCATGGCTCCGCTCACTTTTCTTTCCATAAAATGGGAAAAACAGTGTTCTTCACCAATTGATCAGCATTCCCAGCTCTTTTTGTGGTCTATATTCAGTCAACTAAGGCAAGATATTCCGGAGAAGTTTCCCTTCCTAAGCTTGTGCTCATAGCAAGGCAGTTGGATTTGATTGTGATTTACCTTCTTTGCGAAACAAATAGAGCAGCCAAAATAAAATGGACAGATTGAGGAAAACAATATGCCAAGGCCTTTTGTATGTATTCTTTCGTGTGTTTCGTGCGCCAATTTCCATATCTGCATAGCACGTTTTCCAAGACTTAAAAATGCGTGGGCAAATAGGAGTCCTTTTGTCAAGGTTTAAAGAATTTATGGTCCGTTTGTTTTTTAGAAAAGAATTAGTTAAAAAATAATTTTCTTAATTATAGTTTATGTCACTTAAAATAATTAATTTATAAAATTATTTTTATCACCGACAATAATTTCTATCTAAATATTTTCATGAAATTTTAATGCATTTTTTTATAAATGATGTAAGTGTTTAATTTCAGATTTTTTTTTCAAATCATTCATTTTTTTTATGAAATTTTGATGTGAATATGGCTGTATCTTTTCACATGATCCCCATGATTTGCTCATATTTTAAAACTTCCTATGTGATTACATGAACCTATTTACTTAACAACTCACCATTCTCTTTTTCGAGTATTTGCATGTTACCGTACTAAATCTATTTCCTCCTCTGAAGCCAAATGAACCAAAGACTACAGAAAATCAACTCCACCGTCCGCATGTGACCAACCCCTTCAATTGAAATTACGATATGTTGTGCATAGTCACAAAAACTCGTGACAAGAGACACAGTTCCTCACGATAAAAACTGCTATTTTTTTCTATTGAATCGATGGACAAGGCATGTAATTGCCCACTCATCTTTTCGTCCACACCAAACATGACAAGGAGACTAAAGCTGCCGTGGGAACTGCCTTCTCTTCCAGTCCCAAATCCTTATGGAATGAGAACGAGGTCGAGATTTTATCACAACATATCATAGATTTAATGGTTCTCAAGTACATAAGATAGTCATCGTCTTCAAATACGCAAAATTACTGTGTTTGACTGCAAACATTAGAATAAAGACAAGAAGATGAAGACACGACTGTGAAAGAGAGTGGGGTAATGGCATGTTACACCGGCAATCCAATCCACATTCTATGGTGAACATGTCAGCTCATTAGAGAGGCTTCTGAGTCCTGAGCGTGTAGGAAGACTCGTCATAAGCTTTCCGAGCTATAGGAAGAGCCCTCACCAGCAGATGAGCTCTCCTGCTGAAAGCGCTTCATCTCCTCATAAGCCCATTCGAGGCCAGGGCAGTAATGCAGCGGTGGGTTGAATCTGCAATCATTTATGTCATCGGGCAAGAAGGCTCCATTCTCTATCAAATATTTCACTGCTTCCCGTTTTCTTTCTTTGGCCGCGCTATGGAGAGGTGTCCCTGGGTCAACATCGAATCAAACATCAATAAACCATGCAGTCTACAAGTTCAATTAAATGCAAAGTTATGAATCCCTCAGTTTCACAAGGATTATCTAGCTCAATAAAGAGAAGTCTTTTCACCAACACCCATCAGTGTGAAAGGCACGCTTTCTGTTGTTGCTATAAAGAGAGATATTTTACCGAGGGTTATGTAAACAAATGCCTTATAACACTACATAAGCATAATTGACAAAGAGGGTTTCGATTTCCAAAGCACTTATTAAACGCATCACAAGAAAGTCATAACATAAAAAGTTGTAATCTTCCCTTGTTTCATTACTTTCAGAAGTTACCTATGTTCAAGTGAGAAAGAAAGTGCCTTAAGTACACACTCATTACCAAATTCTTCTGCTAAAAAGACAAACAACAAGGTACATTGAGATTTATTCTGCCCATTCTTAAAGGATCAGAGGTTAAAGTAGGTTCAGGGTGTGCGCAGGAACATAGGAGAAGGCACTCACAGCCACAGGCTCCTTTTGTTCTAGCATCAATATTTGCACCTCGCTCAAGCAGTTCATCCATGACTTCCACGTGGCCACCCTCAGCAGCAAGGTGGAGTGGTGTTACCCCTTTAGATTTTGGGCCCCACGCAGCAACATTCACATCCATTCCTTCATCAAGAAGGCGCTTCACCTGTTTTCCCCCCCAAAAAAAAAAATTCAAACATTTTTCATGAATAAAAGAATTCAATTAGATAAGAAAAATGACCAAAAAACTTTCAGACCGAAAATTGCATTAGCAAAAGACAAAACATACACAATTCAACTTCATCTATAAATTTCTTGAAAACGGGACAGAGTGTAAATCAAAGGATAAGTAAGGAAGTAAAATTTATGATATTTGTAAAAAATGAAATCGTGAACTGCAAAAGAGGAGTGGTTCCAGCATTACATAAACGGTTGTCACTAAGACGCTCTAATTGAATACAGCAAATAAGTAGAATCTCCGTTCACTTGTGAATTGAGCATCCTAGTCTCTGAAAATAATTACTACTAAGTTCAATCTGATTATTTGTAATAGCCACGTAATTTCACTCATCTTTAGGCATGTCCTACTCGTAATGACACCCCATCTTCAAGGGACAGCTCTATACTTGTGAAGAGAACAGTTCCTATTAAGTTGATATTGAATATCTTACGACCAGATTCACGAGGACCATGTAGACAGAAAACAATAAAAATCAGATTAGCTCCCTAATCACTCAAACTTACTCCACCAACCTTGGTAATCCCAACAGCCCTACATAAGCAGACATTCAATCAACTTCTTTTTTGTCTACTTTACTTGTATGAAGCATCACTGCTCGAAATTATGAATGTCACCAGTAAGAAAGGGGAATAAGCCCACTAATCAAACATGTTCAGACGAGACTAAGCCCGCTAACCAATGTTCAGACAGGGTACGACGAGCTAGGGGACATTTGCAACTTAACGGCAATAAGGGTCATCCACAGAAAGAGCCTCATTGAAAATCGCTAGTCAAGGTCTCAGAACCTTGAATATTTACATATGAAATGGGCAGGCAAAACACAAGTCTTCGAGTAGGTTCTGCAAGAACCAACTATGCTTGTACTTTCAGCTACCCCAGCAGTACCTCACTGAGTTCAACACTTCATATGGGGCACAACTAACTTGATATATATTCTAGAAAACCTTGTTGAAAGAATGCATTTATAATCCCAATATTCTTCAAGTTGAGTTATAGCGACATCAGTTTAATAGCCAAAGTCCTATTCTTTCCTTTAGCTAGCGTCTTCCCCAAGAGAGTAGAAAAACTCATGTCATAGATGACAAACAACTCAACTTAGACCATTTATAGATAAAAGCATCTCCCAAAATTCTGTTTTCTTCTTTTCCCTCTCTAGTACAGTACAGCAAAAAGAAGAACGCAAGAAGCATGATTTCATGAAGAAAACTCTCACGCTAGAGTCCTGACACTACAATCCCCAAGCCTTTCATCTTCTGGTATATTGAAGCATGATCTTCTATCGTGAACAAAAGCAAAAATGACAAAAAATGTTTAGGATAAACAACCAAAAACAACAGGTACAGCATTAAAAAGTATCAGAACACCGACCCGTTTGAGGTCGCCTTTTCGAGCACCTATGTGGAGCAGAGTCCACCCCCTGTCATCCCCATCAACCTTGCTCCTAAACAAGCGCCTTCTCGTGAGCGACAGGTTCCTCCGGATCGCACAAACCTCTTCTTGAGGCATGATTCTTCGACGCTTACCGCCGAAACAGATAGCGGGCACCGGTGTTATCAATCCCCAACAGAAACCCCAGCACAAAGACTAAAAGAATTTGCTCCGTCAAGCGCGAGCAGATGCCGTAAAGCTCCTAGCGGCGAGGGAAATTGAAAAGAGAGAGAGAGAGAGAGAGGCCCAGAGCAATCGATGACAAACCGCCGAATTTACATTATTCGAGGTAAGAGCAGAAACGAGAAAAGGAGGAGGAGCAAGACGACGAGCGAATTAGCGAGAGAGGGAGTGATGGGCGACGCAATAGGGAGAGAAGAAGGGATTCAAACCAGGGCCAAACACGCGGAGATTCACATGGATCGCGATGGAGAGGACGGAAGGAGACGACGGTAATATGAACATAATTCTGCAGACGCCGAGACTCGTCGTTGCTATTGAGAAGAGATCAGTGTTGAGAACGAGAAACGAGAACGGAACCTGGTGCGATGAGGAGGAGAATCGGCGGGGAGGACGGACATGAAGGAGGGGGACGCGATCGGAGAAGAAGGTGAAGATGTCGCAGACGCTGCCCTGACCAGACCAAACCCTAGAGAGAGAGAGAGAGAGAGAGAGAGAGAGAGAGAGAGTCCTGTATGTTCACGCAGCAGGATTTGCCTCGGCCAGAAAAAATACAAAGAGGAAGGAGACGAAATTTCCTGTTACTTTTTTTTTCCTCTCCTAATAGTTTCTTTATAAGGAAACTATCTAATAATTTCTTACTTTCTAAATTAGAAAAATATTTTTTAATAAATTATTTTATAAATCTAATTATTTATTTTATTTGATATAATTAGTCAATATATAAAGTACTTTCATTCGATAAATATTTATTGCATTTGATATGATCAGTTCATAAAGAATAATTTTTCATTATTAATAACTATTTATCTCTAAATAATTTGGGTTAATACAAAAAAAATCTTAAACTTTACCTTATGTGACATATTTATTCTAAATTTTTTTATGACGCCAAAACTCAAAATTTATCTCGTATGACATATTTACTGCAAACTATATATTTTTTTTCTCTTCTTCTGGGGAAGCTCGTCGGTCAAGCATATGTTTTGTAGATTTTTGATGTCATAAAAAAGTTTAGGGTGAATGTGTGGGGTTTTTATGGTATTAACCTGAATAATTTTATATGTGATAAAAATATTTTTTGTTTATTTATTTTTATAAACTGTATAACCTAACATTCGTAAATATATTTCAAAATATATACTTTTTATATGTGCAATCACCATCATGATAATTGAAATACTCGTAGTTAAGGGGATCCTCAACAAGCGAGTGATACCTTTTTTCTTATTTAATTTTTTATTTTATTTTGTGGATAGTTTTAATATTAAAAAAATAAAAAAATGAAAACATGTCTTTTGGGCTAACCAAAGTGATCCGAAAACTCATTACCGCCCCCCCGGTTCTCTTCTCTATCTCTCCAAGAACTCCAACTTCTGTTCATCTTTATATTACTGGCCGAGCGTGCCAGCAACAAGCGCGCAAGCTGCTCTGCCGCTCGGCCTGTGCAGAGCGAATCGCCCACAAGGTTGAAGTGAAGAAGTTCTTGTTTTTCTTTACCGCAGGTTGTCCAAGATACGCTTTTCAGTTCTGAATCTATATATTGACGCACTTTCCATGACGATGTAGCACTCGCACGCTTCGCATGAAAGCGATCAATTCATGGCTTCCCATTGCGATCTTGGTTCGTCAACCCTCCCCTTTCGCGCATTTGGCAAATCCAATTTGAATAAACCCAGAACCCCATCTTTAATCCCCCTTCGCCCTCCAACTTGGTGCCGAGTTCGCGCCTCTGGAAATGGGAATGAGGAGCACAATCCTGACGACGAAACGAAGAGACCCCAATTCAATTTCCTCTCAATCCCGGCAACCCTTACCATCATCTCCGCCTCGCTCCCTCAGTCCGTCGCGGCGGCTGCCAAGGTTTCGGAGAAGAAGAGGTCAGCCAAGAAAGCCTCCGAAGCATTGACTCCGGAGCAGCTTAAATCTTGGTCCAAAGGGCTTCCTCTAGTTAATAATAGAATTCCTTATACTGACATTGTAGAACTAAAGAAAGAGGGCAAGCTCAAGCATGTGATAAAGCCAGCTGGGGTTAGTTTAAGACAAAGGGCAGAGCCTGTCCTGGTAGTTTTGGAGGATTCTAGAGTGTTGAGGACTGTGTTGCCTTCTGTAGATGGGAATAGGAAGTTTTGGGATATGTGGGATCAGTTGAGTATTAATTCTGCATGTGTCAATGCGTACACGCCTCCGGTTAAGAAGCCGGATGTGCCCACGCCGTATTTGGGCTTCTTGTGGAGTGTGCCGGGATTTATGTTGAAACTGATGGAGCCCAAGAAGGAGTCGAAGCGGGCAATGGAGATTAGGCAGGTGAGGGAGGAATTCAAGAGGCAGAAGAAGGAGGAGTTGGCTCAAATGAGGGAGGAGAGAGAGATGATGGAGAAGGCAATTAGAATGCAGAAGAAAGAGGAGGAGAGGCGAAGGAAGAGGGAGATTAAGAAGAGGAAGTATGAGGAGTCTTTGCGCGAAGCAAGGAAGAATTATCAGAACATGGCAATTGTGTGGGCGAATTTGGCGCGGGACTCGAATGTAGCAACTGCACTCGGTTTGGTGTTTTTCGTTATCTTCTATCGAACTGTGGTGTTTAGTTATCGGAGGCAGAAGAAAGATTACGAGGACAGATTGAAGATTGAGAAAGCGGAGGCGGAGGAGAGGAAGAAAATGAGGGAGTTGGAAAGAGAATTGGAAGGAATAGAGGGTGGCGATGAGGAGATTGAGGGAGGAGCAGGAGGAGAACAGAATCCTTATATGAAGATGGCTATGCAGTTCATGAAGTCGGGCGCTAGAGTTAGGAGGGCACGTAATAAAAGGCTCCCCCAGTATCTCGAGAGAGGCGTGGATGTGAAGTTTTCTGATGTTGCAGGTCTTGGGAAGATAAGGCTTGAGCTTGAGGAGATTGTTAAGTTTTTCACACATGGTGAGATGTATCGGAGAAGAGGAGTGAAAATACCAGGTTAGTTTCTCAAAGATCTCCAATGAAGCAGCGGTATTAGTAACAAGTAGGGGCAGGCGTATCAATGTCTTACTACTTGCAAATTTTTTGCTCTAATCTTGTTAATGTTATATGCATCATATATAAATGTCCCTACGTTGGTTGCGTTGGCTTAGTAATGACATTGACATTTTTACCCTTTCATTCTCCTGGTTTGTGTCTCTTGACTTTTTCTCTTCTTTCTGCTCAGTTAATTTGTTCTTCTCAATCATTGTCTTCTTTTTATAACCAGGTGGTATACTTCTTTGTGGTCCCCCTGGTGTTGGTAAGACTTTGCTAGCCAAAGCTGTGGCTGGTGAGGCTGGCGTAAACTTCTTCTCAATTTCCGCTTCTCAATTTGTGGAAATATATGTCGGTGTTGGTGCTTCTCGTGTCCGTGCACTTTACCAGGAAGCAAGAGAAAATGTAACTATCATCTTTAGCTGTGCCACTACTCTGTGGTGCTTTTTTATTAATTACTCATCTTATCTGCCCATGTGTCGCTTGTTTCAATCTATCATCGTTCTGATTTGTGCTTTGGCTTCTTTCATTCTTTATCGCAGAACTTGATTATACTTCATTTCAGAATACCGTGATCTTCAGATCTTGATAGTTGGTTCAGTTTCTTCAGTGAGCTGTTAGTTTTGTTGCTGATAAGGCAGAGTAGTTTAAAACGTCAATCTTTGTAGGCTCCATCCGTCGTCTTCATTGATGAGCTGGATGCTGTGGGAAGGGAACGTGGGTTGATCAAGGGATCAGGAGGACAAGAACGTGATGCTACTCTAAATCAGGTCAGTTGTGAGATTGAGTTATGTCACTGTTGCAAAACATCCATGAATCTTTTGATATAACAAGTATTATCTGAGAACTAATGCTTGTCGCTGTTTACCATGAATGTGCCTCAGCTCCTTGTATGCTTAGATGGGTTTGAAGGAAGAGGGGAAGTTATTACAATTGCCTCTACAAATAGGCCTGACATTCTTGATCCTGCACTAGTGAGACCTGGAAGGTTTGATCGGAAGATCTATATCCCAAAACCTGGCTTGATAGGTCGTGTGGAAATTCTCAAGGTACGCCTACTTTTGAGTCATTTGAATTCCTTTTCTTTTCAACTCTTTATCTCATCGGCTGATACTAACTTTTGGACCATTGGACGGTCTCAATGTAGGTCCATGCTCGGAAGAAGCCAATGGCTGAGGATGTGGACTATCTTGCTGTTGCTAGCATGACCGATGGAATGGTTGGTGCAGAGCTAGCTAACATTGTGGAGGTTGCCGCTATTAATATGATGCGTGATGGAAGAACTGAGGTAATGCTTCAATTAGAGTGAAGCTTCTTATTTTGTCTTGATAGTGGTTTTAGTTCCCTTGTGAAATCAATAGTGCAAATTATTGTGAACAAGGACTATGTGACGAATCACCTTTTTGAGCTAGAGGATGCGACACAGTGTCCAGAATTAGATCGCAACCTCCGTTTAGGTATTCTACAAGTTCCAGAAGCAGTTAATTGGCAGAGAGTGCTTGAGGAATATTTTCTTTGGGAAAAATTGTTGATCCCATTGAAACCATTGAGTATTGTTCATTTGAAGCTAAAAATTGAGACAGTCCTACGATGATAGTGCTTTTGTTGTGAGAAATGAAGAGGTTATCTAAGCCTAAAATGTTCTGTATCAGACTGATAATTTTTTTAAAACAGCTTATAGTAGTTCTGCTTGTTATTTTTGGATGAAGGATAGATATTGTCAATCAGTACTCAAAAGACAATACTTAGCTTAGCTTAATGGAAAATGACAAACACAGAAATAACTCTCCTTCGTTGGTACTAGCAAGAGTTCATGCTTTTTTTTTTTTTTTTTCAGAATCTCTTAATTTATCCAAAAAAGTGAAGTTGCTCATTTCTTAGCCACTATCCATGTCCATGTTTTCCTTGGCCTACCCATAACTTCCTCATGCCTTATCTTGGGAAAAATCTGCAATTGCTAGAAGTGCAACTTGTCAATATATTGGTCAATGAATTCTTCTGCTATTGGTTTCCCGATAATTTCTGATGGAACTCCATGTAGGCACTTTCGTCTTGATCCGTGAGGATTTTAAGATTATTCACTCAGGATCTGTAACATTTTCTTTTCCAAGTTCGACATGTGAGTGGGCATATAGTTTCTCTTTTTATTAACGGTAGATGGAATTTTCTGCCCGGATGCCCGAAATTGCTACTTCTGGCTAGCTTTCTTGATTCTTTCATTGATATGTTTTATGGGATTACTGTTGCTATCAAGCAGATCACCACTGATGACTTGTTACAAGCTGCACAAATTGAAGAAAGAGGAATGCTAGACAGGAAAGAGAGGAGCCCCGAGACATGGAAGCAAGTGGCAATTAATGAAGCGGCTATGGCTGTCGTGGCTGTGAACTTCCCTGATCTAAAAAATATTGAGTTTGTATGGCTCTTAAGCACCTTTCTTCTCCATTAATGTCTGGGAAGATCCCTGAGCAATATAATTTTGTCCTGTCTTTATCTCACTTGACATTACTTTGTTTTATTCGTTTTTACTGCCTCCCTTATGCGTTTGATATCCTGATTCCAATTTTACAAATGTAGCCTTTTCTTGGTGGCATCTCCACTGTATGTGACAATGGCAATAGAACAGCAAATGACCTTTTGAAAGCCGATTTTCTCCTTGCGGGCCAAATAGAAGCCCGATTGAAATTTGGAATTTCGCTGCCCTTTGTTATGAAAATTAGCTTGACCTTTCTTTTAAAATACGTGGTAATATCTGATGCAATACTGGACACTGCTGTATTGTGCTTGTGTCACTGCCTAGGACTTTGGAGAACTTATTCGAACACGAGTCCTAGACTCCCAAGCTAATAGGAGTAGTATAATTGTGTGCATAAGGCATGTGGAGTACTTAATTGGTCTGGACTTTCGGATTTAAACTAAGTTGTAGTGTCTCAATAAAAAAGTGGTCTAGGCAATTATCCTCCCGTTATCTGTATATTGGTCTACATATAGACCCGATTTCATGTTTTTAGTTGTGCTACCTTCTTTATCTCTTCAAATTTGAGTTGGATACAACTCCTGCGGAGCTTCTCTTGTCTGCTCATTTGCTGCTTTGCTATGTATATATTGCAAGATTGGGAAAGGTTATTTAACAACTCATTTTTCTGGGCAGGTCACTATTGCTCCTAGAGCGGGTAGAGAGTTGGGATATGTGAGGATGAAAATGGATCATATGAAGTTTAAAGAAGGAATGCTGAGGTATGAATTATTTCGATTCCAAGTTCTGACTTGCTGCTCTTATGAATTGTCATGACAGCACTAAAGCTTATCTAGCTTTGATGTCATTGTGATTCTATGTTCACTTTTTTGATCCAATTGTGTTCCTACTATCATGCAGTCGGCAGTCACTTCTAGATCATATCACTGTTCAACTAGCTCCACGTGCTGCTGATGAGCTTTGGTATGGCGAGTGTCAGGTTAGAAAAGCTTCTGTGCTATATGACCTATAGTTTGATTATGTATCATGCTAAAGCCATCCCCATCTGTGTAATTTTTTTCACTGTTCTAAAGCTGGGAAGCGCATCTGTTTTCCATGATGAAGTATGTTATTTGTGGGATTCATTGGTATTCTTCCTGTAAATGGAAGTGAAAATAGAAACTTCTGTGATCTCCGCATAGACATCATCTGTTGAAATATATTTTCGTTTTGAATATTGTTATTTTGTCAGAAATAAAAAAAACCTAAGCAATTAAACATAGCTGAAGAAGGCACCAGAAGTTGCAAATTGAGTGCAACACATCAGCAGCTATACAGCTACAGGCATCATTACTCTGCACCCTGAACTTGCTCTGAAAATAAAGATGGTCTAGTCATTTGTAACTATCAGTTGAAGTTTGCTGCATGTATGGTGCTGCTGTACTAATTCTTTGTCAGGCATATGTTTCTGTATCTTGGCCTTTGTCTCCATCGAGCTATTTCAGCTGATTAATTAATAAGCTTCTCGGTTCAATCATCCAGTTGAGCACCATATGGGCAGAGACAGCAGATAATGCTAGGTCAGCAGCAAGAACTTATGTTCTCGGTGGTCTCTCTGAGAAACATTATGGGGTCTCCAATTTGTGGGTTGCAGATCATATTAACGTAAGCACAGCTTTTTTGTTCTTCATATTTAGTGAACAATTTGGGTATTGTGATTTTTGGGCTGAAGACTGTATTATTGCATTAGTGCATGCAATTAATGTCATATTAGATATCCAACAACCTCATAGAGTAGATACACTAGGCAAAATTCATATGTTTCATTTATCTAATTTTTCTCATTGAATCTAACGAGAGTTTGAAATCCAGTGCATGGCATGAGATATCCCAATACAGAGATTCTACTTTTTCTTGCTTTGTACTATGGAGTTACATAATAAATATAGCCAAAGACTACATTTTAGTGGAATTCTTCTTTTTTGAAACATCCCTGTGCTACCTGTTGCTATTATGTGACTTCCTAGAGCGAGTCAAAACTGTCATAACTCCTGGTCCTAGTAGATTAAGTCAAATAAGTCGTTTAGTCAAGATTAGGATTCTCGCTGTCTGTGCATCACACTTTAACGCAAATTATGAAATTTCAGGAAATTGATCTGGAGTCTCTACGGATTGTGAATGAATGTTACAATCGTGCGAAGGAGGTAACATACTGTCTTGGTGAAATGTTCTATGTCCCTCTTTGCTTTGTCCTTGTCCTGTTGACATTTCTCTGCATTATCAGATCCTTCAGCTGAATCGGAAGCTTATGGATGCGGTGGTCAACGAACTGGTTCTGAAGAAAAGCTTAACAAAACAAGAGTTTTTCCAGCTAGTTGAGCTGTATGGCTCGCTCAAACCGATGCCACCTAGCATACTCGATATCAGGGCCGCTAAACGTGAGAAGTTTCAGGAGATGATGATGATGAATCAGAAGGAAGCTATTATGGGAAAGCATGCGTGAGGAAACATGGTGTGGCTTTGTTGTTGATGCAAAACCGTTGCATCCCACATGAATCGCTTTGCGGACACCACAGTGGGCTCAACCATGGCAGAGAATGGTCAAATTAGTTGCAACAGCCACCGTTTACCGCTTCAACTCATCAGCAGCTTTTGGTACGAGCCTATTGCCATGACCATTTGAATGAACCAATGGGAACATTTTGAGCTTCTCCGATTTCCTGGTTTAAGGCCATTGATTCCTTACATGTAGCATAAGTCAATTGCCTGCTGTACAGCTTGGGAAGAACAACGGCATATTCCTTTATCTCCTCTTCAACCCTTTTCCTTCATAGGGTATTTGTAGTTGGTAACATGGAAATGCCTCTCCAATTCGCTCTGTTCTCTCTATCAGCTAATTGAATGGAACGGCATGATGACAAGAGCAAGTTTTGATCATCACATTTATTTTCGTTTTATTTGTTGATGAATAAGATAGAGAACTACTTTCATACTGGCGAGATTTATGCTGTCCATGCATTGTTGATTGTAGTGTTCCTTACTCTCTAAAGTCTGAGGTGATAAAAGTTAAACTGATCGTGATACCATTATACCATCCACTATTAAACAGTTTAAGTCATTTGCTTTTCCAAGATGTGTAGATGTTGACTCAAAGAAACCTCCCTCACAAACAGAGAAAGAAGATTGCACATCACCGTCTAATTCACGCACATTCATTGTTGAACTTCGTACTGGCCGACAACTTGTCCATTAACGTTCATTTGAAACAGGTCAACTACTTCCATTTTCTTCACATGAAAATGCTTCCCATATCATTAACATGCAACCAGGAGATGGTAGGATGGCCTTTATTAACATGCACATTTTAATTTCTCACGGCAGCATTGGTTCGATATTGTTCATTGAGTTCATCGACAACATGTTCTTGTCATTTTCATCATTTGTTGGAGTTCTGCCTCTACCTTCTAGTCCAACTGCGCATACGTATTTCAATTCATGGCCTCTTTAGTCTATCATGCGACAAAAGCTGCCATCAGGTTCTCCAAACTGTGCCTCTTTGGCAGCATCCTGTGTCCGCCTCTGCCACCTGCGTGCCGATTATGGTGCCCCGGATCGGCTTCAGATAAGCTCGCGTCCCTTGAAGGGAAGCAGCTCATGGTCATGGAGGCCTTCCTTCAGAGACCGGAGGAGCTTGCGAGCTGCCCCCCTTGGCGCTTGAGTTCACTCGCGTCCTCTTCAGCAACAAATGCACAATCGCTTCCACAGCTTGCATTCGTCCTCAATTTCATCATGTCCATTGTTTTCCATATGGGACCCCTAGTGAGAAAGTTAGGGGTTAGGCAGGAAACTGAAAATGCGAGCTCATCAAGAAGCCCTTCTATTCCGTCGGATAAGGTTGTGCGGAACGTATAAGATTTCATTGATTGGACATGCAAAAATAATCAAAACCCCTAATATTTACATCGAATCTGTAAAAGTTTTATGTTGACAAATAATAAATCGTTCTAATCATCAATTTAATTCGACAGTTTTGATATCATATTAATGTAATTGTGAATTTTTATTTATTTTGGGCATGGTGGAGGCTCGGCCCCTAGAGCTCGACCCGACCGACCCGACCCGCTAATTGATGACTTCCATAACGTTTAAACTTTGATTTTTGCATGATTGAGAGAGAGAGAGAGAGAGAGAGAGTATGACAGGCTGTCAGGGGAGGGGGGTTGGCGTGGCCGCCTTGTCTCTAGAACAACGGATAAAACAATGATGATCCACCAATTCACAAAATGATGAATCAGGCCAAAACAAAAATTAATTTTTTTATGGAAAAGATGAATTTCTGGCAAATGAAGAAAAAAAAAACAAGGAATCGGAAAAAAGATGGAAATGTCAAATCAAAGCGTCGGTCGCACGTGACAGGGTCCCCGTCGCACGTGCGACACCGCCCTGCTCTCATTGGCTATCGGTGACGCCTCCACTTTGAAATTCCAAGCATCTATTCCCCGTACACATACACATCCACACGCGCTCGACACTCTCCCCTCTCTCTCTCTCTCTCTCTCTCTCTCTCTCTCTACTGTGACTCTCTCTTCCTTCACAATCGAACGAATCTCAGAGGAAGCGACGATTTTTCTGCCGTTCGAGACCTGCATTTCCGGCAGATTCCCCACCGGCATCGCCCGGATCCGCTCGAGGTGCGCTTTTTGGCGTTTCTCTGATCTTGTGCAATGTTAGTCGTTCCGTGTCGGTTCGGTTCACTTAGTCGATTATGGTCTCTTGCTTCGATTGCGCGCTCCGTGCCTCGCGTTTGGCGGCGAAACGCTTCGGACTGGCGTTTGTGTGGAAGCTATAGTCAGTGCTCGGAGCTTCGTGCTCGCGGAGCATGTCGAGGAGCTTCTGGGAGAGCAAGCCGAGTTGGGTTTCTAAGTGCCAGTTACTCGTTTCAAAGTTCTTGGTGCTGAATTGGGGGGGAATGGAGCCGCTGTGATCGAGATGCTATTGTTGGGGCGTGGTGTCGTGGCTGATCCTGGAGTTGGTTTATTTGGCATTTTTCTTGCACCGTGCTGTCGCGACTTCTTTGCCTTTCCGAGATTTGTCTGAAGCTCTTCTACTCTTGGGAATGGATTAGATACTGTTTATGCGATGAAGCTGCGCAGTATAATCTTTGTTTAGTAATGTCGCTAACTTCGACAGCTTCCAGAAACGGGAAGAGAACTATGAAGCTCCATCTTTATGACTTGGTTTTTTCCTGTTTCTGCCATGGCCTGAGAGCATTAAAAGTATCTCAATGTACTTGCCGGCAATTGTCAATCTTGGTTCCAATTTTTAGTGTTAATACTTACTATTGTAGTTACTAATATTTTATGTGCAATTTTGTATCTTTGTCGTTAGAGTGGATCTGAAGGAAGGAGTTAGTGCTGTTATCCAGACAGTCATATCACGATGGGATCACTCAATAGAGATTTCCATCGTTCCCTTTGCTTCTGCTCCATTATAGTGAACTTAAGTGATTGAAAGGTTTATTGGTTGTCCGTGCAGGTGTTTATTTTGTAACCACGTAATTGCTTTACTTGTTTAGGACAATTAATGTTTCCTGCTATGAGTGATTTGCCCATCAGTTTAATATAAACTCATTTAACTTAATGACTAATGAGGTTTCTAAATGCCTTTCTTTAATTCCTTCTTTTTCTTTCCTTCAGGATTTGATTGTATTTCTTTCCTTCAAGATGGCATCTTCGAAGTTGTAGCTATATGTATAATTCACTTATTCTAGAGCTTGGCACATCAGATGATTTGGAGTAGCTTTATTATGCTTGACCAGTGCCATGATGGGCACTTGTCAAATGAGTGGCCAAGGAGTATGGTTGCTTTGCCTTTTACTGCTTTATGGCTCAATCAACAAAAGTACAGCTCTCAGCCCTGATGGTACGGTGAACTGTTTGTTTTTTTTTTGGTAAAGAACGGTGAACTGTTTGTTTGATCTCTTCACTTATCAAAATTTTGAATGCTGACGTAAAATCTCTGCTCAAAAGTGTTGTCATTAGAGTATCATTGTTTTTTCCCTATACTTGTAAGATGCACTCATTTTGATATCATTTTTTCTAGCGATAGTATCACTCAATTATTTTATAGTTGAACTAATACCGATGGATCAGGTCTCCCAAAGTTGTACATTTCTTATCAGGTCTAGTTTGTGAAAGTTGAAATTTCATTCTTTTGCATTCAGACTAATTTTCGTTTCTTTGCAATTTAGGATATATGCATAAATAAAAAGTGTCTTTTAGGATTAAGGTGCTCATGTTTCTTGAGACTGGAAAATGTAGTAGTAATCATCTTGGATATAAATGAGCATTTTACTGAGACATCTTACTCATGCATTTATAGGTGAGGTGCTTTTGAGCTTTAGATCTGCAGTTGTTAATTCAGATGGCATCCTTCGTCTGTGGAGACCAGAGGATCCTGACCCATGTAAATGGAAAGGAGTGACTTGTGATCCTGTATCGAAGAATGTAATATATTTGTAAGCTCTAAACCTATCTGGAGACTTTTCTGTAATCCTCTTGCACATGGCTTCCTATTACATCTGTAATTATTCTGTCGGAGATAGAGTGGACTACAAACTCTTCTGAATGTGTGACATAACCATTATGTGTCAAGTTTACTTTGGTTCATGGAACTTTGGACTGATTCACTTCTATTAGGTTGAGAAAGGTGTGTTAAGCAGATACTATGTTAGCACTGTGAACTTAAACCTTGATCAACATACTTGTCTGTTGAAGATCTTGTGTGTGGAATTCAGGGAACTTACTTGTCCGCTCATCTTCTCTTTCTCGAAGTTGTTTCATCATTGCTTAGCTTTGTTGCCTTAAGAAAATTGTATGCTCCTATAATGTCTCTTAGCCTTCGATTTTTCCATGAGTAAGATGAGTGCTTGGTAGGATGGTGAGGCCTTGGTGAAATACTAGCAAGAGATGTTAAAATCTAGAGCAAGATTGCAGGTTTTCTTGAAGAACTCTGAGATTTCAAAATGATTTTTTTATAAGGTACTTAGCTATCTCAAATGTCAATTAAGAAGCAACTACAAGATTCCTCTGCCTATATACACTTCTAAAAAATGATGGAGTATTATCTATCACTCTGTATATTGTTATGATATGCTGTGAGTTTAGAGTTGGCATACTATATTTTGAGTGAAACCCCCCCATAGATTCTCCTATAATCCATGATAGCGCAGTGCACTCCTAAGTGTTCACCATAACAAGACAATGGAGTTTTTTTATTCATGCAATGCAGATAAAGCCCGTTAACCTCAAAGGCACACACTGGAGAATAGTTTTTATGAGCTTGTCTAATGCAAGAGTAAAGAGATAAGGGCTTGAAACTGATCGTTGATCTAGACTGAAAATGGTAGACAAGTGTAATTGTCTCTACTAAATTTACAACTCTGTCAAAACTAAAATCTTTTATATCTTATAAACACAAGGCTATTTGAGACCTTATTTGGATTACATAAACCGATTATGAGAAAAAAGTCCAAATAGCTAGATCTCATGGAATACTTATAAAAAAATCGAGTGAAATAGCATAAGAGGATCTTCGTTCCTGATGCTGATCACTGTATATTGTAATCTTTGGTGTTTTGGAATGTTGCTTGGTAATGGGATGCACAGCTTGCGGATCATCATTTTGAGGTTCTTTTAAGTAATAAGAAGATTTATGGTGGTTCGAACAGTTTTTCTTTTAGGGCACTGCCATAACCAGAGAAATGTTTACAAGGTTGAACTTTGCTTAACTAGAAGTGGGTTGAGATTGGATGATATAACGTCTGGAATTTGCCAGTAATTGTTAAGCTAAACATGATTCCTCTGCATATATAGGTTGTGTAGATGACGGGATTCCCGGGATGCATTTGGTCATATGATTTGATCTCCCATGGGTGCAATTTCAAAGAAACGAAACTCATTTTTCTATTGGATTAACTTAAACTAGTCCTAAAGATTTATTACTGTGTTGATGGCATAACTAATTGTCCTGTTCTTCTTTCTCTCCTTTCTTTGGTAGATTTATAATGTTTGCCTTAAAAAGACTGAAACAAGCAAAAGTAACGTCCCTCATATTGACTTCCCATATGTTGATCGCAGGAGTCTGTCTTATCACAAATTGAGTGGATCCATTTCCCCTGATCTTGGGAAGCTTGAGCACTTGAGAATTCTGTATGTATAGTGAATTTCCTTCTGCTTTTTTGTCTCCTCTTCTTCCCCAGTATATCTAATGTTATTTATGTGTGTTTTGCTAAAGATCTCTTCATGACAACAACTTTTATGGGGCAATTCCTTCTGAGTTGGGAAACTGCACAGAGTTGCAGGGAATGTAAGTTCTAACTTGGATTCTGTATTGATTGATGTAGCTCTTCATTTGCAGGATGGCTGTGCTTGTTCTTTTCCTTCATAGCATCTGGATATTGTTTTTCCTTTCATTTCAATTCTCGTACAGAGATGGGACTTAGTTTTCAAGCCATTGTTGACACATCGCAGAATTGTATCAAATGAAATTTTGTCATAATGCATGTGGTGGTTTAGGTTTCCATTTTGGAAGTTTTATATGAGTGCTGTCCTGTTTATGTCTAGTCAATCTTCAAGCAAGCTTGTTCTTTTGGCAGTTTTTTGCAGAGTAACTACTTAAGTGGTTTAATACCCGGTGAGCTGGGAAATCTTTCCAATCTGCGAGATCTGTGAGTTACTTGTTCTCCTTCTTGAGGATCTTGTAGGTGAATTCTACTACCAATGGGCCTGAGCTTTGTGCAACTGTTCTTTTACTCACCTCCAAAGAGAGGGGGAGCATGCACAAGTTATCTAAAATGTGCCAATAGATTTTTTCTCTTGAATTATTTAGTTCTCTCTTTGACTTTTCAGGGACATCTCAGGCAACTCTCTTAGCGGCTTAATCCCTCCTTCTATTGGAAAGTTGAATAAACTTGTTACCTTGTGAGTTTGTTGGTCATGTTAGACAATAGAAGCTTGATAATAATTTATTGGAAAATGTCACTCTCACATTCTCATTAAAATTTGATTGTATGTGAAGCAACGTCTCTGCTAATTTTCTTGGCGGACCAATTCCATCTGATGGTGTGCTCAGCAGCTTTCCAGAAAGCTCGTAAGTACCTACCTCTGCAGTCAAATGATCTTTCATATTTGTTCCTTAAATGTTGATGCATTATAATCTACAGCATTCTGCTGCAGTTTACTTGTTGATGGGAAAAACTTTTGCAGCTTTGCAGGTAACAAGGGTCTGTGTGGAAAACAGATAAATGCAGCATGTAATGGAGGACCTTCTACGAATTCCCAGTCTCCTGCATCAGGTATTGCCGGATGTGCTGATTGGAACTTCTGAAAGTTGGATGTGTTCTACTTCCTACCTCATGATGTTTTTATGTCTTTCAGCCCAAAGTCTAGGCGTGAAAAAGAACTCTGGCCGACTGCTTATAAGCGCATCTGCCACTGTGGGCGCACTGCTTTTGGTGGCCCTGATGTGTTTCTGGGGTTGTTTTCTGTACAAGAAATTTGGCAAAAATGACGCGAAAGGTTTTGCTATAAATATCAATGGCGGTGGGTGTTGTTACAAAAAATTCAAGATATTTGTTGAGCATCTTTTATTTTACTGTTCCTATCATGTAAGTTTGTCAACTCTAAAACATGATCCTCCTCCTTCAGGTGCATCAGTTGTCATGTTTCACGGGGACTTGCCATATTCCTCGAAAGACATTATAAGAAAAGTGGAGATACTGAAGGAGGAACACATAATAGGTTGTGGGGGTTTTGGAACAGTGTACAGGCTTGCAATGGATGATGGTAATGTGTTTGCATTAAAAAGAATCGTCAAAATCAATGAAGGATTTGACCGCTTCTTTGAAAGGGAGCTCGAGATTCTTGGAAGCATAAAACATCGGCACTTGGTGAATTTGAGGGGATATTGTAATTCCCCTACAGCAAAATTACTGATTTATGACTACTTATCTGGTGGTAGCCTTGATGAAGCACTTCACGGTTAGTGTTTATCTCTTTGTACATTCTTTTTACAGAAAGCAGCAGTGCTGCACACTCACAACGTTACTTCTACTGTTTGTGGACTAGCGGCATGCAAATTCTTTACATAATATCGTTGTTTCTGACATAAATAACACCACCGTTGGTTTTGCCATCTATATTAGTCTAATAGGCAGGAAATGCTTGTTGATGATGTTATGTGCCTTGACTTCATGAACATGGTATTACCTTCTGAACAAGGCAGGAAGCTGATCAGTAGCACCTCTGCTTTTTATTGGTTCTACTATAGAAAGAGATAGGAAGAGCAGGGTGAGTGAGAGGAATTTATTTTAGGCCAGAGATAGTATCTCAGTTGTTGGTGCGTTGGCATACTCTAGGTCCGACATTGTTCTATGACCGCTAATCAGGTCCATTTAATGTACATACAGGGGGGAATAGTTCACCAGGTCCTGATTGGCAACAACTAATGGCACAAATAATTAATTTTTTTGGTAATGAAATGGAACAAACCTGTATAAATTAACTTTGTGGTCCATGAATTACTTAATTACCTGCAGAAATTGTCTTTTTTACCTCTGTTAATTGAAGGTTATTCATGACTACATCAATTGAGCATCTTTTTCGATATGGGAGAGGTGCTACCCTTGCGTGGTGATATGAGCTGTGTCAGACTGTTGATCGTATTGTTCATATTTTTGTATGGCAATAAAAAGAGCTGTTGTAATATCTGCTGATAAATGGATAACATATAGCCTCATTAGTGTCCAGTAAACTTTAGTTTAGTTCAACATAAGCATCTTGTAGCACTGCTCATTCATTGGAGAAATTAGACTTTTCAATTGCTCGATGGGCTTATGGCCAAAAAATAAAAAAATAATAATAATAATTGCCTGATGTTCTTGCTCATGCAGAAAGATCAGAGCAGTTAGACTGGGAGACGCGATGTAATATCATTGTAGGAGCAGCTAAAGGACTTGCTTATCTGCACCATGATTGCTCTCCAAGAATCATTCACCGTGACATAAAGTCGAGCAATATTTTGCTTGATGGCAATTTGGAGGCACGAGTATCTGACTTTGGGCTTGCTAAATTATTGGAGGATGAGGAGTCCCACATCACAACCATTGTTGCCGGAACATTTGGTTATCTAGCACCAGGTAAGTATGTAACATCTAACAGTGAATAGCTGTATTAAAGGATGTTCTGTTTGCCATAGTCTTGAATTGTTTAATTGTAAGATACCTTGACTTTGCTATTTGAAGGACATGGTCCTTTCACTTGGTGCTATTACTGTAAGAAAAATCCTCTCTTTGCTGCTCAAAACATGTCATTCTTGGACAATGATCATGCATTTCCCTCTAAATTAGGGAATGACCTAATGACTATATCCTTTTGTAGACAACCGAAATAATTATCATGAAAGCATTCAAGGATCAACATTGTCTTAATTGTTAAGTTCTCGTGGATGTTTGGTGTGAAACCAAATCAACAAAGTGAATAGAAGCAGTTAACATTAGGAGACGACTGACTAAATGGACCTTGATGGTAGCTCTGACTGGAAATCATAGTGATTGGACAAGACTTTTTGGTTTTGGAAGGTCACTTAATGTTTCAGCAAAATGGTATGTTAATTAGCGTTGCCCATCATTGTAATATTTCACGCCTGTACTGTTGGTATTTTGGCCTTTTTAAGTCCTTTCCAATAAGTAAATGAAATTCATTTTATGAGTCAGTGAGAGTGTAAGCTGTAACACAATGAATTGCAAGGGAATGATTCAGCCAACTGTAAGACAAAAGATATAGTTGCAATAGCATTCAGTAGAAATAATATAGACATTTACTCCCTGAAGTGCATGCTGTGCTTGATTAGTCCCCAATACTGTTGTCTCCATTTTAGTCCTGTCATATTTTTTTAGTGTGATTGGACCACTGATGGTCTCCAATTTTGTGAAAACTTTTAACGATATGTCAAGTGATAAAACTACAAAGACCAATAAGGAACCAGCACCAGAGTTGATAGACCAGAGATGTGATTACTTATAGTTTTATGTTTCTTCGTACTTTTCATATTAGCATCCAGTAACTTATGGACTGTGTGTTGTTACTTATGGTTAAGTCTTAGTCTGTAGTTTAACTCTCTCAAGGGGATCTTTCTTGTCCGGCTTATTTTTTTTATGCTGAGGTTATTAACTTTTACCTGTCCTGAATTCCTTGACTAATATATATGCAGAGTACATGCAAAGTGGTAGAGCAACTGAAAAGAGTGATGTTTATAGTTTTGGAGTCCTGGTGCTAGAAATACTGAGTGGAAAGCGACCGACTGATGCTACACTAATAGAGAAAGGCATTAACATTGTTGGCTGGGTAAGTATAAACTGATGATCATTCTGCTGGTTCTCAGTCTCTTGAATTATTGGAGTTGCATAAGATTCTAGTTCAAACATGGACAATGAAATTGAAATGAGTAACTGAAATTTTTCTGAAGATTAGTTTAAGGATCTGCTACTGAACACAGGAAGCTCACTCCCTATTGATCTCTTGTTTCTTTCAGAATTCTGCAAGAATGTTCTCTGAGCGTCCTTTTTGGGTGTATACATTTTTTTAAGGACCAGCAAAGAGCTTTTTATCTGTCACATACATTGAATCAACTATGGTTAACAAACCATGGACTAAAAAAATACTATGGTTAACAAACCATGGACTAAAAAAATACTATGGTTAACAAGCCATGGAAAAACATGATTTTTTTACTTAATTGAATTGGAAAGCAAAGTCTATGTAGTGGACTTCCCAGGAAATTGAAATGGGATGTGTAACTCCGTAGTAGTCTAAATTTCTCTTTCAAATATATCTGATGAGTGTATAAAACATTCGCTTCACTTCTCCCCATATAACAAGTTGTTGAATGTGAGAAACTGTAGTAATTAGCAAATGCTGAAGAACAATTCAAAGATCCATTTGCCTGCTGTGGTAGCTTTACTAGAATTTTGTTGCTTAGTGTCACTATTTGTATTTGTTAACTGATCTGGTTTCTCATCAAGAGTTGAATTTGTTCATATCTGCTGAGATTAATCAACTTTATCTATATGTCTAGCTTTCTCCTTTCTTCTCCAAACTTTTGGGATCCTCTAGTCTTATGTATTAAGTAAGGGAAAGGTGGATGCCCTTTTCTTATAATGTCTCATTGGATCATACTTGTTGTCTGAGATCTGTAGTCCCTCAGGTCTTTCTGAGTAACTAATTCCACTACTTCCAGAAACCACCCAGATTGATGCCAATGCACATGCTCGTGTTCTCCATGTATGCATGTGTGTGTGTGTGTGTGACTGTAATAAGTATTGGCATAGTACTCATCCATTTTCCTTGGCAGTTGAACTTCCTCCTCACAGAAAATAATCAACGAGAGATTGTCGATCCACAGTGTGAGGGTGTGCAGACGGAAACTCTTGATGCTCTGCTTGCTATCGCAATTCAGTGCGTCTCCTCTAGCCCAGAGGATAGGCCAACCATGCACAGGGTGCTCCAGTTACTTGAGTCTGAAGTCATGACCCCTTGCCCAAGTGATTTATATGATTCCAACTCTGATTGAATTTCCTTGTGAGAACATGGATATGTTGAGATTGACGTCCATGAATGTAAATTTGGTGAGCGAATGGTGGAGTGATAGGGAACTCAGGTGTCCAAGCGGTTATCTTCTTCAAATTGGCTTCATTATTTTAAGTGGATATGTGGACAATCAGAAACATGCTGCCACTGAGCTCCGTTGACTTCAGAGCTTTTCGTTGAGCATCATCAAATACTTGTGGCGTCCTTATTTTGCACAGATGCGGTCCAAAATTTGTTTCTCCACATCAACAAAACTTCCACAAGTGGCAAGTCATCTATCCAACCCCTTGCTTTTTCTTTTTTTTTTTTATTCTTTTCTTTTTGGTGATTTCCTCGGGCATTTATTTTGTCAAAAAAGTGTATATGACATTGTATAAGTTAAATTTGAGTACCTGCTAGAAGGAATCTTGTTCTTCATGCCGTTTTTGTAAAATATATCGTCATTGACTGCAGTAGTTGACTCGTTGGATGTGCGTTGACAGCTTCTCTTTTCCTACAATTGCTTATTATTATTTTTCCCCGATGCTTTCCAATGACGAATTTTGCCTTTCTTTATCCCCCTTTTTGGTAGAGAAACAGGAGATGTTATAGGCAGCAAAACAGGGATTCTCTGTGCTGCCACCAAATTAGAGAATTCATAAGTGAAACTATTCTGGTACTGGGGCTGGTACATGCGAAATACCTCGAGCCTGCTAGTTTTCTTGGTTGTCTCTAAATCATTGGTTTTGGTGCAAAGTTCTAATGGCTGGTACGAGGCAACGATCAATTTGTATATGTAGATGTTATCTCTATTGCCCAGTGTAAAGAATTCGTGATCAAAGGATTGACTGTGAAATGCATGAGGATTGGAACGTAATATGACAGGCATTACAGTCTCCCGTCTCTCCGTCAAGCGTGCTAGTTTTGGAGCTTTCTTAGTGAACTTATGCTTCACTCTCATTTAGCACAGTTCCTGGAGATTCGGTGACATTTGTGTGACAACTTGATCGTTTGGTTTCCCCCCTGCACCTCCACCTTTGAAACACCTCGATACAAGTAGCTATTGGCGGGAGGAGGTCATTCAGTCAACGCCAGGTAAAATCTTTGTTCTCCCTGACATCTGCATATGCCAAATAGATTCCACATTGATTGGTCGAATGAAGAGAGATATTCTGGCATGAAAGTCACGCGAATGGACTCCTTGGCGAATGAGATTTGGCATGACAAATTGAGGTATCTCAATTGCTTCATTGGATCGAGGAATTTTGGTATTCTTCTATGTATGAACGGCAAGAACGTTTGGCAAATGCGAAGCTCCAACTTGTTCAAGGAGAACAATTAAGAAACAAATTAGATAAATACCATTGATAAGCAGAAAAATGGACGATTTTTGAATTGCAAGGAGTTCCAACTTGTTGAAGTAGAACACCTAAGGTAACGTGTAAATATTAACACTATCATTTTGGTAACGCCTTGCCCTGTGTATAACATATATATGATCTCATCTGCAATTGAACTGCAAATATGTATGATTTGACCAAAGGCTAGATGAGATTAGTTCGTTTGAGCATTTGAGCTCTTTAACAGAAATTTTCCTAATGCTTTTCGAAATTATCATGTAGAATTTCCAATAACTAGACATTTATACCTTGATTGGAAGAAAAGTTGGTAAGTCACCAAATAAAGCAACATGATAAATCGGTAAAGGCGTTTCACTTTTGTTATTAAAAAGCACAAAAAAGGACTGCATCCTTGATTTTGTTAACAGCGGCAGAGTTTCAACTATTACTCGGAACTAAGTTGTACAATCGGAATCCCTAAGCAAAATTTCATGATACATTTATAACTCGATGCTGGCCGAGTTAAGTAGTAATAAAAAGTCTAAATTTAACTGTAATAAACTTTCCCTATCAATTTTCAATTGCATTATTGCCCTATATCCAGTTGACTAGAGATGATCCGATTGTGTTCGAACCGATCGTAAGCTGGTCGGGTTCTCAAGAACAATAGCAAACTACAGGCAAACCCCACGACCGAAATGCATCCCCACCACACAAACGTTAGGAAATAGCAATATTTCCCCATGCACACCGTCGAGTCGGTGACCATAGTTATGCCATAGCCGGATCTCGTGTTTGCGTCGTAGACAATGGCCGCGAGGAGCCCGTAGAAGAGAGACCCAAGGGGTATGTTGGTGATGAGGATGTTGTGGTTCACCCCGACGCTGTTGGGGCCAAATAGTTCGGACGTGATCGAGACCGCCGCTGCGAATATGAACCCCGAGCTAAGCCCGATTAAGGCGGTGCTCACGTGCAACGCTGCACTGCTGCTTGACGCAGCAAGCAGGAAGAAGGCGACCGGAGTTGGCAGGAGTGCAACCGTCAACCACCCGGTCCTTGCAAAGTAGAACTTCCTGCATAAAGGACGAAATTTGGGTTTAGAGGCAAGATTTGATCAAATTGGTTAGCAAGTTAACGCTATTCACATACACAGCAAGTACTCCTTTTACATGTAATTGGAAACGTCGGATTTGAAATTGAGTGAAATGACCTCAATTTACTTACGTGCGAATGTAGTCAGGAGCGGCGGAGAGCAAGCGGCCGAAGAAGGAGAAGGCTGAGTAGAGCGTGACGAGCGTCGTGGTGTTCGAACTCTGTCCGAGGGATTGAGCAATCTGGCCTAAGTTGTTGCTGTACACTAGTCCAATGGTCCCTCCGCAGAAGTACGCAACGTAGTACAACCAGAAATCCAACCTCCTCACGAGCAATTTTGCAGGATGCTCTTCGCCAAGCATTGCCAATTGATGCCTCCCCACAATGCTCTCGCAACACCCCTCGGCCTTGTGCCTTGTCAGCCCGCACGACGACCCGTTATCACTGATGAGGTGTGTCAGCCCGTTCTCGTGAATGCTTGCCTCGCGGGTTATCAGCTCTTTATGCAGCTCGAGGTCGTCGTCGTCGACCAGGATGAACGACGTGCCCTCGACGCGGAAGCTAGAGTGGATCGCCTGGCGGAACCAGGCCCGAGCATACACAATTCCGGGGATGCATAGCGGGAAGAACAGTAGAAACAGTGCTCCGCCGAGGAGTAGGCGGGCCACGGTGGTGCCGGACGAGCTTGAGCCTATGAGGAGGAGGTAGACGCCGGTGACGACGGCAAGGATGTTGAGGATGAGGAAGATGAGGGAGTCGCGGCCAACCGCGTCGGGCGGGAGGGGGTCGAGGGGGGGCTGTCGGAGGATCGGGACGAGGGACATGAAGGAGGTGATAAGGGGGACGAGGGCATTGAGGAGGAGGTAGAGAGCGCTGGAGGATGGGTTGATTGCGTCCGCGATAAGAGTGTACAGGGCGGCGCTCACGCCGTTGAAGCTGATCGTGAGGGACAGTGCGAGGGCCCTGTTGGCCGGGAAGTTCCGGATGCATAG
This sequence comes from Melaleuca alternifolia, assembly GCA_019926035.1. Taxonomy (NCBI): domain Eukaryota; kingdom Viridiplantae; phylum Streptophyta; class Magnoliopsida; order Myrtales; family Myrtaceae; genus Melaleuca; species Melaleuca alternifolia. The sequence goes on from JAGKPW010000079.1 coordinate 644,972, forward strand.
GACGAAGCACACGGTGTTGAACCAACAGATGCTGCAACCAGCCAACAAGCACAGGAAGAAGACCTGCCACAACCATATTAGCAGAATGGGGTTCACATTGGTCAGGTCATCAGCGACCAACGTGAAAACTCGAATTCAGAGTGTATGATAAACGAAATATCATGTTAGAACACCACACAGTACGATGAAGCATTACTGAAGTTTGCACCCAGGCCGAGCAGATTGAAAGTCCGTCAGCTTTTGTCTTCAGTAATGGAGAAGTTCAGCTTGCCCTGACGAAATGGTATTTGCCCCGCAAGTCTAACCATACACTATCGACCTCTTTGATCAGAGAAATAAGGCAGTAATGTAACAATCATTACGGTGTTTGGCTTACTTGTTGAGGAAAGAAGAAGAACAAGAAGTCAAACTACCCCTTTAATTATAATTAAAAAAGAATAGTCAACAATAATACATAAATTTATCTCACCCCATATAAATTGTCAGTTACATAATTGGTTATACCAAATGTTTATCTTACTATTGTAATTACAACTATAATTAATAATCTAACATTGGTAAAGTGAGTGGGAGAAAAAAAAAGACGAGATATATATTGGGAATAATTATTTTGGCTAGGCTGTAATTAGCTACTCCACAAAGGATCACTATCTAATGGTTGGCTCTATTAGGAATGACGCTATGATATATATTGCTATAAGCAAACCCTGGCTGTAATAGGCAATCAAAACGGAATAGACCTGTAGTGCTATAGTCATTACTTATAAACCCAAACGTGTTGATGTTTTCTTAGCATTATTTACCAACAAGGCGATGTAACTAATATGGGACGATTTGCTTGTACCCAGATGGATTAATTGAACTGAAAACGTTGAGATATCCCGTGTCATCAGAAAAACAATTCACAAGGGACTAATTGAGAGCGTCGTGGTTCCCCTATATAGTGACCAGAGAAGCATGTTAATTCCTTCTAATCAGAGGGCATAATAGTTTTGGCTAATCAACAAGGACAAAAGAGGAGCTTCTCTCGACAAACATAACTCAGGTGCAATCCTAACTTGTGATTATTTGGTAGCTGATCCGTCACCATCGAGTACAAAGTACAAGACATTCAAGAGAAATGGGTTCCATTTCTCTCAAGCGCTATCATGCCTAGACTTACTTCGTCGTGTAGATATGAAGGTGAACCAATCTATTCAATTGAGTGGTACTACACGGGAATGTCACTTTCGCATTAAAGGGCATCAAAACGTGAATTGCATCTACCAGGAGTAGCTGAAGTTTTGCCAAAGAGTGGATCTAATTTCTCTCAAAAGTAATTCGAATAACTAAAGATAGTTATTAAAGCGCACCCAAATAGGCTAACTATGTAACCAGTTTCATAAAGACGAATTGGTTCAGTCATTGAGCAACGCCTTAGAAATGGTTATTTGATTGAGAGAGAGAGAGAGAGCGACACCTAAAACCCTAGAAATTGTTTCTTTCTACGATATCGAAAAAAGGAAATTTCGTGGGTAGTCAATTCGTACCATACTAATATCCGGTAATGTTAGCAAAAGATGAATCAGTGAAGAACATATTCGAACTCAATGGAAACCTTTCAAGGTATACATTGTAATTTGAAAAGAAAAAACATTTTTTTTGCCATCAATTATCTTTTTTTTTCAGAAACAAATAATCTCTCTGGAAAATGATTTTTAAATTTTCTGCCGAATAAGCACCCTTCCAACAAAAATAAAGAAAAGAAATTGCAGGTGTTATCCTTTGATTGGTAAGCGAGAGGTGCGAAGGGTTGGATGTAAACTATAGTCGCAGAAGGCGACAAAAAAGATCCGTGTGGTGGTTGGTGTAACCGTACAATGTAACATTAAATGAGTTGTATGAGAAGCACACCATGAAAGAACAACGGAAATAAAGGGTTAAGGAAATGACCTGGATCACCTGATCTAGAGATATGATGACATGCATATGGAAGTCATTTGATTTGAGATCGGATGGTCGGATCGGACGGCCAAGGGTAAAATCCGGTCACAGTGACCTGGTCCGTATCAGGTCACTGAATCCGATTCCACTAAGAGTCAAATTACTCAATTAGCCTTTATATCGAGTAAGTTCACAAAATTACTGCTCCATCCATTTTGTGCAAATGAAACACTAATCACCACTTAATGGAAAGATACTTGACTTCTTTGCAAGCATAATATCCCAATGATGACGAAGACGACGTATTCGAGGACATATGATTTAGCTTATCACATATTACCTCTTGAATAGCCTATCTCATCTAATCGTGCATAAATTCTAGATTATCATAATTCGGTCTTATTTAATTTCGACATCGACCTAGAATAGAAGTGGCATGATGGGTCAAAAACTCATATTTTAACTCATATTTAATAATATGAGTCATAAATAGATTAACTAAATATGTTAAATGGATTTTAAATGGAATACTTAATAACTTAATTTGTTTTAAATGGGTTCTAAGTAGGTCATAAATGTGTTACCAAATTAATTTTAAGTGTTTTTAACAAGTCATTTTTAAATTTTGAAAATTTTGATATTCAAATTATTTAATTTTAAAAAAAATTGATAAATTTTCCCTTTTTCTTGGGTTCCTTTTTCCCTCTTTTTAAGTTGGTCGTGGGTCAAGAGACGATGGATAAGCTTCCTAGACTCCGATGACTAGATGAGGAACAAGCAAAAGAATTATATAATTTTTAAAATATAAAAAATTAAAAGAAATTTAGAAAAATCATCATAAAAATGTATTAACAATACATTTTAAAAAAATCATGAACATACGAGTCAGGTTGGGTATGAATTGAGTATGAGTTATGTCGTGTATGGATCGCTATATTGTATGAAAATTGATCAAAAAAGATTAAATGGGTCAATATGGGTCGAACCATTTTTGACCCGACCCAAACCTGACCAACCCACTCATTTGACGCCTCTAATTTTTAAAGCAAAGGAGGAGTAAGTGAGAATGAGAAGTACATGATGATTTTTTTTTTGAAAAATAAAGCCATGACTTTTTTTTTGGGATTTTCCCAATATTCGAAAGCAAATACAAGAAGAAAAGAAAGAAAGTGGAAAGCACGAATTCTGTTTTGGGAAAGGGAAAAGAACAAAGGAAGAAAAGGAAAGAAGGGATCGAATGTCTCGAAAGTCAAATAAATTATTGCCATCGTGAAAGTTGCCAAGCGAATCGACAAACTGCAATAAATAACCATGAAATCGCAATCGTCGGGGGCGCAAGCATGACGTGCTGAGTTTTCCATTGCTCGCAGAAGGATTCAAGATTGGTCAAACTTCTTGCCCAAAGCCCTAATCTTGTTCTTTCTTTCTTTCTTTCTTTCTTTCTTTCTTTAAGCTCTTAAATTTACACAAAGAGATTAGGAGGTGCGAAAAAGAGTTCTATATCACAAATTTACACAGACAAATTATAATAATAAAAAAAAACCAAGATTCGCACTGCACGTACAGTCGCCAAGCGAATTTTATTGATTATTAGATTACCATGTTTTCATGTCTGCCTGCGTATGTCTGTAAGATTCTACTGTTTGGCCGTACTTGCCAAAGCTAAACTTGGAGTGCCCACTTTTTTTTGCAGCCATAGAAAAATAATAACTGGACAACCAGAAGATCTGTGCAAGCGAAGGGAGCAAGGATTCACCCCTCAAAATGCATTTACAAGATGGAGAAGTGAAAGATGTGGCTGTGATTCATTGAAGAGACAAAACGGAGAGAGAGAGAGAAAGAGAGAGAGAGAGAGAGAGAGAGAGAGAGAGGAGGAGAACCAATCGTTTTGAAACGAATTGAATCTGAGGAAGAGGTCAAATTCTCCAACAGGGGCCACCCAGATGGAAACGTATGGACCTCTGGAGTGGGAAGTCCGAAGCTCTCTCGAAACATTTATATCTCCCAGAACTCACCGGAACCAGATTTAAGAGCAGGATATTAAGAACATTGCCGGGAAAATTTTCGTATGAGCCCGAGCATGACAGCGCAAGAGAATCGTGCAGTGTGACTTGATATGTTAATATGTGATCGTCAACATTGTTTCAGTGCACATATGACCAGTGAAAGTGACGAGAGAGGAGTCTTTTAGCACTGTCGAATAGTTTGTAGGGCCATCTCGTTCTCTGCTTTCTGAATGATTGTTTAGTGCTGCTTTGGTCACGATGAACTGAGAGCCAAAACAGTGCTTTTTTTTTTTAAATCATCAAAAAGACGTTTCAGAAAGCAGCATCAGCATGGAAAGAGGAGAAATCAAGGAACCTAATCTTTATGAAATTCACCACTCCCCCACAGTGGACCCAGAAGATCCCAGAGAGCAAGGCGCCCAAATATCAATAAGGAAAAGACTCAAGTCCCCCCAAATTCTTGCAAGCACAATGCAATTTCAATCCCCCAAATCATTTTTTACCCATTTTTTCTTCTTTGTTTCGAGAGGGAGACAGAGAGGGATCAAGATACGTACCAGGATGTATGGAAGGGTTATGATTTCCCTGATGACGAGCCATTGGACGCCATAGCCAATGAACCCCATGAACGCCGACATGAAGAGCACCACCCACAGGGGCATATGCATCAAGGCCAATCCCGACGACCACCCGAAGACCTTCCCGAGGTCGGAGGCGACCGCAAGGTAGTTTAGCTGCACCTGCGAAACCCCGAGCACCGACTTGAGGCTCGACGAGTAGGCCGAGAAATCGAAGTTGGTCCCCGTGAACGCCTGGATCCAGATGGTCGCCACCAGGATCATCCACTTCCGCGACTGCCCCGCCATGTCGGAGATGACGGGCGGAGCTTAAACGGCGTCCCGGGAGGGTCGGGGGAGGGAATTTGAAGTGGTGGTGCGATGCGGCGGTGCGGGGGATGGGGGGCTCGGTCCTTTTGGCGAGCTCTCTGCGTGGTCTCTAGCAAATTATATATGGTCACGAGAGAGTTCGTCTTTCGCTGTGGAGATGGGACGGGCCATTAGTATTAGTACTCGTCGATTTGCTCTTTCTCCTTCTTCCTCTTCTTTTTTTTGCCATTTTTTTATTAACGAATTTGATTTTTAAATATGCCTGAGTTTATATATATAATTTGGATTATAATCGTGTGCTTTTAGGGTTTTGTGGGAAGTTAAATTTTCATGAGCAGTGATCTAACAAAGGGATAAATTCACTAGAACTCTTAAATTGCAAAAAATGTAATTGAGTCCTAAAACTTATCAAGTTGATTCGATCAAGTCCTTTTGTTAGATTTGTCTAATTTGACGAACGTAAAATGCTAACGTGGACGTTAGAAGAATGATGGGCAGGCATTTTTTGTTTGTCAAATTAGACGGAACTAATGGAATGACTTGATTGAATCAACTTGATAAATTTTAAAACTCGATTGCATTTTTTACAAATTTTAGGATTCATTTGTACTTTCGTGTCAAGTTATATGACTTTCAGTGCGCTTATCCCTCTAACAAACGTTCTTGATCATCGCCAGGTGAAGGGGCAAATCATTTTTTATTATTACGGGCTGATGAGTGATGATAAATGTGCCAAGAGAGATGCCCATGCCGGCCATTCACATGGCACCATGTGGAAGCGAGACCGCGAAGAACTGAAGATGATCTGATCATGCAGGAAGTTTGGGGCAAATTATTATTTTGTGTACGATGTTGAGACAAATTAGTTGTTAAGTATCAATACACAAGAATATACAACAAAAAAGAGTATAGAACTATTATTTAAAACAAACAAATTTCTCCATGTGACAACAATATTTTGTGCGACGGTGGGGACAGGAGTCAACTACATGTCAGCAAACAGCTGGCACGTGCATCCGGCACGTGGGACTCCGACGTGAACGGATTATATAAATCGAACTAATTAATCGCGCGATATCAACTGAATTAGGCCCACTGGATTTCATCAGGAGTTGATGGAAATCTGCCCTTTCCTTTTTGTTCGTCTGTCGTTATGAATAAGGCGAGATCAATTGCCACTCATGATCTTGAGAGGCTTACATCATTCAATGGTTTTAGAATTCGACTGGTTCCACGTTTTAAGTCTAATGAGTATAATTTGGAATTTGCGTATCGACATTTTGTTTGTGCCGGAGATATATCTTTTGTAAAGCTTACTTTTGTCAAAAAAAGAAAGAAAAAAAAGGGTGATCGCTCATTCAAATTCCTAGGTATAGAGTATCATACAATTTACTTGGAAAGATACAATTGCTTATTCTTAACCCGGCCCAGGTGCCCGGTCGGTTCCAATTTCTTATCCGGTTCTCTGAAAGATCATTTCCTTTGCCTATTGGTGGCAACAATGAAAAACCTGATCTAACCCTCTGAATTCTTGGTGTGAATTGCTGTTGATGAGACAAGATCTGATGCTCGAGATGCTGACCACTTCTATCTCAAGCGATGGGCCTTGGACATTCTCCGTGTACTCCTCGTGATTTGGACAAGTTTGCTTTAAGTAGATCGAATTATTTCCTGTTGTGATCAACGATGTGAATCCCACTAATCAGATCTCTTGCACCGCTAATCCGAGTCTGTTTAATTAGTGCAAGGGCATGCTTAGGGTTACGGAATAGGATCGTTGCGCATCATAAGCTTGGAAAATTAGGACTTATCGAATATGAGGACATGGGTGTTCATCCATGGATAGGCTTGTCGACGTCTAGGACATGGACCCAAAATGAATCAAGATGCGATCTGTAAACAGCGGGAGATCTTGGAGTAATTAGGCTTAGAGGCACATGGAATTCGACCTGCGTCACCCTTGAATTTTATTAAACTCGCCAAATTTGCGAGATGTTTGAGTTCAAATTCGATTTTGTTTCCTGCTCCTACCGGCCGATCAACCTGGGAAGGCTATTTCTGTTTGCACGTGACGAGGGATTTGCCCTAATCTTTTCTAGCCGAGATGCCCTAACTATGACCTTATACTAACTCAATAAATAACTTCAAATATAATGACGGTGGCGCTCTAGGTTTTCTGAGACATATTGCATTATGAACTCAAAGAGTATGTGGACCTGTAGGAGGAGTTAGTGAAAAAGCTCCATAATAATATTGCAAACGCGAAGGTGGTAACGAAAATTCGCATGCTTTATAGCCAACTTTCCTTCGAAGAAAAATATACAAGTTGACTGTAGATCATTAGAAATGGAATACTAATTCACGATCTAATATCAAAATTATTTATAACTCTTGTTGATTAGCACCCTAGTGGAAGTCTTCATAGTTAAGTTGCGACTTAATAGAGAGTGCGTACTGAGAGTTTTTGCTGAAGGTTTCATGCATATTGCACACTAGTGTTTGCTTTTAAGGAAGCTAACATCATAAGTAAATTAGGATGTGTTTAAACTTAGGGGTCAAGGCAAATAGGTCTACAGCTATGTTTGGTGCGACCCTTCCCATAGCATATGGCTGTGCTGATAACATGTGGAGTTAGGTTGCGCTATGGGCAATTCAATTTGGAAGAAAGATATGAGAAGTGCTAAAAATTATATACGATACTCACATTAATATCAAATTTTTTCGTTGACTCACTTAAATATCAAATACGAGAAATAACGATCATTTAAGTACATCCGGTGAGAAACTTCGGCCAAATTGATTATGTGGCCTTTATAATAAAAATTATCATATGACTTGGCAAAGAAAATCTAGTACACGTGGACATCCAGAATAATGTCGCACAATGATAACTTTTTCATGAACACTAACGTGACCACTTCGTGACAACGACTAGCATTTAAGTGATCATTTTATTAACAATGGCAGGCGCCGAAACGATCGCTTTAAACAATAATTGGCACTTCATATTTAAAAAATTTTTGGCAATTAAATAATCACTCCCTAGCTGATCTATGTGATATTGTTTAGGGGTTATATGGTGACTAGGCATGCTAGCAAGCCAAGGATCGAGAAATTAATAAAATGTGACTATGTCGAACTTCCGGCAATCCATATAGGAATTCCCTCCTCTCTCTCTCTCTTTAGCAATACAGACGTTCGGATAAGTTTTTGTACATCTCAACTAATCTATCTCCGAGGGTTGTCTTTAGATCGTACATGCTATATCATTCTGATGCATTCATGATTTTAACTCGTGGATTGCCTTGTATAGAATAAGGTTCGAACCTACTGCCATCTAAACCAAACGATTCGATTCGATTCGATTCTACTTCTACCCTTCATATCATTAATCCTTTTGTTGCCAAAAACTCGAGACAAAAAGAAGTACATACGTGGGCCCAAATCCCATGAAGGAGAGAGTGGATGCGTGCATTTTCGTAGCAAACTCATCTAACAGACAAAGCCGATTGAATTTTTTTTTTCTTTACACACGCAACATTAAGATCAATATCCATATTATTATTTGCTAAAACATCTATGCTAGTTGCTAACTAACCATCAACACATGTAAGAGCGTCTTGATTGCAAGACCGTTCGGTAGATAGAGGAAAGGAAGAGAGATATACATATCAAAAGCCTAGCAATCACGCAGATCCCACAACCGTCGAGAGTGCATCGGTCGGCGGCACGGCATGACATTGACAGGACACAAGAGTGCGAAGGCAAGACGATGGCCATTTGATTCCTTACAAACAGCCGACTCATGAGTCATCACGATTGTTTTTTCCTACCTGCATGTACGATGTGAAGATTGATAAAACGGTTTCCACGAGAATGAAGGCAAAACCATGTGCCCCCGCATCGCTCGACGTGATCGCCGCCGCGTTTGTCTCTATCAACGCCAAATCGATCTTGTAAGTAGTCCTTCCCTTTGGGATTGATTATCGTGTAGATTCTGCAGGCCACGACGTGCACGACAGGATCGATCGGGTAACGAGAGCTTTCGAATGGTTCGCATGACTTCCCGTGTATTCTCGGGCACTCTTGGGTCCTTTTAAGTGAGTTAGCCAAATGATGCCCGGAAAAATTGCGTTTGTTTGACGGTAAAAAAGATGGTCCGAAAAGTATTTTCTTAAAAATCGATTATTTAGATCGCTTACAAAAATAAATGAATAATTTATCATTCACGAAAATATCGAGACGTAAATTTTTGTCAATAGTGGAAAAGTATCCATGTTTTTGGCTACTTGTGAACCTAGGAATTCCTTAGGCTTTGGGGGCATCCACTAGAGGAGGTGGCTACACAAAGATCAGGCTGCCTATTCGCGTGGCCTTCATCTCGGCTACCTCCGTCCTCAGCTCAGTCATCTCTACTCACATTCCTCTACCAGCTCGAGGGCCTCGTTCCGTTGCTTTAATTTCTCAAACGACGTGGTCAAGTCCCTTAATGTGCCCAGCATCTCCCGTGGAGTTCCTCCATGCCGGTCTTGAGTTCAAGCACCACCGCTTGTAACTCTTCCTTCCCCGTGATGTCCCCAGCAGTGCTCGTGAACAACTCATTGATCACACCTTGGATGTCAGCGAAGTCCATCTTTTGTATTTATACAGGAATTCAGGTCGTCCATTGTGTCCTTGGAACCTGAAGCAACATGGCTTCTCTTGACCTTAGGAGGCTTCCCGATTTCCTCCCCTGATCCTTGGCCACTTGCTCAGCACAAACTATCTCGGACCGAAGATCCATGCATCACTCCTTGGATCAAACGGGGCTCTGATATCACTTGTCATGGGCATGCACTTATCTTGCATTCCTCAACCCGTGTAGCCTTAAGAATAAGCTTCCCAAGCCAGCATTCCCTTTTGGATCGAATGAGTATGGCTGAGAGAAAGAGGGGAGGGTCTAGAGATTTTAGGATTTCATTCACTCAAGAAGTCAATCGATATAAGTGAAGGGGAGATATCCCTTATATACAAAGGCCGGCCATTAGATGTAGCTGTCCGTTCTCCTTAGTCCCTAGCTAACGGTTCAACAAAATCCAAAAGTTTGTCCGGGCATAGGTCTTAGGTGCCCGTTGCTTGTATGTCCGTCACCTATCCCTTCGCCTTGTCAGAGTACTGTTGGGGCTAGTCGAGTAAGGGCCTGTCCCTTGTTTTCCGGGATCATGCCCCGGACCATTCAAGGATTAGGCGTTGGATCGTTGAACGATCGGCCCTGGGCGGTAGTGAACGAGCGGCTGGACGAGAGGCTCTCGGTCCATGTCACTAGTGCCTCTCTTCGAAGGCGCCGCAAAGAAACATAGCTAATCAAGTTAAACTTTTCTTTCTCGTTCACCCTAACTTAAAGCAAATTTCTAATGACTCCATCACTGCTAGAACGTAATATCAAGCACTTCCAAGTCCACCCGGTGTAAGAGTTGGATATGACAACTCGGGTTCCATACATGATGTACATGCGGACCAAATTAAACCTCTAAAAATGAGTGTTCTGTCGTTCCTGAGGTAGGTTTTAGCCTATTAAAAATCTCCTCTTTAAGTAGTAATGTCTTCACCAGCGATCTATGCTGGTCGGCAACACTCTTCATCTAATCTAGAAGTCTATATCCTCTATGGGTGATAGTTCTCCATTTCACGCACAAGTCGAATTCCAATCAGGGACACACAGAGTCTGTTCTCGTGACGATGACTTCAAGGGATGTGCAAATGCGATGATTTGAACTTTAAAACACGGGTGAGGAATTATGAATATGCTTGGACCTTGATAACCTCTTGAGATTAGTTTAACTTGACTTTGTCATCTCATTTCACGGGAATATTTGCCGTATTTCAAATTTCTTATCATTGCCAGGCAATTCCTTATTGTAACCAAGCAAAAGAATAAAATTGATGTAATTAAATTAACCAGGCTATTCGCTGCTTAATTATTGCACTCTCTCTCTTTTCCCCGTCGACCGGTAATGATTCATCACTCGCACAATAGAAAGAGACTACTTTGCACAATAAATTAATTATGGATTAGTCAAACAGAGACGTTCAAATACAACCTACGTTATGACAAAACAGAGGACCGAGTTATAACTGAAAAAGATATAATCATTTTGTAATGCTAACTGCGAAATTATCATCGTGAATGAAACGCTTGCTGTCTGACATAGGCAAGCATCGTCTATATTTCATGTCATGCTTGCATCTGAATGCCTTTTAATTTCTTCAATGTATATCTATGCGAGAAAATTCATTCATAAACCAGAGAGTCCGAGGAGAAAAGCATCATACATATTGTATTAGCAAAAATCATTTCCCGAAGAAAAGAGAAAGACACCTTTTGTCTTTCGCAACTTTGGTTTGGTGTTAATCAATGCGAATGTGACGCCACGAAGAAATCACTCGGAGGCGTGACACCACTTGTTGCTTGCATCCAATGTATTACGACATTGAAAATGTGAAGTGCGCAGAGTGGCCCGTAACATTGTAGAGATTTTAGGTTTCCCTAGCTCGTTTTCATCACGAGTTATGATGACTTTTCCATACTGATTCTCACCAACACCAGTTGGCCAGTTGCCCATGTTTGATTCTCAAACTTACTCTGCAAATTTTACCATTTATGTCATGTGTATAAATTCAAAAATGTTCACGCGCAATAGCTTAGGATTCCTGTTGGGATTGATTTTTACTTTTTACAATCTAAATAATATAAATCTCATGACTCACGCACTTTAACTTTTTTTATCCCAAAACTGTTAGAAACTTTCACCGCACTCACGTAGGTCTACAACAAATTTTTGTTTATTTTAGATCTTGACGAGGAAGCAAAAGAGCGCCTTCTATCTTTGCTAAAGCGTAAGCAAACAAACTCTCATTCTAGGTGAAAATTTTCTAATTAGTCCTAAACTTTTGGTACATATGTCGATTCAGCTTTAAACTTTCTATTTTTGTTAATTTAGTTATCAACCTTTGTGTGAAATACCAATGTAGTCATTTAAGTCAATTTTCGTCAGAGATCGCTAGCATGGTAATAATATGTCACATAGTAGGATTGGTAATGATTGGATCGGCACGTGATGATACAAAAATTTCGAGCAAAATGTTCAACACTAAATTGGAATTTTTTTAAAAAAGTTTATACTGAATTAATTCATAGAATAAGTTTTGGAGGGCAAAACTTTTTGACCTAACAACTTTTCTGGATGATATTTCATTTAATTCTACATGACTTCATCGAAAGCATGAAAATTTTGAAAATAAGATACGGCTACTAGAGCGTGTATCATGTTATATGTCCTGTTACAATAAGTTTCGATGGGCAAAACTTCCAAAATGCGCATCTCATGGCTTCGTCAACCTTTTAGGACAATGTCTTTATTTTATTCTACATAACTTTTCGAAAGTGATATCGTGGAAAACCATAAATTTCTCAAGACTAGGAGGAACGATGCTATTAGAATATGTCTCCTACTGTTTATCCGTTATAATTAGTTGAAGAGGGCAAAACTTCCGAAACACGTATCTCGTCGCTTTAACGACTTTTCTGGTTGATATTTCTTTTGATTCTACATTAACTTTTCTTTTCCCGATTTCACACGGGAAGAGCAATACAGACTATCGTCCTTTTGCTTAATGCGAGCCTGGTCATACATTTGGATTATATTTGTGAAGCAAACAAAACGAAAATGGGACCAAACAAATAATAAGAAAAGGGAGAAACAATAGCAATTCAAACTATTCGTTGAAGGTTCTGATGCTATAATAGAAGGTTGTTTATCCCAAAAAGTTTAGGTGAATAAGAAACATGTTCATCCATTGATTTGATCATGAAATTCACTTAATATAATCTTTCTATACGAAAACGATTCTGATTGCACATATGCTAAAGCTCCACGACTTTTTTTTTTCCTAACTAATGAGTTCTTTATACAACTAATTCCTAACAAGTTCATGCGACAAGATGTCTGGTCTTGAGGTTTAACTGAAAAACAACAGCATCAGAAGACAGTTTATTATAGATGAAACACGTGAAGACATGGCAGGAGGATGGGACACATTTCATTTCTTTGAAAGCCAAGGCGAACCTTAGAGGTTAAGAGAAAGCAATTCTAAAACAAGTACGGGCAAACTCTATGGACACTTCAGACTCATACATATACCCAAAAAGAAAATCCACGAAAATCCATTATATATGTCTAAAACATCCTATGAACATATACAGCTATAGCTGGACAAAATCAGAAGTTACAATGAACAAGATGATGGGCAACTGGCAAGTAATCAATACATATTCTTGTTTTATATTTGAATCCGACATAATTGCCATGATAAATCTCTTCACCAAAATTATATAACAATGGATTAAAACCTCTGTACGATACTAATTTCTTTTTTGTTGGCTTGAATATTTTCACCGTTTCTCTTTACACAGAATGCGTATGCTCTTTTCTAACATAAAAACTACCTTGTTTTCGTATTAGTGCAATGGGTGGAGGGAGGCAACGAGCGATGAATTAATATCTTTAACCATTATCATAAGGATCCCATGCCCTTTGCATTTTGATCAATAATGACGGTGGAGTTGTTGATAAAAACATGATGGGTACGTTTGGTTCGACTTCTAGGAATTGAAAGGACAAAAAGTATTGAAATTTTAGAAATACTCAAAGCCCAAAGTACCTCTGGACTTATCTTGGATTAAAAGCCTTTAAAAAGACAATTACATCTTCAAAAAAATATGTCAAACGGTGCTTGTATCTGCCCAAAGGGTTTTAGAGCCCAAAACCCATCTGAAAAGTGGCTCCCCAATGCACCCGAAGAAGGTAAAGCCCTAAAATTTTGGAGTATGTTAGTTTGCAATAGTTGGGTTAGAATTGAGATTTAGGTCGGGCTTCAAGAAAACTCCTAGACCTTATTTGGTGGGTCTCTAACTCGCGAAGCATGGTCCAAGCCCGTCCATTAATTAAAAATACGAATCTGTATTTAACACTTTCAGTCATCATCGTAGATATTTCATTTTGAAAAAATTGTGATATTGCCAAGCAGAATTCTCTCATTCCTCTAAAACACATGGAAAAATTATGATGAATATCATGCTTTCGAGTCACTGTAAAATACCGATAGCAAGATCTCCATGTTATACCTCTTATTCAAACACAATCATGATTGTCTCCCCCTTTCAATCTAATGTCTTTATTATTGCCCCAGTGTACAAACTGTTGTTTTTCTTGTGAATAAAGTACTGATTCAGATGTCACGGCTCGACTTATTCCTATAATTACAATGCAAAAATGTCCTTGTCCATGTGCATTGGATAAGACTCTACCTACAGGAAAGCGGGCGTGGCTCCCAAGTTTAATTTGTGTGGGTAACGTTGTGATTGGATCATACTATTTGCCAGATCGAGTGAGATGTTTGATCACTCGATCAACTCTTCAGAGTTTGTGGCAGTCGTGTATTTCACAATTCCTTTTCCAGAGAAGATAGAGATGCATGAGCTCTCCGATGGTTGCCTAAGTTGACCACCAACTTTGTAATGCTAGAAGAGATATGCTAAATAGCCGAGTGGCGTTAATTAGTCACTGAGCCTCCTTGAGCACACGACCTATCCGAACATTTGTTTGGTTGGGCATCATATCACAAGAAAGTCAATGAGACAACCCATCTCTCCATACGATCAGGTTCATATAATGCAAAGGGGACTTTAACATGATTAAGACACTTGCTTTGCCAAAACGCCATTCGTTTTTTTGTGAAAAGTGACCCATGGACCAAAGGGCCTTTAGCATTGCATTTGGTCTTAACATACTTATATCATCTTTTCTTTGGTACTAATGTATTGAATCTATTAAATCTTCTGAAGAATAAAGGTGTAAAGCTTCTTTAACCGTGGATCCCTCCCCCAGAATACACCAAATCGAAGTTGAGACGTCCACAATACGGACCCGACATTTCAAATGCACTTACCCATTCCCTAGCACCATGGGGCAATTCATGACGTGACCCACCATGTACGACTGCTCCTAACTTCATCTGCGGGTAAGTCTCAAGGCATTCATGATGTTATCCTTGTTGCCATTCGTGGGACTTGGTCCGTTCCACCAAGACTTTCCGTTTTGGTTGTTAGATCGGCTTTCAACTTTCCTTTTGAGAAATTCTGGTAGCGACGTAGACGCATGAACCAATGTGATCCAAGAATGCCACATGATCATGTCCTTCGAGAATTTTCGTGAATTAACCGTGCGATAGACTTATGAGGCTGATTCCCGATAGCAAAAGCAGCGTTTGATTGGCTCCATACTTTTTTTTTTTTTTATGGTTATCTAAACTAGAAGAGATCGGTTGAATTCATTTGATCATTCATGAGTATATAACTAAGAACATGCTTGGATGCAGACCATAAATATGTTTATATTCACCATCTTGTGAGGATCGCGCCGTTATGCGAGAACAAACGGAAAATACACCAAGCGTATTAAATACTTCGCCAACTTAAAGAATTTGAAATATAAATTGAAAATGTGATTGTTCATTTAAAAGTTTGTCCTAGTGTCTCTCTGGCCTCAAATTCTTGATCGACCAGACATTGGAAAAAGGATAATTTGCAGGAAATTTGGGACCTGATAATTCGCAATTGACATGATTTGGTCTTTTATTGCCAAGAGGCATACGACTGTCTTCCTTTTACCCCTTCTGTATACCAGTTCTATGTTTTACATGTCTAAAAAGAATATCTATTGCAAAATTGTTGAAGTAGTGCTAATCAAGCTTTTAGGTTGTGATTGTAAGTTGCTGAAATCACGTTTAAAGGACAGTCTGTGAAAGAATTTTACTGACAAATACATCATGTGACAATGTAGATGTATTATAACTGATCAATCACTATCATTCATGCGCTAGAAATCTCATTCAGATCTGTGCCGTGTGCATGCCCATCTCATTTTTGATTTGTCAGTAACACCAGCTTGTCATTATCACCTACTCTATCCATCACGTGAGGATGTATTGACTCTCTTGATTTTCACATAGTGTCTCCTTTACTGAACTTGAGATACCCTCGTTTTACATTCTCTTTTATCTGTTTATCAGTAGGATAACTTCCATGCATGAAACGCCCATAATAGCTATTATATGTGATGGGATGATCATCAAATTGAAAATAATAAGCATGACCGTAGAAACAATGGCCGTAGATGATCTATCATGATGAAATGCACCACCTTGGAGATATAAATGTCTTCCTAATTATAGTGATCGTGTCTTTTTTTTTTTTTTTATAATCGAAACTAATGTGTAGATCATGAATTTTTTTGTCCAATCTTTTCCATTCATTCGAAGAAAGATCAAGCTATTTGCAGTGGAAGCCACTGAATGCCTCGCTGAGATTCTCCAAAATAGTTTCACCAGTAGAAGGATTAGGCCATAGTTAGGCATCGCATTTAATCATTGGAAAATGACAATACGAAATCCGCCATCTCGATCTGGCCCTACACTTCACGTGCTCAAGTACCACGATGACAAAAAATTCAATCGAACCACCACCTCAAACGCCATTCCCTCTCCCACTATATAAACCCTAGAACAGGGTCTGAAGGATTCCGAGTTTCAGAACTCTTCCGGTTACGATAAAACATTAATGACATCACATAGAAGCACTTCACTCTCCATCTTCCATGGCCACTCAGCTCGCCTCACTTGCCAAGCTCCACGGACCAAAATCACCCTCCTCGTGTGGCGAAAGCAAACCCATCAAGAGAAGTAAACTTCGCCATTGCTCAGAGAAAGACGCGGGTCGTCATCAGTACTGCGCCGAACGCACGGAGTCGCATGGCAACACGGCTTTCGGGGACAAGAAGCATCGGGGCTGGCGTCGTCGAGCTCCGGAGCTCCCTCGGCTATTAGGGTTTTGGTACTTGGAATCGTCCATTAGGTACATCTTGATGAAGGCCAGGGCTTTCTACAACAAGTTTTGCCGTGATGACCTTGAGGACTCCTCGGTGGTGAAGAACGATGGAGTTGTGTCTTTGGTCGATCCTTACTTCTCAATCCCAGTGACCCCTCCCCCAAGTGTTACTCCCTGAATATCTACTGGACCTTTATTGCTACGCAGATTATGCAGTCTTTTGATCGGACAAGTTACGTTTAGGACCGTCGACTTTGAAAGTTAGTTAATTCCTTTGATTGCTCGCATCAACGGTAATGTAGATAACATTGGTTGAAAAAAGAGCTACACAACCCGTGTAGCTAATTAAAACCCAAATCTTGTCTGAAATTGTGATGCAGATGAAGAGGGAAAGACTTCGATTTTCAGGGGTTAAGAAGATTAGGCATCACCACAGGTACTTAGAATGGATCACGGGATGTGTAAGATGTAAAGCCAGCATTAGTCTGCATAGAGTGTGTATATCTCACATGAACATGCCGCAATCTCTTTCATCTAAAGTTTAGGGTACAAATCTTCGATCATATCTAATGATCTTGGTATCACTTGAACATCTTTAGAGGTATTGGCTAGAGCAAGCGAAGTAGCTAAACTTTATATAGCTTTTGCTTATGTTGTATGTATAGCAGAAAGTGGGGACAATTGCCAAATGAGTCCTAAATCTTTTGCTACTTTGCCGATTCAGTCATAAACCTTTTTTTATGCCAAATAAGTCCTAAATCTTTTGCAACTTTGTTGATTAAGTCATTCCAGCGGATTTTGGTCGGAAAATGCCTATGTAGTGACGATGTGGTGTTACCGGCCGTCGCCGACGACGACGTGGTGACAAACTTTTATTTTAAGTTTTTTTTCTTTTCTCTTCTCTTCTTTTTCAAAAAAAAAAAAAACTACTTGGCCAGCAAGCTCCGCCGGTCACCGGAGCTCGCCGGCCACTCTAGAGGGTGGCCCGGCCCTCGCTAGCCATGGGTGAGGGCGGGAGACGCCGCCGCCCTCCTCGCCCGTGGCCAGCGAGGGCCGGGCGAGCTCCCTCGCACGGATCTGCTGTGCGAGGGAGACTCCCTCGCACAGGAGGGAGTCTCCCTCATAGATCTGGGTGCGAGGGAGTTTCACTCTCTCGCAGATCTAGGAAGCTCCCTCGTTCAGATCTGCGAGGGAGCTTGCCTAGCTGGGCTCCCTCGTCCAGGAGCCTCGCCCAGATCTGGGCGAGGCTGGGTGGGGCCGGCCCTCGCCCGCCGTGGGCAAGGGCCGCGGTAGCTGGGGCTTGGGCTCCTTCGCCGTGGCCGTCAATTCTTCGAGCGGCGGCTAGGATTTGTGGAGGCTTGCATGAAGGGGGAAGGAGGAAGACGATGAACAGTAATGGGAAAAACAAATTTTTAGCCAAAACAACGTCGTTTTTGCCACGTCATCGCCACATCGTCACCGGCGACGGCCAGTAACGCCACGTAGGCACTTTCCGGCCAAAATCCGCTAGAATGACTTAATCGGCAAAGTTGTAAAAGGTTTAAGACTTATTTGGCATAAAAAGAGATTTAATACTGAATCGACAAAGTAGCGAAAGGTTTAAGACTTATTTGATAATTGTCCCGCAGAAAGTGTGTATCATAAGCCTCTGTCCTATTTAGAGTTATGTAGAATATCAATGAAAAAATTACTCAAAAGCACTCGATACTCATAATAGGTAAGTGGCGACGGTGACTGGACATATGAAAGGAGAGTTTGAGCTGGAGAATTCACATCCTCGGTCACATGCACAGTAGTGTCAAATTGACTTCACTAGGACGATTGTACGAGTGCATGATTGGTATCGAGTAGCTTTCCCCCATATTACATTACATAACAGGAGCTTCAGTTTTTTTCTACTAGAGCAGCGAGTGATGCAACAAGACAAAATAGCAAATTGCCAGGGGAAAAAATGGCCTTAGCTGAGTGCTTCTGATGGGATGGTTCCATGAAAAGATTCTAGTTTCGGAAGGCAAGACTCTGCATCCACATGGCACGATTGATGGACTTCCAAGTTGGTTTCACCAATCAGGAAAATCACATTATTCTAGTTAACATGGTCCCATAATTGTTTTATTTTATAAGAGTATAGTGGCAATGACGGAAACGTTATATATCTAGAAAACGATATAGATTGATGAAAAAACAAAGAGCAAAAGCAATCGTGTAAACTTTCCGCTTGCACGAGGGCTAATTAGCAATCACAATGAAAATCGGTGGCCCTCGTGGAGCAAACCGAATCAAAGAAGGGAAAATTACACAAATATTCATGAATTTTAACTCGATACATTAATGTGATCCTGAATTTATAATTAATTCGTTATAGTTTATGAATACATATTCAGTTAATTTTAAAATTATATGAAAATTTTCAATGTCGTTTCTAAAACATATGAAAAATAATATTAAATATTTTTATATAATTCGGAATTTAAGTTGAATAATTTTTCGGGAATAACTTTATACATTAACCGAATATTCATTTAATGGTTTGGGCTTCGGACCGTCGTTTTGTTGCGTCGCCGTCGTCGACGCCTCAACCCGTGACGGGACGTGGTTTGTCGCCGCCGCCATTCGCCGATACGGAAAGCCTCCTCCGGCATCGCTTCCTTTAAGGATTGCTCGATGCAGAGAGTCGCCATCGTAAATCCGCGTCTCCCGCTTCCCTCCTCCTTCGCGAGGTAATCATTTTCCGACATTCTTCTTCTTCTTCTTCTTCTTCTTCTTCTTCTTCTCCAAGAGCAATGTCCGTTTTCCGCTGACTTAGTCATGAATCTCGCCTTCATGCCCGCAGATTCCGCTCGCGCAAGATGAGCACCAAACCTTCACCAGTTTCTCCGAAGTTCGTGTCGGTAGAAGGCGCCGATATTCACTCGAGGAGTAAACCTGATGGTGTGTATAAGTAGCTCGTGATTTTGGCAATTTTGCTACTGCCGCTTTGGTTTAAGAGGACTGTATAATTGGCGTCTTGTTGTGGATTTGTGTTTTGAGCTGTGTTGGAGCTAATTGAGTATTATAATGAATTGGCGATTTTTATGTGGCTGAATGGATGTTCAAAGGAGTGTTCTGGTTGGCGTTCAGTGAGAGATTTTGTGCTCTGAGCTGAAGTTTGAAGCTAGTTCTAGTAAGAGCATGAAAGATGGTGTGCATGCTTGCTTATACACCCCGTCGTCAGGCTTTTTTGAGCGTATTGTGGTTTAGTTTGTGCTGAAATTTATAGTATCTTCTAGAAGGAATTGAAGCCGAAAATGAACGATGGATGACTATGTTTGTGACATATAACTTTGTAAGTTGGAAATTTACTCGGATCTCAATTTCTGCCTTTTTCAGGTTTGAGATTCCGCCTTGTATCATATAACGTATTGGCTCAGGTATGCTAAACCCTATTACCATGTATGATAGTAAAAACTGACTCCGTGTATAGTCTCAGTTCATCTACCATTTCTTCTTTAAGTTGTAGCTGCATTCACTCTCTCTTGGGTTACTTGGCATCTCTATAGAATTGGCTGCATATAGAGGAAGCTCTTAATGTGTATTCTCATGGCTTGGTATTTTAATGCCTTCCTTGTTTAATCACTATGCCGAAAACTTTATTTTCTTAGTCCTTTTATATCGAAGCTTGGTCATGTCATAATACACCTTTTCGGTTGAATTTTTTCCCTTAGGTGTATGTGAAAAGTTCTTATTTTCCACACTCTCCATCACCTTGTCTCAGGTAATATTTCTAAATGAGATTCTCTCTTTCTGGAAGTCTCGTTTTTCAGTCTCTATGAAGGGATGACTAGGTATCATTTTTCTGGTTGTCTACCCCTGGAAGATTTGTTGTCAATCAGCATTAGCTTACAGCAGTTAATGAACTATTGCTCCTCGAAGCAGCAGTTGTTAGTGTTGAGAACATTTCTTTCTTCGCTAATATGACTCCATCTCATAGGATTCACAATCTGGAAGTAGTGACATCATTTACTCTGAACTTTTGTATTAAGCATATTAGAAAGTTTGAGACTTTGGATCACATTATCTGGTTTAAATGTGTTGTAAAGGCTGCTGTAGTTTTATGTCTTCCTGAAGTCTCCTTATGTGAATTTCAGTCATCTCCTCCCATCCCATTCTCACTGCCTACTCTTAAATGAGGGACGAGGTCTTGAAGTACTTGAAAGAAAGTAGTAGCTTTGTCTATTAGTTGCATATAGACCTTATTAGCAGAAGTCATGTTCAGCTGAATACTTTTGCAGGTGGAAAGCTCGTTCTCAGGCAATTCTAGCCGTTCTTAAAAACCTTGGCGCTGACTTTCTTTGCCTACAGGTCTTGAAATTACTTTTCCTTCTAGTTGGTTATGCTATTTGCATGTTCTAGTGATTTATTTCTATTACATTCGTTGTGCTCTCTTATGTGATTCTTACCTGATATTCTGTGGCATTGTTGACAATCCAATATTCACCAGGAAGTGGATGAATACGATGGATTTTACAAAGGCAATATGGAAATTCTTGGTTACTCTAGTCTATATATTCAGAGAAGTGGACGGAAACGCGATGGTTGTGGCATTTTTTATAAGCAAGACAGGTACTTTGCCTGTTGAATAAATGGATGTTGTATTGATGCTTGATTGAATTCTCGAGTGTTACTTACGCAGCTTGGCTAAGTGTATCATGTTGTTTGACTTGGTCTGTGCTCTCAATGTCTTTTTTCTGGTTTCACACCTTTGAAAAATTTTGGTGGAAGTGGAAAAGGGAGCTTTGTCGTAATTTTATTTTTGCAAAAGAGTCTATTCCTTAATAGCATTATCAGTGGGAACAATATGCAGCTGGTTTCTTAAGCAGTGGGGCAGCATCTTGTAAAAATGTCGATTTGTTTAATCTTTAATCCTATAATCTATTCATGCTGCATTGGTCTTCTTAACTACTTATGTTGTCTGTGCTGGGAGTTGATCTTTTAGGGGTCACATCTTCTTTTTCAGCAAAGTGATCCTATTCAATTAAAAGAAATAAATTTTCTTCGGAGTGCAATTCCCAGGAGTCGTCAGTTTTTAATTCAATTCATGAGATGTTAAAAGATTTGACCCAATCTCTTGAATGGTTCCTTGATGTATTCTGGCTTTGTTTTGCTTATCTTCTCTTTTTCTTAAACCCATCTTATCCTCGTGAGTCTCTTGTATAAAGAACTAACAGAATAATTTACTTACAAAAAAGTAGGGAAAATATCCTTGAAAGGACAAGTCTCTTTGTGCTACCTTGCATGGCCCTTCACTAATATGCTCTATTCTTTTCTCTTTTCATTCACTGGATAGGGAGGTTCTCTCAAATGTTGAGTAGTGATGGTGAATCATTTGTTAATTTTGATCTGAATCCAATTTTTTCTTGGTGATTTTTAATCAAGGGCTGAGTTAGTGTTGGAGGAGAAGATAGACTACAATGATCTTGTGAACTCGATTCGCGAAAATGAGGATGGAAGTGCTAAGAAGGATTCTCTTGAGCAATCTAATGGAGATGGAAATGTTCACACGAATCCTGGTAAAGTTTATTGCCCCTTTTATTATGTTAGGCTGTTCTTGTCATCTTTTCTCGTTTACCTCTTGCACTAATTTTCTGGTAGCTGACTCCACAAGTCATTGGTTGGTAGTGGACGTGCACTAGAAAAATCAAGTGGCTGCTTGGGCTATGAGAAGACCTTTTGCTACATATTTTGCATTATTTATATCATCATCATCATCGCCTAGTATGCCTCACTCTCTTGTTTAATGGAGCATGTCAAAGTGAGCTTAGGGCAAATGGTACTTTTGACTCCAATTGTGCAATTCTGAATATAATATATGGTCTGAACCATTTAAATAAGCTAGATGCATCCACTAGGGATAGCTTGATTGAGGCTTGACTGCTTTTAAATATATAGCAGGAGTCAAAATTTAGAAGGGGAGATCAGCCGTTCATGGATTGTGTTTTAAAAGTTTAATAACTTTTAATGAGTTTGAATTGGGGCCTGTTTTTTATTGAGAAGTTACGAATTGTACCCTTAAGGAATTAATTCACATTCAATACTACTGTAAGGCTGTAAAATATAAGATATCAGATCTTGAATCCAATCCTCATGAAAATGCGACATTCATTTTTGTTGGCTTTGCAGACCAGAAGAGCTGGTTACAAGTAGTTACAAAGTGCCTGAGAATATTTGCTCCATTTTATCTTTTTGGCTGCTTGGATTTTACTTCCTAGCCAAAGAAGTGATTGAAAAGTTAAATACAAGATTCTAACACTAGATTAAGGTGACAACATTATGGTTGACACAGCATAACTTTGTTATGATGATTCTCTAAATGGCGATGATGACTTGCTTTCAACATTGGCTGTAAAATTCAGAAATTTAAATTAAAAAGCCATTCGTTGGGATCTCGTTATGGTTGGGGCAGCCAATTTTAAACAGATTTATGCTGTAGGAAATATAATGTCCTTTCAGGAAACGAGAGAAGGATAACTTATCCTTATACATGGCACTCAGCATAATCTTATGCACAAAGGGCTGCTGTTTTTGATGACCTCTTCATTGCATAAGAATTCATCTGGTTCCCCTTGATTTTTCTGAATTTTATCCAGTATTATATTCAATCAGCAGAAGAAATGTGTTGATGTTTATACAGAACTTTGTCTGATTGGACTGCCATTAGGACTCTATTGCTCATCACGATCGATCTCTTTATGCTAAGATCAGGGGCAACGGTGCATGTGTGCCCTTCTGTAAGTAGATGTTTTCTATATCTTTGGTCTATGTGGGAAAAGATATGAAGCAACTTCCCTTAATTTAAGCAATCTTCCTGAATCCTGCTTTGAGAAGAAAATTCTCAAAACAATTTGCAAATTCATGTGAAGTTCTTTCTTTTCAGCTTCCAAAAATGCTACTGAGGACCGTGGAGATCCCAATGATCCTCATGTAAGATTGAAACGTGATTGTGTTGGAATTTTAGCTGCATTTAGACTCAAGGATCCATCTCCCCATCTCATTGTTGTGGCAAATACCCACAATTATTGGTAAACTGTATTTCTGCTATTGTTTATGGTTTCCCATTTTTATGGACTACTTCAGCTTTTAGAGAATACTGAGATTTGTGAGTTCAGGGATCCCGAATGGGCTGATGTTAAGCTCGCCCAAGCCAAGTATCTTTTATCGCGGCTAGCTCAATTCAAGGATCTGGTTTCAGAAAAGTTTGAGTGCATTCCTTCTGTTGTTGTGGCTGGTGACTTTAATTCAACTCCAGGAGACAAGGTTAGTTTCTAGTTTCTGGGTTGCTTTTATCCTCATCTTTTCTTTTGTGTCTTTTGGCAGGTAAATGTTCATTTTGATGCTTGGTAACTTGGGAAGTTTGAGTGTGTATACTGTCCTTACCCATCTTTTCAGTGGTTTTCCAGTAATTTTCCAGTCCTAACTTAATCAAGCTAAAATTTTTTGTTTTATTTGCCTAGGTGTTCTGAAAAGAAGTATTTTTCTGTTTCTGGCAGTTATACTAAACCTGCCTTTAGCTACTTCCAGCACTAATAGGCTTCTTTAGGCTCACAATTCTTGGTTCATCAAGAAGCAAAGCTACACTGACTAAACTAATTGTCTGTGTGCTTACCATTGCTTTTTGCCGATTCAGTGTGCATCGAGAGTAAACTTAAATAAGTTGAGATTGTCCTTTCAGGTATATCAGTGCCTCTTGTCAGGTGACCTTTCATCAACGCCACCAGAAATAGAATGCTTGGATGAGCTTCCTATTCCTCTGCGCAGTGTTTATGCTTCTACTAGAGGAGAGCCATCGTTCACCAATTGCACTCCTGACTTCACCGGTACCCTTGATTATATACTCTTTTGCCCTTCATCAGACATCAAGCCCGTCAGTTTCCTAGAGCTTCCTGAGTCAGACTCGGAGGAGGTGGCAGGTGGGCTACCAAACTACTATCATCCGAGCGATCATTTGCCAATCGGTGCTGAATTCAAAGTTGATTGCAATAAAGTTTGTTGATCTCACTGGCATGGCTTTCATCAACATTTTAGATCGCCAATGCCTGATTGAGGAAAGTTTTGGTTCCAGTTGATCGAAAAGATCTCTTTATTTACATTTGACCTGTCATTCATAAACGTTGGTTAGTTAAAACCAAGGAGTGTATGAAAGATAGTTTACCTGTTAAATTGAAATCCTTCTCTTTCAGAAAATTTTTCGCCTTTGCAATACTAGAGATACTTGCAGAGCACTTGGAAAGGGAAAAATTAGCTCTGAATCCATTTCGTCACCTCATGTCACTGCTGTAACAAGTTATGTATACGTAGGATGCTTTTTCCATTCTCATCCGTTACTTTCTCCTCAAATTTTTTTTTTTTTTTTGGAGGAAGAGAACCATGTTAAGAATGAAGCATTTTCAGGATACAACTCTTGAGTGGGACTCTTATCATAGCTTCATCGACAATGATAGAAATAAGCATGCCTTGTGGTAGACCTCTCAAGATGAGTCATAAACCCGTTTATTGATCCATATTTGATGAGCAGAGTTATTATATATATTTACTATATTCAGTAAATGGGGCATAATTGAATTTCAAATATATCGATTTTAAATGCCTGGTAAAGTCTAAAAGTACATGGATTTTAAATGCATTTTTTCAATTTACTTAGATCCAATCTATGTGATTATCTTTTCGCTCTCTCTCGCCCTAACTTGATTTTGCGCATGCTCGCTACGCATTCTCACCTCAGTCAAACAAAATGTCCAACCAAGCTAAATCCTCCTATGCACAATCCACAATTTACTCTTTGTGCATCCGAAGGGATAAAGAAGTGGGGCTGGTTCTTTACCAAAAAAAACAAAGAAAAGAAAAGAAAAGAAAAGAAAGAAGTAGGGCTGGTCGAGAGGATGAGATCGTGATGTAACTGAAGAAGCTCAACTCTGCTCTCTTCCCCGTCTGCTGGAACATAGTACTATGCCGATGCCATCACCTCCGCCAATTTCACCAAGCTAGATCTCTCTCGGCATTCACCCTCTCACGTGTTTTGGGTTTTCATTTTTCGTCGTGCTCGTAATCGCTTCAATACCTGCGCTGCTGTGCCCCAGCGATTGCAATGATTTCCTCAGTATCACGAATTCTCTTGTCGAGTCATTTGGAAGATTTTCTTTCTGAATAGATCCCATGTTGGGTTCCAGTTTTGTTCCTATGTGCGCTTCATGTTTGGCTGGGTCGTTGCTTGCCTTGTGTTTCATTGGTACGAGGAACTCTCTCTTTTTTGTTGTTATTGGGATTTGGGATAAGTCTATTAAAAGTCTTAAACTTGTCATTTTTAAAAATTTTAGAAAGTGCCAACAAGACTTAAAAACTTTATGTCTCAAAATTTTTATGTTTCTATAAAATAAAATCCCTCATTATGTTTCTATAATTTTATGTTTTTTTGTTTCCTTTAGTTTTTGTTAGAGACTCGACACTATTGAGTTATTCATTTTTTATTTTAATGACTTTATCCATTCTTTTTTCAACCGACCAAATTGCCAAAAGCGGGCCATGGCGGAAGTTAATGGAAGTTTGTGGACACTTGAATAAGCAGCCGGTCTTCGCCTGTCAAAAGCCCGAGGACGTAACATCTTACTCTGTTCCGACGCGCGCGCAGAGAGACAGAGAGAGAGAGGAGAAGAAAAGAAGCAGCAGCAGCTGCTGGGGCCTTCATTCACCGTCAACGCCGCTCTCTCGAGTTGCAAGTGAGGTGAGTACATGGACATGTTTTGTCTCGGCTCTGAGCTTTGTGATCGGTGATCGGTCTCAAGCAAGCATCATGGCAGAGATCGCTCTGTTCAGCGGATGCTGCTCTTCTTTTTGCTCTGCTTTCTCACAGTACCTTTTCAGTATGCCCAGGAAAGTTTGAATTTTGCCTCGGATGCCCAACTCCGACAATTTCTGTCCAAGAGTCCCGGCGCATAAAAGTGCAGTCAATACTTGAAGGACGATAATATCAAAATCGGATGAAAAAAACTCAAACAGAGAGATTCTCTCAAGAGAATTCAAAGGAAAACAGTACCAATACTGCTCGGATTTTCTGTCAAAGGCAACAAAACATGACGGGTATACGAGATAAAAGTAAATTAGTGATCACGTGTGCTTAGACAGAAATCTGCACAAAGCAATGAAAACCCAGACATGCTGAGCATAACGTAGGAGACTGAGCACAGAGCATTTCAAGGAATTCTCTGCCTATTTAATCATAAACAATTTAAAAGAGAAGTCAATAAGAGTAAACATTTCTCGTAAGGGATAGTGTTTTCGGCCATTTTTGGAGGGTGGATGTTTTATTTTGATGGGATGAATCGAGTGTAGTGACCTTTAGTAAAATGAAGAGCATATCGTCGGATAGTTTCACCTCTTTCGAGACCACACAAGATCTCAAAATACTTTCTTCTTTCGCAGGAGTTACGATGCAATCAATGGAAAGAATTCATCCCATTGGACTAGATTGAAAAATTTCTAAGGACGTCGGGACGGTTTTAGAATTCCGTATTCATCATTTGAGAAAAGACAACTTCCAGGACAAAACAAGAAAATTCGATGGAATAATTCCGTTAGTGATGATAAGTGAATGTATCCCAAGTGTACCGGTTCAAGAGCTTATACGGTACATCGGAAAGTTTAAGATGAACCGAGTGGGCGCGGTTTAGGATTTTTCATGAATTTTTCCGAATTGCTTTTGTCCGAATACTATCAAGGTTCAATTTTTTTTCAGGATCGATGGAGTGCTACTCTGAAGTTTGATCTGTGTATTTTGTGGAGATACTCCAGTTGGGAATCTCTTCCTCACCATGGATCGATGGAGTGCTACTCTCAAGGTTCCAGTCCACGCCATGGCCACGGCTCGTTGCAGGGTCGCAGTCTCACTCTGCCTCTCGCCTTCCTCCAAAACCCTAATTGTACGCCTCCCCTGCCCCTCCCTCCTTCCGCTCACCCACCGAAACTCTAATTCCACTTTCTTTGATTTCGCTTGGTCTTTTCGCCGTGATGAGCACAGGCGCCTTCAGCTAATGTGGTCTTCTTCAATGGGGATCGAGTCGGAGGGACTGGGAATCCTGTCGTGGAGAGATTGTCGGACCTGCAGATGATAGCTGATGTTCTGGTCTCGAAATTCGGTGGTTCCGTTAATGCTTGGGTCGTCGAGGCTTCGACCTTCAATGGCCCTTTTGCTGTCTACAAGGAGTTCATCCCTTCGGCAAACAAGTATGGAGAGCCGAGATCGTATAGCCACGTGGGGTTCCCTGCCTCTTCGTCCACCCTGTCGGTGTTGTCGAATTGCCTTGAGGAGGTAATTCCTGGTGCTTGGGCTCTTTGGAGTGCGCTTACTGTTGCGTCTTGAACTTGTGAGTCGTATCACGAGCAGTGTCATATTTATGCATGAACATGGAACATAGGTAACAAGAGGAACAGTTTCTTGCGAGGATCTTTATCCGGTCACAGTTTATATTCATTTAGGTCTTTCATGATTACAAGCTGGTTTACAAATCACAAAGGCGAATTGGAAGATTACATTATGATGAGAAAAGAGATAAGATAAGGTAGATTACCTAACAGTAAGGAAAAACCACTGAACATGGGACTGGGGGTCATATGATGTGTGGCAAATGAGGAACGTGGATGTAGGAAGCATCTCGAGACATGGTGTCTGTCACCAAATGCCCTTTTTACATTGACGCCTGAATTTGGAAACACACACGACATGATCAAATCTGAGCACAAAATACAATAAGCCTTGAAGAATATAAACTGAATAGCAAGCATTTGGGAAAAAAATGAGGACGAATGAAGTCAGTTTACAATTGGAAGCATCGTCCTTTTCTCGCAACTGAAGAATATGACCGCTCCTTTTAGCCATCAAAGATCCATGTATCTTGGTATTTTTAAACTCGAAAGTCTTTTATTATCTCATGCTAATTATTTGGGCATTTCAGGCAAAGAATGTCCTTTCGAGGAAATGTAATCCTGTGTCCACAAGCCTGTCGCCACAACAGGGACATGAACCAAAAACTGTCATCCTTGGTTTTAGCAAAGGGGGCGCTGTGCTTAACCAGCTTGTGACCGAGCTCAGCCATTCCCAAGCAGCAACTTCTGGACATCCATCCTTTGCTGAACAAGAGCAGTTGAGTCATGAAGTCCCTGACATCTGGGTGGCGACTCAAATGTTACCTGCTACGAAAGAAGCATTTCTGAACAGCGTCCAAGAAATCCATTACGTTGACGTTGGCCTAAATTCCAGTGGCGCATACATCACGGATTCAAATGTGATTGGCAGACTGTCCCAACGGTTTGTGCAACAAGCTCAGGCATTGCGATTCATCCTCCATGGAACTCCTAGGCAATGGTGTGACCGCAATCGCACTTGGATTCGCCACGAAAAGGATAGATTGCTTCATCTGCTCGAATCTGAATCTCAGAAGGCCGGAGGCAAAATACAGGTAGCAGAGAAGTTTTATTTTGCGGACAGGCCTCCAGATATAGAGATGCATTTTGCGATAATTGAAAAGTTGGATGTGAGCATCTAATTAAATGAATGTTAAGATGTGGCATCATGATTCGTACAGCATTTTGTTTAGACAGAGTTGAGGGCTGCTTGTTTGTGCCCGTTCATTGCACTTTACCCTGTGGTTCCTACTTTTGTTGCTCCTTCACAGATGCATAGTTTCTACTTGGCTAAAAATAAAGAGTTATTCGGAGTATGTATAAGAACCACCTCCGTAATAAATAAATAAATAAATGCAAACAGTCTCATCTTTAAGGCCATCTATTAGGTTTTGGTTCATGTCTTTCCTGATTCATGGGATACGAGACCTCGTACTTAAAATCAAGATTGAGTTTCATGCCATAGGAGAAAGTCAGACAGCAGTTTAAATGCCGCCCTCTGGTCGGACAAATTTTCCTCTTCCCGACACTCGAGCTTCAAACTGTCCAACCTTCCCTAAATGTCGAGTTGAATTACCTGTTTGTTCCCAAAGCTATTCACAACTTGAGCTTCGGACACTCCATTTCTAAACTCATCTAGATACCTCAGTTTGTCTGTCCTTGACTGAATCAACAACTAGCGGGGGGAAAAAGACGGTGTTATTACTGATGCGTTTCTTTGACTAACAACAAGCAATGACTGCACTTGGGGATGGCCCTTGGCATTTTCTATCTATTTTAGCACAAAATGTTGCTTTGACCGACAGCTCACGGCAACTATATAAACCACACTTTATGTCAGTAGGCGGCCAACAGGATGGTGATGTACTCATGACAAGAACAGAGTTTGATAACGTAGTTAATAACTCTGGGCTTACACAAACCAAAACCCAAGACTAATCAACAATACCCACTTTGCCTAAGATCCACTGTTTAAAGGAACATTGATTTTGGGAAATTCTGTTATGCCTTGCTAGTGTTTGGATGGGAAAACTAATTGATTTATGAAAAAAGTTCTTTTAGGTGCAGTTTATAAGAAGGAAATTACTATTCCTAAACCATGAAATAAATAAAAACTAACTATTTCCTTGAAAATAATTCTTGTGAAAAACATTTTCCTTTATCGTGTAAATTTTTAGTGAAATAAATACACGGAATATATACCAATAGAAACCGAATCTTCACTAGAACCCAAGGACATGCTTGTGCAGACCAGTGCTTGATTATTGTTTGTTTAATTTAGGGAAAATTCCATCAAAAATCCTAAATCATACTTTTTGTGACATATTTATCTTAAACTTTTTTTATGACATAAAATATCACAAACTTGAACTTTTGTGATTCATTTATCACAATTTTTTTTTGTGTTACAAAAAATCTCAAACTTATCTCTTTATGACACATTTACCCTAAACACTTTTTTTTTGTGAATATAAAAAACATGAATTGTATCATTGTGATACATTTATCTAATAATATTTTTTTTTCCTTTTCTCTTTCTTTCTTTTCGGCATCCACTTTGGCCAATGAGTTGAGGTAGGGGTAAGCTAAAGTAGCCAAAGGTCGCCAGAGCTCGCAGCCCACTGGGCAAAGCCCCTTGCCCAAGTTGGCCAGTCACCAACGAGTAGGGGTGATCGGTTCCCTAGGCGGTCCAGTTCCCCCCCCCCTCCCGAAACTGGGAACCGGACCGATGGGACCGGTTCCCCTTTTTTAGGACCAGGAATCGGACCGGCTGATCTTGGGACCAGACCTGATTAGTTTGTTTGGTCCGGTTCGGTTGTTGGGTGGTCCAACGGGACCATCTTGCTGCGTCTTCTTCGCAATATTTGTCCCCTCCGTTGCCTTATTCTCGAGCTCCATCTTCCTTGAGGAACGATTGCATAGCCTAGCTCATGGTGATCTTGTACTCCGGAAGCGAGAGGTCGATCCCTAACCTCCTTGACACCTCCATCCACAACCGATGCCCGTCATCTCATGCGCTAAAAACGGGGGCAGTGTCGGTGCCTTCAGTTTTAA
This sequence comes from Melaleuca alternifolia, assembly GCA_019926035.1. NCBI lineage: Eukaryota > Viridiplantae > Streptophyta > Magnoliopsida > Myrtales > Myrtaceae > Melaleuca > Melaleuca alternifolia. The sequence continues at coordinate 676,195 of JAGKPW010000079.1, forward strand.
TCGTGCATGTGCCATGGCAGAACAGCTTGAGGCATCTGGGCGGGAACCACTTGATTTCTCTTGCACTATTATGGTCTTGGGGAGGACGGGTGTGGGAAAACGTGCGACAATCAAACTCTATATTATATTTGATGAAGTGAAGTTCAGCACCGATGCTTTTGACATAGGCACTAAGAAAGTTCCAAGATGTCGTAGGAACTGTTCAGGGGATTAAGGTGTGCATCATTGACACACCAAGCCTTCTGCCTTCTTTGACGGATCAATGCCAAAATTTCATCAATGCACTGGTTGTGATTCTTTTCATCTTCACCAGATTGGAAGAATAGCTTCTAAGGTATGTATTCTGCTTTTGGGGTGGTTCTAATTTTGGTCCATGCGGTCTGGTTCGGGCGGTTCGGTCCGGTCCTACCCTCCTAGGAATCGGGAACCGATTTTATTTTTAGGAATCGTTGACCAGACCACTACTCTAAAGAACCAGATCAACTCGGTTGATTTGATTCGGTCCGAGCGGTTCTTGAATTGGACGATCCATTGTGCCCAGCCCTACCAGCGAGGCCAGAGCAAGGTTGGCCTTGCCCAGGGGCAAGGCAGCATTGCCCGCGATTTCAAAGGGCCTCCCCTAGTTCTGGGCAAGGTCGAGTGAGGGCTTTGGCCCTTACCTAATGGCCATTGAGCTTAGTAGTCCTCACCAGTCTCAACTAAGTGGCTAGAGTAGGTTTTTTTTTTTTTTTTAAAGAAGAAAAAAGTTTAGGAGTAAATGTGTCCACAAAGATATAAGTTCATGATTTTTAGTAGCATAAAAATGTTTATAGTAAATGTGTTATAAAGAGACATGGTTGGGGGTTTTTGGTGTCTAAAAAAGAGTTTGAAGTAAATGTGACATAGATAGTATAGTTTAAGATTTTTGGTGAAAATTTCTCATTCTTTTTTCACAAATGCAATTGTCAATACCACGATATCACTAAATATCGCCAAACATAATAACAACCGATTCATGGAGTTTGCACCCCCAACTCTGCTACATATAGATCCGCCAAGTCGAATCTCAGATTGACTAATGCAATGCCATGTTCAATCTCAAGTTAATTTACGATATATACAAATATTTATGAACCTAAAGTTAACTTATGACATTGAAACTAAATTTACAAGCATTGTTTTGTTGGCAATTTACTGAGATTGTTAAGAATCAAAGCTCACTCCATCTATTAATTACTAGGGGTATTGTTACTTTAGAGATGAAGCACATCTTATAAATTAAATTATTTCATTGAATTAATTTTTTATAAGGTAAATTACTCTACATTAAGAAATGTTACTACTTCGAAGGTAAATTACTTATTTTAAGTATTGGAGAAGTAAGTCACTATATCGTGTGTATCAATTGTTGAAAAGTAATTTACTATGTCACAAGATGGAAATTACAATTGGTGAAATTGTAATTTTACTTTTAATGGTCGAGATTGATGGTTCTTTTGGTTGCTCCTTCGACAAATCCGTGAGTTGCTTGTCCATGGAGCGGTCCGTCGTCTGGAGTCAGCTGGAACGAAGATGTCTCTACCTCCTTCAACGGGCCAAGAGCTCGAGACCCACTCTCCTCCAAATCCACGCCTTCATGCTTCGCAACGCTCTGGACCTCAACGTCAATCTCCTCACCAAGCTCGTCGCCAGTTGCGCCTGTCCCGCCTCCGTCCCCTCGGATTCCGACCCGCTCGCGGGATTACGCCACGCTCGCACCTTGTTCGATAAAAGTCCCCACAGAGACGATGGGTTTCTCTGCAACTCCATGATCAAAGCCCACGTGGGTCTGCGCCAGTTTGACGAAGCACTTGTCCTTTACCGAGATCTCCGGAGGAACACCGGCTTTTCACCTGATAACTTTACGTTCACGGCGTTGGCGAAGTGTTGCTCGTCGGCTGTGTCCTGTTGGGAAGGGTTGCAGGTGCAGAGCCATGTTGTTAAAATGGGGTTTTGGTCGGACTTATATGTGTCCACGGCGTTCGTCGATTTGTATGCGAAATGGGGGAGCGTGGAAGCTGCGAGGATGTTGTTTGACGACATGAGTGTGAGGAGTCTGGTGTCGTGGACAGCTCTGATAGGTGGTTATGTGAGGATCGGGGATATGAGAAATGCGAGGAAGTTGTTCGAGGAATTGCCTGAAACGGACACTGCGGCATTTAACTTAATGATTGATGGCTATGTTAAATTGGGAGATATGGACCCAGCCAATTGTTTGTTTAATAAGATGCCGGAGAGGAACGTGGTTTCTTGGACTACTATGATTAATGGGTATTGCAACGTTGGTGACGTAAAATCTGCTCGATCACTCTTCGAAGCCATGCCAGAAAAGAATCTATTTTCTTGGAATGTGATAATTAGTGGATATTGCCAAAATAAACAGCCCCATGAAGCTTTGAGATTGTTTTCTGAGATGCAGTCAACTGCATTGGTTGAGCCTGATGAAGTCACTCTTGTATGCGTTCTTCCAGCTATAGCTGACGTGGGTGCTCTAGATTTAGGCAATCAGGTTTACCGGTTTGCACAGAAAAAGAAGCTCGACGGAGCAAGCAATGTGGGCACGGCACTCGTGGATATGTTTGCTAAATGTGGTGAGATCTGTAGAGCCAAAAGAGTGTTTAGTATGTTGCATGAAAGACAGGTGGCTTCTTGGAATGCTTTGATAAATGGGCTTGCAGTCAATGGGTGTGGCAAAGAAGCATTGGAAATATTCCTGGAGATGCAACAGCTGGGGGTCCCACCAAATGATATAACCATGATTGGTGTTCTATCTGCATGTAACCATGCTGGTTTGGTGAAGGAAGGGAAGAAGTGGTTTAAAGCAATGGATGAGTTTGGGCTTGCCCCTCGGATTGAGCACTATGGTTGTATGGTAGATCTATTGGGTAGAGCAGGATATTTGGAAGAGGCTGAAAAGATAATCAACACCATGCCCTATGAGCCTAATGCAATAATATTGAGCTCTTTCTTATTTGCTTGTGGATACTTCAAGGATGTGATAAGAGCAGAAAGAGTTAGAAGCAGGACAGTAAGTATGGAGCCTCAGAACGATGGGAACTACATTATGTTGAGAAACCTATATGCAGCGGAGAAGAGATGGACTGATGCAGAGGAGATTAAGAGGTTAATGAGTACAAATGGGGCAAATAAGGAAACCGGTCGCAGTGTTATTGAGATTGATGGGAGAATGAGTGAATTTTTGGCTGGAAACAGATTGCACCCACATTATGAGATTATCCATTCAGCATTGGTTCAATTACTTAATCACATGAGGGGACAAGTCATCGATCAAGCACTGTGTTGATAGCAATTCTCTGTGCAGGATGATTAATAGGGTCACACTTGGCACTTCTTCACAAATTGGACAGTGGAAAGAATTTCTACTCCTCATGGTTGAGTCTCTGCAGTGGCTCTGGTGATAAATCTCCATATTTGTCAGTCTGTCAAGGTAAGGATTGCATGCGGAAGAAAAGAAGGTACGGATTGAATGTGGCTTTCTTTACCCTCCTCTTTTAGGTAGGGTACCCTTGTAGGCAAACAAACCAATTGCCTTTCTCCTTGCGATTACTCTAAGAGCAGCTTTTACTTCTCTAGTTTGTGTGTTTTTATTCAATTGAAACCATCAGTAGACTGTAGAACTTTCTGCAAAATGTGACACTATTTATTGCATTTGGCAGATCTGGAAAGAATTAGGTTGTGGAGATACTATGCTGTCTAATCTACTGCTTTCTGTCCAGATGAATTTCAAGAGTATATTGAGATTTGATCTCTGTTATTGGCTTTTTCCTAACCACCTTGCCTAATGAAGGGGCAGTGCTGCAATTTCCATCATCAGTGTTGCTTAGTCGTAGCAGTCAAAAAGTACTGATACTGCATATTTGCTGCTAAATTCTTGTTGGATATGGTAATTGATGAGAGATCATGACTTTTAGGCCTATGGAAGCTTCTGTGGTCTTTGGTTCTATGGGGAGATATCTCACTTAATGTGATATTTTTTTCCATTATAGATTCATTGTCAACTTCTATTTTTCACGTCCACCAGATTACTGGAACACCATGGAATCTTGTACTCTGGATAAAGGCCTCAAGTCATGGACAAAAGATGAAGCTTGAAGCATGGTCTGAGTTTCCTGTGGTGAGTGGTACTTGTTTTTTATTAACTTGTCTGCAAGTTTCCTTGACCATGTGCCATGCAAAAGAAAGGAATTAATGACTATTTACTTGAGGTAATTGATAATCTGTCTCATTTCATACCTTGAGATATTAATTTTACAAGTACTACTTGATCCATTTTCTGTGGTTTTAGAGGGGGCTGAAATAGTACCTGCAAAGCAATTAGGCTCATTGAACTGCAGCCATTGCGGAGATAGCAGGATCTAGAAGAACATATCTGCAATTTGATCAATAGAGAATTAGTAGTCTTGCATATTTTTTGAGTTTATTGGCCAGAAATTATGGTAATGTTGCTAGGAGGCATGTTTTGATGGAAAGATGGTGGGCAACTTAGTGCAGGCCTTATTATTGCATATTCAAGCATATTTATTAGGATTATATGCTGGTTTTTACACATAAGACGTTATTATTATTATTATTATTATTATCATTATTATATATCTTCAGAAGATGTTGGATCTCAATTGACACCATGACGATTCATGATATTTCCTCACGTGCAGTTCAATGTAAACAGACACGATAAGTTGTTACTGTTACCACTGTAGTCACAGTCTTGTTCGTAATAATTTTCTGCCGTAAGAATCGATTGTGTTGAGAACATCATTTCCTTGTTTTTATAACAGCTCATCTAAACATAGGAAAAGAAAATCAATTTTTGCATACTCCCAAAAAGTTATCTGCATTTAGAATATCAAGTCAGATGACCCCGCCTTGTGCGTAAAAGCTTTGTTGTTTGTTGTGAGTCTTATTTAGAATATCAATTGAGTTTTTCAACATACAAAGGTTACCTACTTTATGCTGTCAGCCTGGCTAAGTCAAGATGTGAGCTATGACATACATATGGTTATGGCTACTCGATATACTTGTGATTTAAACTGATACTATCATTAATTTCTTCTCTTTAGGGATTCTTGAAATTCTTTGATATGCTTTATGAAGAGAATGCAGTACAAAAGAGAAGTGAGGAGAGGATCTGGTTGAGACATTTCCAGATGGTGAAAAAACAATGGAGCAAATTAAAGCCAAGTCATCATTTTGAATGACAATGTGGGAGGGAGCAAAATATCACGCACTTGAAAGAATATACTTGTTCTGTCAGAAGGCGGGAGTTAAGCAGCATTTCTTGTGAGCATGTAACTTTTTCTATAATTGCATGCAAGGGACGTGATTCAAACATGTTGGGTTGTCACAATAAAGGTCAATATTTGAGAGTGTAAGAACCAATCATTAGTCCAATGATAGGCTAGCATTGTGGTATAAAACCAGTGTACTGTCTGCTTCCATTTTTGAAGATGAGACTGCATGGTGGGTCTGAGAATCCCAGGATAACCAGATGTATCAAGAACTAGTTTGAGGATACTACAAAATCTATACGTGAAGGCACAGAGGTCTTTAGGGTGTGGATTTTGCTCATGATCTGAGCATAAACAAGGATTTTCGAAACTGAGTAGACTATTGAGTGATGGCAGATCAAAGCCACGCAGGATGGAGTCGGTTACAGCCTAATTCAAATTTGTCTTGGATGGTCTGGATACTTAATCGAGGCCTACACTGAGGCAGCCCAGTACTATTAGCCAACTAATTCAAGCAGTTCCAGAGTCAGGTTCAAAGTATTCTATAAGAATATAAGATAGAAGCAAGGTTAATCACCACTGCTTTACACCGGAGACAGGATAGGGTTGGAAACCCAGGATGAAGCTCGAGAAGTCAAATTCGTGAACGTTTCAGGCACATTTCCACTTTTCTTTGGGTGACATGAAAAGTATGTAGACCTTACTTAAATGATGAAGCTTCAACAAAGAATGTGGCAACCGAAACAGCTTGTCATGGTTGGATCACATGGATTCAGAATTTGTACCAAAGAATGGTTTGGCTGTTCAAGTTTGAGGATCAATTCCCGTTGGGATGCCTGGACTAGTGAAGAATTCATAGTTTGTGCAGGAATGGGGAAGAAGAAAAGAAATTATCTTTCTTTAGGAACACGGGAGATTGAATTTTTATATAGGTGATGTGGTACTTGATGTTTGGCGTTGCCTGGCTTGCTTTTTTATGTAACTGCCTGGATTGACTTGGATGTTGTGATATACACAGAAGATAACACTCCTCTTCGGTGAAATTTTCTAATGTAATCCTTTTATGTTGGATAGCTTAGACATTCTAGCATCGGTAAATGAATCTTGCTCTTATAAGATTCTGAGAATATTCAGGTATTTCCAGTTTGTTATATCCAGGTTTGATCCAACTAAACAAAATTTTGGGAGTATGGAAACCTCATCGAGTGACTATATGGGTATACCAATAGAGTTTCCGAGGTTAACCCAGTCGATAAGCCGCTGGTGTAATACTGCTCTTGGTCTTTGTCATCACCTCTCAGTGTATGCATTTCTTGTATAGCTTTTTCATAGCCAATTGAAATCTGTCAAATTTTTCGACTTACACGCTTAAATCAAACCAAGCTGCCTTCTTTTACTCCACTCATGGGATAATGGTGATGTCTATCTCAAGGGAAGCATTGGCCCTTTCCATGCATAGACTCTGAAGATGGATCAAGAAAGATTTCCTGAGGTTCCATATAAAAGCTTGAACTTAACAATAATCAACAAATCCTCTTTCATGTCCCCTTCTGCTTACTCTCCAAGTTTGCAGAAATCTAAAAATGCCACTAAGCGATGCATAAAAGTTAAAGGGTCTCAATGCCGTATTGTTTGGTCATCATGTCAAAGTGCTCTTGCAGATGTTTATTGCTCTTTACGAGTCCGACCTTGCCCAAAAGCAAGCTCGAATTGAAACCTATGTGAAGAGTCGAAGTTTAGCTCCAGAAGTTCCAACTTTATTTCGTGACATCGTCAGTGATATGCAAGACAGCAAAAAGAGAAGAACAAGGTTAGATTTAAGAAGAGATTAAGCTGAAAGGATTCATAAAACCGACGTTGTTTATGGGATGATAAAAAAATTAATGTAGCAGCAAAGTTCTAGTTTTATTATTTCTAAGTGTCTTCCCTTCTTACTTAGTAATTCATTAAACTATTAGGTCAATAAATGGTCATTGGGCTAGTTGTGACTTTTGGTAAGCTCCAAAGGTTGAGATTAAAAGCTGTGCTAGAGAGATTGTCCAAAATCTGTAACGTTAGTTTAACTAGATCTGAGTCTTTCGGGAAAGAATTACTAAAAAAAAGTTTTAAATTTATTGTAATTATACTAATTTAGTCATAATTTTTTTTTGGGCTAACCAAGTTCTAAATCTTTTGCATTTATGTAAATTCAATTTATTCGGTCAATTTTGGCTGGAGATTAGTAATATGGACACCGGCCATTCTTCATAACCCAACCGGTGTTGATATGGATAATTTTTAATATTATCTTAATATATTTTCTATTTTCAAATTTAAAATTCTCTCTCTCTCTCTCCAATGGTTGGACCTAGGCGATTAACTAGAGGCGAGGTTAGTGGCTAGACAAGGTGGGCCTCAACCACGGCTAAGTGAGGTGGTGAGGGTGAGGCTGGTGAAGTCAACCTCACCGACCCTCGCTTGGAGGAGGATAGAAAAGAAAGAGAAAGAAAATAAAAAAAAATATTATTAAAATTATCCACATCAGTGTTAACGGCACCATATAAAATACTGGCATCAATATCAATGATTTTTTTGACTAAAATTGGTTAGATAGACTGAAGTGGTATAAATACACAAAGATTTAGAACTCAATTGCTAAAAAATAATAATAATTCAAGACTGAATTAACACAACTGAAGTAAATTTATGATTTTTAAATGATAATTTTCCCGTCTCTTTAGCGTTAAGTTTCCTCACTCAATACACTTCGTTGCTTTATAAAAACCCTAAAATATCTTTTCTCTATTCTAGTTTCCCTTCATCTTGATTCTAGCCCTCATTGTAGTTGGGCAAACAATGGAAAACAAAAGGACAGTAATGGGGGCTAGAATTGAGATGGATTCAAGGTCAGTCAAAGAATAGTCTGGGGCTTGTTAAAACCAACTAACCTTATTTGAATGATGAGATACCAACGACAAGAAGATCTATTTATATAATAAGGTCACAACGTTATAACATAATAAAAGACTTAACAACTTAAAATACAAGAAGTTCAATGACGCTTCTGCATCATTTTCAATGCTTCCTGACTTGAAACGCTCTTGAGGGGCTTGACAGAGAGATTGCTGCAGTTGAAGACTGAGTTATTCAGTTGCCAAAGGTGCAGAAAAATTGCCGATGAAGAAGCGTTAGATATTAAAAAGGTGAGGTCTAATCAAGGCAACACTTATCAGATACTCTTCATCAAATGGATAGGCAAACATGCTAGCGGAGGCACTTGGATTGCAGAGAATGAGCTGAAGAAGATTTGATTTAAAGACATACGGGCTGAGCTCATCAAAGTTTTCAGTGAGTTTGATTCTTTCCAATCCCAAGGTAATTGAATTTTTAGTATTTTAAATGTGAGTTTGTTTTACAAAAAACAGGAATTATTTTCATGAAAAATGGCCACTTTTTATTTGTTTGGCAATTTAGGGAAAGTAATTTCCTTCTTGTCAGACACAAAAGTTGTTGTCTCATAACCTAAACTTAGTGTTTCAATTCATGAAAAACGTTTTTTATAGACCAATTAGTTTTCCATTATCCAAGTACTAGAAAGTAGAAATATTAATTTCTCAAAAAATCAGAAACTCTCAGTTTTTGTTGTTGTTGTTGCTAAGTCTTTTATTATGCCATTAGTTTAATCGATGACCATGTATCACTCATGTGATTTTAAATGAGCTCTAGTGGTTGAGATTAGAAGTTTGTCGAAGGGTGTCAGACGCTGATGACTCCAGTATAAATAGATTTTTCAATGCTCTTTGTCATAAGTGTTTCCTCATTCAATAGACTTCTCCATTTCATATAGATTCTAGAATTTCTTTTCTTTGTTCCAATAAGCATTTAGTCTATCCTTAGACTAAATAACGAAGTTAGAGCACACTATTAAAAATTCGGATGGCAAGGCGGAAATGGCTAGTGGTAGCAACTCAATGCACGGAAGAAAGTAGAACAATAAGAAGAGAGCTAGCGATTTTCAGCGGAAGAAGTGGGGGAGGCGCCTAATACATAGCCTTGCCTCACTTCCACAGGGCGGACAAGTGGTGCCCATGTACCTTCTTGGCCTCTGGCCATAACACTTGTCACGGCCAAGGTGCTACATAGAGCGGCGGACGACCAATGGCAGAGTGCCCTTGCATGCGGTGGACAAGTGGAGCTAAAGCTTTGCCAAATGGTAGAGAGCTTTGCTTACCAAGTTTAGGAGGACATGCGGCTTGCATGGCAAGTTTGAATTAAGTAAGAATAGCTTGTAAAACAAGTTGAAGGAAAGAGAGGAGTGGGTGGCTTGCTTGGCAAGTTTGGAGTGGAAAAACGGCGGACAGAGGCTGGAGGGGCAGACAGTTGATTGGGTGGCTGTTCGGGCGGTTGGCGGAGGGGCTAATTTGGCGGACGGCTAATGGGGCGCGGAGATGTGCGGCCATTCCAGATTGTCCAGAAAATGTCAAGTGGTCTTAGGGTCCTTTGTGGCTTGGTATCGTTGCAAGACGTTTTTAAACTCGTATTGCTCTCTCTTAGTGTCAATCTTCAACAAACATCCATTGAGCATACTTAACCTTGTCATACCCGATTGAGTTTTTTTTTTTTTTTTTTTTTTTTTTTTTTTTCTTCCATCCGATGTGCGAGTTCGAGGCTCTCACACACCCTGTGTATGCTGTAGCAAAATAACGTATCCAAGGGAAGTCTTGGCCCTTACCACACGAAGACTTTGGAGATGGATCAAGAAAGATATCTAAGGTTCCATAAGAAAGCTTCACTTAACAATAATCAACAAATCCACTTTCATGTCCGGTTCAGCTTACTCTTCAAGTACACAGAAATCTAAATACTCGAGCGATGCATAAAAGTAGGGGACTCGCTGTCATCTTGTTTTGGTCATCATGTGCCCTTGCAGATGTTTATTGCTTTTTACGAGTCCAACCTTGCCTGAAAGTAAGCTCAAATCAGAACTTATGTGATGAGTTTATGGGTTTAGCTCAAGAAGTCTTGGTGGTGTGAAGGACAGCTAAAAGAGACAAAAACAAGGTGAAGTTTGGGGAAGAATTGAAGCTGGAAGGATTTATAGAGCCGGCGTTACTTAATGAAGAAAAAACTACTGTTGCAGCATAATTCTCGGTTTAGTATTTTCGAGAGTCTTCCCTTTTTCTTTTTTTTTTCTTTTTAGCATTTTATCATACTATAAGGTTAATAAGGGGTTAGGTGACAGTTTCGACATCGCAGCATATTACCCAAGCTTTTGTTCACCACTTCTACCTAACCATTTGTTGATGATTGGTGCTAGACTTCTACTGAGTCTCGAATCTCCTCTACAAAGCAAAAATAACGTAAATATGTCTTATGCACCACGAGAGAAAACATAGCATCAGAAAAAAAAACATAACAAAGATAGTAAAAAATATTCCAACAGCGGACCTCCAAGAGGTACCATGACAGCACCACTTGCAATTCCATATACACATGGACGCCACTTGCAATGACAAATATAATCGTCATGGGAAAGAAAGGCAGAAATAAGAAAGAGATTATTCCCTGAGAGCTTGTCCAGTAGACAATTTCTCCCAAACAAGCCAAGACAACACTATATATATGCTCATACTATCCTTGCCGTCGTCCCAACATTGAACAACATGCGTCTATTTTGTCGACGTGCTGTTTCAACAAGTGGCAATCACCTTCTCTCTGGACGAAGAAATAATTGAAATTGAGTTTACCTTAATTGCGAAATTGAGGGATTAAGTTTTGAGCTTCATTTCTTTCTTGAAAAAAATGAATAATTTGAACAATTTTTTTCTCAATATAATCACTCGTATCACTTAAAATAATAATAAATTCTCATTATGGACAACAATTTACATCCAAATATTTCTGTAAACGATAAAGATATTTTTTGTTCATTCATTTTTGTAAGCTATATAAATGACTATTTTTACAAAATGTTTTCCAAACTATTCGTTTTTTGCAAATCAAATGACGCTTTAGTTAAACTGGTGAATGGATGCCCTTGTCTGTAGTACGAAGTACAGCATGTGACATGCCTGTGATTGTCATCTGGTAAAGATTTGTGTAGGCAGGTGAAATGAGGGGTCAATTGAGATGAAGACACCAACTTTTGGGGTGTTTCAAGACACCACAATCTTTAAGGTACTGTAAGAAAATTGCCCCACTCTGGGTCTGGGGTGAGGTAACCCTGTTACTAAACTTGTGGCTATCCGAGGAAATTTCTTTCCCTGTTTTTCCCAATTTGGATCAAGTATAAGCGTAGATGATAGCAAGGACCATCTACAGTACTCTACTGGAGATGGTTGACACCCTGCTACTACGCCCCATCAAAGAGAGATTTTCTAACAATAGGAAGAGGACCTTAAACAAAATTAATGTTGCCCCTAACTCTTAAAAAATATTAATTTTTTGTTGAATAATGATAATGTATTAAGAGATAAATTGGCTGAAGGGATGGGTCATAACTATTACGGAGAAGCCGCATGGCCCAACGATCAAATCCAGTGAGAAGAAAAGCAGTTTCAAGGACCCTGCCTGGCCTCATCTTTCACACCTAAACATGCACATCATAACCAAACCTTCTCTCATCCGATTTAAGACAACAGACATACACCAACTCCAACGGCTTCCCAAGAACGAGGTATTTAATAGGAAGGTAATCTCCGGCTATGTATTTTAATTGATCTTGGTCATCTTAACCAGGTGATTCATAAATGCTTAAGGGTCCAATCGAGGCAAATTAGTGCATCTTCTGTCGAGGTTAAAGGAGCTAACATATACTTGTTTAAATCTACAGCGCGTAAAATCTCTTTCGCTTAAAAAATTTCAAGCATCACCAAATTTCATGGACGCTGTTTTTTTCTCCTTTTTTCAACCATAGCCGCAATCTCATATGCTCAACAGTCAAAATTAATATGCGAGTGCCACTGTCCAAAGGTTTTCGTACAAAGGATTGTTAATGATCCATGAAGACTAGGCAAACCTCGAAACTTCTGAGCGCTCACACTACAAAAAAACTGGATTTTCGCTACGGTTACTTAGCGACGGAAAATAACCTGTCGCTAAGTAGCGACAAATTTAGCAACCTTCGTCGTTAATTTGTGACGAAACGAAAAATTTCGTCACTAATAGCGACGACGTATTATGTGTCGCTATTTCCGATGAACATTGCGACGACAAAGACTACATCGTCGCAAATTAGTGACAAATAAACTACTTCGTTGCAAAATTCGTCGCCATTTAGCTACGACCACATAGGTTCATCGCTAAAGTGCTACGGTATTTGCTACGACAAACATGACGTAGCTAATTGGCGACAACTACTACAAGTCGTCGCTAATTTGCGACAATGATTATTGTCCGTGACTAATTCCGTAGTAAATTAGCGACTACAATTATAATTTGTCGCTAATTAGCGATGTGTTTTGCGACGGTTATGAATTTCATCTCGATTTTCTAATGGAAGCAATTTTCGTAGCCAAAATAGTCGCAAAGCAGTGACCACTAAGTGTTTCATCGCAAAATACGTCGCTAATTTGCTACGGGTTAATATGTCGTCGCTAAATTCGTCGATATTTTGCTACGGTTAAGTAGTCCGTCACTAATTTTGTCGCTAATTTCCGAATATAACCCTAACAGCTCGCTTGCAGCAGCAGTTTCGTATCTCCCCACATCTCCCTAAACTTCCTCCGCCGCTATCCTAAAACCCTGACGAAGAAGGTATGTGCATTGCTCTTTTAATTACAAGTTATTTTTTTAAGTGGGGTTGCATTTCTACACTAGCTAGCCAATATTATTTCTCATAAATGGGGTTGCTTGTTCTTGGTATCTCAATTGTGTGGGTAGAGCTTTTGGGTCGTTCAAATCGTTTTGCCAACGGCGAGGGTTGATGAGCTGCGATATATGTACTCGTTTCCGTTCGATCTCCTCCATATATATGGCCACTCGCGATTTTTCTATCGGTGGCCAAGGCGAGGCCTCAAGTTCCTCCCCTAGTTAGATTTGCATAATCTAGTTCTGCCTTCATGGCCCTTGATAATTAAGTTATTTGAGTATTCGATACGACGGTGCAAAATATAAAAAACAACATTAATTTTGTAATGAGTATTAATTAAGAAATTATATATTATTGTTAAATAATTTCGTGTTTCATTTGTTATATCATAAAATATATGTCACGATGAGTTTCATTTTCATTATACTCTTTCATTATATATTAATTTTCATACAGATACAATGCAAAGAGAGAGGTCTTGGATGTATAATGAAAACTTACCTAATCGAGCTGGATTGACCGATGAGTTTCGTGCCGGGTTGGAACTGTTTTTGGACTTTGTTAGTAGCAAAGTTGATTTCATGGACGAAAATATGTTAAGGTGTCCGTGTAGAAAGTGCAGTAATGGGAAATTTTTGCCTGTAAATAAAGTTGGTGAGCATCTTTGTAGATTTGGTTTTACTCCGAACTACTATAATTGGACTTACCATGGTGAATCATTTATATCTGATGAACCTGATGGAAGAAACCAGTTTCTATTTAGGGAACAATGTACCTATGATCACCAATTGAATCCATACCAGAGGATGGTTATGAATGCAGCTAATCAGAATTACGTATGGGAATCTAACCATGCGAGTTCTAGTTTTACTCTTACACTTGAAAAGGGGGGGGTTCAAGTCATGTCGCTTACTGCAATGACCAGGGAGGAGCACGATTTGATGATAATGTCTGTAGTCAATTTCAAGAAGTGTTGAGCGCAGCTGATGAACCTTTATGGGCTGGTTGTCAGAACCACACTAAGTTATCAGTGACGGCCAGAATGTTGAATATCAAGGCAAAGCATAATGTGTCTGAGAATTGTTTCAACTCATTTCTTGAATTAATGCGGGAAACATTGCCCAATGACAACATCATGCTTAGTGATTTTTATGATATGAAGAAACTAGTACATAACTTAGGTCTTCCATTTGTGAGGATTGATGTATGTAGTAGCGGTTGTATGTTATATTGGAGAGATGATGAAAATGCAGAGTATTGCAAATTTTGCAACGAACCTAAGTACAAGGTTAACAGGAGGCCTGGTCGTAATCAGAAACGAAGACCATGCAAGCAATTGTTTCATTTGCCAATAATCCCTAGGTTGCAAAGGCTTTATGTGTCCCCAGTCACTGCTGAACACATGACTTGGCATGCAAATCATCAACCAGAAGAAGATATAATGTCTCATCCTTCCGATGTAGCCGCATGGAAGCACTTTGATAAAACATACCCAGATTTTGCGATGGAGTCTCGAAACATCAAGCTAAATCTATGTGCCGATGGTTTTGCCCCATTTGGATTAACAGGGAAAAGTTTTTCATGTTGGCCAATTATATTAACTCCGTACAATCTTCCACCTGGTATGTGCATGAAGAAACCTTACATGTTTTTGACATTGATCGTGCCTGGTCCACAAAACCCGAAAAAGTTGATAGATGTTTATATGCAATCATTGATAGAAGAGTTGCAATTATTATGGAATGAAGGTGTCCTTACGTATGATGTTTGTACTGATTAATGATTTGTAATGAAGGCCGCCCTTTTGTGGACGATAAATGACTTCCCAGCGTATGGAATGTTATCTGGGTGGAGTACAGCTGGACTGTTAGGATGTCCAATATGTATGGAGAGATCAAAGTCATTCAGATTAAAACATGGTAAGAAGGCATGTTATTTTGATTGTCACGGACAATTTTTGCCGATAAACCATACATTCAGACGGAATAAGAAAGAGTTCGTCAAAATAGAATTGATAAATCACATCCACCATTGAGACTGACCGGTGATCAAATTTGGGAGCAAGTGCATTACTTTCCAACTGTCGTTAAAAACCCTCATGGCACAACTTATGCGTATGGAAGTACGCATAAGTGGACTAAACATAGTATACTTTGGGATCTACCATATTGGAAGGCCCATCTTATTCATCACAATCTTGACGTCATGCACATAGAGAAGAATGTTTTCGATAATGTCATAAATACAGTGATAGATGTTACTAGGAAAACAAAAGACAACTTGAATGCAAGGAAAGACATGAGAGATAGTTGTTATAGGCCAACACTAGATGTTGATGCTTGTAGCAGGGGACCAAACCGAAAGCAGTTTATACCTTGAACAAGGAGCAGAGACTTGTTGTTTGTCAATGGTTGAAATATGTCCGCTTCCCTTATGGATATGCTTCAAACCTCGGGAGATGTGTCGATATGAATGAATGTAAGTTGACAGGTTTGAAGAGTCATGATTGTCACATATTTATGGAGCGACTTCTTCCCATAGCGACCAAGGAACTCCTACCAAACTTTGTATGGGGCGCTATTACAGATTTAAGTAATTTCTTCCGTGAAATTTGCTCAATAATGTTAAAAACATCACACATGGAGAAGCTAGAGAGAGATATTCCAATTATCATTTGCAACTTACAAAGGATATTTCCTCCTTCATTTTTTGATTCAATAGAGCATCTTTTAGTTCACTTGCCTTATGAGGCTAAAGTTGCTGGTCCCGTACAATTTCGATGGATGTACTCATTTGAGAGGTGAAGTGAGGTTTTCGGTTATTGGATTTGCAAACTTACTTTAATTATTTATTATGTTCTGATCATATCCTTTATATTATGACTAGGTTCTTATTTCATTTGAAGAAGAAAGTAAAGAACAAGGCATGCGTCGAATCTTCAATTTGTAATGCATATATTGTGGAAGAAGTGACTACATTTGCATCATATTATTTTGAGCCACACGTGCAGTGCAAGAGGCGGAGAGCCGGACGAAACGATGAGGGCCCTATTGATCCTAATATGAAGTCATTCTCCATTTTCAATTATCTTGGTCAACCAAGTGGCGTAAGTCGGTATCGTTACATAACTGGCGAAGAATACTATGCAGCGCATACATACATTTTATTGAATTGTTCAGATGTGGAGCCATACTTCAAGTAAGTAAACATGCCAAAAGTATCACTTACATATATTTATAATTTTATTTATATATATTTAAACCTATTAATTCTTGTGACTGTCCTATGTGCTTTTCGAACGTGTATATGGTATTCTACAACAGGATTTTCCAAAATTCAATTGCTGGATTACCGCCAAATGAGGTTGATTGTGTGATAAATCAATCTTTTGCATTGTAGCTGAAATCATATGTAAGTTGCCTTTGAAACTAGCGTCGCCAAGTTTTTCAAATTACAAACGTTTGACAAATTTTGGATATTATGATTGACTTTGCGTTTATCATCATTAGGTTGATAGTAATAAGGATCAAGTTGCAGAGCACGAAGTTATATATCATCTGTCCATGGGTCTCAAATGCATAGCGCGATGTTGGCCAGCATATTCCATAAACGGGTATAATTTTCATACTCAAGACTATGGAAAGGGAAAAGCAACAATGAATAGTGGTTTGTGTGTGCAATCATGCAATGATTCTAGTTTGAGCGCTGATTTTTATGGCATGTTGGATGAAATCTTAGAGATAGAGTACCCTGGATCATCATTGCGCGTTGTGTTATTTAAGTGCACGTGGTTCGACCCCGTCAAAAGAATGAGGGTGCATCAGAAGTATAATTTGGTTGAAATAAATCACAAGAAAAAGTATATAAAGTATGAACCATTTGTATTAACACAACATGCAATTCAAGTATATTATGCATCATATCCTAGTTTGAAACATGATAAAGCTGATTGATGGGCTGTATGTAAAATCAAAGCATGAAGAAAAATCGAAGAACGCTGGAAGGATATAGCATATCAGTAAGAGGAAGTTGGTAACACCATTGATACTGGAGAATATAACATTTCAAGTTTGCGAGATCCATGTGGAGCAATCATAAATGTGGATGTGGATGAAATCCGCGCATCAAATACCCAAAGTGATGAATATGAACAATTTGAGACGGATGATGAAGATGATTATGAAGACGAAGATGATTTACAGATTATGATGAATCTGATTCGATAGATGAAAACGAAGCTGAAGAAGAAGATGAAGATTTTTGAAACATTACTCTCTTTTTTTTGTCCCCCACGTGAGACGTGTTGTTTAGACAAAAGTTATTTAGTTCTGGTGGTTTGTTGTTGTTGTTGTTATTATTTATTATAGATTTGCAATTGTTGTATTGGTTTTTTGAAGTTACAACAGGATTTAATTTTGCCATTTATCAATTTTATTTTTGAAACTGCCCAGCATATTAGCAACAGATAATATTGAAGACCGTCGCTAATTAGCGACCGTACTTTTCCAAAATCGTCGCTAATTAGCGACGACAAAAAGCACCGTCGCTAATTAGTGACCGTACTTTTCCAAAATCATCACTAATTAGCGACTAACAGACAGCTTGTCGCTAATTAGCGACAAACATCATGTGGCCGTCGCAAATTAGCGACAAGCATCATATGATCGTCGCAAATTAGCGACGACTAAGTGCTATATCGTCGCTATAGTTGCGATGGTAGACAATGGCTATCGCAAATTGGCGACGAACATCCCTTGACTGTCGTAAATAAGCAACGGCGCATTGATGTTCGTCGCTGAATTAGCGACATTATATATGTGTCGCTAACTAGCGACGACACTTGTTGTTGTCGGTCGCAAATTGGCAACGACAAGGAATTTGTCCATCGCAAATTAGCGACGAACATCATCTGGCAGTCGCAAATTAGCAACCGCATGTAGCTGTTCGTCGCTACATTTGCGACAGTCAACGTGTGTCGCTAGTTAGCGACGACACAATATGTGACTGTCGCAAATCAGCGACACAAATTCTTCTTGTGGCAATATAGCGACGGCTTGGTGTTGTGTCGTCACTAAAACCGATGATCCAAATATACGTTTGTAGGTAGCGACGGAGAATACTTATCTGTCGCTATTTAGCGACGGGTCTTAAATAGCTGTCGCAAATTAGCGATGCAGTTGATCGTGGCTAATTTGCGACTAATATCCTCTTTCCATCACTATTTTGAGACGATCACTGAGTACCGACGCTAATTAGCGACGGACATTGACTTGTCCGTTGCTATTTTGCGAATATCTCTATTCTTTCTCCTCTAACCTTCTATTGTGTTCTATCGGGTTTCTACTGTGCTAGGGCATCGCTGCTGCTCCTCCAGTCGAGCTGCTCCGCCGCTCAACGATCGTTCAACCTACTCCACCGCTCAACGATCGTTCAATCTGCTCCGCCGCTTGACCTCCGTTCCAGTCAACTCCGCCAAGTAAGTGTTCGACGCTCCTCCTCTGGTAGAGCGGCAAGGCCGCTTCTCTCCCTCATGCACTACGGTATGCAATTTTGCGAATGTCTTCGATCAGTTCTTTCTCCTCTCTCCAATTATTGCGTTCTATCGGGTTTTCTGTGCTAGGGCTCCGCTGCTCATCCTCTGGTCCGCCGCTCGACGATCGTACAAGCTGCTCCGCCTCTCGACGATCGTTCAAGCTGCTCCGCCGCTCGACCTCCGTTCCAGTCAGCTCCGCCGAGTAAGTGTCCGACGCTCCTCCTAAACCCTAAATCTAGTCACTATAGAAGATCATTTTGATTATACATGTGATGATAACTGCTGTACGCGAGACTAAATTTGCCTTGAGTGGTCTACTTGCATTAAGAGCTTTCACCTTCATTTTAGCTACCTAAACCCTAACCCTAACCCTAAACATTAAACCCTTCATCGTAGCTACCTAAACCTTAACCCTAAACCCTAAACCCTAATAGCAGAAATGTTTTTGCATGTTGTTGCCTGTCTTTTACAAGTTGTGTCTACTTGAACAGTTTCAAATATTGCTGGCCATATTAATATGTTAGCTTGTGGGACGACTAAAGACATGATGTCCAATATGTATTGAAGAATAGTGGATAAACTTTAAACTTAAGCTGGTTTTTGTATAAGAAAAATAACCATAAGATGTTAGGCGTCAATAGTGATCAACTGATTTATTGTACAAACAGCTTTCTCCACTGAAGAATAATAGCAAAACCATGTCCATTCCTATTTACCTTATTGTCAGAGCCATATGACTTTTTGTATCTTTCCGATAGTCTTTTCGGGTTGGAATTGTCACGTGTTGTGACATTCAGCAAGTAAATTTTGACCATCAAATTGACTTCAAATGTTTGTGTAGGTTGTTTGTGGAGGAGAATCATACTTGAGATTGATTACTTGGGTCGCCCAGCCCCCAGTTGCATGACGGTGTCGATATAAAGATGGTAAGTTTCATTTGAAACTTTGTCATTATGTATTGCCAAAACATAACCTTAAGTGCAAGCAACCGACCCTGTGACACTATTGAAGGTTCGGATGATAAATACCATTGACTTATTGTTGATAACTTCTGCAACCATTTTGTTGATGTTGAATTTGTTATTATTATAAGCTTAACTTTCTTTTTTAATTGATGAGTTAAACAGTGGACTGCATTGTCAAATACATGTTTTTTAGTGATTAAATTTATATAATAACCTTTTTATGTGATAGTATACAAGAGGAGGTATTCGTCGTGGTCATGGACTTTGCCGGGGTGGTGGAGTTAGAATAGCACAGTCTCCATCCCCATCCCCATCCCCTCCCTCGGCCTCGGGTTTGTCCCCCACGCTTTGGACTTCCCCCGCACTTACAAATACCCCTGTTGGAGATGACCAACAAGTTGGACAGCAAGTGCAGAGTGGCGCTTTCTCCTCAAAAACGCAACCACCAGAAATAACTCCCATGGCGTTCGATCCTTTACACAATATGTCAGGGCAGATATATCAAAGGCGAAGAGAAGTGCCAAATGTAGGAACACCTAGTACAGTCCAACAAAGCAACAATGAGGGAATGGAGCACGACCCTTCAGATGGGAGGAAATTGATTGGACCATATGGAGATTCGTAAGTAGTTTATAATTTTAGTAATCCGAAATTACTTATGGTAATTATATAAGGAATGTCAAGCTCACAATATAAGTTGTCTTTTTTTGTAGCTTTACAGATGCTACACAGGTTGTGAGGGCTCTTAATAAGATAGTTAACGATCATTGGAGGGGGCCATACACTAAGTATAGCGGTGCTCCGGAAGACGTAAAAAACTTGTGGTGGAGGGAGTTGCGGGTAAGTAGCGTACATATTGAATTTGTGTATGCTATTACTTGCATCATATTAATATAAGTTTTTCATGTTTCTCTATTGGTTACAGCAGCGTTTTCGATGGGCAGACGAAGATGAATGGGAAATTAGAAGAATTTTCAACAAAAAAGTCGGTGATCACATGAGAAATGTGATGAATAAAGCGAAGACAAGCCAAGCCAAGCCCGCTTATATTTCAAGTGACGTGTGGATGGAGATGATGAGTGTTTGGGGGACTGATTCGCATAAAGCTAAATCGAGCGAAAGGAATAAGCTAATCGAGCCTCGGTTCAAGTGAAGGATCAGCCACCTATGCTAGGGGATCGATTAACATCGGGGAGCACAGTCGAAGAACGGTCAGTATTTTAAATCTTTGAGGGATATAATGGTAATTCAATATTTTGATTGAAGAGTTAAAATTTTGCAGGCCAAAGAATTGGGGAGGGAACCGACATATTCCCAAACATTTGAACGTGCCTTCATGAAAAAAGATAAGACATATGTTAACAGTCGAGCAAGAGCTGTTAAGGTCTGTTAACTTACCCAACTTAGAGTTGATGTAAAATTGGATGAACTGTCCAATATTAATGGTATATCACAGTTAATTACATTTATTTATTAATCAACTTATATTGCTGTTGTAGGAAAAATTTGATGAACTTACTGTGGGTAGAACTACTAGTGGTTGTGGTCGTGATGGTGATGGTGATGGTGATGATGATGGTGCTGGGACGTCTGGGTCAGTTGATGAGGCAGCTTTATGGGTAGAAGCATCAGGTGGGGTAAGAAGAGGGAAAGTTTTTGGCATGGGATCATTGTCTAGGGAATGCACAAGAAAGGTTGCTGCATCGTCATCCTCCAGTGTATCTGGTTCAAGGAGGGGTCCACAATATATACCGGAAATGGAAGAAAAAATGAAACGCATGCAATATGAACTTGACCGAAAAGATAAAAAAATAATGACTCTTGAGAGGAAAATGGCACGTATATTGCGACACCTAGATGTGGATGAAGATGATGATCTTGATGAATTCCCGACTAATCCTAACGAGAATGAGGACAATGAGGATGAGATGGCCGGCGCGGAAGATGACTCGGGAGATGGGATTGCTACACCAGAGAGTCGACTACGATGAGGTATAATACTAATTATAGTATTTGTGATATATGGAAGTTGATGATCCTGTGGATTGTGGCTGTTTTCTGCCTATTTGCTTATGTCTGATTGAAGCTTTTATTCCCCTGCAATGTTATCACGTCAATGTTATATGATATTTTTTTTTTGCATGTGTGGGAATTATTAAACCATTCCGGATACAATGAAGTTAGATGAGGGTCGCGACCATGCATTCTATGGTCATCGATGACTTCCGCAAGTATCAACATATGCATCAATTTGTTATCGTTTCGATGTGATTACATATTGTCCAGGATGAGTAACGCAACTGTGTAGAGTATTACATTGCAATTATGCCACAGGATATTTATTGAATGTACAGCCTGGTTGGGTATACATTGTTGGTTTCATGCTATTTTGTATGACGAAACGATGAGGGCCGGTCGTGGACAAGTTGGTCGAACAAGGTATATAGTTGTAAACTTTAGGCTTTCAATTGGTTCTAACAAAATCAGGATGTTGGCAGGGTACATGTCGTTACAGATAGGTTGGAGGGACACATGGGATGATATATCAATTGAGGAATCTTTTGTGGCATGGTTGCAACGACAATGGTTGATGTTTATTCCACCTTACAGGAATTTTGTTGTCTTTTGGGTTGTCTGTAGTCACTTTTTTTTTGTTGAGATTGGTTCTAGAGGATATTTTGGATTTTATTTAGTATCCCTAAATTATGAAGACACCTTTACGGACTTCTGATTTTGCATTTTGTAGTTCAATTTATTTCGTGCTTGCATTACAAATTGTTCATGGAAATTACAATGTATATATTGTCCAGATGTATGTGATATGTCCATTATATTTTGTGATTCATGTATAAATTTTCAGCTAGATCACAATTGTTCGTCTGCGAACAATGTCATCATTACGGTGTATCACTACATTCATTCAGAAATAAATGTTCTAGAAAAAAACAAATTATATTGGCAAAATGCGACGAATACACTAACAAATTGAACTTCCACAACGAAAAAGCCAATCGACGAATGTCAAGCTGATTAGCGACGAATCTATAATGTCCGTCGCTAATTAGGGACGGACAAACCCGACCTTGTCGCTAATTTGCGACAATATCATTTATGTCCGTCGCTGAATAGCGACGAACATAAATGATTATTCGTCACCAATTAGAGACGGTCATACGCACAAACCGTCGCTAACTGGTGACAGACGTACCCGTTTCGGTCGCAAAATTAGCGACTGACAGCATAAACTCCGTCGCTCATTAGCGACGGATATTAGTAAATGCCGTCGCTCATTAGTGACGCATCTTACAAATAGTCATCACTAACTAACGACGAAAATGTAATATCCGTCGCAAAATATCGACTGCTATTCGTGCATAATCGTAGCTGGTTTGGCTACGAAGTTTGCGACGACAAATCTTATGTGGCAAACTTGCGACAAAATTTGTGACGAAAAATTAGTGACATGTTTAGTGACACAAAGAGTCATAGCTAATTAACTACGACATTGGCGACGACTGATATTTGTCATTAAGTAGCGACAAATTTTGTCACGTATGTTTAGTGACGACCTCAGTGACGAGCTACTTTGTCGTCGCTATGTAGCGACGAAATAACTAATTGGCTGTCACAAAAGTTTAGTGACGAATTGTTAGTGACAAAGTGTATGTCGCCAGAAAAGTCGTCGCAAATCAATTTAGCGACGACTTTTCCCAATGATCCCGTCGCAAAATCTATAGCCTAAATACAGTTTTTTTGTAGTGTCAGTTTCTTATATATTATAAAACACCCTTTCAGATGGGCAATATGTGAAATATACAACTTATTTGGTAGATGAGAAGGCAGAACGTTCACCTCTATATTGTAGGAAGATGTATGGTTGTTCGGCCTGTTCTTGTATAATATCATCTCAGACATAATACAATATGAAGAGATTCTCTCTATCCAACCTTGTGTGTATGAATGAGTAAATCTGACTTGCGAAGAAATTTCTAAGGCGGCACCGATAAAATAATGTTGATCATCTGGCATTTGATATAAGCATGACCACTAGTACAGATAAGACTGCCAACAACTGTCCTTGAATAATATTTCAATAAGGAAAATGTCTCACTGTGCAGTACTAAACTCCCGCAATTTTCACAACACCGTGGCACAACTACTTCCATGTCTGAAGAGAAACACTCCATGACTATCTAGAATCTGTATCAATGCATACAGGTGAGGGAAAATAACAACATTGATACACCACCACCAGAAAGTAATCTCAGCAGGTGTAGTTTTCTTTTAAGGAAATCAAGGAAAAAAATAAAAAAATAAAAAAGAAAATTACATATAACAATCTTGTCCTTCGGATGAAAAGGGCAGCTAATCTCTCTGAAGGATCTGCTCTTCTAACAAATGGAAGTCTAGAGGCCAAAGTCTATGGAGCATCGTTCTGTTGCTATGGACAAATGGTTTGGTTGTCAAAACGTCAAATCCCCTTTGAAGATTCTGCCTGGTGGTGCTCCAGATTACGCAGTACAATTCTTGCAAATATCTTGGCCTCAAGTGGTGCGGTCGCAGCAGCAGCTGTTGCCCGCAAAACTCTAGCAGCTCCAGCGTTTTGCATAAGTTTTGCATGGTGCAAAGCATGGCGACCACCAGGAATGGTAAACTGCAAGATGGACATAATACAAACAATTACGTTATCTATTCAGTTTTATCTGTATATGTAATCATCCCATATGGGTCAAGTATTTAGTTTATCTGGATATATCATGTGCAATCATCCAACAAAACTTATACAGGAGAGTAGATACCTGGAGAAGGGCAAATGCTGCGCATGCCTTGAGTACAGAAGGATTCTTTAACATGGAGATAAATCTTCCAATTTCAGCTCCACTGAGAAAGAAAGAGAGGGAGAACAGCAGAGGAAACAAATAAAAATAGTGTGAAAAGAGCAGCTGAAAAAAAGATAAAAAAGTGACAACTTGTTTATCTGCTGAAACAGCTAACCAACAAAAGTTTCGTGCTTTGCCTAGTTCTCACATGATCAATATTGAACCAGTAACATAACTTCTCTGATAATCATTCCACATCTCTTAGAAAGGAAGTCGTTTGCAATGATTCCCACGCATTACAATATTTATATATCAAACTACCTACTTCTGATTTCTCAATAGCAGAGATAAATGCAGTAAAGATGTTTAAATAAGCAAATTAATTAAATGAAGGTAAAAAGAGGAATGAATAGCACATTCAAAGATAAAATTGCAGGCAAGGACATCTACATATTTGCGGCAGTGGAATTGAATTGGATATGAGGGAAGATGGTGGGACCTGCATCTGAGATGTCCTGCTTCTTGAATTCGAGCTCCTTCTGTCACTTCTGCTAATGCCGCAGGAGCAGACGATGCAGCTGCAGCGGTGAAAGCTTGCCGATCAGAGAACATGAGGATAAAAGCTTCAATGTGCTTCAAAGCCATCCTTCGGGACCCATCTAAGCTGACAATCTTAGACGTGCTTTCTGATGAAGTCCCAACCAATGCATATTCATCCATCCTGCAAGATAGGTCAAGAAGTTTCAGCATATCAGTTCCATCATGTCAACATGATAAAAACCCTTCGAATATGAGAATATGTGTAAAAGGAAAATAATCTTTTTATTATTGAGAGCTAATGAACAAATGCACCGACTAAATGAAACGTCACACAGCTCAGGGCCAAACCAATAGTTCCGTTACCGCATAATCAAAAGGTATCTTGCAGTTTATTTTCAGATCTACATCACGCTTCCATCCTTGGTCCACTAACATAACAAAAAACAAAAAGAGAGAGAGACTTTGGCTCTTACTCCAAAAGTAACACAAACTTCCAAATGTACCAAAGAAGAAAAAACACATATTTTGGCAGGTGTGACAAAAATAAAACAGACTTTAAATTGTACCATAGAGTGACACACTTTTGCCTGGCTGACGAAAATATCACCAGTCGCAATTCCATCCAAATTCCAGCCATTAGTTCTCCATGTGGCATTCACTGTGCTGACGTGCATAGAAATTGGCTTTTCTTCTCTTAAAAATGATGCAGTTTCATTATCAGATCAAGCAAAGGGAAAAATCAAATGGAAAAAATAAGCTCCTCTACCATTCATCTAAAAAAAAATACACCTAGAATTTATTTCATGAAAAATCTAACAATTCCAAGTTAGGGATTTAGATGGGGGACTAAGGGTTTCAATATCCTCTACCTCAAACAAGAAGATGGCCCTGGTGTCAATTCCTTGAAGGTAACAATGACTGCTCAAAGACTTCTGAAGGAGAAACCAGGTGATTTAGGGTTCAAACTAGTTCCATCTTGAATCAAATTAAAAGCTAGAAAATCAACTTGGCATCAAAGGGTTCTTGGGGAGAAATCTGGTTTGATGATTAGTTGAAGGATTTGGATGATTCATTCAGACCATATTTCATTGGATTTGACGAAATTCATGGAGTGATCTGATAAGAAAATGCATTGTTTTATGGAGAGAAGAAACGCCACTCACTACACATGTCAACACAGTGAGGGCCGCATGGGAAGACACGTAAACAAGTAATGGTGGAAATTGGACTGAATTGTGACAGATTCTATTTCTGCTGCACAGGCCAAAGTTCATATTTTTAGATGGTACATCTGAATGATCTTATTTATTTCGTCACATGGACCAAAGCTTGATGTTTCTTTTTGGTACATTCCAAAGCTCCGGTTATGTTTGTCAGGCCAAAGTTCGTCTTTTCTTTTTGGTATATTGTCTTCCATCCTCAAATGAACAAACAAACCCTAATGACTCTATGTTTGCTCTCTGGAATAGCTGGAATACAATCAGGTTAGGGCTGTACTGGATATGCGTAGTAGTTCAATAAGATTAAGGAGATGGTTAGTTCTAATTTGCACAATAAGTATACTACCCTTTGACTGTGCTGCCTCAAAACAAGAAAAGGGAATATGACCCCCAAGCTTGTGTAATACTTTATGTATTAGATCCACAAAATTTTCAAAGTTAAGGTTACCGCATGAAAAATACTGGGAGAAAAATGTTCTGCGTTGCCAAGCATTCAAGACTTGAAAAACTATATGTATGTTACCAGTTGATTCCCCCACCAACAAAAATGAAGATGAAAGTGGGTTGTAGTGGTCATCAACATATACCCAAACTAATGATGACGATATTAGAAAAACGATGCACAACATGAACATACAGTGCTTAGATTGGCCAAAAACTTCAGAGAGGAATTGGCCAACCAGGTGGCATTGACTTTCAAATCTAGCAATTGATCCATGAGACACAACAATCAGAGTTTTTATGGTCCCAGCACTCAAAAAAATGAAAACGAAAATGCAAACCGTAGTCAAACCCATGATGGACATTGTAACCATCATATAATCAAAAATACGTTTCTCATAAAAATAAATGTCAAAGACCACTCAGATTTTGATTATCTCTAACCAGATCTTAAACGTTTGGTGATGCAGAGGACTTGATTTCTCTATTCATCTAAAAGTCATACACACGGTTAAAAACTTGAAATAGAGAAGCATGGATTCTTTGTCTCCTCATATCTAGAATTTCCAGTTCACATAGCTAATTTTACAGCATATTAATAGTAAACCACATATTCTCTATCAGCTCAAGCATCTAATATGGTTGGTGGCACTCCACAAACTTCTAGATGATATCAAAGCAGGATTCCAAGTTCAAATCTTTTCAGGCCTTTGATTAGCTTCCTCCAATCATTATTTTCCATAGTCTAATCCTAGGTGAAATTCTAGCCTATGCGTGATGGGGAGTGATGCACTATCTAATTATTATACTACACCATAATAGCTTAACTTTTCAGTACAGTTGACAATCATCGCACAAATTTCTTTGGCTTAGATAGGGAGCACCCACAATTTTTTATGGAATAAATAGGGGCAAAACAACTCTTTCAATGGGAGAGAAGGGCATTTTAGAAGTACCTCATTTTCAAGGCCAATCTAAAGTGCAGTAAATTGATGATAAAAAATTATTAGCTGTTGGTTGTCCAACATCCACAGTAAAAAAGAGAGATCCACGCATTTCAACCTTGTTTCTTATAACCAGCAATAACATTATTTAAAAGTATCAAGAAGCTTCATTCTGTTTCTACTTAAGGACAAAAACCATTCATTACAAATTTAAACTGAAATGCTGGATCTGTTATTTCTCTCTCATTAGAACGTGCTTTACCATCTAAGTAATGACAAAGATAACCAGCAGATAAGCCTCCAACATAGAAACAAAAAGCTACAGGCACTAAAGCTCAGCTAACAAAATCACAAATTCCACAGATTATTTAAGTCTGTCCTGGAATTCCACAACAAGCTTCCAGGTCACTTAAAGTTGTGTCTCTGTAGTGAATATTAACAGAAATAATCGTGACATATCAACTTCATTCAGGAAGATATGTCATGTGCACTAAGAAGTTATTAGGTAGAGGAACAGGACCCATATGCTATCGGGTTAGAAAAAAGTACCTGCCATCAAACATATATGCCAAAGCTAATGCAGCCATGAAACGTGCCATTTTGGAGACTGATGAAGAACAAAGATGAACGAGAGCAGGAACTCCCCCTTCCTCCACTATGCGAAGAGCATTACCAGGGTTAAAAGCAAGATTCCATAGAGCACCGGCGGCAGTTTCATGGACATCCTGAAAATAACATTGTAAATCACACTTGTACAAACATACACCAAAACTCGTGGACTCCATAACAGAGTGGTTCAGTGACATTTAATTTGCCAAAGAGAAGGATAAATCAGTATATAATCAGTTTAAAATACAGAGAGATGGGCAGGAAAAAATCATGTTGTGTGAAAAGCCATGTCTCTGCTGCCAACAAAGGCTAAATTAAATTGCAGGCATCAGAGTGGTCAAAGACTTACTTCAGCATCAGAGCGAGCCAGAGCAATCAGAGGAGCAACACCACCTTCTCGCCCAATAGCAACACTAACAAAAAAATCAGTGGGTTAGCATCACAAGAAACAAAAGCAAGTATTTTGAGTAGAAAACAAAGATACTGAGGAACAATCTGGACACACTCCAATAAACTGCCAAGGGGAGACACATCATGCAAGAGAGAAAATTATTAATTACATACTCTGGAAGTTAGAATCGATAACTTTTGTCATGCTACATATAACATCAGAGAATTAACGATATCTAGTTCAAACAAAACCATATTTTCCTATGCATCCAATGTTATGACATAAGCTAACTCACGGAACAACAGAAACCATGTATGAATATCAGATTAATGCATATCAGTCTTCAGATGTAGTCAACCGCAAAAAAGGCTCTTTGCAAGCAAGTAAACTTATCCATGCTTGATCTCATTGGCAACATCATCTACACGTATATCCATTAAATCTATTTTCTTCAGGCATAGAAACATCCATGTCATATTTTGATATTTCAAGCTTCAATTAAATGTTGGATAAATTGTATTAAGCGGAAGTGCTGGCCCCTATAATGACACTTTGCTTCACAAGTATTTTGAAAAGCTGAGAGAGAATCTTTTTTCTAATCCCACCAAAATGCTAATGCGTGCAATGTTGACCCAACAATAAATACCGTAAAATAGATGCCACCATCTCAACATCAAATATGTCATGACTCATCTCTTACAAGTCAATGTCCCTCATAGCCTGAAACACATTTAAATTCACTTTTGCTTTAAATTACTGATTCTGACAAGCAGCAATAACTTTCATCTAAACTATCAGTCATTTCTTAGTAGTGGGGGTGGCAGCAGGATGAGTTTATGTCAACAGAGACTGGTTTTAAACTAGAAACCAATAGCATTAATTCGTCCCAAACAGACCAATCTGATTAAGGTAGCAACTCCAGGCATCAAAACTCAACTCTGGAGAGAAAACAGGGATCTGACTATCCCCCAAAACCCCAAAACCCCAAACTATAGTTGAAATTTTGGTATTTCCTTTCCTTAAAGAGATGCTAACTTATTCTAATTGCTCAAAATCCTAGAAAATTAATGAATTAATTTGAAATAATGTTAATTGATGCCAGGTTTTAGTATTCGAAAGGTCTTAAAGGCTAAGACCGTCCAAACTCTATAGGGTCTCTGCTATATTGTCACATGCACTTGGAACTTGACATTCAAAGAGTTCCTTGTCAGTTTGATCAATTAATAAAACCCAACAAATTGATCGTTATCATCCCCACTTAATAGATACATGTCACTAAATCATTCTTGCAAGGGCATGTCAATTTCTTGCTAGATGCAAGACAAAGCACGCTAAAATCCACATTTAAAGCAACTCCAGAACGCATCGAACCATATGCTATCTAATTACTTAAGATGCATGAAGGCATGCATAGGAACTTGACAATGCATTTTCTCACACACGTGCACATTTAGATATGCAATTTAGAAATATGAGACTACCTATTGGCTTCTGAAACTGATAGTCCCCAAAGAGCACCCGCTGCTCGCTCTTGTAGACCTGGGGAAGCATTCGAACATGTCTGTGCGAGAGCAACCTATAAAACAATGTAGAGACAATGATCAACTCAATCTTCTTAAGCCAAAATTTTGACCATTAAAGCTTATCATCAAGGTTTGTTAGGCTAAATGCAGAAGGTACTGTCATTATTCTATCATAGTGATACTATGGCAATAGATTCAATGGTACAGAGAATAGAACAGTATGACAACCATCTTCCTAGAGTGATGATCACGGAATGATTATGATGAGAGTTCTCATTTTCTACTTTTTGGCAGACTATAACCATAATGATGGGGCAAGAAGACGTGCCAATATTACATCACAAAGCAATTTACAGACAGTTGCACTCTTTGAGTGCATTGTTTGCCACATTCTTTTCCATATATAATGTTCAAAAGAGATTATTAGTCGCTAGGATAAGTAAACAGCTAAAAAATTTCAAATGCCTAGGGCACTCTAGGTCAATAGAGAGCATGAGAACTGGATAAGTTGCACCTTTCCGAAATCAATTCCACATCCCAGTATAGAAAAGATGTAATAATGGTAGCACTAAACCAGTTTGTTCATTCACACTGACCATTTTTTTCATGACATGAGAAGGAGTTCTTTGTCATTAACCTTCCAAGAAAGCAGGTGCTGTTCACAGTTTTGCCATCTCATATTGTGCACAATAGTCAGAAATTGCAGCAGAAGTGCTTATGAGAAGCTATAGTAATTAAGCAAAAATAAACACCATACCAAGGCCTCCACGCCACCTGCTGATGCAATGGCTTCACGATTTCTGTCATCAAATGACAGATTCCACAGTGCACCAGCAGCTTCTTGCCTGTTTGATGAGTGCACAAAATATTGCAGATCAACCTCATTGACTATATGCAGAGGATAGGAGTAAACCACATCAAATAGGAGCAATAATCATTTAAGCATTCACAATTTAACATGATCATTGCCATAATAAGATCAGGCCACCCCTGAATTTGCAGGGGCATCCTTAAGTTGCAGAAGGCTAAAAAATATCATGCAAACATATGCATCAATATTTCTGAAAATATTCTTTTTTCTGCAGTTGCCCCCTATCAAGACCTATACATCTCATTCTTCCAATGAAATATAATTTCGAGAGGAACTTCGACTACAGCTGGGATTACAAACAGCAGAATCCGAAAATTTACCATCAAGATGAAGCTGAGCTGGAAACCTTTTTCTTGCATCCTAGACAGAATATTGATGTGGCACTACAGTCTGTTGCCAGATACAGACTTGAGAAGGTTGTGTTGAAAGCTTTTTTAGGTTGTCTTTAAGAACGGAAAGTACCAAGAAAGATTCTAAACTAGGAAGAGCTACCCATTTCAGATGACCCAATTGCTATATCAAAATAGAGGAAATTTGTGAAGAAAACGGTCCTGGACCAAAATAGTACATGAGGAGGACTACAGAAATGCTGAGTTCTTGGACTCGAGTGACCAAGGCGATATTAGAAGCAAATCCATAGAAAAGAAGTTGAATTTGCCTCTGGTATGCACAGGTTGATGTAGATTCCATAGGGCCTGTCCAACAGTAGGACTACTACCAGCATGTTTCCGAAACCCCTCTTAGAAAAGGTAAATCTGTGAATGTAGTGAAGAGAAAAAGAGCTAACATCCTCTGGGTGGCAATTGCAGAGAATCAAGACAAAATTCATTGTGTTTCCACATGTTTAAAGAGTCCTACTGGTATTAAATTTACTTCTTTAGGTAGGTGTCCAAGTTATAAAATTTTTAAGCCTATTACTAGTCATGGAAGGGTTGTTCTAAAATTTAGAGTACTTTCATCATTGAATTAAGTTGTCCATTTTAAGGAAGATGTTCTTTCTTTTTCCTGGCTTTGGCATTCAAAAGACAATTGTCTAGATTGTGTGTTTCCTCTTGAATTGCTCCAGCTTAGCGAACCCATATCTCCCTTTGGTTTATCAATGAGGGATGGCAAGAGCCTCACTAGTTGTCTGCCATTTTCAATCCCAACGACATGACTCAGGCCATCCCTGCTGGAGCAAAATTGAGAGCTAGCAGCAATTCTAAAGAAAGGTGTCCGGGCAATTTAGCAGCAAATGTAGGCGCCTCTCGCATCTTCGATTTTCTTCATGGTGTTAAATAACTTGTCAAGGTATCATCCCAACATCAAAAGCCCAAGAGGATTGAACTCCTTGAAATGTCCTCTTATTTCTCTCCCCAAGTGAGCCAAAAAAACAAGGAGAAGAATCATTTTAGTGATCTGCTCCTTTCTATCACATGAACTGATAGTCCGTCTCCATGCAGAAAGTTCATTTTGCATTGCGCCTGAGGTAACCAATTATACTCCCAGTCCAAATCTTTCTCATCTTGCTAAGATGCAAAAGTAAGTGATTCACACTCGATTCTTCACTCTTGCACAAAAAACATCTATCAAAGTAAGAAAAAGTCCCCAATCTGCTTCCCAAGCAAAAAAAGAAACCTTCAAGTGAACATTGACCTTCCAACTAGATTTCATGGAAAGAGTGTGCTCTGTTGGAATTGCATCTATAAAAAAAAAATTGAGACCAAAATAGTAGAATTTGACATAAAAAGTTTGAGAGGTATGGCAATTCCAGCTTAACAGATTGCCCTCTCTCACGTCCATCACTGGTCGATACAACAAATCAATAACATTAAAGAAAGTTTTGAGGTCCCAGTCTTGAGCTCTACGCAAAAAGTTAATCTCCCACACCATTTCTTCGTTGTTACTCTTCCAATGATAAATAAATGGGAGGTGAACCTGGTTAGTTGCGGAAAATTTACAGCTTGAAAAGTGGCTAGAGATGTTCTATGGGAGTCAAAAAGCTTCTCTTCACATGAAAAGGATGAAAGACAGAATGAATCAAAAGAAATTCAAGAAAGTTAGATGGATCAACAACTGAGAGCTAAAGATTCTCCATTGAAGAAGGTGTTGCTAAGGATAGATGACAAAATAGATATAAATGCCTACACCCCATTCTCCCTCTCAAGTGCATACAGAAGTGATAAATGAATTACAATAATGTAGGAGTCATTACCTTAATAGATGAATCTAGGGCTAGAATAGGAAATAAATAAGCGGTCAGACTTGATATAAGGGTGACTATAGATAAGATTGGGCAACACATGCTGATCAGAATTTTCAGAGCCAAGAGAATGCCAGCAAATGGTTAATTAAGAGGCATTAAGCTGATGAATAAGGAAATTGTGGAGGAGGAGAGGGAATTGAGCGTATGTTGAAGTGAGATAAGTGTGTTTTCAGAAAGAAATTTGGTTTGATGTGGGTGAGACCAACTATGGATACTATGTTATTCATAGATAAATGAAATCGTGGACCGAAGGATTTATATATGAAAGAAATTATTGCATGGTCTTCACAAAACTGAAGGAAGAATGTGATGGAAAAACAATAAAAGACCTGTGGTGATGCTCTGATTTCACTAAGGACATTTGATGTGATAAGAATTACAATATAAGCAAGTTTATTTGCCCTTTTTTTTTCTTTTTTTTTCTTGGCTTATTAAGATAAGCCAGCTTGAAGGTTCAACTTTGAAGCCTTACCTCCATGTCCCAGCAATAAATTCAATGACGAGATCACCAGACACATTCAAGATTTTGTTGCCCAGCACATGGATCTCACAATGAGATAAGCTTTCATAAGTGAGACAAAGAAGGAAGTAAGTGGAAGTTTGGGACCTAAAAGCTTTCATCGAAGTACATAAGAGAAGGGAAAAAACATTGTAAATTTGGAATTTTTCAATCGAAGTACACAAAAAACACAGCAATTAGTATAAGATGTATATTCAGTGAGAGGAATATTATACATCAATACCTGCGGGAACAGGTAGAAAATAGAAATATCACAAAGCAAGCTGCTCAAGAATCTTGGGTCCAATTTACAAAGAGAACAAGGAATTAATGGAAAAGTCAAGTACAAGATATTAGTGAGGTCAATGAAATAGAGAAATGCATTTGGCATCTTCTTTGTGACCAAAAATTGAGCTACTACGAGAACAGGTAGAACGTAGAAGTATCACAAAGCAAGCCGCTCAAGTATCTTGGGTCTAATTTACAAGGAGAACAAGGAATTAATAAAAAAATTCAAGTATAAGATATTAGTGAGGCCACTGAAATAGAGAAATGCATTTTGCATCTTCTTTGTGACCAAAGGATAGAGCTAAAACTCAAAAGGAAAATATCGTTGGACTGCAATGAGACTACTTATGTTTTACGGAAGAAAATTTTTTCTGCAACAACATGTTCACAACATGACTTTGAGGAGATAAATGCTCCATCTATGTGCAAGAACTGAAGAAGAGAGAATTAATACAGGACTTTATTTCAAAAAATTTGGCAAGGCTCCTCCTATGAATAAGATGAAAGACCTACTTAAGGTGATTTGAACACTTGAAAGTTTGAAAGATTGATATCAAGAAGCTCTCTGAGAAGACGTGACCTAATAATGGAGACACGGGCCAGAAAGGGCAAGAGGGCCTGTGAATAATGACCTGAAGAAGGATCGTAAAGTTTTATTATTAAATATGAAATTCCATATTGTCCACCATTCCCTACCAAAAACCGAAAAATTCCTACTTCTCTGTTCAATTTCTGAGCCTACTCACCTTTTCCCACATATACTCACTTACTTTCACATACACACAGCTCCCAAGCATAAATCTCATACAAAAACCATTGGTTGCAGTCCAACATACCCCTCATCATAAAAGCAACTGTACCATGTGCTTTTCTTTTTGTTTTTTGAGAGTATTCATGCTAATTATTTCCTTCATGCACCTGCTTCAGGTGTTCTCAAAACTTATGCATATCATAAAATAGCTGTCTAAGGAATGACCACAACAAGTACAGGGGCTTTGCTGTAGAATAAAGTTCCCTAAGTGACGACACATAAACTAAGTAATTCGGTTTATAGAAAAACAGATTCATAAATTACCTGACACCTTCATGGGGAGATCTTGTCAGTTGAACAAGTGCTTCAAGAGCACCCACCTCTTGCCCTACTGCTGCATTATTACCATTGCTATCTCCATGAGCAGCTAAATTAGCCAAGGCCCGAGCAGCCTGTAAAGTTCGACACCATTAAATTGAAAAATATGTCAGTACTCCCACTCTCAACCAAGAGGAAGAAATCAGTTTATAAGAAAAGAGCTGTACATTATCAGATGATCAAGATACATGGTGAATGCTAAAGACAATTAGTAATGAGAGCATTACCTATCACACATTTAATGAACAAGAAGAATATTTTAGCAGCTCACTTCCTTCAGAAAACTAATCCCATGATAGACAAAATTACCCATTATACAGGATTAATTCCAGCACTTCACTCTTCATCATTAAAAAATTGAACAATGCATTTGTTTGGGAAAAACATTTTCCTTGTTTCAGATGCCCAACACTGTATTGCAAAACTATGACACTTGCAATGTTGTAAGCAAGCATCATTACAAGTAAAATGCTCCACAATGTGAAAACCGTTAACCTGGAAACTAGTTATGCAGTATGATTTCTTTAAATGGAACCTCTTTCACCTAATAAAAGATTTATTTACTTGAAAGCGAAACAAAAGCACCAGATGAAACAACACAAGGCTACTTAGTAAGGGATGATAGTTATGGCAATTCCAGATAAAGCTGCTGGATATTTTGATGCTAATTGGCATGTTATTTCACATTACTCCTGTGATATCTCTATCTGAATAGAATGAAGCAAAACACCTGCTCCTGAACACCCTCGAACTTGCAGTTGCGAGCAAGCATAACTAAAGCATGCACTCCGCCAGCCTGTGCAACTTCCGTGCTACACTTGTCGTCAGCTGCCAAATTTGCCAAAGCACCAGCTGCGCGTTCCTGAAGACAAGCAAAGGACCAATCCACTAGTAAATTATTCTAAATCATTGCTTTAGAAAAAAATGATAAAAAGAGAAATTGCTTGTCAAATGGGAGAACTTGTACCAAAACACCATCACCACCAGAGGACCACTTGAATATAAGATCAACTAGAGCTTTTACTCCACCAGCCTCAGCGATGGCACCCTTACAAGAAACCATTAGCAATATCATAACAAAACTCAATATCCTGCAAAACTGATAAGCAAGCAATAATTACAATACCTTATGCTCTTCTCCAACAGAAAGATTCCATAAACCTCCGGCTGCCTCTTCAGCAACCAGCCTGTTCATTGACCTCGCCAAACTAGCAAGAATATCAATTCCACCTTCTTCTGCAACAGCTTTTGCAACATTGACATTCACAGACAAGTTTGCTATGGCCTGAAATATACCAAGAGGTCAACACATCAACCACTATATTCTCAATTTCTTGAATGTAAGTGCCCCATTTCCATGCGTTACAAACTAATATAGTGGTGAAAAGAGAGTATTACAAAAGAAGCCGGGTTGTCCGCCAAAACTAAGGCAAAAATTTAATCAGATAGCTCCAAGTACAACAAAAACCCTACCTTCGCAGCCTCTGATTGTAGCCCTTCCCGCCAAGATTTAGCAAGATCTAGGAGGAGGCGTATGCCTCCATCTCGCATTACTGCTTCAGCCCTTCCTCGGTCAATACTAGCATGTTCGTCATCAATGACAACGAAAGTTGCAAGTCCAGTCGCTGCTCTCTCTTGCACATCTTCTTGAGAGCTCTGCATCAAGATGAGCAATAGTGAAGCGCCTTGCTTCAGCCAGAAATCATCTAAACCCTGCGGATTGTTCTCTGCACTTCGTAGAAGCGAATGTGATAGAATCCACTCAAACCAAGTCATCATCTCATCCATGCTCTTATGAGTTTTCTTTGAGTTTCTCCAGTCCAAAAATACAGTCTTCCCTTTGCTTGTGATTTCGGCAAATAAAGAAGCTATTCCTTCAAAGATATCCGTAAAATGAGCAAGTAACGATTTTCCTTTAATCTTGGGCACCGTAAAATTGGCATCTCCCTCTAGAACGGGACAATTCAAGGCACACAAAACTTTCAAGCTTTGTGATGAAATCAACAATCTTGAAACAGCCGCCGGACCAACATCAGTTCGAGAAACATCCAAACCAACTAAGTTAGGTAGCTTATGCCAAACATGTGAAACCACACCCCACTTCACATTTGATGTCCCGGCAACTGAGAGGAACCTGAGAGATGTCACATTTCCCAGTGCCAACTCATCAACTTTCAGACAATCCAACAACCCAACATCAGTCAAATGTGGACAATGCTTGCCTAGAGCATTAATGGCATCACCTTGAACATCCCTAATTCCTGAAAGCCGAAGTTTAGTCAACTTATGGCAGCAGAAAGCTATCTGTTTGACAGCATCACTAGTGATCCTCTCGCAGAAGTCAGGGCCAAGTTGAAGGCACTCGAGCAATTCATGCCTCGCAGCAATTACAGATAGAGTTGCATCAGTTATTTTCCTGCAATAATCACCACTTATTTCTCGCAAGTTCCTAGCTTGGAGAAAAATTATTGCATCAGCCGACTCAGCTCCTCGAAAACGGAGCTTCAGCAGATTCCTGCATCTAGAAGCGAGCAAACCAGCCATCGCCGAATCGCACTTATGCGCTCGAAGATCCAGCGAGTTCCACAGACAAGGAGAAGCGCTCAGGCCTCTCCATGTCTTACACGTCGATGCCAAGCTCGCCCTATCGCGGTAATTCAGACAGGAGAACAGCTGAATCGCCGTATCATCAGGCAAGCAAGTCCAATCGACATCCTCATTTCGCTCTGAAGTTGAAAGCTCCTCCTCAAATTCAGTATAGCTATGCACAACCACCTTCTCCTTTCCCTT
Organism: Melaleuca alternifolia; assembly: GCA_019926035.1. Taxonomy (NCBI): domain Eukaryota; kingdom Viridiplantae; phylum Streptophyta; class Magnoliopsida; order Myrtales; family Myrtaceae; genus Melaleuca; species Melaleuca alternifolia. Next base: position 714,059 of record JAGKPW010000079.1, read on the forward strand.
CCTAGACACCCTCCGCCGCAGTCTGCGACTCATTTTATATCAAAAAGAGGAACAAACCGAGCTTCCACTAATCCTCAACCTCAAATCCATAACCCATTATCGAAACGAACACCCACAAAGCTTAATACTTGAACTCGCGACACACGAAGCGCTTTAAGCAAACTCGCCTATCGGAGCCCAATTGCCTAAGACCCAGAACCTAGCTATTCAAACAGCATTACCGATAAACCAAAACCCTTTTGGCATAAGAAAACCCTCGACAACCGAGCACGAATTGAAGTTTGCTTGTCGCCGAGGTGAGGCAGCGAGAGCCGACAATGATGCAAGCTGCACAAAGATCAAAAATCAACAAAAACGCCCACTCACAACCAGATGAGCCCAGAATCGGCTCAGATGCGCCACGAGATGGTCTTGAATTCAGATAAGAGCGCAGCGTGAGAATTCAGGTTTTCCCATATGCATGAGTGGGAGAGGAAGCTAAGCCAAGCAAGCCCTCAATGCCTTTTGTATTTATTTGTACTTCTCTCTCTCTCTCTCTCTCTCTCTCTCTCTCTCTCTCTCTCACTTCGTTTGATCTTTAGCTCGCGTTCAACAAAAATTACATGGATTAAAAAGAGTCAATCCTGATCCTAAATTGCCCAAGTGGCAAAACGGGAGGGGAAATTATGGGGTGAAATTGCAAACATTAGAAGTTGTTTTTGAATAAGAATGATACAAAGCCTCTTTAGTTTAATTTAGCATCAAATTTTTTTCTAATGCCCGACACTTTTGTGATCTAATATTGCACATAATTTGGAAGGGTATTAAATCCGATCATTTGCGTACAAACTGTTTTAAGTTAAGATCGGTTGTGCACTAGACAAAGATTTAGGTTTAATTGGTGCATGGTATTTTTAGGATTTTCATGAGCCTTCATATAATTACGTCTTTTATATCCGTGCTTCCGAATTGTTAAAAATGAATAGTGGCGATTCGAAATCAATGTACATGCCAAAGTTTGCTTTTTGATTGGTCATACATGGATTTCGTACCGTGTTTGTCACAATTATTGTTTAACGGAAAAGTGATAAATGATCTTTTGATGGAGTTTGCAGTCCTCTTCAATACCATTGCTTAATTGGGGAAAACTTGTAACGTGGAACTACAGGTAGCGAGTCTTCACATCAATAAGCATGTTAAAGTTAACCTTTTGATTGATCACGCATGGTTTTTGTTGCCATGAAGGCCATAATTATCGTCTAGCAGATATTTGATAAATGATCTCTTGATTGAGTGTGCTGTCCTCTTCAAAATTGTACGACACTTAATTAATTACAGAGAACTCGTAATGGTATGAAAATATTTTAACCCTTGTAGCCAGTAAATAATTGGCCCAACACATTTGTATTTTTGTATACAATTTCGCACATTTTCTCCGTTTTTCAACTTCGCAATTACAGTTTCTATAAATACCCATATTTTTACTTAATCTTGTAAATAAGCTAGTGAGTAATTTTTTATGACTTTTACGGTCGTCTTGAAAACAATTTAGATAAGTAGGTGCTTTCTAACCGTGATAGAACTTTGACCCTTCACTTCAAATAAAGTCCGTGACCATATGCCCATCAATTTGTTTACAGAAAACCTCATTAACTGAAGTCAAATTGAAAAAGAACTCCATTAGGTAGATTTTCGTGATTCAAGAACAGAGTTTGCTCATTGATTACGCTTTTGGTAATAAACTAATATTATATTTAGGCGCTTACCCAGAATTAATTTATCTCTGTTACTTGACTCATGAGATCAGTGAGGTTACTACATGTGCTTCCTAGTCCATTGAAGGTTGAGATTCATATGCTTCAGAGGTAATATATGGTAGCAAGTGATGGCATTAGGTAGTGTCCCAAAATATTTCCCAAATTTCTACTTTAGTTGATGTATTCTATGTTTATGGAAGATTTGACTAATGCAGCGTACTTCCAGCTAAACTTACTTTATATTAACCTTTCCAAGGGTTCATGACAATTGAATTAATATATAAATTATAGTGGGATGAAAGATCATTAAGGTTTTCAATGTCTTAAATGGCTCCATGACTTTCTTTCAAGTTTAATTGACAATAATGCCCATGAAAAGATTGTATTTCACTTAAACCCTCCCTCTCTCTTGATTATTAAAAGCACATTCGATATCTCCATTCTAGAAGCTCACATGTAAGTCCTTCAGCCGCTTCAGCGATAAAGCCAAAGCCAATTGAAATCCTATGGCGCTTTCCGAAGGAGCAGACAAGGGAGTTAGCACCAAATCATACTTGGTAGCTACCATGAAGAGGTTGTTTGTGGAACAGTAGAATAATATGACAAATTACATAGTAAGACACGTTTAATATTTTATTAGATCGATATTCGTCAATGCGTGTTAATTAAGGTCGATTGTCAATAATGCGATTAATGATGTCATCTCCAGGCATAGGACATTCGATCAGTCTATGTCTATCCAACGACAATAGCAACTTTCAAGAATGTTTATCCCACTCTTAATTAATTGAATGGCGGAAATGGCCAAGTGGTCCAACCAGCAGTGAGGATTTTACAAAGGCCTGAAAATGTTATTTACCTTAAATCTGTGGGGCAAGTTGGTCAAGTGTATCAACTTATCTACTCTAAACCTAGGAGGTAACACTAATGTCATCTTGCGAATCTTGATCAATTGGCTGAACTCGTATTACAACAGTTAGTGCCCACAGAGACAAATGTATAGGAAGCCACATTCTGATTTGGTTGATATAATACTATACAATACCCAAAAAAATTCACAACAACTGACTTTTGCTGTTTACATTAGCGAAGATGACCAATCAACCGTCAAAACATGGTTGATTAGTTGTCCAATATGAAGAGGTAGGAACAAATGACTTTCTAAGACTTAAGATGTTTCATTTGTCTTTATAAAAAATTGTCTTTATATTGTACACAAAGTTATCTCCTAATTCAATTCATTGTTTGAGCTAAGATGGAAAGACAATCTCATTCTTATTTTTATAGAGCAATATCTGAAATATCGATTACTAATTTGGTAGGAGCTTGTCAATATGATAATAAATTAATTGATTAGTTTATTGCTTGATTCAAGAGGATTAAGACTAAATGCCTTACTTCACCCTCAGAGTAAAAATTCACAATTTTTGCTTCTAGTGGATAGACATTCAGTCTTCGAGAAAGTCGAATGTCAAATGTTGATTTATTTCAATTAATAACAAAAGGGTATAAATCTTTCAATTCTTTTTCAGGGGCATTTATTGATAGCTTTTGGTTATTTTCAATATATAATAAATTTAACCGATGATAACATAGTATGATAATTTATGAATAGAATTATCAAAAATTTAAAGAGAATCGATAGTTTATTGATAAAGTCATCATTGACACTCAAGGTGAAGTTATCAGCGAAAAATTTGAAGTAAGCAATAAAATCATTGATATTGGTAGGAAGTGATCGACAAGAGGAAAATTTGATTGGTTATTTTAATCTCTCATACTTACTGGGAAGTCCATTTTTTCAGTAATAGTTTGTAACTTTCATTGATAATCGTCCATTGTAAGCCTTAAATAGCCACATCATATTGTTTGGAGGCTCCCCCAAGCACAAGTAAACATGTTTTTTATCTAACTGTTTTCACTTTCATACATTGTACTCTTAGTTTCCGAACTTGAGTTGTCAATTGAATTTCAATATATTTTAACTGTTGGTTTCAAGTTCACATCATCAATTGAATTTCGGCATGTATCTCTATCCTTGGTGTTCCATCATTGATTAATTTCTGACATAAAATCTTAACAATCTCAAGTTTTGCCGTTGACTAAATTCCGACATAATTTATCTACACCCTATTTCATTGGGGTTACTATATCTTCCAAGTTTTCGTCATCGATTAAATTCTGGCATGGATTATGTATCTACACTCCTGTTTGTAGTGAAGTTACTATTGTTCAAAACCGCCACAAAATCTGTCTTTTCCTTAATAAAAACCGAAAAAATGTTCTGGTCAAGGTATTTCATTGCGGGATTGATTTTGTGCGGAACAACATAATTTTCAAGCCTGTCGGTTTCATTTCTCCGACCCGCAAATTGCTTTCTGTGGCTGATATAATTTGAAACTCAGACTTCGACAACGCTTTTGAACCTGTTTCGGATGAGCCTTCTCATCTGCTCTAGGGTTGATCTGCTCTGAATGCTATCACTACAGGAGCTTTGTTCTACTATCCCTGTCAATCATCAGATCTCCTCTTTGTACATCTTATAAGACGTTGCTGGAATGTCATATAATCTTCGGCATTCTTTAGAAACGTAGAGAAATTGAAGCTCTTGGAAGTTTTTTTTTTTTATCAATGCGATGCATGCAAGAGATAGAAAGTTGTCAGATGATTCCTCGTTATGCAGCACGGCCAAACGTGCTAACAGCTTGTGTCAGTACGATTTCACTGAATAAGAGAAGCTTCACTTGACGTTTCAAGTGGAGCATTTTGTGCTCAATGCACATCGCAAATCCAATACCTGTAAATCTTTTTTCAGCAATTTCTAGGTTGCACCAAGTGTCGACCAAGACAAGAAAGTCATCTATGTATCCTCTTATCAAAAGATTGATTTGTGTTTCATCAACTTCTACTAGGCATGGTGGAATGTAGATTTTGTCACTATGAAAATCGTGAGACAAGACTAGCATAATTACAAGATAGAGGATGATTTAATCTCATAATTTTTTGATAACACATCTAGAGAAAGATATTATCCATTGTACGAATGATGATTTAATGATAGGTGAAGATTAAGCCATATCATCATTAGTTAACCAATAGTAGAAATCAAAACGTCATTAATCAAAATGTACTTCTACCTTAGATACCATCAAGCACGATTGGCTTAATAGTCTTGTCCTCTGTTGTCTTTCACACATCATGAATGAACCTCGGGCCGATTTATGCACTTGCATATCATGCAGAAAGTTCCGGATTACTGATACAGTCCGCTATAACTACAGCGATGGTCTCGCCAACATCTTATCTTATTAGCAATTTCAATGACTCTACTTAATAATTACAACTCAAATCAAATAGGGGCCATCGAACGCAAGTCTCTTACAGGAATCCTTGGTAGAGCAGTATCGCCTCTTACCTTCCTTCTGTCATTGAATACGTAATTACCCTGTAGATGGTTGGCTGGTTCATCTCATCTTTTCGGGCCACATATTCTGAATCCAAGCGAAAAAAAAAATGCAGAGTTGAGAAAAGATGTGGCACCACACGTCATAAATAGGGAGGTAATTATTCTTTTCTTTTCTTTTTTGTTTCTGAAATTACTCTTTTTTATAAAAGAAAAGAAAAGAAAAGCAGCAGTCTTCTAGAAACAAATGAGATGAAAAGGGAAAGGGAAAAGACCGAAAATTCTAGGAAAGACTGCTGTAATCAGTATACAAAATCCATCAAATAAAGAAGAAGAATCTCGCAATTTCTCCGGACATTTTCAAAATTATCATGGAGGTGGATTTATAAGCGGTGATCGCATTGCTTCGAAAATCAATTATATCTTGTAATTTTGGTGATATGCTTATCTTTCGAATTTAGAAATTGTTAAAAGTTCTCCCAACAAACCAAAATACTTGTTACGTTTCGAGAAGAAAATTTATGTGCAAATTGATTAGCAAATTCGATCATTCGAGACATGTATTGTATCCTTTACCTCACATGGTACTTCTTCCTCTTTAAAATTATATGTAAACGAGTTAGTAGTCAATAATTATGAGCAGACAAGCAAGAGGATATTCATCCTCAAAATATTTATAATCGAAATTTTGTTTATTTCATGAAAAAATAAAATAATTTTAAAATAATTTTATTAAAAATGATTTTTTGTATGATTTATAATAATTAATGAGTGAAATAAATTCTCTATCATTTATGAAATATTTATTATAAGATTGTTGTCGACGAAAGGAAAAAAAATTATATTTTTAAATTATTTCAGGGTTAGAACGGTTGAGTATATTTTCAAAGCACAGCATCTTACCAACCTCGCGGACGTCACCCCGGGGCAGACGCTAATGTGGACAACATCCCCCGGCGACGAAGATGTGGCCGTGCACATTGACTCTCGTCCACTCCCTCCTTGCTCCTCCGCCTCCTCCGCTCTAGACCAGAGACGCAGGAATGGGTGGCCACCACAAGAGCTCGACCCCGTCGTCGTATATCACCTCTCCTCCGTCGCGCCTCTCGCGCTTCTGGTCGTCGGCCACCCGGGCCAAGGCCCTGCCGCCCCCGTCGGACTCCTCCGCCGTCCGCACTCTCTCCGGGGACGCCCTCGTTCGCCGCCTTGGCCTCTTGGACCTCATCCTCCTCGGGATCGGCGCCTCCATTGGAGCCGGCATCTTCGTCGTCACCGGCACCGTCGCCCGCGACGCTGGACCTGGTTAGTACGATCGCTTGATTCTGATTTTGTTTGGTTGGTTGCCGTTTGGATTGATTGGCTTGGTTATGGCTTGAGAGTCTGGATTCTTATGGGTGTTCGAGCTTGGATTCTGGTTATACTGGAGTAATTGGGTATATATTTGTATTTATCTCTGTGCGTTATCTTGTGAGGTCGGATGTTCTTACCTCCGATAATTCGATTGTGAGTAGTTTTTAAATGAATTCGATGTCTGAGAGTAGATGGACTAAGCCCGGTAGACGCCTGTAACTTCAAGAAATCTTGGAAAGAGCAAAGCTTCCAAGTTTCATATTCATAGGTGTTCAGGCTATACAGCACCTTGCAGAGAAGTAAGCCAAGATAGCTTAAGAACCTGAAATGAAAAAGATTTCCCTATATCTTGCTCAGCGAAACAATAAATAAATTGAAAAATAAAGGAATTGCTGAACTCTCATTTAGTTCAAGAAAGAAGTCCAAACTTGGGCAGAAGGAGGGCATAGGAAAAATTAGGCATTTCCACTCTCACTAAGAGCTCCACAAACAGCACAAAAAAGAGAAGAGACAGGCTTAGACATTCTGTACTTGTTCAAAAGCAAAAACTGGTTTAACAGAGTAAGCCAACAAACCTCTTGTGTGTTGGGATGCAAGGTTGGAATCTGACTCACTTTTGCTCGCTCACTTTTTGTCAACAGTATCGTGTGATATTCCCAGCACTCGGCCTAGAGAAAACAGCAATCATAGTGTGCTCCAAGTGGCAAAATCACAGAAGTGCAGATTAGGAAACAAACTACCACATAAAGCAGCTTAAGTAGCTACTAAATCCTCTGATTCCATTTCCAATCTGACCCAAAAGAAAGGACAGATGCTTTTGAACTTACCGTGTGTTTGGGTGGAGCAATTTAGAAAGAAGGGAAATGATGCAGTTAATTGCTAATTTATTGTGTTCGGTATGGGTGTTTAGGAGGGAAAGGAGAAGGAAATTAGTTATCTATGCGAACCATCTCATTTTTGCAGGGTTTCAGAACTCGCTAAATGTGAACTCCAGAGGGAAACTCCCAATCCTTTTTTTCTCTCTCCACTAAGAGAAACCAAACGGGATTATCTGTAAATCACATCTTGCAATTTCTTCTCTTCTCTTCGAATTCCTTGACCAAAGACAATGTTAGTGACAAGGCTGAGTGATACACAACTCTGGAAGAAAATTTGAGTGTTACAAGCAGAAAAAGATGCCAATCAAACCTTAAGAAGTATTTCAACCATTGCAAGTCGGATGCTTTGGAACGGGTCTGATTATATCTCACAGATTTAAAATTTTTCTCCAGGGTTAAAAGGATCGCCATTTACTAGTTATACTAGCAATCTGAAGGCTCCTTTGTTTAACCATGTAAGTCCTGATCCAGGCAATCCAATGCTAAGCAAGATTGAGAAATTTGAAGCCCAGCTAAGCAGATAATCCTTGCTTCGTTCTGGTCAAGTACTCATTTCAGACCCGGTCCTCCCTCTTCCATGGTTGGATGAACCTCTTCTTATAATGCTTTAGTACCAAGAGCATTAATCTTCTGAAAAAAAGCCATACAAGCTCAAGATATTGATATTTTCTTTGGTAAAATGAAAATGTTACACTGATATTTCACGATACAAAAGACAACTGCAATTATGAATTGGAACCTGTCTATCAACAGCTTGCAATCCTTTTGGGGTAATATTTGAGTAACTAAGGTACAGCTAGATAGCATACTGGGAGTTTGCCAGTTCTGCACTTGCTTAAAAAAAAATATTTACATACAGAAGAAAAGAGTAAATAACTACCAATTCTTTATAAATCAGTAAACCCATTCATGGATGCAGGCACAGCTGCCATGGTTTCAAAATGTGTGCTTATGAAGGATGTTGTGTGTCCATGAAGTCGGGTTTATTCTGTCTATGCATGACATTGCTTCCTGTGAAATAACTTGAGGATGTTGTTTGATATGTCATCTGGACTTTTACCTTGTTTAGTGTACCTATAGTGTGCGAATTCCTGTCCCATGCGGCTCACTTATTTATCATACTTATTGATGCAGGTGTCACCATTAGCTTTGTGTTAGCTGGGGCATCTTGTGTGTTGAATGGGCTCTGTTATGCAGAACTTGCCTCTCGTTTTCCTGCTGTTTCTGGAGGAGCTTATTTATACACGTATACAGCTTTCAATGAGCTGACTGCATTTCTAGTCTTTGCCCAACTAATGCTTGATTATCATATTGGGGCAGCTAGTATAGCTCGAAGTTTGGCAAGCTATATGTTTACGATGCTGGAGCTCTTTCCATTCTTCAAAGACAATGTTCCAAGCTGGATAGGCCATGGAAGTGAAGAGTTCCTTGGAGGAAATCTATCTATTAACATGCTAGCTCCCATAGTCTTAGCTGTTCTGACGGTAATTCTAAGTCAGGGAGTCAAAGAATCTTCTGCTTTGAACTCAATCATGACTGCTACGAAGGTATTGTTAGCTCGCCCAAATAGTGTATATAAAAAATGGTTTATGCAAAGATCAAGCTTGAAAACCTTATGAAGGCAGTGATGCCTAGATAAGAATTAGGACATTTGGACTCATTTGTCTTATTTTTTGTATTTCAATGATGTAGAATGCAAATGATACCAACTAATTTTTTAATGACAAAACCTATTCACTTCTTTGCAAAAGAAAATTTGCATAGTTAGTGGTATTCCATTTTGTTTCATTCTTCATTCCTTATGATGTTATCTTTCTGTGTAATGTACTGCTTTTCCATGCAAACAATGTCACTTTACTATGCCAGAGTTGGCCATATCTGCATTATTCATTTTTTTTTTTCCAAAGGGAAGATCTCCAATCTTTCATAGTTTTAAAACGAACAGTTTCCCCCATCATCTTAATACTGGCTTCATGGAAGGTTCCTATTTATATCCTGTTTTATCTTTTATACTAAGGGTCCTGCAATTCTAATCTATGTTCCTTTCAGTTTCTTTGTGGAAACTATTTTGCACTCAAATAACTTATCACTTTAGTGCCTTGTTTTAGATTGTGTGTCTATAAGATTCAATCTTTTTTTTTTTCAAGAGGCCTACATAGTCATTGAAGAACCTAACAAATGATTTTCATAGTGGCGCTTCTATACAAGCGAGATGACAGTCAATAATGTCAATCGTCATTACCATTTTGGAATTTAACTTGTCTTATCCTCAATGGATTGGTAGCAATTCTTAGTTTATGATAGCTATTTACTTCTTTGTACCTATTAGCTTAGGAAAAGATACGTTTATTGTGCCTTAGAGGCTCGCCTTATCTATGCACTTTGGATTCTGATTGATTCATATTTGATAGGCAGAAGCTTGAGTCTTTAGCAACTCTTACTTTTCTGGGCAAGAAATTTGGTATTACTGAAATAGCCGAGTTCCATATTTGATCTGACTTCCCAGGCCAAAGCTGATCAGTTTGTTGCAATTTGTATTCCGAAAAGGAAATTAACGACTATATTTACAAAATTGGGGAAATAACTTTTAATGATGAGGTCATGGAGGCTGACCCCACCTAGTGGGATAAGGCTAAGTTTGTTATTGTTGTTGTCGACAAATTCTTCTCTCTATATGCCTTTGTTGCTTTTAACTTATATGTTCTTCCTGCATAAAATGACCTTTTGCATGACCGCTGAAGGAGCAGAAAATTCAGGCAAACAAAAGGTTTATTCAGGAGACAAACTAATTTCTTGATGCACTTCTTCTATGAACATTTGTTTGCATTTTAGTGAAGGTATTGCCCAGTTGGATCTTTTGAATCCTTGAACGAGCCACTAAACTTATTAGCACGAATCCTTTTCATTTTATATGAACTTATATATTGCTTGGTATGCTTTAAGACTATGTATTCTGGTAGCTAGATATGTTGTATATTATTACTACTGCGGGTTCCAATGCCCAGCATTAGCTTATAGACTTCTTGAATGCTTTCAAGATTTTTATGGAACATATTTTGACCATGTCAGAATCAAATGTAACTCCAACTACTTGTCTGCATACACTGAATAATTTTGAATGCTGGATAGAACATGCATATGAATGAATTTATCTATACAAATATTATTAGATCATTATCTTTGTCTCTTGTTTGATTTGTCAGTGATTTTGTATGAAAAAACTATGTAAGCCATTGGTCCCTGTAGAAAATTACTTCTGAGGTCAATATTTCCTGGAATAATACTTCCAAAGTTCAGTACTTATTAATTATTCACTGTTTGAAATTGTCCTTTAGTACTTCTAGATTATTAACACCTGATCCATTCTTTTGCAGGTCATAATTGTTATTTTTGTAATATTTGCTGGTGCTTTTAAGGTCGATATTTCTAATTGGTCACCTTTTGCACCCAATGGTGCCAAAGCAATTTTGACTGGAGCTACTGTAGTATTCTTTGCTTATGTTGGTTTTGATGCGGTAGCTAATTCTGCTGAAGAATCAAAAGAACCTCAGGTATGCTACATGGCATTCCCCACAACTATAAACTCAATTACCCTGCATTCTTCTGTGATTATTACTTCTTCAATTATTTTTGGTACTCATCTTCTTTTTTGGACTGATTCAGCGAGATTTGCCGTTAGGAATTCTGGGAAGCCTTCTTGTATGTATTTTATTATACATTGGTGTTTGCTTAGTTCTCACCGGAATGGTACCTTACGAATTTCTTGGTGAAGAAGCTCCATTGGCTGAGGCTTTTATATCAAAGGGTATGAAATATGTTTCCGTCTTGATCAGCATTGGTGCCGTTGCTGGTCTTACGACAACTCTTTTAGTTGGTCTTTATGTTCAGGTGAGTCGCTTGACATTCGAAAACAATATGATCGTCCTTTTATTACACAGTATGGTGTGTCAGTAACGAGTGATTTGTTTTATGGGCAGTCTCGACTATATCTTGCTCTTGGCCGCCATGGCTTATTACCTGGTGTATTTGCTAAAGTACACCCGACTCGCCATACTCCCATTCATGCTCAGGTCTGGGTTGGGGTTGTTGCAAGTGTATTGGCAGGCCTGTTTAACGTGCGCGTCCTCTCTCACATTCTTTCTGTCGGTTCTCTGGTAAGGGCCAGCTATGTCCTTGTCATTACAATGATATGTGTGAGTACTTGATAGTTCCTATATGTGACAGTCAAAGTATTCTCCTCTAGGTGGTTAATATTGATGGTGTCTTGACTGCTGCATGTGCATCAAAGTATTGTTCTACTAATTCTTATGGTTTTCTTATGTATGCAACTGCTTGTAAACTACTTTTATCTTTTTGCTCAGTGCATACAAACTAGTTGACATAACATCAGATATAAGCCCTCACCGGTTTTTCTTTTCGTCCAGACTGGTTATTCAGTAGTTTCAGCATGCGTTGTCGTCCTTCGGTGGAATGACAAGGCGGCTAATGAAAATTCTTCAAGATGGATTTCAAGCTGGCGGGAAGGTGTTCTTAGCCTTTTTCTAGTTGCCTGCAGTGGTTTTGTTGCTGGACTATGCTATCGTGTCAACGCTCCACTCATTCTTGCCCTTGCTGCTGTCGTTGTTGCTTTGCTTGCTTTTTTCGCTCTTCAATACCGGCAGGTGAGCCTCTCTCTCTCTCTCTCTCTCTCTCGTGCACGTGTACGTGTCATGATACTGTATATTGGACAATCACAGTATATAGAATGTGGAAAGAAATTTGTTGCTGCGCAATCTGTCTGCCATATTGTTTATTTTTAAATTTGGTTTTCCCATGCATTACATTAAACTTATCTATGGGTCACTGTCATGAAGCTTTAGCTTCTTTTCCCATCTCTCTCTCTCTCTCTCTCTCTCTCTACACCTACTAAAGCAACAATTGATAGATCTATTCTTGATGTGGAGAGGATGGAATGTGGGGTTGGGAAGATCACTTAAACAATCTACAACATGTTCTTCTACTGCATCTTCTGTCCTTTATAGAAAATAGAAAGTTCAAAGTTGAGGTTTTCATGTGAGATTTCTGGGTGAAATTTTGATAGGAAGGTGTAATTATGCTTTTTTGGCCCGAGCCAGTGAACCAATAAGTACTTAGGGAAAATATGAAGTCGTGTATGGTGCATCATATATGACCCATTGTCTTTCTGCATCTGCCTGTTGCCAATCAGAGCTCTATTCTTGTAGCATGATGACATACCGATGTGACAAGCAGCAAGACAATATGGACATGCATTCACTGCTCAATTTACTGGTTCCTCTTATCTTACCTGCTGTATGCATAGTAGAATGGAGCCAAACTAATTGTTTCTCAGCTTTCAGTTTTGGCGTATTAGCTGTCCTTGCCACTCTATTGGCTCAGCTAGCTACTTCTGAAGGCTCTCTCTGCTGTGTTTGCTGATTAAGGACAGGCTCTAATGTCCTGCTGGCTTAAATTCCTGACTAGGATCATGTTTGGTTTTGTTGATTCTCATGTTAAACAGAGAAATAAGATTGTGGTTCTTATTCGATGAGATAACATTGATTTTCCTCAGGTTTATTCACGGGCAGCGAGCTTCTCGTGTCCTGGGGTTCCAATTCTCCCAGCCATTTGCATCTTTCTCAACATCTTCCTCTTTGCTCAGGTATGTTTATGAAGCACCACGTGGAGAAGTGGTTTTCTTGTTAGTGGGGAAGACAACGAGATTATTGTTTGGATAAATCTATTTAAGCTTGTAAATGTCATGGTTCTCTTTTGCAGTTGCACTATGAAGCATGGGCGAGATTCATTATTCTTAGCATCATTACAATTGGAGTATATGCATTCTACGGCCAGTACCATGCTGATCCATATGCAGATGAGACAATTGTTTATCGCCGGGCTCCTCTAGAAGAAGTTCAATAGTGATAATGCGGGCAATAGTCTTGTTAATAGGCATTGTACCAGTCAGATGTCTGGGATTGATGTTGTATCTACCTTGTGATAGTATAGGAATTTAGCCTGTTTTAGTGATAATACCTTCAGGAAACGCATGGTATCAGTCTGCTGTTTCCTACTGCACAATGCTGTCTTATAGGGGCCAAGGGCTTGCCCTCTGCCGGCACTCACCGATTTTTCGCATCATCCTTGCCTGATGTTAGTGCTGCTCCAATACAAGGGTGTTGCCCCGAGATTCTTGGCCCCTGTTGTAATTTCTACTGTAAAATATAGGAATTTGGAATTGGCTGGTTACTCAAATCAACTTCATGATTCCCGTTATCAAGTTGGGTCGATTCATATTTGGCCGAAAAAACCTAGTCAGTTTGTTAACATTTCATCTTGAAGTGTCAGGCAAATCTACGCAACATGTAACATAATGGATCTATTCTAAGAGCGCCAATGGATAAACATAGTGCTACGTTCATCCTCGTACTATGAGAATTTCTCTAAATGGCAGAGACCACTCAATTTCATGCTTCTTGCCACAATATGTTAGATATTGGAAGCCGAGTAAACAATAAATCATGCATCGACTCACCTTTGCAACTCTTAAATCCAAATAAAATTAACTCGAGCACAATAATCATATAGATTCTAAACCGAGTTTCCAATACACAAGATGAGGAGTATTTCTTTTTTGGGCTCTGACAGTATAGTGTGTACTGGGTCACTTTCAAAGCATCTCAGCAACTTAACTGTCGTTGCCAAATCAAGGGAAATAACGGTGTACTGACATTAACATTTCCTATTCACTGACACCGCTGCAAATAGGATGCCTGAACACGAAAACTAAACAAAAATCTGTCCAACAGAAAAGAGAGAGCTCGGCAAAGATTCGCCAAAGGTTATATATTCAGCATCACCATATGCTCGTTCGTAGCAGTTCAGAGAGAGGGAAAAGGACACCATTTTAAGATTAACATATTCTCCAGTAACTATGCTTCTCTCAATTACAGCTATTAACTGCTGTGTTCAGTTTAGTCTCAATTTTCCAATCACGATCATCCGGCAATCATAATAGAATTCCTCTTACAAAGATCTTCGTGTTCATGGAAGCAGGATCATCAGCTAGCACTCTCAATGAGAGGATAAAGGATCAGATGGGTTAACATGCTCAATTCCTGATCCATTTTGCAGGAAGACTAAAGAAACCACAAGGTCGCACACACAATGCCTCTGTTCAAGTACACACCACATCGGAGTAGAAACCTATGGTCCTCCTTTGGCAATCCTTGATGCTCAGCAATTCAACATCAAAAACTTCGAACTGTTTCGAGCTAAAAAATGTGGAAGGTCCCACCTACAAACAAGATGGTCATCCTTGCATTAAGTTGATGCTAATTACTTTCCCTCCTTTTGGCCTATTCATTTTTTTCTCCCTAAATATCCTTCGGCAAAATGAAGACACTTTCCGTGCAAAAAATTTTAAGCCAGTGACTGTACTTATCAATAATGGCTGATGAAAACAACAGCAAGATCAAAGAAGAGCTACCAAACAATGTGCAGCCATATATGATCTGCCAATGTCTTTATCCATCATACAATGAAACGATTGTTATCATCACAGAAATCTGACCAAGTTCAGCATCAAAAGTTTTACAAGAGCTATTCCAAATTTAAATCTGAGAACTGGGATCGAGTGAGGTCATGTGGGTGTCTATTTACTGGCTTCATTTTTCTTTAATGAAACCAAAAAGTCGGAAGTTCTTGATTAGGATCTTGACTTGGGTAGAGGCTGTATTGCGATTTATGAAGTTGCCAACATAAATCAGACTAAGCATTTGCTATGAAGCATATTGGGACTAGTTCTAGTTGCAGGTATCAGTATAAGGTCAACTTTTGAAGCTTGACTACAGTGTACATCTGGTTAATGTAAATGATGGATTGTGACCACCTCCACAAACTTTCACCAATTAGCAAAGAGGTTAGGATTTTTCATCTTCTTCGTTTCCAACAAGAAATGGTCTTCCGACACAGCATTCAAACTGCAGAAACAAGTATTCAATTTACTAAAGCACCAGCCAGCTTATCCAGTTTCTGCCACATGCCCAGATGGTAGCTTTGGATGACACAGTGATGGGCCCCAAAGGCACCGCCGTACTTTATGCAGAACTAAATAACAAAGGACTGATGCATCACATTTGACATGGTGAATTATATTTTCTATACTTTAGCATCTTGGGTTTTCCTGTATAATCAAAGACATTCTTGTGTTGCATCAAAGTAGGTATCTTAAAATTAACTCTAATTCTGATGACTATAATGACACTTCATATTTTTCAAGAGTAACCTAAAAATTTGATGTTAAGAGAAAGAAAACCAAATAAATATGTATAGCTGAACCGAGGAAGTCAAACAAAGAGGACTGAGACAGAGCAACCAGATAGCATGAGCAGAACTGGAAAAATACAACATTAAGATTCTTACTGGTGGTCCAAGTTCTGGAGGAATTATGATTCTCCTCTTTCCTCCGGGTCTCATATCTTGTATTCCCTCTTCAAATCCTGCACCCGATTTCTTAAAATTAATCATTCAAAACTTTCCTTTGTTCTCCTTTATTTGTGTGGATAACGCCTAGGATATTTAGTTTCTAAACAAATGAGCCATCTTCAAGTAGTCTGCAGTCCATCATGTATTCCAAACATTTGACTGGATCTAGAAACATGCATCATGCTTCTTCATTCTTTTCATTTACTCAAACAAATAATATCTAAAGAAAAGGTATATACAAGTAATTGTCTGCATTAACATCTCTAACCAATTTTGCATACCTGGAACTAAACCATTGGTGCCTATACGGATTTTAGCAGGAGAACCTTGTAAATAGGTGCTATCAATACGTCTTCCTGACTCATTGTAGCCAATGTAGTGAAAAGTTATCTGCATAAGACCATTGACAAGGATTGCAGTCATCGAAAGAAGCAATGCAATGACTTATTACCAAAGGGAAGCGGTTTTTGACATTTAGATTCATTATCATGCTTCTCATTTCCCTGTTATTCATGAATGTTTATACGAAACATCAAGCATAAAAGTAAACCTAACTTTCTAGAATCCCAAAAGTTTTTTCATGAATTGATTTAACAGGTCAGGGGTCAGTTTATAAGAAACAAGGCAGTAGCATGATATCGCAGGCGAATAGTTTTAATATGAAAATTCATTAACATTCTTCCCTTTTCCCTATTATTAACAGATGCTAAAATGAAGCGTTAAGCATAAGTTCCAGCATTGATCCTCAGCATTTTGACCTAGTTCCCAGAATTGCAAAAGTTAATTTGTGAATTTTTCACCATGCTTGGGAGTCAGTTTATCCAGCTGTCCACTACATAGCATAATGCCTATGAGGACAGTATTAGACGAACAACAATTCCTTGCTGATGTGGCCAAGATGGTGAAATGTAAAATAACAGATGAAGCATCCAATAGCTGATTTAGCAAATCAGCTATGGTTGTACATGCACAATAATCCGTTTAGCATGATGATAGATGGCAGCCACAGTTTTTTTCTACACGTAAACAGTCTCATCAAGTTAGAAATATTAAGGCAATAATAAAAGAACTAAGTAAAAAGATAATAATGTGGAAAACTTAAGACACCTTACCATCTATAGTTAGTACAAAGCCAAACTACTAAAACAATGCTCATCTTTTGAAACTCTTTTTCCAAAATCTTTTGTTTTATTTATCTTTTGATCTTTTCCTAGATAGCTCAATGCAGAAAAAACTTTGCGGCATCGCAAGTTCAAGAAATAAAACTAAGAAAATGAAAGGAAAACCTGCTGACCAGCCTTTGGACAGTCACCTGTACCAACTTCAAAATCCCGATATATAAGCCCAGATTCCCTCTTAACGTAATTATCTGAAGTTACCACTTTTACTTCAAAACCTGAATACAAATCAATGCATCACATAAGTTCAGAGATTTTTTTTTTTTTTTTTTTGGGTTGGGGGGGAAGGGAGGCAGAAGTGCAAAATCAAGCAAATATGTGATACTGATCAGGAAAATTAATTGTCAGCACAAAGAAATATAGTCGTAGAAAACCAAGTAAAGTACAATCTCGATTGTTATGCAGTGGTGTCAACCTTCTCTGATGAAACTTGGGAAGTCTTCAGGTGCATTATTTTCCTTCTGTATCCGCTTATTGAGTTCAAATAAGCGTCTCTCGTCATATGGGTTTTTACTCTTTGTCTTTCCAGAGGAAGATGAAGTAGGAAACAAGACCACAGAAACTGAAAGGAACAGCAGGAACCTCCGTTTTGGCCTCTCCTCATGCAGCAAAACATTTGTATCCTGCATTCTTTTGTCAACAGAACCAATAACCTTATATCATTCCGATTATGACACCAAATATTGTATGATAAAGAATTGCAAAGTGAGCAGAAGCTACCGCTCATCATTCTGTTTGTACGATAACCTCTGTCTTTCCCACTTTTGATACGAGGATGTTAACACGGCAGACGTCGAAAAAGTCCTGTCTGTAAGATATACACACCGTTGGAACAAGTCAACAGAAACAACAGTTCAAAAATTTGTTGACTATAAAATAAAATCTAGAGTGAGCATGTCGGGGTCTGCCACCAGTTTTAGGCGCTAGAATCTGAGGCCGTCCCGTCATCGAGATTCTCCAGAACCACAAACAGAGCCGGCAGACCCCGGAGCCCACCCGGGTGGCCCCATTGTCCACCATGAACCGGCATTTTTACCTCTTTCCTTTCTCCTCCCTCTCAAACGCTCAATCAAGCGAGACCCATTCAAAGCACCATGAAAATTAACGGGGAGGGAAAAGGAAAAGAGCTTTCAGTAATTATTTACAGTCACGCCCACTTTCTTGAACAAAATCCACCTTACACGATCAACATACATGAAGCAAGCAAAACTAAAGTGGGGAAAGTAGAAGACGAAAGCGATGTAAAATCAGGAAGTACCACTTCGCAATCAAAAAAAAAAAAAAAGAAATGACCCTTTAAGCAAGAAAAACTCAAAGCTAACAGCGTCACACAGAGAGAGAGAGAGAGAGAGAGAGAGAGAGAGAGAGAGAGAACTACCTTGGAGGTTTGGCGTGGGAGCTACTAATGACACTGAGAAAATGACCATAACTTTTTCTTGTTCTGGGAAGAGAGAGGGAACAGAGGGAGGATTGAAGGTTTTCTCGAGTGCGCTCTGGAACGAGTTTCAGGATGAAAGCCGAAGACTTTGAAGACGAAGTGAAGAGATGCTCTATCCGTTAAGGACATATTCGACAATTCACGCATTATTTTCTTGTGATATGAATTTCTGAAGTTCTCGTGTTGATTAAAAATTGTTTCTCTTCCTTTTTCACTCGAGATTGAATTTCCATATCTTTATTCGTTTCAATTATCAAAATAGTAAAATGGATTTGTCAAAGGAGGTTCAGTTTTCAAAAATATCCCTGCATAAAGATAATTTTGCATGCGACATCAAACAGTAGTGCCATCTTATTCCTTTTTAAATCAAATTATGTGTAATTACGACATAATTGGATGCTGAAAAAAATCACAAAAATAGGCTAAGCTCATGTCCATTATTATGACTTCAATCTTCTCTTAAATTATTCTAAAAAATATGCTCATCAAGTGCCTAATATTCAATAATAAGCATAGTAATTGATAAACTTTTAGGGAAAAAAATGAAGTATTTCCTCCACAGTATTTCATCAAATAGTTATTCTCTTTATGTAGTCAGACTAATGATATTTATGCTTGGAAGCTGTTCCCTAGACCTAGAAGCAGGAATAAGCGTCCCTCCTCAACTAAGCTGAAATTCCGGCATGTTTGGTATAAGAAAAAGGAATCAAGTTAGAATTGAATTGAATTGGATGAGAGTAGGAGTATATTGATGATTTCCATGTGTTTGTTTGGTCCCAACATGAATTGAAGCTTGAATTTCCATTCATTTGTTTGCTGCTTTCATCAAGAGAATGCTATTGAATGAAAGGAAAATTTAGTTTTCATAAATAACCTTATTATGGCTGGCACGATTTCAAGAACACACTTCTTACATGGCATTTTAATTTGAACATAAAAAATTTTGGCAAAAAATTATTCCATAAATTGCAAATATGCTTCATCTGAAATCCAGGCCTATTTTCTTCCAACCACCCAGTTACGTTCATTATTTTTTCTTCCTAAAAGTACCTTCCAAGGCGAATTTAATTATACTCTTCAATATTAGTTTCGAAAGTTAAACACTCTATCCCTTTTCTGTTCCAATGCGGAAAACAGGAATCTTAGACTAATATAACAAATGCACTTGAAAGAAAATTCTAAAGGTAAAGAAAGCGAGAGGATGAGGGGAAAAATATGATTTTTGAGCCCGGAATGAAGGCTCTTTCTGTGGTTTAAAGGAGGGAATCAAAATTTCTAATCTGAGTATCAATGCATCTTGTGCAACTATATAGTTTTGGTTTGTCTCATTTACATTGAATTATCTGAAATCTATTCATAATTGGTTAATTTTTTTGAGGTGATCTTATTCCATATATAACTTTAAAATGATTAAATTTGTACTTCTAAATGGATTCACATATTTCTATTTTCTAATTGAGTTTTTAATAAATAAGTCCTTTTTAATTTGTCTCGAATTTTGTTGGCAATTTTTGGCCATTTACAGCTGGTTAGATTTTTCCATTTATCACTGAAATAAAGTGATAATTGTCTTTCGACCAAAATAAAAAGTGATAATTGTCAAGAATGTGAACAATGGAACAAACTATTCACTTTACCTTATTTAGATTTATGTAGATTTATAGATAGATATAGACAGATAGGTAGATGGTCTAGTAGATTTCTAATGAGTTATTGGTGGGTAAACGATTTCATGTCTATAGTACTAGAATGGACTACCATAAGATCTGTGATATTTATTATCAGAAAAAAAGGAAAACAAAACGATTAATGAGTATCATAGATGTTTCATTGTAAAAGCAGAACTGGGGAAAAACTTTGTTGTGATCATCTATTGTCACGATGAAGCTACTTCAAGATCAGAGTTCAAATGATTGGGGATCCGAACTAGTTATCAAGGGGCTAAGTTTTAATCAACTGAGCCAATTACCTTGCTAGTAACCATGGTTTTGAAAACCATTAGGAGTAGCTTGGCGTGAGATTATTGAGGTCCCATATGCCAATTAATAGTGCTTATTTGTGAAGATCATCAAAAAAATATAATTTAAGCTATCTCAAATAATTGGTGTCCAATAATTATCAAAAATGACAAGATCAAATTTCTTAAAAGAATCTCCAACTTTAAGTCAAGTTTCAATTTTTCCATGAATTTTTTTATCTAAAAGAAACCCTAACTTTCACTTTACTCTCAAATTTGCACCCAACGTTCAAAGACCACCATCTTTTCAAGATTATAAGTATCAGGAGATTGCTATTGTTATATATGAAGATGAGAATAAAACACCGGTTCTCCAACTAGCCTCGATATTGATAATTTTGAAGAAATTAGTGGCATTTGTTAAACACGTGGTTAGATTTGGAACTAGAGTGAAAATTATAAATGTTTTAGACAAAAAAAAAAGATTCGTTACGGAACTAGGATTCAACCTAAAGTTGGCGTATTCTCTTAGAAAATTACCCGATTTAATTCCCTTGAAGTTCATAAATAAGTGAAGTCTAGTGTTTTGATTGATTCCTGGTGACCGAATTTGGCTTGTTAGTTGTTACGAAAAAGCTAGCAATAAGTACTGTCTCTTTACTCTAAATTTCTAGTATAAATCACGCTGTTTGTTCTTCATCATGTTTCCCAAAAGCAAATAATCCCAATGAAATGTCTACGATACAGACCATTAAGAGAACCTCTGCAATTCCATGGAAGTGGCTAGGGACATTCATCCTATAAACCTCCCGCTGTCCTCCATCGCTAAATCTATTCACTTGAAAACATCAAATGCTCCAGTCGGTTCCCACGTGAGGTTGGCCTCTCCATCCCGTGTTGGTACTCCGTCAAGAACTCAGACGGTGCACTAAGACGGGTGAATCGCGTCTCTTTAAAGGTAAAATAAGGAACTGCCCACGCCATCAAAAACCCCGGCCCTCTGCCACGCGATGATGTGCAAGCAGCGGGGCAGCGGAACTTGTGGCCCCAGAAGCACGCCGCCCTCACGACGCTTCCCCATCAGAAGAGTACGAATGTGGAGGCAGGGAGGAACATGGGCTTTTGCATTGAGTTGTGGAGGGAAGAGATCGAAGAGGGCTCGTTCTTCTTCACTGTAGGAAAGCGACTGCTATGGAGGACGCACAATAGATCGGGGAGCATGCAACAGCATTATGTTGACAGCGTTTATTTCCCGAATTTGAGCTTGGATCTGATCACGCATGACAAGAACAAGATTTATGGAGGGAGCAGAAATAGAGCTCCGTTGTTCATATTCACTTTTAAACAATGGATCTTCTTGTTATTAACCCAGCGCCTAGGGCGCAAATTGTTTGGAGTGTTAAGGGATATAAGTGCAGATTTTGTCTGGTTGCTTTTGGGTTGGTTGTTCGTTTTATGGTTCTAAGGTTTTTCTTGATAGGAGGGATATCATCCAACCTATAATTGCCAGTGTGAAAATGATCAGTAAATGAGTTGTTTATCTCACTGCTTGATTTTGGGTTCGATCTCACTCAACAGGCACCAGATTGATGGAAGAATCAGAAAATTAGAGTTTCAATTTTCATGTGCACCTCAAATTTGGGTTCGAATTTTGTTGTTAATCTTTCCAGCGTACTTTTGGGAACATGAGGGTGCGAGTGAGGATTTGTTGCGATTCTTTTGTAATTCTTTTCCTATCTTGGAGATGCGTATGTTTCGTCTTTTCTGGTCATATATTTTTATGGTTAGATGGGAGGAATATAGATTCTAAACAGTAACAAGAATTTGCGGCTTACATGAAAATCTGTATAAAGTTCATCGTTCATTTTCTACTCTTCTAATTTGGGTATTGAAAAAGTTCAATTTGGCAAAGTGACTTCATGGGCATCATGCCTACTCAATTCTCTGTGGTAAGAGGTTCATACATGATGGCGAAACTTATTATTCAATTAACTGGAAAAAAAAATCATTCGTGCCTTATTTCGGCATTCATCTTTAATTTGTCTTGCGTGAATTCATTGTTTTTTTTTTATATCGTGGATCGTTCTGATTTTTTGCCTTCGAGGCAAGTTTGTACTTACAAGTCGGAAACTAATCAGGAAGTCAAATGTTTATGTCATGTTTATGGAAAGACATGCCAATTGTCTGTCTTGTCTTTTCAATAGACCAATCAATCATGGAAAACTGCGAGTGTCTAACACTTATCTCCTGCTCGATTGATATTACAGAGGTCTGTCGGTCTCCAGATACTATAGCCGCATTTGGTTGAGTTGTCCTGGTGTTTCAGCGTTAGGATTAAGATTAGGGTTAGGAATTGTTCCGTGTTATCCATACAGACTCTCTCTCTCTCAAGTGGTGATGTGATGTTCTTTATGCTTTCTCGAATTCCAGTAACATAATTTGATACAAGATTGTTGTGATACAACATTTTCTTCTACTAAATCTTGAAAATCTTATTTCCTCCAGAGATATAATTTTGCCAATACTTTAAGTAGTTGATCATTTAAGAACACTCTAAAGAAGGCAGAAGACTTTAGCCGAGGAATTTATTGCCAATGGCTAGCACCATCCTCTTTCTGTTCTGAAATGCCTCGCTATCTTTGCTTCTGTGAATACAGTTTCACTGTTAGATTCTTGAGTAAGGTGCTGGTTTGACTGGTCAATTTGGAGATCAAATAACAATTGTTCCAAACATGATTAGGTTCAATATTTATTGATTGCTCTGATACCAATCAGTTATCACTTCTTAGTAGAATTTTCTCGTATGTAAGTGAAAATTGATTGCTGTTGTGACCCATTAGATCAAGTGATGCAAATATATTTTAATTTTCTTGCGTCCACAGAAAACACAATTTTCTTCCCACTGTTGAGCAAAATTGTCAAAAATCTTCGAAGTGTTGTCACTTGATTATATACGGCAAACCTTTAAGTTCTCTTACTTATGTAGATATTACTGTTTCTACATTGAATGATGGAACCTTCATAAGGAAGTGATTATACCTCTATGAGCTAATGCTATTAGTATTTCCAAGATCAGTGCCATGCCTCTCAATCTAAGACCGACAGACTCGCAGATAGGGAAGGCCCACTTTTCTAATGTCAGTCAAACTAGATGCTTATCTAGAATCACTGTTTAAAAAATACAACACTACTTGCCGAGGAGTCATAGATGAATTAGAGTACTTGGAGATGGTGAAAAATATTTGAAGATATGAATTTTGATGTGGACAAAGTAAAAACTAGAAAGCCACAGGTCCTTAGCTTAAGAGTTCATTTGGCCTAATTGTGGTTGAATGCAGTTGTGATCAACTGGGTAATGTTCTTGGCTTATGCTGTAAAACATGTTTGGTAATATATATTTTAGAGTTACAACACCGTAAATTCGAGCAAGACAGCTTTTTAAAACCCTAATTTAAACTATTGTGACTATGGAGCCGTTGCAGCTGCAAGTTGCTCACTGAACAACGTACCAAAGCTAAAATACCCCTTTTTCCAACTCAATTTGCAATGGAAACTCTGTACCAAACAACTTTGAGAATTTCAAAAACTTTATTCAAGTTGGCTTTGGATTGTTGACATAGAACTTCACCCAAATGACAGCAACAACATTTTGTCCGTGCTTTCTTTCATTAGCTTCTAGCACAAATGTGTGTGGACATTAATGTTGTTTCTGCAACTTCCTTCCATCTAATAGGCAACAGTTCAGAGAAGGAAGTCCGCTTGGTGATGCAGAAGCATTAACATCAGGAGAGCTTGTATCCACAATCCACAAAGGACCTCAGCATTTCTTACTTTAGCATGACACACACTCCTTTACTTTGATGTTTACATTGGACTTATTTCACAATGACACACAAAACGCAGCCACACTCGTGTAGTTTTGTTTTATTTTCAGTACTGTAGCTTCTAGCACTCTCATTTGGAAAATATTAACCTAATTAGCTTTCAAAAGATTAATAGAAGACCAGTGAGAGAATATGCAAAATGGCGTAGCATAATTAGAGCATTAACCTTTGTCGTTTTTGGAACCACGTTGACACGTGGCCGTTGTTATCCTGCATGAGCAATTTCAATTTGAAAAGTTGAATAAATTGAAATACCAAGTCAGTGCAAGCTCTTATCGCAGTGAATCCACCAATCTTACCTTAAATGGTGAAAATTTATGTACTTGCTGTATTATCGGCCGATTAGGCTTATAGGAGTCGCTCGCTAAAGAGAAGCGAGTAGTTCATTTGGTCCGATTAGATTGCAATGGAAAGTTGTCGCGTCTCTGTGTTCGCTTGCATAGGTGTATCCGGTAATGTACTCTATCTCAGGCTTCTTGATCCTGCTCATAGCACATGATGCCTAAATCTGATAGATCTATGACTGATTTGTCCAGATTTCATTTCTGAGGTGTTCTTGGGTGATCCCTAGATTTTCCCTTGGTATGTATCTTTCAAGCAGATCAAAATTCATTCTTTTATGATTTGATAAGTAAAGAAAACCTAACCCTTGGATCCAAAGGTGTTTGCAATTGGATTTCTTTTTGTGTTTATTTTCCCTTTGAGGAGTTGCCGGAGACTCTTTTCCGGAACATTTATTGTGCTTTTCCGGAGAGTTGACCGGTAACTCTTTTTCCGGGGAAAAGAAGCAAAAGGGCGTTGGCAAAGAAGCCCAAAAAGAGGAAGGGTAAAGACAAGCTATTACACGCATGAATGTGTTGATCTTTTGTTATTATTTTTGCCCTAAGAGATGATGATTGGTGGATTTTCTTCCCCAAAGCAAACTATCACTGGGAAACCCTTCAGGGAGACTGAATGCTTGTTTTTTGACATGTTATATTGCATCTCCACTCTTTCAAGTGATCGATCGTGTAATTTCATAGCTCAGTTTCAGTTCTCGCCTTCCCTGAATGGTATGGAGGAGAACTATTGAGGGAAAATTATTTCAAAACACCTTGAAAAGCCTTCAATTGACAAAATACAATTTTGGACAAATATGTTGCAATGAAAATTGTTCTTTAATTTCAAATCCGTATCTTGAAACTAGGTCATTTATGATTTTACTTCCGAATTTTCTTGTTGCATGGAAGTTGCTAATCTCTTGTACAACTCCCAGCCCTAATTAATGCTGAAAATCAGTCCTCTATAATATTGTAGTTCTTATGCTAAGGCTTTGTACCAGCGAGTTGTGATTCAATGATTTTCTTTGGGTTATGTCATTTCTGTTTAGGGAATTCTGACGGTAAAGTACATCGAAACCTTGGGTATGTAGAAAAACTATATGCCCATAATTTGGCCTTCTTCTGCTGCTTCAAGAGTCAGTTTCATTGCACACTTCAAAGCCTTTATCAGAGTGCAATTACTTCACCTTTCAGTATACTCATTTAGCTATACATACTTATTGTCTATATGACTCTTGTAATTTTTTGGTTTAGTAGAAGTTGATTCCTTACTCTTAGTTGATTAGCTCTTTGTTAGTCGACAATCAATATTGAAAGGCACAAAAATAATTTTTTTTTGTCTTTTAGTAGGAGCTAAAGTTCACTTGAACGAGTAGAGGGATCCATCAAACAATCATGTCTAGTGAAAAACGTAGGAGGAGCTCTAGAATATCTGAACTGGAAGCAAGAAATGCACAGCAGAGAAGCCAGAAGAAAAAGATGATCTTAGACACTGTCGATGAACAATCTGATCACAAAGGAAGAAGGAAAAAGGTCAAGACCAGACCATTGCGAGATTTGATATCTGATCCCGTGGAACGACAAGCTCATGGGGTTAAACCACAAGCGAAGAAACTGGTACTCTATAACATTATTTCCTAGTGTAGTCTATCTCCCTCGCCTTGTTTGTTTAATTTGCATGCTTAAGTTCTGACCTACATCATCAGAAGATACACCACACTTTTATTCAGTTATATGGTAGTTTAGTGAATGTCGTCATCAGTCAGTCTCCTCATACTTTAAAATGCCTTGGGAGATCATGCAATACATATAAAAGAAAACAAGTTGAGTTTTTATTGTCCTCTTATTGAACTAGCATTGGTACATTGGTTCACACCATTTATGTCTTATTGCTGGTGCTTTTTGAATGGTAAAATTTAAATATTAATAGAAAGATCGTTTGCTATTGGTTATAAGTGAGAACGAGGCTTTAAAAGTGTCCTCATCATCTTCTAGTGTTTCATTTATCATGCCTTGATGACAATTCTTTATTTAGATAAATGTGAAATAATCAGTCGGTTGCTAGTTCATCTCGAGAGAAAGGTTTTGAGGTTCCACCATTATTGCTCAATACCATCTTGTTAGCCCAGTCCTAGATACAAGTTTGTCTCTGTTATGCAATGGTATCAAGAAAAGTGAAAAAAATGAAAAATACGATTGGCCTTGTTTGGAGCCCGTGTGAGAAAGCAACTGAAGCATATATAGCCATTTTCTTGGAGCATGTATAGAAAAGTTGTTGGAACATTATGTTCTTCATTTGTTGGAGATCCCTTGGTGCATAAGTTATAGAAGAGTGTTCGTTATATTACAAAAATTGTGGTAAGCTTTATAATATGCTTTCGCAGTGCGATATCCACGTTGCTATACTTTTCAATATTCTCCTTTGGAATGATAGCCTATCGGTTTAACTATCATTTAACATCAAATCCAGCTCAGTGACGCCTTTAAAAGTATAAAGCATCATGCAAATGCCAGTAAGCCTTCTTCCTAGTTCATTACTTTCATCTTTTCAATCTACGTTACTAAAAGGATTTCTGAGACTTGACTCGAACAATCTATTTCATGAAGCAACTCCAATGGATCCCACAACCCCACTACCAGATCAAAGCGCTCTCGAATTGTTGCTCAATTTATTGCAAAGGTATGGCTATCTTAAAAATTTCGTCATCAAGGCACTGAAGACTCATCCCCTATAGAGATACATTTATAAGAAACCAGTTTCATTTGTGCTTTATACGTTGAGTTTTTCATCAGAACTTATCTTAAATCACATTAAACTGTTGTTATGGTTGTGACCATCTTCACGATGGTGATGATGATCATACTGCAGGAGAGACTCAAAGAAAATATTTGCGGAGCCAGTAAACCCTGCCGAGGTTTGGTCTTCAATGACTTTTTCATCTACTGCATCTGCTATTCCGAAATTGTTTATTCTGAACTCTATTTATTTGTTTTGGAAGGTTATAGGCTATGAAGACGTCATTGAAGATCCAATGGATTTTGGTACAATAGAGAGAAAGCTTAGCAGAGGCAAATATAATTCGTTGGAAGACTTTGAGGTTGGTCTCCTTTTATCTTTTGATGTATTTCGAAGCCGAATGATTGCTTATAGCTTTTCTAGACTATTTAAAGGACATCTTGCCAGTCAACCAATGCCTTGCTTGCATGCTTCTTATTATAAGAAATAGCGACCAAAAAAATAGTATAATATTTCATTTCCCATGCTTAACATATGAATATGAATTTCTTTGCCCTCAATTCCAATAAATTGCCCTTATCATGGGCACATACCGGGCATCTAAACATTAATAGGCTCTAGTAATCAGCAAGTTGATTAGTCCGCACTTCCCAGAACCTAATAGTAGATGGTGGAGATTTGTTAATCAGGTGATGCACAAGTTGACACCCTCGACCTAAGAAATCTTGTGACAAACAAGCAAAGAGAGCAGACGTCTGGTTTTCTCAAGTAAAGTCCTGTTCGTTTGTCCTGCAACTCCATTCTGTTGTTGTGTCTTAGGCATTGTGCATCTCAATTTCGTTATTTCTTAAGAACTCATCAAACTGACGAAAAAAGAACTCTAACCTGTTGTAGTTCTGAGCCTCTTCATTTCTTGCAGGTTTGATTTTCTATCAAAAGCTTAAGCCGCTCAAAACAAACAAAACCTTTTTCTAGTGCTTTGAAAAAGTAGATCCGGATTTTCTGAGTCAACATATATCTAGTACCTCCTTTCAGCTGCAGCTGAGAAAACCTCCACAAATTTGAACGTATATATTCTAAGATCCACCCGTCTCCAGTCAAACCAGTAGACACACATAGAACATAGTTTGACTCCTCAACATTGGCTCGTGCGACATCATTTTCCAATCTCTCCTCTTTCTTGGGCTCTAGGCAGTTCCTTGCAATATACCCGCAACATCTAAAAGCCTTTCTCTTCACTCTAGAGACTTATATAAGCCCTACCCCTGATTATCAAGCTTTCTGCTGCACTTTCTTGATAATATCCTAAAACTTCTGCTACCATTCTTTTGAGAGCACTGCAAACATCACTTGCTCCACAATGTAGTCTCGCTTCCGTCGACGAGCGAATAGCAACTGTGCTCATAATAACTCTATAAAGAGTAGAGCTACGTCAAAGTTTGACATTGATCAGATACCTTCTCATCCACATTCTTTAAATCATGGATGACTGTTAAATTTTATCAGGTGATCATGAATCAGGTTCCTTCAGCCATCTTGAATGTGAAGAAATGTTGGATCTGGAAAACCTTCTTCATGAGCGATCTCGACCCACGGCACTCTTCTCAGTTGTCACTTCAAGCCAACTATTATCTTCTAAATTCATCTGAACAATACTCCTACCCTTTTTCAAGATATCAGTTTCTTTTTCGATTTCTTATTCTGGGAACCCTCAATGCTAAGTCCAAGCCCTATGTCTCAAGTAGCGCCCACATCTTAACGCACCCCAAGCTAAAACTATTTCTGCAACAACAATTAATTAACAATTACCCTAGGCTCTAAAACTAGTTCATCGTGCGAAATCAGCAGTGCAGACAAAATCGAAGCCATTCGAGTGAGAAATAATCAAGAGATTCTCTATTACTCAGTTTCTCATGAGGGCTCTTTAAAAGCTCCCTTTGATGCAGCTTTGACGTGGTGAGGGAGATAGGTTGGAAACCCTTGTTTTATTTTCGCTCCCGTGCGCATTCGGACATCCACCAAAAGTGGGCCAGATGTCCAAAATCCTTTCTGCCAAAAGAATTCCCAAGTCGGACGTCTAATGAAGGAAATACTGGATGGTCAAAATGCTAAAATTTCCAGCTCTTACATTCAGTTTGGTCATCCGACCAGCCTTGGTCCAATGTCTGATCTTGCCTCCGTATTGCCTGTCCTTATTTCGAAGTCACTGTATCGTCCAAACTTTGGTGCTTCATTGCAAACATCCATCACGTGACGTTTAAAAGTGTCTCTTCAACCACACCAAAATATTTCACTCACTCTGAATTTCCTTAAGTTAATCAAGTCGATTCTAAATCAACTCAGGTCTAACTTCGAGCCATAATCAACGGGTATTTTTTGACTTATTTCTTGGATATTATAGCACTAGCTTCTCATCTCCTTTTTACAAACTGAAGATTTATTATGTCATTACCAAAAGGCCTTGTTAGCATTGATTTCTGTGCATCTTTCTTGAAGCAATGCATATGAATTGCTTTTTACTGAAAAATAGCTTTGTATACATAAATAGATAAGTGAATGAGTCAAATCTTTTGTTGTCCAGTATAGTGTAATCTATTCTCTAGTTATTTACTTTATAAAAGATATTTAAAGCCTAGTCCAGAAGCATGTGGAAAAGCATATCTGGTCAGTAATTATGGAAAACGGATCCCCTGGGGAAAAAAAATTCGATGAAAAAACGAGAGCCCCCCCCCCCCCCCCCCCCTTCCCATGTCGGGGGGATAGGTCAGGGGATCGAGATCCATAATTATGTTGCTTGCAACGGAAAAATATTTGTTCACTTGTTTATTTTGATTCATGCCAGGATGACGTATTCTTGGTATTTGACAATGCAATGAGGTTTAATCAATCCACTACCGTCTACTATAGACAGGTATAGTCATCACTTCTTGTTGATTATTGGCGATTATGTTTCACATGGTGAAATTTTGGCTATCTTTCCTTTCTAACTGAGGAGGTGTGTTCTTAGGCTCGTGCTATAAGAGTGGTAGCTGAAATGCTATTTGATGCTCTCAGAGCAGATCCGACAAACTTTGAAAGCCATTTCTACCCAGTATTCCGTCGTTGCGGCCGATGGACTAAGGCTGAAGCCAAAATTCTGAAATCTACAAGCCGGGTGATATCAAGGGGTAGGAGATGCTTGATTGTTCTTTTATCGATTGTCAAAAGGAATAGTTTTTTCAATTCATGTGGAGTGTGCATAGACTATCCCGAGGCTACTTTGTTTTACTGGACGCTTACCAAATCATGTTTGTTTCGCATCTCCGCTGGTTGCAAACATGGTTGAATTTTCATTGAATATTTTAAGTCGGTCGAGATTAATCATCAGTGCTTTCATGTTTTGATGCTTCCCTATGCAGTGAGAAAAGGTAAAAGAGATCAGGATTTTGTGGAACAACGCCGTCGAACTTATCAGCCCCTTGACAAGGAAAAGTCACTTGCATCAGATGCGTCCAAGAATATACAAACTCTAATTGAAGTAAGCAACCTGATGTGTGTGGGTCTGTCTACATATTTATGTAGATCTGAAAATACTAATTGTTAAAATAGTTGATCTGGAAAACGGTTGGATCTGATAAGCTAATTAAGAATGTTGTTTGCCACTTATAATTTGTGTTGTTAATATAGCTTCGTAAACTGTCAGGTGGACCTCCACTATATGCTCCACCTTTGTTGGTTTTGAAAGCATGTCAATTTTTCGCCTGTGATTTGGTCTTTTGTAGGCAAAAGAAGAGTTGGACTACAAGGGGAGCCTCATGCGGTATATTAAGGATTTGGGGCCAATGGCGAAATTCGTCGCTATGAGGAACTTATGTAAAAACTTGCCCCAAGGCTCTGTTCCCCGAAATGAAGTTTCTCACTTGCAGCCGCCAGCTGTCACGTATGACGTTCTTAACATACCACAAGGCTCTTTTGACCAAGTTGTAGCTGCAAGATCGGTTCACCAAGGTTCTGTTCAGAAAAATACTGTTCCTGCATTAACTGAGCTTTCTTACAGGAATCCTACAAGACCTCCTCATCTCAAATTACGTGCTCAGTTGAGTAATATATATGGAGGGAATGAACTATCGATTGGAAGTATGAATCGAAGTGAATATCCGAAGTTTGTAATCCCTAAAGCTAATCACACATCCGCGTACCCCACTCATCAGACTGGACAGAGAAGTTACTACATGAACAAGGGGTTAGACATTGGTAATGATTCTGAAAGGAACATGACTGTTGGGATTCCAGATTCCAGTTCTTCCTACAAGCCCGCCGCTACAACTCTTTATGGCAACCCAAATCCCTTTGCCGCATGGAACATTGCCCCTGACGCTCAAGGAAGCAGTTTCTCTAGCATGATGCTAGATGCTATGAGGATGGATGGGCCAGCGAAAATGGGAGAAGTAGTTTCTTCCTATCCAGGAATGCAAGCGATAGAGGAAAAAAGGGTCACTCCTCTACTTCCTTCTTGGCTACATTCTTCTCGAGGTGCCAGCTCCCTTCCTGGGAATAATTATAAAGATCTTGGCTGGAGAATGCAAGCGGCACCCACGCATGAAGAGAGCACCCTTCACGTTGGTCAAAGGTCAAACTGGTTAAGCCCAATCAATGAAGGCAGCTCAACTGGTGCAGGTCAGCTTCCTCAATGTTTAATCCCAAGCAAGGAAGGCAGCTCAATTGGTGCAGGTCCGGTGCCTAACTGGTTAAGCATCAGCCACGGAGGTGGCTCAGAACGAGTTTTCAACTGTGCAAACCCAGAGACATCAAAGCCTCAATTCTTTGGGTTTTTGTGTCCCCGGCGATCTGGACCCGTGGAAGTGGATGTCATGGGGCAAGCTAGAATTCCAAAGGTGCAGGACCAGGTGCCTCTACATGATGCACGGCTTGGGAGGGTCTCTGGTGTGCAGGATGCCAGAACTCGTGATCCTAAAGGGAAGTCAGTCATGGAAAATGAAGCCGGTATACATCACCCGTCTCCGTCTCCCAACGTTCCTAGATGGTTTCTTGGTTAATTTGGTTTCGTGAGAGTTTTGAGGACGAGCTTTTGACTCATTGCACTCTTTTATGTCTGAGTTATGGTTGGAGTCATTCTGGATTTGATAAGAACATGTCGAACCTAGTATCTTTGTGAAAATTACCCCTCATGCATGGTTTCAGGAAACTGCTTGCTTTAATATAACGAACTTCATGTTTGTCTGCTACGTCTGAAAATAGCCCTTTTTCAGGTTTTAAATTGGAAATTGCTTTAGAAATGGGTGAAATTGTTAGTGATAATCAAGAACAGTGCTTCAAGCGAAGCACAGATTTCTCGGGGACAAAAGTGAGAAAGTAGTCTCCTTCCAATACCTTAGCCTGCTCGCTCTTTTGTAGGAAGTATTGTTCTTGATCATCTACGATATATTTGGTAGAGAAATGCGCAGATCTAAGGCATGCAAAGCATGTTTTAGTTGTACAAAACAACATGATCACGACCACAGGAGTATATCCGATAAACATAAGGATTTCCTCGTATCATGGTTGCTTGCTTATATGTTATATGGTCTTCCATCCCAAACGACTTCAACTCCCATTTGGATGTGGGAAGGACTGGGCCCTATTTAATGCATGTTTCGACAATTCGCACTTGTGTTAGCAATATGTTTACTTTTTGATAGAGCGAATCCGTCAATTCGAGGAAGCCCCACATATCACAACAAATATAAGGCACATTAGGACAGTTGCATTTTGTTGATATGTTCATAGATTCAGTGACATCTTAGTGTTTAGACCTTGTTTGGATAGCCAGGATGAGGATGAGGATGAGATATAACTTGTCTTGTGATCGCACGGTCATTCCTGAGTTGTCCCGTTGCATCAGGTTAGGGCTTTCTGCAATCTAATGACCATCAACTTAATCTCCCTTGTAAACTGGTAGGTTCATTGAAACGAGAAAATAATTGTAAAGATGAGAAAATTGCTAATCAATGCACTATGACCAGAATAACCTCTGTTTGGAATAAAGAAAAAAGGAAAAAAAAACGAGTTTTATCTAAAGAACTTTCCTTCTTCGTTTCTTGCCAATCAATTTTTTAAAAGAGATGATTTTGCGGATTTTGGAGGTATATAAAACTTAAAGGCCGAAGTCTATAAGGTCTTCATGTGGAGTCGCGACTCTCACCTCAACTTAACCCTAATCGCCATCATCTTCCCCATTGTTTTGCTCGTCAATCATGGAAGCATGCGATTCTCTTCCGGTTTACACTCTCGAGAAAACCCCCGGTCTTTCCCCTCTTACTTTAAATGATACATCTGTGAATAAGAATTTGGAGAGTAAGCGGAGATGGGTGATTCGCATCCCTTTGAAAAGCAAAAAGGCAGACAAAGAAGGCAGTACCGCGCGAATTGACCCACGCCCGGTGGAGAAAGACGAGGAGAAGAAAAAGGAGCCGCGGGATTTGAGACCCAGAAAGGACGCACCGTCATGGCACCGCATTCCTGAGAAAAACGCGGCCGAAGAAACGAAGAGCAAGAAGGAGATTCCAGAGAGGATGATGAAGTTCCCAGTGACGCTGTCAAGGGAAGAAATCAAAGAGGATCTGGCATTCTTGACGGGTGGTAAGAGACTGAGGAAGATACAGAAGACATCACGAAGCGTGCGTCAACTTAACGACGACCTTTGCCCAGGTGCGCACTTGGGTTCGATTACCATCAAGAGTTACGATGTCGCTAGGGCATGATAGACCAGTTCAAGATTTGAGTTGCTTATGTAATTAAGGGTTGTATGGTTTTGAGTTGGCTCTTGACTGCGGAAGTTGAGATTTTGTGCTAAACATTAGAAGCTTATTGGATATCTCCACCTTCTATTTTCTTTGTTCCAGTTCTCTTCTTCTTTCATTTGATGTGATAATGTTTTGCTTAATTATATATCCCCTCATCATGGGATTCCTCAATATGGAGATTTTACACAGGGCCATAGTGAATGCGTTGGTTTCAAAAAGCAATTTCTTAAAATTATCAAAAGAAAAAGTTTTCACAATGAACAACACTCTTATATCTAAACATTTTCATTGATGATAAAATATCCATCATTTGTTTATATTTGTAAGCAAATCATGATTAAGATCAAATTACATATTCTTTGTGAACCAAATTCACCGTACAAGAAGTCGCCTTAAATAAAGTGATAGTGCGTTGCAATTTGTGTTTTTTTTTCCTGTGGGTGGCAATTACTGACTAGGAAATATAATTTAGGATAAGATATTGAACTATGGATATAGTGGAGAGCTAATTTAAATTGAAGAATGAGTGTCTAAAGAAGTGTGTGCGAGAATTAGGGGAAGTAACTAATTCAAAATATATAATCGTTGCCAATCTAACAATGAACTTTGAGTCGATTATAAAGATACCCTTATCACATCCGGGCACTAGTCCTTTTCCCCTGCGAAGTCCTAAAAGTGTCATCTCTTCTCCTTAGGATAGCTCTTTGCTTTTCCTGTTTACCGGTTATCTTTTCGTGCCTTTGTCTTGTGGTCAAGAAACCATAGTTATCTTGATCAAGGAAAGGGCAAAACCTCAAAAGGTTTTTATGTCTCCTCTCTACATTTTACTTGATATTTCTATAGTTAATTTACTCTTAGTGCTCGAGTCAAATGTGCATGAGAAAATGGCAATCTGCATCATGACAAGATGTATCCCCTCAACAGTCTATCGACACATCGAGCCAGCCTATTTCATTAAGCTAAGCGGTCCGAAGGAGCAGTCAATTAATGTGGCACCAGGAACTTCTTCATTTAGATCAATAATATTGGTTGCAACGACCCGATCCGATTCACTAGGGTTAAATAGTACAACGACTAGTCAAGTGTAACCCAAGGTTGGCAACAATACAAATCTCTACAATGTAAAGAAAAGAGCGTTACCAAGTCCTCTTTTAATCTAAGACATGGGCCATTACACTCAAAGGTCACTTGGACAATTTATAGTGAAACTTGCTACTTAATTACAAAACTAGACTGAATAAGTGGTTTGGATTGAATATATCAAGAACCAAACTGTAAAATTCAAGGTCAAGGAAGTTTAGATAAGCAATGAGTACAGTACATGGTGAAGGTAGAGATGGCCGGTGGATTTGTTGAATAGAAACTTTTTAATAGATACATCGGGGTACATACAAACAGAAAAATAATGCCAAAATCGATTCTAAAAGGAAGTAAAGTGAAACTCCCAAGTGGCGTTTTTGGTCACTATCCAGCTATTAAGACCGTCAAAATAGCCCCTCTCATATTAGTTTTCCTCATTCTTAGTGAACATTATTAAAAAAAAAAAAAAAGATCATCGCTCTTTTAAGCCCTCGTTTCTTTTTTCTGCTTACTCAAATGAAGGACTATATGTTTCGGTTTGTAAGCATGGTTTTCATTAGACGTTAACAATCGAGAGTTAGATCAGCTAGATTAATATCATTCGACAAGAAAAAATATTAAAGAATTATAAATTTATTAAAGTTATATCAATTTGATCATAAATCTTTTTTGATAATTGTTCACTCTGTCAATTCATGTTAGTTTTAGTCGCTGGCCTTCTTGCTTTAGATCTACTTGATGACATGATGTAAATATATATCACGATAAACACAAATCGCATGTTTTTTTTTCAAGTATAATTTTTCTAATACATTTAAAAGAATATTTAAAGAAAGCCTTATTTTAAGGCATCCCACTGACGCACGCCTCCAAACTAGGTGAAACAAAAGAAAAAAGTACACTCGGTGTAATTATGTAATAATTGGATGTTCTGTGTATTTGGTTTGACATCATGAACTATGTGCATATTTTAGCAAACCTTGTCTCAAATATTTTACTTGCACTTGTAAAATTGTTTATTTTTTTGGATAATAACACATGACATTTAAATTTTGAATTAATATATATGTGATCCCTAAAATTTAAGATTATTAAATGTGGTTCTTGAATTTTGAGACAATATGTAATGTTGTTTTCCAACTCTTAATTTATTTAATGTAGTTCCTAAATTTTTTGTACGCATTCTTTTTAGTTATTGAATTATCTGAAAGTGTCTCATATTATCCCTGAACTTGAATTTTTGAAATTATAACATTGAATATTTTTATATGGTATGAAGACTAGATTGGACATATATAAAAAGTATAGGGACTACAATGATCAAATTAAAAGTTTAAAATCAAATTAAACAAAACTTAAAATTTAAGGATTACATTACACTTTGGCTTAAGTTCAAAACCATTTGTGTCATTATTCCTACTCTTTTTCTTTTCAATATGAATTAATTTTAAATTAAAAAGTCATAGAAAGTTTTTAGGAACATTTAATAAATTATTTTGGTAGGATTATTAAATAATTTTTTAGACCTCATCACAATTTAAACTTGTAAAACTTATAGCATACATATTCAAAATAATAGCAATCATGATTTTCTTTGCAAAAAAACTTGCATAAAAAAAAATCAATTTGTGGCATGTGTAATGAGCAAATTATATTTCATACAATATCCTGGTTAGATTATAACTTTTTCTCGTTTTTCCTAAGAATTTCATTTAATATTTGAAAACCTTTTAAAATATACAAATAACACCTTGAAAATTTCTCATTAATTTTCTAGCATAACTTGGTTGCTATAAAACTTTGGGGAATAACCAGTGTGTGTGTTTGTGTGTGTGAGCTACACCATTAAACCATTAAACTAGAGACTTATCACCTTTAATATTTCCGAAATAATAGAAATGAAAAATTCCGTACGAACTTTTAGCAGTAGTGTATTATGTGATGGTTATGAATCATATCCTTACGAATCATCATTTTCAAATAAAAATTACAATTTATGGTACATAAAAAGGGCTAAAAGTCACTAAAATCCTAAACTATGTCTACTATGACATATTTTTCATTTAATATTTTTATGTGATAGAAATTTTTTAACCTATATATGTGTGACACATTTACCCTTCTTCAAAGTTCTATTTATGAGGACCATTGATAATCTACATATATGAACACCATAAAGCAAACAATTTTGATATGACGCCCAAGTTGCATAAGTGAAATAAAAAAATGTTAATTTAGCTGAAAAATCATCGCATGAAACTTTGATGAAGGATAAATATGTGATAGAGATTTAATTTTGGAACTTTTTTGTCACAACAAAGATTTTAAAGCAAGTGCATAATAGTGGGCATAGCTTAGGATTTAGATGTCACAAAAAAGTTCAATATAAATAATAATGCGTATAGTTTGTTTTTTTTTTTGTAGCTTTCTTCCTGAA
This sequence comes from Melaleuca alternifolia, assembly GCA_019926035.1. NCBI lineage: Eukaryota > Viridiplantae > Streptophyta > Magnoliopsida > Myrtales > Myrtaceae > Melaleuca > Melaleuca alternifolia. Next base: position 751,723 of record JAGKPW010000079.1, read on the forward strand.
AAGATAGTGAAAGAGAATTGCATATTGTGTAGTCACATTGAACATCTTGACAAAAATTTACAAAATGATAGATAAAAAACACCGAAAGACAATCGCATTCAATTCTGTACTGTATCATCACATTGAACATGACTTTAATTGACAAATAAAACTATAATGAAAAAAATACAAAACCAACACATGCACCGTAGGAATTCACGGTTCAAAATCAAACTCTAATTCAACATTCTTAGTCTACTTTTTTTTTCCAATTTTCTGACATCTTTGCATAAAATTTTTTATGGGTAACGTATTTCTTTCCTCTCCTAAATTAAAATCTATTTTTGTATGATTGACTGAATGGTTGGTTTGTTAATAAAAAATTTATATTCAAGACAATGATGCTTTAACAAAAGATTCATTCATTTATTAATTACTTTTATATTGAATAGTTCGATGTATTAGCATATATCTTTGATCTATGAACGGTTGAATATCATAGAATTTAGCGCTCTTTAAATAATATTATCTATCTTCGTTATTCAAGATTGATTTGGGTTTGCTTTCTTTCATATGCTAAAGATATAATACCAACCCAAAATATTAAAAAAAAAATCTATTGTTATACTTCTGATTGATGATGTCTTTTTTTTTTTGGTAAAGAATGATCGATGATGTTCTTATAGATAAAATAATCACAATCACATTTTTGTATTATTTTCATGTTAATGATGCTTTCAGAGGGACAAGAAAAAGTATAGTGCGTGATTTTGATTGTGGTTTCTATACATTTATATGAGGAAAGTAAGATAGTGGTTTATGTCCTAAAAATATCTTTAAGTTAGTTATGCTCGGCTTTATCTAAAATAAAGTCATTTACTTTTTTCCTATTTCTCAATTATTGTAATAAGACTCTCAATAAAGTATCTAGGGAAAGAGACTAATACAAACATAAATTTCTCTTCTATTTGTACAAGGGATTATGTTTTAAATGTTAGATAGTGCTTGCGTGGAAAATTAACAAAAAACTGCATAAAATTGTTTGGGCCAATGGAAGACTGCTTTAATCAGCTTAAGAAGATTTAGTAATTATAACTGACGTGAGTACAAATTAAAATAATGCTTTTTATGGTGGATTTAGTAAGCAACATTTTATAGCCCTCGTAAATTGTTTCTGCTACTCTAATGCAAAAAAAAAAAAAAAAGAGTGATACAGTAAAACATACTCTACAAATTTTCATGAAAAAATTGGCATAGGTATATAACAAGAAGATTCTAAAATAGCTTTTCTTGGTCTTGTTATGTGTTACCAAATGAACCCTAATTCCTGGGCCACCATTACGCAACAAATCATACTACATATATCATGAAAACTTAAGTGCGTTGATGCGACCCATATCTGTTGCTGATTTTTCGAGCTACCTTAGAAGGTGGATTCGCTAATGTATGAAGCCATTAATCGACAAATCACACTACATATCACAAAAAGCTAAGCTATTAGTCTTGTACTTATAGTGATTTATTTTACCTATCGTAAATGCCGGATTCGCTCAAATCAGGCAATAAATGCCTAGTCCAAATTTACAAATTGTCAAAGATATCACTTTAGATTTATGACCAACTCCACTCACTATAAAAAGCACAAAATGCGAATAACTCTAATCACTATTTCTTATGACGTTCAAGACATCTCGGTTGTTTGTTGCGCACATTCTAGATTTAATTTCATTGATATTCTCGACCTTGGACGAAGATGGTTAAGAGGCCGTATGCGAAACAAACTGCCGTGATGTCTTGAAACACTTATGCATCTCGGGCAGTGTATGACCCATATATATGGTGGGGAAGAGTATGGGTCCTTCCATCATAACCATCTTTTGTCTCTAAATCGTTTTTGTGAATGATTGTCTCGTGATCATTAAGGTGAGGGCTTTAAATCCTCCTTCCGTCTGTACTTGGATTCAATTTCAGGGAATAGTTATTTACTAGCCCTTTAGCTTCATTGGCTTCAATCGCTGTACATATCATTTGAACATCATTGGGGTTGCGGATTTGTCTCTTCTTTTCCTCAGCACTATTATCCCTACAGTTGGCAATCAAGTCATTGATGGAAAGTGTGATATGCAACGGGTTGATTTGGACCTAAAAACAACAAGTTCGTTAGTTGTTAGGTGTATTTGTACATATAATACATTATATATATATATATATCCCCTTGATATATATAGTTGTTGGTAGATCCATCCATACATATAACGTGCAAGTATAGTAGATTTCATTCGACATGTCATGTTTTAGTGCCATGCTTGTTTGTTGATAGATGGTAGTGCTAGGGGTAGTTCAAACCCATGACTTCTTGTAAGGATAGGAAAAAGTATCGAAGGAGTCCCCAATCTATTACATTGATACTAATATAGTCTTAAACCTTTTAATTTGACCAATTTAGTCTTAAACATTTTTGTACCTGTACTAATTCAATTCATCTAACTAATTTAGATAATAAAAAATCCCTTATGCGGATGCCGACAATCCGACGTAGCATGATTGATGTTGACATGGGAATTTTGGTAAATTTTAAAATAATTATCTTGTTTATGTTTCCTTCTCTTTTCTCTTTGCTAGTGGCCAATGGCTAACCACCGGCCACAAGCCAAGGCTAGTGAGGGTTGCTCTCCCCAAGCTATGCCTAAGAGAGGCCAAGTGCCAGCAAGGCCCCGTTGCTAGATCTATCAAGGGCGACCGAGACCTAGCGTGTCTCCCTTAGCAATGCCTAATAAGGCCAACTTCACTTGGGAAAGTGTTGGCCTCACCAAGTTTCGGGAGGGGGCCTTGCTGGTGCTCACCCTCTCTCAAGCATAACTCGGCTAAGCATGGGTCGGTGATGCTGACCCTCACCCAAGCAAGGCCAGCCCTTGTTGGTCAAGGCTTGTGTCACTGACCATCGACAAAAAGAAAAGGAAATGAAAGGAAAAAAAAAAGAAAAAGAAAAAATTATAGAAAATAAAAGTATTGTACAAAAATGTCTGTGGTGGCGTCAGTTATGCCACATAGAATATTCATCATCCATGTTAGCAAATTTCTACCTAAATTAGTCGGATGGACTTAATTGATATCAATGTGAAAAGATTTAGAATTATATAGGCGCAATTGAAAGATTTAGAACTAAATTGCTACTAATGCAATAAAATGAATATTTTTCTACTACTTATCCTTGTTAGGATATGAACGTGTCTTTCTAAAGATGGTCAGTATTTGCTAAAGTGAAATGAATGAAGTGAGTATTATGATATATTCTATTTAAACGAGTATTGAAACTATTGTAAAATCATTCCCTTTTAATAATTTCATTGGAATAGAAATATAAAAAACAGTATTTGGGGTCTCAAAATGAGAAATGGATGCATATACTTACCTCATTTTATTAGCTAGTCAACAAGTTCACCCATTTGATAAGCTTGTATTCATCCTGGCCTGCACAGGACTACGTATTAAAAGGGCTATACTTTTGCCACTGCTAGTCTACACCTAGTTTCCATAGCCCGGATGACGAGGACACATAACTTATCTTGCTTAATGATCGCACAGTGATTCCTAAAGACCATCAACTTAATCTCCTTGTAAATTGGTAGGTCCTTTGAAACGAGAAGATAATTGTAAAGATGAGAAAATTTATAATCGGTGGACTAAGATCAGAATACCCTCTGTTTGGAATAAAGAATAACGAAAAAAACGAGTTTTATCTAAAAAAAAGTTCCTTCTTCGTTTCTTGCCAGTCAAGTTTTAAAAGATATGATTTTTTCAGATTTTATACGCATTTAAAACTCAAAAGCCGAAGTCTATAAGATCTTCGTGGGGAGTTGGGACTTTTACCTCAACTTAACCCTAATTCGCCATTATCTTCCCCATTGTTTTGCCCGTCGATCATGGAAGCATGGGATTGTCTTTCGGTTTACCCTCTCCACAAAACCTCCGATGTCTCCCCAGTTACTTCAAATGATACATCTGCCAAGAAGAATTCGGAGAGTAAGCGGAGTTTGGTGATTCGTATCCCTTTGAATAGCGAAAAGGCCGACAAGGACGGTGGTACCGCGCGAATTAACCCAAGTCCAATGGAGAAAGACGAGGAGGAGAAAAAGGAGCCGTGGGATTTGAGACCCAGAAAGGCCGCACCGCCATGGCATCGCATTCCTGAGAAAAATGCGGCCGAAGAAACGAAGAGCAAGGAGATTCCGGCGAGGATGAGGAAGCTTCCTGTGGCACTGTCGAGGAAAGAAATTGAAGAGGATCTGGTATTCTTGACGGGTGGTAAGAGACTGAGGAAGATGCAGAAGACACCACGGAGCGTGCGTCAACTGAACGACAACCTTTTCCCAGGTGCGCACTTGGGTTCGATTACTATCAAGAGTTACGATATCCACTAGAAGATGGGAGAGGACTAATTCGGGTTTTAACTGTTTGTTCTGCCGTTTTCGTGACTGTTTTATAATCATCGGTCAAGTCGCTAGGGCATGACAGACCAGTTCCAGATTTGAGTTGCTTATGTAATTAAGGGTTGTGTGGTTTTGAGTTGGCTATTGACTGTGGAGGTTGAGAATTTGCGCTAAACATTAGGAGCTTACTTGATCTTTCCACTTCTATTTTCTTTCTTCCAGTTCTCTTCTTCTTTCATTTGATTTGATGTTTTTGCTTGATTATACATGGCCTCATCATGGGATTCCCCAATTTGGAGATTGTACACAACCCAATTCTATCGGGCGACAGGGAAGACACTTTTATTTTTTAATGCAATTGTTTCACGAAAAAAATAAGGATATTTTTCTTAAAACTAATAATTTATACTTTTGAAAATAATTAGTCAATTTTTTTTTACTATCAACAGCAATCTTATATTTAAATATTTTCATTGATGGCAAAATATAATTCATTAGTCTATATCCATAAGCAAATCATTATTGACAAATTATTTTTCAAATTGTTGATTCTCTCTGAAACAAATACACAGTTTAAGAAGTTGCCTTGAATGAAGCGGTAGTGTGTTGCAAAAAAAAAAAATTAAGAGGGTTGCAATTACCGATTAGGAAGTATTAGGATAAAATATTTAACTATGGATATAGTGGAGAGATAATTTAAATTCAAGAATGAGTGTTCAAAGAGTCGTGTGCGAGAATTAGGGTGAGTTACTGATTCTAGATATGTAATCTATTGCCAATCCAACAATATCCTTCGAACAGATTAAAAAAATGCTCTTATCACATCCAGCCACTAGAAAAAGCTCAAGGCCCTAAATTTCTCTCTCCTTCCTTTTTCCCTGCGAAGTCCAAAGTGTGATCTCTTCTCCTTAGGATAGCTCTTTGCTTTCTCTATTCACCAGCTATCCTTTCATGCATTTGTCTTGTCGTTAAGAATCCATGGTTTTCTTGATCAAGCAATGGAAAAATCTCAAGAAGGTTTTTATTTCTCCTCTCTATATTTTACTTGATATTTCTATGGTTCATTTACTCTTAATGCTCGAGTCAATTGACCATGAGAAAATGGCAATATGCATCATGAAAGATGTATCCTTCCCCCATTGTTTCTCGATATATCAACACAGCCTCTTCCATTAAGGTAAGCTTTCCAAAGGAATACTTAAGGTGGAGCCAATTGAGGTGGTGACCATTTGAGATGGGTTACCATGATGCAGAGACTCGAGAACTTCATCACCTAGAGCACCGATGCCAGTTGCAACGACCCAATCTAATTGAATTGGGTTAAACTGTACTACGGTTACTCAAGTGTAGTCCAAGATGGCGACAAGTCTCAACTTGTAAATAATGTTATAAGTCCTCTCATGTTTTACGATTTGGGCCATCACACCCAAAGACCACTCATACAATCAGTAGCGAAAATTGCTAACTAATTGAATAAATATACTAAATAAGTCAACTGGATTCAAATTATCAAGAGCAATCAAGGTCATGTAGTTCTAGATAAGCAAGGAGTACGAGACACAGTGAAAATAGAGATGACCAGTGAAATTTTTAAATACAAACTTTTTAAAGGATACATGGTGGCACGTAAAAACAGAAAAATAATGCCAAAAATGTTTCTAAAAAGAAGTAAAGTGAAATTCCCACGTGGCGTTCTTTGGTCACTATGCTGACGTGCTCCCAGCTATAAAGACCGTGAAAATGGCCCCTCTCAGATTAGTTTTCCTCATAATTTAGTGGACCTTAAAAAAATCATCGCTTTTTTAAGCCCTGGATTTTTCTTCTGCTTCCTCAAGGATGGTTTCGTCAGACATTGATAATCAAGAGTGTGACCGGCTATATAATATCACTAGTACTATCTTAGGATAGTACTCGTGAAATCCCTAAAATGATCTTTCATCCTTGTTAACTTTTCCATGTTGTCGAGGAAATCGTCCTTGGATGGATCTATAGCAGCAATGACGCAGATCCCTAAGATGCTAGTTGTAGTTGGTAGTGAATCTAGTGGTGCAATGACTTGAACAGGTGGAGGGAAAATTCATTATGCATAACTCTGTACCTTAATAACCCCCCATGTCAATTTCATGAAATCATGCTCATTTTCGCTCTCATTTACCATTCCATGCTCTTTGGCAATGAGCCAAAATTGCCTCTGTAAAGGGAGATTGCCAACGTCCTGTTTTCTCTTCCTTTTCGATGGCAAAAAGCACAACCTGTATGGTTAACTCCAAGCCGATAAAATAGACATCTAGTCCATAAGATTAGACAATACCTAAGTAAAAATGGTACAAATGAAAAAAAAAAAAAAAACCCAAAGGTCCTTTCCTGAAATTTTTATCTCACTAATGTACTATGACTTTTGAATGACATTGGTATTGGAGTAAATGGCTTTAAGGCCTACTAAAGAGGGTAATAATGACCTCCACCGTGTCGCTCCCTCGAACCACGCAGACATCGCCAAAGTTTTCTCCTTCATCATGCTAATCACCTTAGATCATCGTGACGAATTAAGATTAAATTTATCATAATGGATACTTTATGATTTTTTTTTGTAACTTTTCCTTTAAAATTAGTGAAAGAGAACATTTTGTATAGCCGCATCGAGTGCGACTTTAATTTGACAAAAAAATTACAAATTGATACATAAAAACACCAAAAGAGGATTGCATTCCGTGATATATCATCACATCGAAAATGACTTTATTTGACAAATAAGACTATAAATAAAAAAACTGCAAAACCAACCTGCACCGAAGGGAATTCACAGTTCAAAATCTTCTAGTTGAACATTCTTAGTCTAATTTGTTTCAATATTCTGAAAAGTTTACATAAATAAAAGTAATGTGTAACGTATGAGTTATTTATTTCCTCTCCTAAATTAAAATATAATTTCGTATGATTAACTAAATGGTTCGTTTGCTAATAAAATTTTTGCATTCAAGCCAACGATACAAAAGAATCTTTTTTTATTTTTTTATTTTTATATTGGATAATTTCGATTTATTAGGATATATCTTTGATCTATGAAGATATAATATAATTTAGCTCTTTGAAAGAATTGTTATCTATCGATGTTATTCAAGATTGATTTGGATATATTTTCTTTCAAATGCTAAAGGGATAATACCGACAAAAAATATAACAACGTATTCTTATATTTCTGAACGATGATGTTCTTACAGATAAAATCACAATTACATTTTTGTATTACTTTCATGTTAGTGATGCTTTCAGAGGGACACAAAAAAGTTATATTCCATGATATTGATTTGTGGTTTTTATACATCTGTATGAGAAAAGTAAGAGAGTGAATTATGTACAAAAGTTATCTTCAAGTTAGTTATGCTCGGATTGATCTAAACTAATTAAAATTACTTTTTGTCCTATGTATGAATTATTGTAATAAGACTCTCAATAAAGTATCTATAGAAAGAGACTAATACAAAAAGAAATCTCTCTTCTATTTGTACAAGGGATTAGTTTTTTATTATTAGATAGTGCCTGTGTGGAAAAAAAAAACTGCACAAAATTGTTTAGGCCATTGGATTTGGAAGACTGATTTAATTAGCTTAAGAAGATTTAGTAATTACAATTGATGTGATTACAGTAAGCAACATTTTATAGCCCTCATAAATTATTTCTGCTACTCTAACATATAATAAAAGGAGTTATAAAGTAAAACATACTCTACAAATTTTCTCGAAAAAATTGGCATGGGTATATAACAAGAAAATTCAAAATAATCTTTTTATTTGTCTTATTATATGTTACAGATCGAGCCCTATTCCTATGACACCATTACGCAACAATTCGTAGTACATATCATGGAAACGTAAGTGCATTAATGCAACCCATATCTGTTGTTGATTTTTTTAGCTAACTTAAAAGATCGATTCGCTCGTATCTGAAGCCAATACTCAACAAATATCACTACATATCTCAAAAAGATTAGCCGTTAATTTATACTTTTTCATAATTTATTTTACCTACTGTAAATGCTGGATTTGCTCGAATCAAGCAGTAAATGTCTTTTCCGAATTTACAAATTGTCAAAGATTTCACTATAGCCATATGACTAACACCTTTCACTATAAAAAGCACAACATGCGAATAGCTCTCATCACTATTTTTTATGGTGTTCAAGACATCTCAGCTGTTTGTTGCGCACACGCTAGATTTAATCTTATTGATGTTCTCGAAATTAGACTTCGATGGTTGAGAGGCCGTATGCGAAACAAACTGCTGGGATGTATTGAAACACTTCTGCATCTTGGGCAGCGTAGGGCCCATACATATGGGGGAAATGGCTATGGGTCTTTCCATCATAACTATCTTTCACCTCTGAATCGTTCTTGTGAATGATTGTCTCGTCATCATCAAGGTGAGGGCTTGAAATCCTACTTCCCTCTGTACTTGGCTTCAATCTCAAGGAATAGTTATTTACTAACCCTGTAGCTTCATTGGCCCCAATCGCTGTACATATCAATTGAGCATCATTGGGTTTGACGGATCTCTTATTTCCCTGAGCACTATTATCCCTACAGCTGACGGTCAAGTTATTGGCGAGAGCGTGACAAGCCATGGTTGATTTGGACCAGAAGACAGCAAATTCGTTAGTTCCTAGTAGAGTGTGTACTTTTGATATTTGATGTACCCCGTAGATATATACAATTGTCGGTAGATTCATACATACATATAATGTCTTCATAGATAGTCTTTGTATATGTGTGCGTGTGTTAAGAACTTCTAGTGGACACGATTGTTTGTTGATACATGGTAGCACTAGGAGTAGTTTAAATGGGTGACTCCTTGTAAAGATAGGGAAAAGTGCCAAAAAAGATTCTAAACCTATTGCACAATTGCATTGATACTAATTTAGTTCTAAATATTTTAATTAGCCAATTTAGTCATAAATATTTTAGTTTGGCTAATTAAGTTCTAGAACTTTTCACGCCAATGCCAATTTAGTTCACCTGTCTAATCTACGTAAAAAATCTATGATGTTGATGCTGGCAGTTCAACGTGGTAAGGCCGTCGTTGATATGAACATTTTTTTTTGATAATTTGTTTAATAGTTCTTTTTGAATAGTTTTTCCCTTCTCTTTTTCTAGTGGCCAATCGCCAACCAGCTACTACAAAAGCCATTGTCGGTGAGGATCACTTTAGCTTGGCCGCACCTAAGCAAGGGCGAGTTTCGAAGAGGCCTTCCTAGCTAGATTTATCAAGGCCAACCTTCGTCCAGGCCAAGTCAACCTCACTTGGGCAAGGACGAGCCTAGCAAGTCTTCCCAAGCGACAGCTAGCAAGGCCAACTTGGCTTGGGTGAGTGTTAGTCACCAGATTTCGCGAAGGGGCCTCATTGGCAGTTGCCCTCGCTCAAGTGTGGCTTGATGAGGCTGACCCTTGCCCAAGTGACGCCATCCCTTGCTAGTTGTAGCTTGTGTTGCTAGCTATCGGCAAAAAGAAAAGTGAAAGAAAAAATAAGAAAAATTACAAAAGATATAAAAAAATTAATCAAAAATGTTCATGTTAGCGCCAGTCATGTTATATATGACGCTTGGCATCCACGTTAACAAATTCTAGCCTAAATTAGTCCGATAGATTAAATTGGTACCAATGTGAAAATATAAGGACTAAATAGATTGAATATCTTTTCACTTCTTTTCCTTGTTTGGATATGATTGTGTCTTTTTGAAAATCTTCAGTGTTTGCTAAAGTGAAATGAATGAAGTAATGAGTATTATGATATATTCTCTTAAACGAGTGTTGAAACTATAGTGAAATCGTTCCCCTTAACCATCTCATTGGTATAAAAATAAAGAGAATGACTGTACTCAGGGTCTCAAAGTGAGAAAGGAATGGATATTCTTACCTCAGTTTATTAAATAGTCAACAAGTTCACCCAAAAGAGTACTTGAACTTTTGATAAACTTGTATTCATACTCGCCCGCACGAGACTATGTACTAAAAGGGCTATGCTTTTTTACAAACTAATTGAGATTTTGTTCATAATTTTTTATCGTATTTTTTAAATATCAATAATTTTCTTGTGCATACAATTCATATTTGTCAAGAGTTGAATTATACTATGAGTAAAATATAAAGTATGATAAACTATTGTTACTACTGATTAGTTAAAAGGACTTACTTTATACATACGAAAAATACTTCAAAGCCGACATTGGACATGTTAAAATTGTCAAATCATCGTATAAAGCAAATGGAAATGAAATTAATAGCTGCCTAGCAGGAAGAACACGTTAACGACATTTATATGTGGTTTTAAATCACACACATGATCCCACCTAAACTAATGAAATCTACATGCATAACATTAAAGAGCATTAGCAGTATATCAAAATAATGTCACGATTATTTAAGACTTGTATGATTTGATGATATCATGTGAATCTCCAAAAACATGTGAAGTGTATGACTAACTCAATAATGCAAATTTGGGAAATTTTCAAATAATAACTTGAAGTGCCATCATTTTTTAAATAGGAGCTTACAAATGATCTTTTTACAAACAAAGACCTGAAGTAGCTATGTTAGTATCAAAGAAGAGTTGACATATTGCCTAATCAAGGGCATTTCCATTCTTTATATTTTGTAAAATTATTTTTCGTTTTTTCCTTTTATTTTTGTCCATAAAAAAGACAAATTAAAAAAAGAAAAAAAAATATAAATATTAAGAAAAAATTTAAACGAAAAAATCCAAGCGAGAGGGCTACCTTCAGCCCTCCCACCAGTGGGGCTTCGGCCACAAGCGTAGGAGAGCTGCCAACCTTCTTGCCTAATTTATTTTTCTTATCTTTCAGCTTTTTTCCTTTTTTGACTTAGTCTTTTTTGGGAGAAAATAGAAAAAAGGAAAGAAGAAATTAAAAATAAAGGAAAAAAAAGTCCTTGACCAATTGATAAGGTTAGATCTTTTTATGAGATTAACATGATCACTTTAAATTTTTATTTGAAACAAGATGTGTTTCAAACCCTTATTTTGCACTTCGGACCTTTTTTTTTAATAAGGTTTACCTCAAATCTTTATTTGACAAAATAAAAACATTCAGAACTCTTATTTGGAATTTGCCTTGAAAGTTTTGTAAAGGGGTCAGAGCATGCACTACAAAAAAACTGTAATTTAGCTACGGACAATTAGTGACGAAAAAAAATCCGTCGCTAATTCCGACGGAATTCGCTATGAAAAACAATATCCGTAACTAATTAGTGATGGAAAAAAAATTCCGTCGCAAAATTGTGACGAAACAAATTTCGTCGCAAAATCCATCGCTAATTAGTGACGGATTTCTTTTCCATCGCTAATTAGGGACGGATTATATTTCCGTCGCAAAATCCATAGCTAATTAGCGACGGAAATAGTGATGGAAAAGTAATTCTGTCGCAAATTTGTGATGGAAAAAATCCGTCGCAAAATCCGTCGCTAATTATCTACGGATTTTTTTCCGTCGCAAAATTCGTGGCTAATTAGCCACGGATTTTTTCATCTCTAAATTCGTGGCTAATTAGCCACGGATTTTTTTTTGTCGCTAAATGCGTGGCTAATTAGCCACGGATTTTTTTTTCCGTCGCTAAATCCGTGGCTAATTAGCCACGGATTTTTTTCCGTCGCAAATTTAATTATATGTACTTTGAAATCTGGCATTAGAGCGCGAAGAATGTAGTGATTTCCCTCCCTCCCGCTCGGTCATCTCACCAGTCATCTTCTCCCTGCGATTTTCTTTCCCCTCACCCTAACCCTACGGTGCTCTCCCTCACCAGAGAAGGCCGCCTCTCTTCCGCCTCGTCGGCACCTCCCTCGATTTAACTCTCTCTGTGTCCGTCGCTCTTCATCCTCTCTGCAACCTCGAACACCCTCCCCTTTTCGCAATCACAATCGCGTTCTTAGTTTGTGGTTGCCGGAGACTAGAGGGGTGTGGAATTAAAATCGAAATTGGGTATGTCGCGGAGCAACGTTGGCAATGGCGAGCTCGACTTCGATCTTGCTGAGGAGATCCTCGCGGTGATGCCCACCGACCCTTACGACCAACTCAATTTGGCTTGTAAGATCACCTCCATGGCCATCTCTTCCCACGTCTCCCATCTCGAGTCCGATTTACAGGTGACCTTCTTCTTCTTCTTCTTCTTCATCTTCTTCGCCTCCTATGAGTTGGTCCGTGTTCGTTTGGTCCGCTCGATTGTTTGGTTTAGGATCGTCGCTCGACTGCTTGTTTCAATACTTTCCGTATATTAGGTTGAGATTCTTCGTAGCGTGCGGTATTGGTCGATTTTGTGGTCGGCGTTTACTCTATTTGTTGCTTCTGATGTGGTTTCTGGGTAGTCAGTCGAGGAGAGTCGGTCGCTAATGTTGAGGTTCGCGGACAAATGTAGCTCAGGGAAAGTTGCTACCGGAGGGTCCGGAAGGATCGAGGTCGGTTGTTGTGGAAAATGAGATTGCCCAATTCCGAGCCCTGCGCTAGCCAGGTTCAATGATTATTCCCCTTTTTTTTTGTACTTAGTTTGTTATCGAATGAATTCAATGTCATTTGAGTTGTTTTATAATAATGTAGTCAGCTGAAATCATATATGCCTCTTTGGAGATCTTTTTCTCTTTTCATGGGCTCCTCATTGAGCAGACTGTGTTGTTCACGGGTTCTCCATGCATTTTGACTAGATTCGCGGCTCATTGTTCCCTTTTTCCAAAGTCCTGAAGTTGAACCGATCAAAAGGGACGCAACATATGTTGGGATTTTATAGGGTGGCAACTGTAGATTCAAATGATTAGTGAATATAACTCAATTTTTTTGTTAAGAGATTACCATACTATTTTTCTAATGAATAATGAGTACATTGACTGATGTGCAAAGGTAAGGAGTCTAAGGATGTTGTCAAAATGTTAAATGGATTGAGATGCATCTTCGTTTTCTTTGTGTTTAGTTCCCCTTTGCTTGGCCTTTTATTTATTTTATTTCCAATTATCATTAGAATAGAGGTCCTATTTTGCTGAATGCAATTATTTTAGGAAGAGTTGATGGAACCTTTGCATAGCTTCTGCTCTTTGCTTGTTTTCTTTTAGGATTTGAAGTAGAAAAAAAATTCCTTTCCCTGAAAGTTTTTTCTTTCTTCTTTGAATGGCTATAGAGTTGTTCTTGTTAGTTGGCCTAGCTAGCTGCTGGTTTGAAATAAGTTCAATCCGCAAGGTTGCTCTTTGATTGGAATACTTTCCATTTCATTATGGCTCCTCTTGATGTTTTGTCTGGTCTTGTAAATTTTCATCTAATAGGAAACCTATTGATGGTTCTTGGTATTTGCAAGAACCGCTTTACCTTAGATGGAAACAATGGGACTGCCAAAGTGATTGCCGATATCAGTGTATGCTTGTGAGAGAAAAGGAAAGATAGGAACTTGCCCACAAACCTGTTAAATATCATGGGAAATGGCCATTCAGGCGTGTCTATGGAATTCAAGTTTCCATATTTAATTTATTGAGGTGTGTATCTGATTATATTTGATAGCATTTATGCTCAATATTCATCTGATAAATGAAATCTTTATGGATGAAAAGGCTTTTAAATGAAGGAAAGGTTTCTAGCAAGTAATTTGTTTATGTCATGTTGAACTTTGCAAGTGAACTATGTGATGAATGCATTGCTTTCGATGCACATGGTAATTGCATTTTTTGTGGCTGTTATTCTGGACACCATTGTTCCTGATAGCAAGCAAGAACAGGGTGTTTATGTGTGGTTTGAATAAGAGGCTGTGAGGAGGGAGCCTGCAGTTAGTAAGGACTATGAGCTTCCATTCAGAGTCAGTAAGTTCTTTAGATGGGTTAATGGCTTGGGTTCTGAGCATTGGCACCACCAAGTGGCTAGATCATTGCGTTGAAGCAGCTGTCCATACGAGTTGTGTGTAACAACACTTGGGTTTGGCTGCGTTGTTCAACACCATATTGAAGGGGAGCAGTACTACGGTATGTACTTTTCTTGCAAAGTAGCACAACATGAGCCAACAGATTTTGGAAGAGTTGCAATGTACATTTGAGGTCTCTAGAGATCTTGTTGTGTTTGTAATTTTTTGAATTGTTAGAGGTAGTTATTGAAATGTCTAGATACATCTTCTAGCAAGCTAGAAGCTCTATTACAGAAATTCTGTTTGGATCATCTTTTTCTTAGGCGAATTTTGCTCGGATTTCAAATGGAAATGAGTTCTACTCGGAAATATTGATTACAGCCATGATGTATCATCTTACTCCTAATTCTTATAATTCATGTGATCTAGAAAATAGTCCCTAAATAATATTCGTTGCAAATTTTGTCGCTAAAAAATTAATAAAAATTTGTTGATAAATTCGTTCCGGAACATTGTTCATAATAAAGTTCAAAATTTTTGTGGCAAATTAGCTATAAATTTCGATACAAATTAATGTCTAAAAAGACAAAAATCGATACAAATTATCGTTGTATTTTGATGCAAATTACAATCCAAAAAGACGAAAATCAAGGTAAATTAGTGGCAAATTTTGTCACAAATAATTGTTATCGACAAATTTTAGCGACGAAGTTAGCGACAAAACCAATTTTGCGACGAAAATTTAGTGACGGGAAAAAATTACATAGCTAATTAGCGACGAATTTAGCGACGGAAAAAAATTCCGTAGCTAATTAGCGATGAATGTAGTGACGGAAAAAAAAAACATCTGTAGCTAATTAGCTACGGATTTAGCGACGGAAAAAATCTGTAGCTGATTAGCGACGAATTTTGTAACGAAAATATCCATCCCAATTTAGCAACGCATTCTGCTACGGGAAAAAAATCCGTAGCTAATTTAGCGACGGATTTTGAGACGGAAAAAATATCTGTAGCTAATTTAGTGACGGATTTTGTTACGAAATTGTTGCGACGAATTTTGTGACGAAATATATTCGTCGCAAATTAGCGACGAAAAATCAATTTTTCGTCACTAAATTTCGCGACGCCTATTTAGCGACGGAAATATTTCCGTGGCAAATTTTGTTGCAAAAAGGTTTAGCGACGGATTTTGTCAAATTTTCCGTCACTAAATCCGCTGCCAAATGACTGTTTTTTTTTGTAGTGATGCCACCATGAGACAAGACATAACTTTCTAAAGTCTAATGCAAGGCTATTAGATCCAATGGCAAAAACATTGTTGAGAAAAAAAATTAGTTGTTGTGAATGTAAAATGTGCGAGAGCTCGAGATTTAAATCTAGAGGTATTACTCAAAAAGGCAAGCCAAATGACCCATTGATTGGGCACGGGCTCTCCCAAATGCATATCTCATGAATGTACTCTTTTTATTTCGTTTTAAACCTAATTCTAGGAGTTGCCACTAACCCTTTTAGGGTCAACTAGAAACCAAGCAAAACATAGGAGTGTTATCTCATTTTCTACGCAACCAAAGATTCTAGCTCGTAGGCTTACTTACTATAATATTTTCATTAACATCTTTTTGGTTGCACTAATTTGGAAGGTTATTTGTCTAGGTGATCATGCGATTTTGGTTATCAATTATGATCCTAATGTGTGGAAGCCACCAAATGATTATGCAAATACTAGTGAGGGGTTCATTGTTATCCTAAACTAGACTTAATTATTCTAGAATAAAGAAATAAAAAAACTACCGAAATAATTTTTATTTTAAAATACAAGTAATGAAAGCATCAAAGTATAAGTACACGAACCTAAGTTTGAGATCAATAGACTAAATCTATCTATACTGAGCCTAATTCTATCATTTCAAAAAGATGATAAGTCCGTGACTATTGAAAAGGTGGAGAGAGCTCCTTCGAAAATAGAAGTTGATAGTCAAATTGTTGACACCCAAGGAGCTAGACAATTAACGATGTCATTCCTTTTTACCCGATGAACCAATCATGTAATAGGGACAGCAGCTTGCGTCAAAATCTTTCTTAACTTCGAAGCCTTGCCAATGCCATGGGCCAAAAGAGCCAGCGACTGGGGATGAGTTGAACTAGTTCGGGAAGAAGTTATGGCCGGTAGAGTTATGTAGTCCATGTCTCCACAAGATAACCATCTGGTGGAAGAATTCGTGTAGGATAATTTTGCAAATGCAGAGTCGACACCAACCTAAATGTCAAATATATAATTACATGCATAGACAAACACAGAATGGACTCGCGTCTCATAATGTTCTAGACTCAAGCAAGCATGGCATCGCATAGAGATCAACCACAACTGCAGTTCATGGACCAAGTCCAACAAACAAGCCTTCCCACACTCATCCAGTGTAATGTCCTAAGCAGACATTATTACCTTGTCACTCAGAACATTAGACATTCCGATAACTTATTAATACGGACTACTACCCTCATATATCCATTCCAGACCAAACAAAAAAGCAAAGCGCCAGAAACATACTAACTGAGCACTGGCAATGAAAGTAGTGATCATACCAAGTTCCTCAATGATCTCTGAAGAAATCAGGAACTTTTGAGTCATTGATAGACCTCATTTTCTCAAGGCTATCCAGATGGTCAAGGAGTATACCGGAAAGTGCTAAGGTCCTATGAGGGCTACAATATATCAAATCCAATAGAGAAGCGGAAGATGAGGAGATTGACCGGGAGGAAAAATTCACAACAGGCTCCAGCACCAAAGATGTAAACACAGTGAGTGAGATCTAACTCCACCAGCTTTACGAATCAACACACATAAAGCCAAAGAATAATAAGTAAACCAGACTGTAAACTATGATCCAATTATTATGCCAATAATAAATAGTAAATGCCAAAGAAACTAGCAAGATGTCCAGTGTGCTGAACGCTGATTCACCTTTTAAAATAATTATCAAATAGCAGTTTACAACAAGTCAAAAACAAATAAGAGGATGGGACACCATATATTGATGAACCAGAACTGAGACCAGTATACAACAAACTCAAGGACTTATACCAGTTGCCACACTGCAAATGGCCAAGCCTGAACTGGTAAGTAAAACCTCAATGCCTGCATTGTAAATGCATCTACAGTGTGCTCGTTGAATCAGGAGAAGAACCACATTTGTTATGAAGAAATTGAAAGGATTTTCCTCGTCAGGTCAAAACTAGGAAAAAAAATTAAAAGAACAAAAACAAAAGCTGCTCCAGGCCAGAAAATTGTGGAGATGCTACAAAATTCCCCTACCACTCTCGCCCATGATATCAAGATATGAAGATGAGAAAAAGCAAAAAGAAATGGCAATTTTACTATCCTAAAAAATAACTTTTAACTTCACTTGGTCTGAAATCTACTCCAAAATAAATAAGGCAGAAGAGCAATTCATCTCAGTTAAATGACTCCTACACGTTATCTAAGCTGGCACATAGGACTCCAATAACAATTGTGCAGGGGAAGGTGACATGATTTGGACAATCAAACTTGTGAACTTCCACTGCTTCTCCACTTTGTCTTTAAACATTCTACAAAATACTTTTCCAGCTCCATGGGGCCCACGAATATAGAAATTGACCTGTGTGAGAATAGATAGTGAGAAAACAGAGAAAGGTTTTTAGAAGAGCTGGTGGTCAAAACGAAAAGCATGAATTATTTTTCCATTCCACAAATGGAACAAAGAGGAGATAAATAATAGATAAAATAGCCTGCTCATAGTGACCATTAAAGTTCATAATTTGAACACTCAATATTAATTTCATGGATAAAAAAGGTAAGATTTAACTGAAAGATCATATATTTTCATAGTCACCTCAATATGCTCTACACCATCTTCATCAGTCCAGACCCTGTGTGGAATACGTTGGCGTGCAGCACGATTCCTACTTTCTTGACCATATCCAGTAATTGGAGATCCAATCCTTATCCGAACCTGATTCAAGATGATTTAGGCACAAGAAATTTTTCTTAGAGAAAATGCCAGATAGAAAGAATTTGAGCTAATTATGAATAGGCATTGTCAATGATCTGGGTTAAAGCAATTTAGACTGGAAACATGATCATCAGTCTGCTCGGGTGACTAAAACCAAAAGGCTGCCATCAGAAGTTAACTCTAAAAAGCACATGGGTAGTTTTTAGCTCAAACTTTTCACAAGAAAACCCGGACTAGATTGTGCCAGTAACTTAGGCTCTTACTATGATGAAAGGTTCGCTTATTTTACTTTGAAATTCTTGTCCACAGCCATGCATTTGAGGTCATTGCTTTTCCCAGTCTAAGCAAAAGCTACTAGGGGCACTAACCTTTTAAAAATTCATATCTCATCATTTTTGTACTTTGTATATTCTCAACGGTTGACATAGACAGAGAAGACATCTTAGGCAAGGTACTCATGATTTTTTTTTTTTCATAAATTCCTATTGTTTGAATTAGTCTGCTCAAAGGAGCTAAATGAGCTCATTGAGTGATTAATAATTGATTGCAGGGTAGCATAGCCACAAGTAACCAATTTGACTAATGCCCCCAAAGTCAAATCAATCATCTTCTGGGCCTGCCACAACTGTGTACCAATAAAGACATGAAGGGTTTTATTCTCATTTATATCCATACAAACCTGACTGTCATCTTGAATCCTTTTTAGAGCCATGTTGAATATCTTGTACCTGCCAGAGAAAAGCAATATTATCACAAAGAGAACATAGTAAGAAGTCAGTTCTCTAAAGTCAAAACCAAAAATCCATACTCAGAAAGAGAAACATTTCCTACTCTTTTGGTTGGAATATGAGCTCATTGAAAACACCATATGCTGCAGCAGCTGCAATGCCAAGCCCCGCAAGAATGATGAGACTGTATGAAGCCCCCTCTACAAACGTGACAGGTTTTTCAGGTATGTTATAGGTAGGAGCATCAAAGGGATCTTCAATTGTAGATACATCCTTCTTAGTCTGTAAAACAACAACAAATTTCTTCAAACAATTTGAATGTGCACTGCACCATGAATACTCAAGTCTACTGGTTCAGTCATCATACAAAACACGTAAAACGAATATGCATTTAGCAAAAGTATCCAGACAGAAAAATAAGGGAAATTGTAATGGTATTTTACAATCAGATTGGATCTCTCAAGTCCAACAATATTACAACATGGCTAACCATTACCAAAAACAATTAGTGCAGACACCGGTTACCGGTACTTTCTCAATCTAAAATTGAGTTACAAATATAATAATAAGCAAAATCTTCAAATTCTCATACATAATGCTAATCTTGTCAATGATTCACCTAGTTGCTGTCATGCTAGATTCTCCAGTTGCATTTAGGTCAACAAATATTAAGCAAAGAAAAGTGAGGGAAGAAATGATATCTAACCAGAATGAGCTGCACAAACTTAAAGAGCTCAATGACAGAGAAGCTGAATAGGAAATAGTTCCTACTTCGTGACGGGACCAAGGTCAGAAAGCAATGCCAGAATATGATACTCTAAACTAGCATCTGAGCAGGTGACCTATGTTCGATCACCAACAAGATTTTGTCACATCCTTACTAAACAAGCTTTAATATAAGCTTTTGGTGTCACAGGCATAATCCAAAGTCAAATTTACTCACTTTCACTCAATTGAAAATTTACAAAATACAAAATATGCTATCGAGAGCATAAGTATGCTTGCGGATAGCAAAACAGCCAGGAAATAAAACATATCCTCCAAAAAAAGCAACAGCTTGGACTACTATATATACTAAGAAGACTCTGATTAAGAAACAGCTCGAAAGTTCCAACCTCTGACGCAGTCTCTCCCTTTTTCCCTGAAGATCTGGAAGCAAAGGACCTGGATAATGAAGGGATTCGACAATCTATGTTGGCTCCTGTATATAAGAGCTGTGATGGGAATAGCCTTAGACCTTTCCTATTGTGGAGCACTCTTAAGGGCACATGCATTCCTGAAAATTACATTTAGAATAAGAATTCAATACTATTGGATAAACAATCATTCATCTTATGGGCAACAACTACCTATAAAAACCATAGAATTGTTAATTTCTGAACTAAAAAAAAAATGAATTCTTGTATCACTGAATTGTGGAGTGTGAGGACACTCTCTTTTCTCTCAATTTAGGAATATAAACATTGTCGATATCTAAATCAAGTTAAATATTCACGCTCCGACAGGTAATTATCTAAATTTATCAGCGTGCAGCTGAACATTCACATACACAACTTTGAAACTACAGTGATTACGTAGTATTGTGGCACCACATCCAAAGATTTCAAGCATGGAAGCTTAACTGCTGCCCACATGTCATAAAAACTGAACACACATGTATACAACAAAAAAATTATAGATGGCTCAACAAGTTCAACTAGCAACAAGCAACAAAAATTTTAAGCAGAAGCAGCATGACCAGATATTCACATGTCAGCGGCTAACCTTTGGCTGCAAGTATGTCCTGCATCATTTAAAATAAGGAACTTCAGTTTTCAATTCTGAGCCAAAAACTAACAGTGAGAAGACCACTACATCACCTTAATCATAGGTTCAGCATGAGGTGTACTCACATTACCTGACTTACATACAACCTGAAATTGATCAGTAGAGCACTCTCCAGTCACAAATCTAAATTTACCTCCCATCAGGTAATACATACCAAATATCAAGGAAATAAGCTGAGAAAGATGGACATAAGAAAATGTAGCCAACTATTAATTATGAGAAGCTTCCTCTTGGCGAAAAAACTGGACGTAAATACCATCATTTTGATCATCTACAATTACTACCATGCAAAAAGTCACCATGAGAACAGCAAAAATAGTAATATAGTGCCTTCAATTTGTGGGTCTAATAACCAAAGCTTCCAGAAACTAATTGAATCAATATTTAACCAAATCAGTGTTTAACACGGAAACAGAACAATCCCTTGATTTAATAGTTAGATAAAATCCTATACAATTTCTTCCCTTTAGAAACAAGAAAGGACAATGGAAGTCAAGGCTCCATAAGTTTGCAAGTAAATTGGAACTCCTAATGAGCAATAAAGAGATCCCTACAATGATCAAGCTTTCTGTGAACTGGATTTGCAAGGACAAGTAACTATTAGACAAATCAGAGAGTATAATCCTCAAAAACAGCCAGATAGACAAAAGATGCCACGAGGGTCAACCGGTACAGCTTTGCAGAATGACCGTATTCAATAATTGTACAGAAGACTATGTCCAGCAAAAAATTGCATAAGCATAGCTTTCATCAACAAGCCAAAAATTTATTTAGTACTCCAAAGAGGAGAATAGAAAAGATGAATCGCTATTATCTGCATTGTTGGGATATTGAAGAGTAAGGGAAAAGAACCCTTGGAGTTACATCCAGAAAAAGCCAGTAAATTCGAATGGGCAATGAGGAAGAGCATGATTTTACTTGAAATTTCATAAAAACTAACAGAACGTATGTTATCGTAGTAGCAACTTTCCAAATCAACCGGTACTTCCAAGCAGACTGAGCAATTTACGGAAGGGATACGTTATGTTTTCAACCCAACGTAACAAGAATCTCCCAGAACATATATCTTATCCTCTTCAACGGGCATGTGACTCGAAGTTGAATGAAAACAGAGATACTCTTCCAAACACAAAACCAAAACTGAAACATTACATTCTCTGGTCAAATCATCAACAAGTGGTGAACGAGCAACACGCAATATTCACAACGAATAAGATTGAGCAATACGAACTGAACACCTCGCCTCCAGTAAAAAAGAAAAGACAAGAAAAATAAATTTGCATGCAAGCTAATATACATACATTCTCAAGCATGCCCATTTCTCTAATCACAGTGAGCATTACACGCAATGAATTTGAAATAGTAAAGGGTTCTCACGGATTCCCCCATATTGCTGCGATTGCGCGCGGCGACTGCCGACGACAAGGAAGACAGGTCGGCCTCGGAGACTGAGCTCGGACGCTTGAGCTCCAGGGGATAAGGGAATCCATTCCGCAGTCTCATCAAAGTGGTCCATCGAACATTGAGAGACGCGGCCGATCTCTTCACATGCTGCATCCTGGTTACGGATATCAGTCGCCCACTCGTCACTTCCGTCTGCTACGACCTTCTTCTCAATTGAATTAGGGTTTTCACAAGAACAGGTCGACTCGGACTCGAGAGATTCCAAACCCAGAAAAAAAAAATCTCTTCTTTTGCAAGGATCGACTAGGAAGAAGGAGGAAAGGGACTGCAAAACCCACTCAATCTCCCCGAGACGAGGTTTTGTGCAGATACGCTTCGATTAACCACACGTGCGAAAGCGTAGCTCTTAGACTAGTCCTTCTCCTTTTGAAAGAAAATAGCACAAATAATCTCTAAACTATGATCAAATTTATAATATGATCATTGAATTTTAACTAAATAATTCGATACTTAAAATTATAATTTGTTCAATATAATTTTTAAATTTTTTGTACTTATTCAAATTAATCTATAAACTATATAATGATATTTGATGTGGTCCATAAACTTAAATTAATAGAAGAATAATATTAAATATTTTCATATAATCCAATAATTACTTTAAACATGTACCATAAGTTCAGAATCCACATTGAAAAAATTGAAAGTTCAGAGATTATATTACATATCGAGTTAAATTTCATTGATCATATTGAATAAATTAAAAGTTCATAAATCGCATTACACATAAAATCAAAATTCAAGGGTTATTTATGCCATGATTCTTTCTTTAAACAAATATACTTATTCATTCAAAATATTCTTACCATGACCCCCAAAAAACAAGAGGCTGTATCAATTTTTGTCAAACAATTTTTCACATTATATTTCATGAAATACCCTTAAATAAAATTTATCTACCCACCTAATATAAAAAAGTCGTCATCTTTCTTTGATTTTCGTTATGTAAGTTAGAGCATATATATAATTTCAGTTAACATTGTCTATCTTATTAGATGTTTAGATTTAGTTACAAAAAAAACTGTTCTTCGTTGTCAAAACTTGGCGAAGGCCAACTAATTCTAAATTTATGCTCAAAGCTAGTATGTTCTCACTTGAGCATGAAGATTGAAGTATATAAAATGCAACATAGATGGAAATTCGAAGCATTACTTTCTTATAAAGTACAAGTACCATTCACACTCATTGACATTTTCAAAACAAGTCAAACATTGGTATCCACATTATTTTTCAATTAGGGTGTGCAAAATCGTTAAATGTGAAACTTCAATCTACAAAAATTTTAGACCTTCTCAGGCCAATGGTGTATGAACTAAGATGTGGAGACTTCTCCTCACGCTATTCGTTCTATTTGTTATGCAGGAGGATGCCCCTAAGCTTATATACTTCAATTAATAAGTTTTATTTACATTTTATACATATAAAAAAAGTCACAATGTTTCGTGTTTTTTTTTTGTAAAGATGTTTCGTGTTGCTAACTCTTGTTTGAGTTAGTTATCCACATTTATATAGATTTTTGTTTCTAAATTGTCAACTTCTCTTATTTCTCATAAATAAATTTTGCCTTATCTTTATAATAAATTTAATTTTCTTAACCAAATGCTCTTAGATTCATTGATTCATATTAGAAATTGCTAATCTATTGCGTGTCTTGCAAACTTTTCTCAATTAAGTTGTAGCTACTTTTGGGTTATCAAATTTCGTTTGAAAGAGATTATCAATCAAAATAGGCCAAAGTGATTATATTGATAAATAATCAAAAGATTTAAGATGTAATTGATAAAAATAAAAAGTATATAACGGATTGGTACATATACAATAAGTGTGAGTTCTTTTTCGGTAATTATGCTTCGGAAGGCACTATAGCAACACTATACCGGCGGCGGCACTGTACGAGGCGGCCTTCACTGTAGTGTAGCATGTCTGCTCACATCATGCATGTTACTGTAGACACAATGTAGTGAAACAGTGTAGCACGAGTCTTAACGTGGGTCTTGTCACTTCATTCAAATTATTGACTAAGTATGATAGACAGGTTTTGTGGTGTATTTACTATTTCGTTTTCTCTTATCGCAGCTATTGAAAATTGAAATGTCGCAAGGGCAGTGATTATGATATTTCTTCAAAGGAAAAATTGAAAATTTGCTTTACAAGAGATGGAGATAAATCAAGCCATACTCTATGATAAGGGAGCAATCAGCTCGGGCCAGTACATCTCAAGAGCTCAAATCGACAAGAATATACGAGGCTTGAGATACAGGACTTGAGCTTAATTAAGCCTTGATCTTTCAAGCTTCTGTCGAACTATAATGAGCTTTCGGAGGAACTTGAGCTCAACTCGATTAATCAGTAAATTCTAGCCAAAGCAAATTCAAGGTGGCACTCTTGCACAAATTTTAAAACGAAACTTGTAATTTTATTACATATTGCAAATGTATGGAAGTAGCTAAAATAAATTATACACCATTACTCAAGTCAAGAATTTTGAATCTCGAGTTTGACTTGATTAAGTATTCAGCTACTGGAACTCGACTTAAATTGAAAAAAAGAAAATCGAGCCGAACGCGAATGATATATGCGAGTCGAACTTGAGTAGCTCTTAAGTGGCTACTGGCTAGCCTGACTTATGCCATTTTCGACACACCAATTCCCCCAGTCTGTGACCGATATTCACTATTCACTGAGAGCCTCGTTTTGCCTTAGCCGAATTCAAGAGACAGCCAACTGTTACTCACACCCCGAAGTCAAGATTCAATTTTCCATCACTGGGCACTCTGGCTTAGCACATTGAAGAACTTAAGTTCACAAAGAAGAACAGGGCGGGGAACACCCATCTTACTCAACCCTAAGACACCATAATTGAAAGGACAAAAAAAGAAAGTGGCTGACAAGCTGGAGAAATTAGATGTACAAGAAGGATTTATTGATGAATCACTCCATAAAATATTGGCAAGCCATGTCAACTGAACAGCACTAAGCACGTGAACCCTCCTGACCCAATTCAAACTGCTCTCTGAAGCCACTCGATGTTACTACTTGCGGACCCAATTAATTCTCCAGATCTCTGGAAACGAACATTGCAAGCTGGTTATCTGAAAATATCTCCAAAAAAAAAAAAAAAAACCAACAAAGTCGGCTAGACAAGATGTTATAAAACGTTCGACTTGTTTCCCATCTGCTCAATTGATCTTCCTGAATGCGAAGAAACTTGTGTAGGTCGAAAGTACACGGAACAAAGCTGCCAAGAATGGGCTCTCTTAACCTATACCATATTTGCATCGCAAATGTTAATGGTCCAGCTTCGGCTTCGCACAACAGTTTTCGGCTTACCAGGAGGCTCTCGGTTTATGCCGGCATGAGTGACCAAAGCCCACAGGAGAGTCACAAACTCCCCTCCCGTTGCCAAGTGCTCGACGTGCGCTTTTGCATCATCCGATGAAGACACATACAATATTAGTTCGGCCCAAAAGTCGGCCAGGATCTTCCAAATGCGAAGCCGTTCCTCTTTCAGCAATTGAACCCCCAACCGGGCGCCCCAATTCATAACTGTATCGTCTTGTGTTTCCGCAATATCACTCAGTCGGTTCATTCTTGCTCCAGCTGTCTCGCACCCGTCAAGCAGTGCCCGTGCTTGACGGATGACTTGGTCGAACTTATTCTCCGCATCATAAGGGTGATCGGATAACAATCCCGGGGCGAATGCCACCAAATAGGCAAGATATTTGGACAAGCGAGTCGCTACGTCAAAGTCTGTACCTGGAACATCGGCCTTGTGCTCAAGAAAGCTCGTAGCTATATGCCAAACCATTATAAGTTCAGTTTGCGTGTCGAGGCTACACGCCCATGAGAGCTCATCCCCCACGTTGTTTCGCCTCAAAGAAGCTTGTCCATTCTCCAAGATCCTGTTTATGTTCCTCAGAGAATGAAACACGGCTTTTTTCACATCATCCGACAATGTAAAGGGAGTGCCCTGTTTTTGACCGCTCCTAGCGACATCGAAGAAATTGATTCTGCAGAGATTGTAGAGAATTCTCGAAGGGACGTAATTGTACGATTCGAGAAAAGAGTATTGGCGAAGTTTCCTTTCCCAAGTCTTCATACGTAACCGGCATAGGAATCCTATCAGCTTCCCCTTGCACTTGCTATGATGCCACGACTCCTTTTCCACGTAGGTGCAAAGCAATCCGACTTTCGCCCAATCGGAGGCAGCCATCAGATAGAGCTGAACAAGCTCAACACATATGAATACCATGAGAACGACGGCAGTCACGAGAACGTCGACGCTCGACCCATCGGATGTCACCAATTGGACAAAAAGATCTTGGGGCTTTGTGGTCTTGGGCATCAGGTATACAATTGTTAGCGTAGTGCCCATGATCAAACACAGGAGCTCCATCACTTTCAGCCACCAAAGGCGGGCTTGGAAAATGATGGGGTAATGGGTGTAGAAAAAATCATGAAGAAAGGCTAGCTCGACTTCGGCGACTCGAAATGCTCGCTCAGGCCCATCTTCTTTCCCAAGAATTCCTTCTCGAATCAAGCGCCACGCCTTATTATGAGCTTCTTCCGGCAATAAGTAGCGCCAAAATTTCAAACGGAGAAGGAGGTAGAGCGCATAAGAGAGACAAATATCCTTGAACTTGCCATCCCGGTCTCCCCCGCTTGAGCTCAAAAGCCACCCATTGCACGCCCACACCTTTTCTACGGTGATGACTTGCTTGTCGTCATTCTTTGAATCCCTTTCGGAATTTAGCTTTGGTGCTGCGACTTCGCCAAGGAACTTCTCCAGTAGGGTCCGATTCACTCTCACCGCATATTTGTATCCTTTCATAGTGCTGGGATCGACTTCGCAGGGATTCAGGTCATGATGTTCGGAGCTCATACGATCCGCGACCCATTTTGTGATCCGCTGCCGGGAACGCGCGCTCATTGACATGAGCGATAGCGCTCTCTCTGTGGCCTTAAGCGATAGGAGGACGAAATAGAGCACAAAAACCGCCAGCGTTAACGGCAAGGTGGTCAGATAGAGTGTCCACAATATAAGTAACCCTATGAACGTGACCAAGTGTTTCCAAGCATAATTCAGCCATTGCTCATTGTCGTCAAGACTGCACGCAGAGAAAGTGTTTGAGCTTCCAAGAAAGATCATCAAGAAAGTCGCCCACAGTGGGAACAGTGGGTTGCGGAACGGGGATTCGCGCATTAGCCCGAGCGTGTACGTGATCAGGTAGCCCGAGAGACTGTACGCCGCCCACAGCGCGGTGTTGAGCATCGGATTGTTGTTCTGACGCCTCAAGGAGCCCAAAGCTGCGAGGAAGAGGAGCAGGACGGCAACTGAGGCCACGTATAGCTCTATCTGCAGGAGCATGCCCTCCGGGGTTTGCAGTCTCTTCGCGACCACGAAAATGGTTTGGTTCACCTTCTCCATTTGGCTTCCCTGCAAATCCCTCATGGCTTTTTCTTGGTGAGTGTAAGAGAGAGACAAGAAGTTTGAAAGTCTTGAGAGTTCGTTCCCCGTGCTCTCGGAGAGGAAGAAACCCACTCTTTATGGATATCACTCCGATGTACTGAATGGGTCCAGGCTTCAATTCTATGAAATGGATCACCTAACTTGGGACATGTGACTTGATGGTGATATATTTATCCAAAATCGATTTCTGTCTTACAAAAATTCTCAAATGGATGACATATATAAAATTAATTTTCGTTTCACGAAAACTTCAGATCCACGACCTCTCACCCAAATTTATCCTCCATGTTAAATCCTACGCTGCTAACGAAGTATAGACTGAGGTGGGTTTGGTTAGAGATATCAATTTGGGATTTAATTAGATATATTGCGAATTACCAATGGCTTCAACCTAACCCAAAAAAAAAAAAAAAACTTCTATCGACGATATTGCCCTATCCCTTTTTTGGGGAAGACATTTCACAAAAGAAGTAAAGAAAGATGCACTCATCTTGGTTATAAAATATTGAAGAAGGTGCCAACCAGGCATCCGGCCAAGTTTGAGTTTCTTCTTCTCCTCTCTCTTTTCTCTTGCAATATCTTCTTGTTGACTACTCTTTTTTTTATACAAAATTCTTGATTTTTGGAAGATTTACAGGAATCTTTTCTCCCATTTAGTTTGGCCATATCATCATGAAGTGAATTTGCTAATTATCTTTTAAGGACTTGTTGAGTGGATTACCTAAGTTCAAGCATCTCTCAATTTTTTGCCCATTCTGACACTGTGACAATCATATTTGGCCAGCCCCTAAGCCCTCAGTTCCTATTATTCTCACTCAAGATTATAAGTGCCTGTGCCAACCTTAATTGTCTTATTATCTGTTGTGCCTGTCCGCTTTTCTTTTTTGCCGATTGCTACTGTATGCTCTGTTTATTCTTAATGACATCATCCTTTTGCATATTGCTAGTGTTCTTTTCACTAATGGAAAAAAAAGGAAGAGTGATTGGATGTGATAGATTGGCTGCAAATAATTGCGACCATTGTGATGACAGAATCACGAAAGGTGAAGCAATTAGCACCGTATTTTTTTAAATGACTCATTCTTATTGCTAACATGTTGCCTCTCAAAACTGGTAATATAATAATCTTCATGATTCAATTCCAATCGTTATTTCTGATCATGAAATTATATATGGTCTCAAAAGTTTCAAACTCATTAATTATATTTTTCATACTCTTCTAGATTTGCTCTTCGTGTTCATTAAAAAATTGTCTGGAGAATCAAAATCTTCTTATCCATATGTTTTCTTATCACATCTGCGAAATAGTTTCTCATAATTAAATAGGGAGAGATTGTTGGAGATAAATGTAGATGTTTGTATTCCATTGGAAGAGATTGTTTGTAGATGTATGTAATGATTATTAAGGATTACATAATATCCTTGGTGTAATCCACTGGAAGGAGATCACAAGATATTTTTGTATGAATTACTTGTAAACAACACCAGCAGACTTAAAGATCAGTTGATGATGATGTTTGTGTCGATACTGAAGATATCATGTCACTGATAATGTCTGAATGTGAAGATGTTCATTGGATAAAAAGATTATAGTCATTATCAATTATAAATGTATAGCAAAAGGTCAGGAAGTCTCTTAAGGAATAGCTATAGGCATTTGTTAGAATTGTCACCGCATTGGACGTCAGAGTAATAGCTATAGAACATATTTCTAGATACTCTGCATATATTCATGATAAAGGATTGTATGAGTAGTTCTATATATGGATTAAAAAACCAATGGATCTCTAACAACTAGTTGGCCTTTTGAAGCATGACCAATGGGAAGAATCAAGATGGCCATTTGAGAAAAAAAATTCTAGGTCAAAACGTTAGAGACACACAATAGAGAATCCAAATATTTGCTTTTGAGCTGCTTTCTTTTTTAATATTGTCTCATGCTCTCGAAAGATATTTACTGTATCGTAATTGTGCTAAAAATTAATGAAGTGTAAGAGTAAGAAGAACAGTTGAGTCCTCATACTGTGATATATCATGTAATAGGATCAACGTTTGAGCATATTATTAGTGCAATCCAACCCAACTTGCGACTATTAGTTTGGGAGCCGAACCATTATAAGTCCTTGTATGCTCCTGTCTTTCTTATCTACATAAACATTAGCACACACCCAACAAACGATATTAGAAATACTTGCTTCACTTGATTTCCAAACTTATGTGGTGATTTTGGTAAATTTGTCGAAGAGTACTCAAACAACCTGTTCACCCTCCTCTAGGTTTTATTGTAAGCCCCCTATCATGCATATATAAGGACAAATGCACACTTTATTGAGCTCAGTTATGTGGGCTTGTAATATAGGTAGGGGCCCGCGAGAGGCTAGCTTTGTAAAGCAATGAAAACTTCTTGTTCCTAGCAATGGAAAGATAACGGGCCAATACCACTTGGATTCGCTATGGCCCAATAGACTAAGGATCCGTTTGATTCAGCTTTCCAAAAATTAAGGTTTTGAGATTTTGAGCTTCCAAAATCCCTTGGGGAAAAATATGATATATTTGATAATTATTCTCAAAAGGTTTTGAGGTGAAAAACTGATATTGAGAAGACTAAAAGTTGAAGGCAAGTTGTACTAGCTCTGAGCATTTCCCAAAAATCCATTTTCAAAAAACGAACCAAATGCAGCATAAATTCTCGAGACGACAGACTTTCTTTCTCCCTTTTTTTGCCCCCCTTCTTTTCCTTAGTGCGTGGGGCTAACATATTTCTTTTTATCTTTCCTTTCTCTTTTGTGTTTGGCTGGAACAACTATGTAACAACTAGGAAAGAACGATAAATTGTGTGAAGGGTTTTTGAGTCCATTGAATAATTTATATTTTATAAGTGAAAAAAAAAACGAAAAAAGAACTAGAATGAAGAATATAGTGTGATTAACTTGAGAATAATTTCTTACTAGAATGAAGAATATAGTGTGATTAACGTGGGAATAATTTCTTTCATTTAGTCAAGATTTATTCCCGTGAAGATGCATGACAAAAGTAAAATGAAGAACATAGTGTAACAAATGCAAGAATAATATCTTTCATTTGGGAATAATTCGAGATTTATTCCCATGGAGACATAGAGCACCGATCTATTCTTGGTAACATTTTTTTTTTCAAGATTCTTATATGTTTACATGATTAATGAATGATTTACATCAATCTTTTTCTCTCATTTGCCTTCTTGCTTTTCTCTATCCATTTACAAGGGATAGTTTTAAATGAAGATGCATGAACAATCTCTACTTTTAACTGTTAAACTAAATTGTCGTATTGGTTTTCTCCGACATTATTTTATTAGATTTTATGAAAAATCACTGTCAATTACTCCAAAACGTAAGTTGTCAAATAAAAAAGTGATTTACTTAACAATTATTCTAACATTTCCTCATCTGTAAGTTGGATGGGGGCACCAATACGGTGGGACACGAATTCAATCCTTGCAGGTCTGGCTCGCCATGGCCTGCTTGTCCAAGTCGAGGGTTGATACATGCAACCCGAGCAAGGCTGGTTTTACAGAGGAATGGTAACCTCCGGACCACCACTTTTTTTTTCTCTCCTTTGTACGTCCCCCTTCCCCTTAATGCATGGGCAACATTTATTTCTTCTTCTTCTTTCTTTTGTCCTTCACCATTTGTGTTTGATTTGAAAGACTAGTAACAACTATAGGGGAAAAAACAAGAAAACACGTGAAAGTACAAAAGAAAGAAAAGAATTTTGAAGAATACAATGTAACGCAAGAACAATTTCTTTTATTTAGGAACAATTCGAGATTTATTCTCGTAAAGATTGGCAAACCAGAATCAAGAATATAGTGTAACAAAGGTAAGAATAATAACTTTCTTGGGAATAATTTGTTATTTAATCCCATAGAGAGGTGATCTCTTCTTTTGGACTTTTTTTTTTCAATGGTCTTACATTTTTACATTATTTTTGTAGGATTCTTGGCAATCTTGTCTCCCATATGTCTTCTTGCTTTTCTATATTCATTTACTAAGGGCAATATAATTAAGATACATGCATTATTTCTTCTTTCAAACTGTTAAATTGAATTATCGTATTGGTTAGACTTGTAAAATCATTGTCATTTGCTTGAAAAAGTTTAAACTGGTTAATGAAGGCATGATTAAATATTTAAATACTTTAACACTCTCCTATACATATAGGTTGGACTTTGACCTAAACCTAGAGCGTGAAAATATAATTGCAGAGGTAAGTATGAACCTGAAAAGATTTGTAGTTAAGACTCGCAAAAGAATGAAGGTGTTCAATTGTTGATCTCAATGTACAATTTAGTTAAATGATGTCCACTATATAGATATATACAAAGTGCCACATTTCACAAGGAAACGAAACAATATAAAAAATAATAAATGAAAATATCCTTTATATTACAAGAGCTATCAATCTCTTGATTTTACCATTTATAAGAAACTGCTTGTGATTTTAATTGACATATCCAGATTGTTCTCTCTTGATTGATAAATCAAGACGTTTAAAAGAACATGCTCGTTCTAGTTTCTGCCGTGCCCTTTTATCATGATTTCACCTGGCATTTCACTCTCTAACATGGATTGACCAATTGTTGATCCAAAGAACAGTGGACATTGAAAAAAATTCGAAACCTTTGAGTTGTGAATCGTGCGAAGAGAGACACCAAGGGAAACAATGCAAATAATCCTGTGCATAAGTTCCACATTGGGCATATATAAGGACAATACCCACTTGGTGCGTGGGGGATGACCTTATTTCTTTTGCCCTTTTTTCTTTGTGTTTGATTTGAAAGACAAGGTAACGATTATAGGAAGAAAACGACAAACTGTGTGAGGGGTTTTTTAGTCCATGTAACTATTCATGTTTTATACGTAAAAAGGCCAAAAGAACTAGAATGAAGAACAACCCAAGATTAATTTATTCATGTAACTGCGTGGTATTAACGTGAGAATAATTTATTATGGTTAGGAACAACCCAAGTTTTATTCCCGTGAAGATGATAAAACTAGAATGAAGAATATAGTGTAATCAACGCAAGAATAACATCTTTCATTTGGGAATAATTAGCGATGGAAAGATCTTTCGCCTGTACAATCAACGGGACAAGTAATACCTTTTAACTTTTTGATTTTGCATGTTTCAAGGAGTATCTTATTCTTGCTTTTGAGTTTCGTCCACGCGATACACGTTGCAACTGCTTCCCAACAGGAGCAGCAATTTCAGAAAGCCACTTGGAGATAAGGCAAAAAAAAGGGATGCGGATTGCGCTGGTCATTAACTTTAGCTCTTAGACTTAATTTTATCATAAGATCAACTAAATGCAAAATTGAAAAGTACACTGAATAATTATTAATTAACAAGATATTTCAGTGTTACTAGCTCTCTTTTTTTTCCCCTTGCTATATCCGTTTTCTTCCGTAATTCTACTCTTGATGAAATGCTGCTTCAGCATAGATTACTTTCGCTTGCAATGGCCAGCATTTACTAGTTGATTCTTTGAGAGTACTAGCACGCTAATCCTGCTCCTTTTAACTTGAAAAGTTTCTGAAGGAAGGTTTTCAGCAGTTGTAGCCCAGAAACATCTGGGTGACATAAATGTAGTAGACTCACAAGGAGGTAGATAAGAAAGTTGAAGGAGGATGCTCATTCATCTAGTAAGCATCACAGAGCAAACAGAAGTGGCTTAATGTGGAAAAGCAGCTCTTTTGCCGTTGTTATACTTTCAATACCGACAACAATCAGAAACGAAGACATCATTTTAACGAGTTTTGTCTAAGCAATACCACCACAGAACAGAGAATCCGGCCACTAAAAAGTTCTCATCCTGCAATTACAGGTTCAAAAGAGGTACGTCCCTCTTTCCCTCCAATCATCACACGGTAATTGACTATTTCACTCGTAGGCCATCGGAGAGCATGCCAGAGGGCAAGTTCCCACTATGCCAGTCTGGCCAGGATTTGTGAGTAACTCAAAGTTTCACGCAGTAATTGACTCGTCCCTCACAAAGATTGGTCTTTCGACATTAGAATCCGCACAATACTCTACTTTGTGCGCTGTTGCATCCTTCAAGAATGCTGAGACAGACACTCCGACTCCTTCCCCCGCACAGAAGCACACCTTTTGGAGATTTAGCAGATGAGTAAAAACATATCATGGAATTTGCAGGCTGCATTGACGTGCTTCAACTGACGGTCAATTTTTGTGCTTCTTGAATATATCCTGAGATCAATATGGTCAATCACTTGGAGATTGTCGCTGTTTGACCTATCAAAGGGTCTCAAGCGTCTATCTGGAAGCACTCTGAATAAATAATGCTAAGAAGCTGATTTTAAAAGCATGCCTATTTGCTAAATGAAGCCAAATGAAGTCAAGTTTGAGAACTTAAAATTCCACTGGGCTTGATTGACGTGTTGTTCTAAAGATGTTGTCTTCATAATCATATGAACAGAATAATCTTTCCATGTGTGATAAGCAGCAACGTTTGAAGGATATTTATCAGCTAGGGCAACCATAATATGCTAATATCTTGCTTGTGGGCCCAATATAATCTCTTCTCTTCACTTTGCATTATGCAAAGTGAAGTCGTCATTATATTTGCCAGCGAATGGATCAGCATCCGGTTATATAATTTCCAGGCAAAAGTGTCACGCCCCGAACCTCGAGCGCGCGCACATCCTACCATGGTCGAATGAAATGCGACGTTCCCAGGTGGCGCCGCCGACCCAATCTTCTATACACATGCGGAAGCGTAACTAACAATACCCGGACAACAACAAACTTGGGATAAGGAAGTAAGACAATCAAATCACACAAAATACATCTTATAAAACAATCTCGGGTTCATGTACAAATGACTAAACCCCAAAAGAAAGGTTCATCTACTCCAAGACCTACCGTCACTAACTCCATAAAATCCAAAAAGGCATCCTCCCAAAAACTATCGTCTACGGGACCCCACGACGTATGTGTCGTACCTCCATCTAGGTACCTGAAAAACAGTTCACCGAGTCAACTCTCCAAGCCCTTATTAGGAAGAAATCCACCCAAGGATAACTTATTCACACCAACAAATCAGGGTCTGGAAAACAGCAGATAGAACAACATCGGATACCGTCAGAACATACATCGTCTAGTCGGTTAGAACATGCATCGTCTGGTACATCGTCTGGACACATAGACGATACATCGTCTAAACACACAGACGATACATCGTCTGGTACAGTGTCTCTACAGTTCATATACATAAACATGCAGCAAACATCTTTAATAACCAGTATGCTTCACATCAGCCATCATCAACTTATCAACAGTTTAATCCTCACTCAATAACAAACTTATGGCTATAATAACGTCTCGCATAGAATCATCTTAGCGTGTAGCACTTAGTCCTTGACTGCGTATGACGATAGTACAAGGTTCTAGAGGTGACTCACACGGTCTTTGGCACAAGGTTCTAGAGGTAACCCCCGTGAAGTATACGTATCGCGTGGCACTTAGTCCTTGTCCAGAAAGCATAGTACTAGGTTCTACAGGTGACTCCCATGAAGTATACGTTATCATGTAGCACTTAGTCATGTACTTGCTAGCCATGCATCTGAAGTTTTCATACAGCCCATCATCTTTCAATAATCATTACATAATCACATATCATCTTTAATCAGTCAGCAAATATCATATTTCACCAATTACCACATATCATCCTTCACCAGCTGTCACATAATCACACACCATCAAACCAATATTAAGGAGGTCGATCATCCGGCCTTGCTGCACACGTCCCATACCGTGCCAACTCAGCTAAATGTAAAACCACCCTAACTGGCAAAACCAAGTCATTTGCGTGTCTCCACATCTAAACCCAGAAACATAA
This sequence comes from Melaleuca alternifolia, assembly GCA_019926035.1. Classification (NCBI taxonomy): domain Eukaryota; kingdom Viridiplantae; phylum Streptophyta; class Magnoliopsida; order Myrtales; family Myrtaceae; genus Melaleuca; species Melaleuca alternifolia. The sequence continues at coordinate 787,394 of JAGKPW010000079.1, forward strand.
TCAAATCAGTTCATAAAACCCTCAATTTTGAATATGTCATAAAGGACACAAAAGCCAACATTTTTCATGAAGACACCTTAGTCCAAATCCTTCCACACAAAGAGCAGTAAATCGCTCAATCTATTACAAATACTGCACCAGTTTTCAGAAATCATGTTCTCCAGAATCAGTTTAGTTCGAAATCCAAAACTCATCCATTTGGTCTGAAATTTGAATATGTTGTAGTAAAAGATGTTATAAACAAATTTTGTGAAGGAACTCTTTTGAAATTCGAACTCCAAGAGTGGGTAAAAATCCATAAAACATCAAAAGATCTCAAGTTCCAGAGAAAACAGAGGTTCGGTTCTGTTCAAAACGAAGTTGACATAAATCCCTTTTAACTCCATAAAATCCTGAGTAAAATATATGTCATAGCTGAAGATGTTTAAAACACTTTTCATGAAGGAACTAACTTCATAATCTCATCACATCTCGTTCCACAAATTCAGCAAACAACAACAGTTCAGTAAACATACACAAGAGAAATCCTCTGTTCTGAACTAAATCACCATTACTTGTGCTAATACCGTCTAACACATATCTTATCAAGCTGATCAACACTCAACTAAACCTCTAAGTGTAATCGCAACCTAAGAAAGGTTTGGAAGTTGACTCACCTGATCAGCAAACAGACAAGTCCACGACAAAGATGGCGCGAAAGCGACTCCAACTCTCTTTTACTTCACTTCGAAAGAGACTCAGAAGGTGCTGTAAAAGCCTTGAAAGTTATTTTCCAAGGTGTTGGTCTGAGAGCAACGTATCTCAGCTTGAACAATGGAGGTGTCGAAAGTGAGAATGTCTAAAAGAGACTGAAGTAGAAGCAGTTGTCTTCTCACGTTCAGCTGTATACAGGGGAAAAAATAGCCTTGAAAAGTCAATCTAAAATATCTAAACACTTGAGTACTTGCCCCCAATAGTCTTCTACCTAATCCAACAGTACTTTCCCCTCTCAATCTTCTCCAACAAGCCAAGTATAAAGGCTATAATGCAGTAGTCCCTCATACCTACGAATTTGCACCCATTCACCACAAGTCGCATACAACTTCTCATTGATTAAACTTATACTTATTCGGCAAAATATTACATTTGAGAGGTGCTGAAATTTAGGATGTCACAAAAAGCATACTGTTTGTCCAAATAAATTCACCTCTTTATACACTCTTTCTACTGCATGATCCACAGTACCGCTGGTAGCATGGCTTCCAGCTCAGAAATATCACATCCCTATTCGCCATCTTCAGTAGCAAATGTGATGGCTTCCCGGTTTAAGATCTCATACTATCTATACTCAATCGAAACCTGCAGAATGAGTTTAAAGAAAATAAACTTCACCGTGCGGTTGTAATTTGGTGAACGGAATTCTGCAGTAAACAAAATCACAACATGACCAAATGTCGGTTGCATCACTTATTGAAAAAGCAGACTCCATAATCTATGGGTTTCATCTCTGTTTTAGCATTCTTCAATCAACTCATTTATACATAGAAGCCGGTGTCCTTACAACTGCTCTATTATAATGACTATTTACATTTTAGTGGTGTAGATCAGTATGTCGACAGGAATCCCCATTCTTTGTGTGCTTATGTTATAATCCAGGAATAAGCTATTTTTGTTCAAAGGATTCTACCTTAAGAATTTATTTCAGTTGTGCATAAACAGAATCGTGATCGAAATCAAGCTTATACTTCAACCATATATCCAACAATGCTCAAATCATGTACCAAGTTCTTTTGTTTTTTGGTGGAAGAAGAATTTTATTGTTTTTTTCTAAGTTAGAACATCAGAGCTCACAAAAGAAGTTTCAGAACAAAGCAAGTCTCATAGGACTTGCGGGGATGTAGTAACCAATCTTGCAAAATGGTACCAACTTAAGAAGCTAAGAAAGTCCTTGAATTGATCTCAAAATTTTCTATAAACATTACCCAAAGATCAAAATCTTGAGTTCGTACTACTCTGATATAGATTAGCCTAATTACATATAGAATACAACAATATGGTTCTTATGAGCATATCACATCTATGGTCAGACAAGCTACTCATCCAACTCTTTTTATCTTGCAATTTGAAGGGAGTCCACCACCGATTTTAGGGGAGCTCCGTAGTTCTTGCAGAAAGACTTAAGCGCAGGCCCCCCTAGGCATGATAAGTTGAACGATAGACACAACTGAAGACTCGTTGGGTTTTCGACTAAGCCAGCGACGCAAACAACAAGAGACAAGATAAGAACTCCATCGAGATGCAATTGTCGGCCCCAGCTCATAACGTGGATTCACCTGGACGACGACGACGATGCCATCGCCAACAACTTGTGTTCGTCAGTGTTTTTATTAGTCCTGACATAGCGCTTAGAAGCTGCACAAATCAAGTGTCCAGGCCCAAATTCCGTCTCTTTAGTACCGCTTCTCGCAAAGAAGAAAGAGACGAGTCGCTCCGGGTCTTGCCTTGCAAGAAAACAGAAAAACAGCTTCTCCCGGAGTTAACATTTCATGACAAGAGGCTGAAAAGTCTGGACAATGAAACCGAGAACGACTAGTGTTCCCATAGGAGAACATGCTCGGTCCAGCTTTTGCAGTTCTTTTTATCTTATGATTATACTCAGGATCTGAGCTTTTCTGTCATGGATCGGCCGCTTCTCCTATCGAAAGAGAGCGGGCATTGAAGAAAAATTCGAAATCCATTGAATTTCAGAATCGGGCGCAGAGAGACATGAGGTGTGATGACCCCTCTGGACCACCCCCCTTTTTTTTTTTTTGACATTTTCCTGTCGTTTTTTTTTATTCACTTTTTGTTTGTCTTTTTCTAGTTTTGGTGTTGGTGTTTGCGGGGGCAAAAGAAAACTGTGGCCGTGAGGGGTTTTTGAGTCCATTTAATTTCTTGCGTGTGTATAAGTGACAAGACAAAAAGAACTAGAATGAAGAAACATACAGTGTAATAAGCTGAAATAAAGAATGAAGAATATAGCGTGATAAAAGGAGAATGGCAAGAATAATTTCTTTTCATTTAGGAATAATTCCAGATTTATTCTCATAGAGATGATTAAACTGTAACGAAGATAATAATAATATATTTGAAGATAATCTTTTTTTATCTACGAAGAAATTAGAGATTTATCCCCAGAGACATGATAATATCTCTGGAATTATATCCGATAAGGTAAGTTAATACCTTCATCATATTGATTTTATATTGATTTTGCATGTGATATCGCGTCGCAATTGCTTCATAAGATGGAGAGTCAACACTAATTTCAGAAAACCACCTAAAAATAAGACCAAGAGAAGATACGCGAATTTCGAAGGCTATGAACTTTCAGCTTTAATGGGGTGGATCATCCTATCATACAATCAACTAAATGTAAAATGCTAAATTATACTCCATAATTAGCAAGACATTTCGTTCTAACCACTTGGTTTTTATTTTCGCTTGCTACATCTGTGTTTCGGCAGATAAACCTACTCTTGAAATGCTGTTTCAGCCTACGGTTTCTTTCGATTACAAAGTCCTGCAACGAGTAATTAGCAAACAAGCTGTTTCTAGTGAAAAAAAAAAACGATAAATCGATTCTACGAATGTGCTAGCAACCTGATCCTTATCCTTTCAACTTGAAACGTTTCATCAGGCAGATTTTCAGCAGGTGTAGCTCAGAAGAATCTATCAAGGTTACGGGGATGTAGGGAGATAACACAAATTGCATAGAGCAGGCTCATTCATCTAGTAAACATCGCACATCAAAACAACAGTGACTTGTGAACAAACAGCTCCTTTTTCCGTTGTAAAATAATCAATATCGACAACAATCAGAAACAAAGACGTCATTCTAACGAGTTTTGTCTCATCAATATAACCACAGAATCGATAATCACCCCACTAAAAGTTTCCATCCTGTAATTGCAAGATCCACAGAGATCTCATCGTGGGTCCTCTGTCCCTTCAATCATAGCACGCAACTGACCATTTCAATCATGAGCCATCGGAGAGCCGCTAGAGGGGAAGTAAACTTGCGACATCATGAATTTTCTATCCCGTCTCGATAAAATAAAATGAACTTTTTATCATGTCTCTGATTCTTTTTCTCTGAGCTGATCACTCGCGAGTTAACTAACCTATCAAGTGAAGCCATTAAGGGATATAATCACGATAAAATTCCTAAAAGCTACCCGGTCAGTTTGATTGTACTAGAATCGCATTTGGTTGACTTTAACCACGAAATTGAACTCGGATTTGGAAATCAAACGTTCAAGCGTGTCACCATTTATTTCTAGGACCTCGTCTTATCTTTTGGGAAAATTCCGTCGAGCCGAGAATTTTGCGGAAAAATTCAAATTGGACAAAAAGGATTTTTGGAAATTCGGAGGGGCCTCTTTAATTGCATTTTTGGGCTACCAAATTGAGTTATTGGGTTAATAAATGGTGGAAATTCGTAGGGGCTGATTAAGGGATTTAATTAGGCTCCAAAAAGGCTTTATTTGGTGAAGAAATGAGAAGAAATCAACCATTGGAGGACCCTTGGACTTTAGGGGTAGAAGACTTTGTGGCTTTACACATGAGTGCATGAGACATTTGTAGTAGACCACCATTGGCCACAAGAAAGGCTTCCAAGGCTCTTTGTCTCTTCTTCATCTCCTCCCATGCGTTGCTTCCCCCTCAAGAAAGCCAACTCCTTCTTCTTCAGCTCTTTCTTCATTTTCACTTCCTTCAAACTCCATTCCTCCAACTGAAACATAGAGCTTTCAAACCAGCTCCCTCCGGCCCGCTCGTCTTCATGCCGCCATCGTCGTAGACCCTTCGGCTCACTAATCCGGTTAGTTTACTTAGGTTGTGATTACATTTAGGGGATTAGAATGGTGTTGATTAGCTTGATTAGAATTGATTTAGGTTGGATTGACACTAGTGAGGATGGTTTAGCTTAGTTTAGTGGATTTCTCTTGAATCTGTTCATTGAATCCTTGCTGTTTGCCGATTTTGTGAATCGAACTTGGATAAGATTTTGAGGTTGATTCCTTCTTGAGAAATGTTTTATACATATTCAGCTATATCATATATTTTACCCAATATTTTATGGAATTGAAAGATAAATATTTCAGCTTCGTTCTAAGCAAAACAAAACCCCTGTTTTTACTAGAATTTGTGACCCGTTGGTACTCTTAGAGTCAGAATTTTGAAAGAGTTCCTTCAAGAAAGTTGTTTATTACATCTTTTAGTATAACATAGTCAAATTTCAGATCAAACGGACAAGTTTTGAATTTCAAACCAAGCTGATTTTGGAAAATGTGATTTCTGAAAACTGACACAGTTTTTGTAGAAATTTGATTGATTTACTGCTCTCAATCCAGAAGGATTTAGGTCAAGGTTTCTTCATAAAAAATGTTCACTTATATGTCCTTTATAACATATTAAACTTTTAGAATTTTCTGAGGTTGTTTGATTATGTTTCTGGATTTAAACGTGGAGATGTGCAAGTGGCCCTGTTTATGCTTATTAGGGCCGATTCTGTTTTGGTGATTGTTCTTGATATAGTGCTTGCTGGATAGGGCATATTTGGTGATATGGTTGATTTGTGGCATGCTTAGAACCTTCCTGAGTTGTGGCGAGGATAGCATATGCGCTCAGGAGATGGACGGCGATACGTAACGCCTCTACCCTTGCAGCTTGGGCTACCCTTGCAGCTTGGGAGAGGGACGGCGATACGTAACGCCTTTGCCCTTGCATTGTATGTTGTGACAAGGACATGAGACGAGAACTTTTCGCGGGTCAAGAAACATCTGAATGTTTTATCGAATCATTGATATGTTGAACTTTATAATTGTGAGGTCTGTTTGACAATTGATGTGCAATGTGCTAGTTGGTAGAAAAGTTTGCTTTACATATATATGTATGAATTGTACTCATGTGCAAAGAGGTGCTAAGGCGAAGTAAGGATTTGTTTGATGTGTGTTAGGTTGCCTCTAGGTGAATTTCTTCCTAATTGGAGCTTAGGGGGTAAACTTTGAGACACTATCTCAGCCCTTCGGGGTGTACCTTTTTACAGGTACCTAGATGGAGATACTTCACGGGCATTATGGAGCTCCGCTTGAAGAGTTTTTGGAACACGCTTTTGGCTGGACTCGGAGTCCTTAGCTGTAGATCCCGAAGACTAGATAGCTCAGTAGTTCCTTTTTGGTTTAGTCTGTTGTGTATCTGAACCCGAAATTATTTATAAGATATGTTTTGTGTAAAGTTTGTTGTCCTGCTTTCATATCCCATGTTTGACTGTTGTATGGGGATTCTATTAATTCGCTTCCACATGTGCAAAATCGATTGGGTCGGCAACATGTCCTGGGAACGTCACAATTTAGTCGACCACCGAAGGATGTGCAAGTTCTCAAGATGCAGGACGTGACAAAACATACGCCAGTTTGGCCGAGATTCGTTAGTAACTCAAAGCTTTCAGCAGTAGATGACTCGTCCTTCAGAAAAATTGGTCTTTTGAGACTAGAATATCCACAATACTCTACTCCGTACACCGTTGCATCCTTCAGGAATGCTGAGACTGAAACTCCAACTCCTTCCCCTGCACAGAAGCACCACTCTTAAATATTTCGACAAATGAGAAAATGCACATCATGAAACCTGTAGGTTGTATTGATGTGCTTTAACTGATGGTCAATCTTGTATTTCTTGAATAAATCCCAAGATCAATGAGGTCCGTCCCTTAAAAATTGCCACTGATGGGTCTCAACCATCTAATTGGAAGTACTCTAAATAAATAACGACATGAAGCTTAATTTAAAAGCATGCCTATTTGCTAAAAGAAGCCAATAAAATAAACTATAGAAACTTAAAATTCAACTGAGCTTGCTTGATATGATGATCTGAGGATGTTGTCATAGTCATATGAAAATAATAATCTTACCATGTGTGACAAGCAGCAAGTTTTCCAAAGGATACTTATCAGCTAGGGCTACAATAATATGCTCATATCTTGCTCGTGCGCCCAATACTGTCTGTTCCCATTGTGGCACCTGCAGCCGATTTGCATCAATGCAAAGTGAAGTTGTGATTATATTGCCAGTAGATGTATCGGTATCCAGTTATATAATTTCCAAGTAACAGTATACTGTTTGTCCAAGAAATTTGACCTGTTTATACACTCTTTCTACTGTATGATCCACAGTACCCATTGGTAGCATGGCTTCTAGCTCAGAAATATCAAATCCCCATTCCCCATCTTTAGGAGGACATCTAATGGTTTGTTTGTTCAACATCTCACACAATCCATACTCAATTGAAACCTGCAGAACGAGTTTAAAGATTAAAACTTCACCATGCAGTTGTAATTTCGTGACAGAACTCTGCAGCAAACCAACTCGCACCATGACCAAATGTCGGTTGCATCATTTATTGTAAAAGCAGACAACAAAATCTATGGGTCTGATCTCTGTTTTAGCATTCTTCAATCAACTGATTTATACTTAGAAGTGGTACCTGTTCAACCTCTCTACATAATGACTATATACATTTTAATGACGAAGATCATTATGTCAAGACTCCCCATTCCTTTGTGTGCTGATGCTATAATCCAGGAACAATCTGTTGTACGAAGGGAAAAACTAATACTTTTGTTTTAACGATTATAACTTAACAATTAATAGCAACCAAGAAGTACAAGTGAATACTGTGCAACCTAGTTCCCACTCACATTAGATCTGTCAACCAAAGCGATAGAAGTCCACAGATTTCTTAACCAAAACATAATAATATTGCATATGAAAATAGAAGTCCGCAGAATTAGCAGGGCAGTACACTGCTTGACTCTGCCTTCTATTGCATATCGATGTTGCTGTACTGACGTCACATATTTGATAACACTTTCCAGAGTTCATTAAAGGATCTAAAATCATCATGCAGCGCCAATTTAAGAATGTCACATGAACAAAAAACCCATATACCCATGCTTCAAAGATATGCTCATTGCTGGGAATGGATCCTGAGCAAACTGGATCATAACCACTTACATATTGCCAAGCATAACTTCACATGCAAACTGCTCCAAAAATGGGGAAAAGAAATATGCATTCTGTTCAGAGTCCACATGGAAAATCGAACTTCATAAACTTTAGCCCACGAGTCTCACCAGATAACTCTATCTACACCCAAGTTGAATTGCATTTGGTTAAGTCAACTCATTCCGTTCTCAAGCATTTGATTCAGAGGGGCCAGAAAATTCACCTGTTTCACTTGATTTTGCACAGATTGGTCATACAGCCACTTCACCTCAAACCAACGCCCCAATATTGTCACTCAATTTTGCATCACCCAGCGAGACAAACGCATCTCTCTCTCATCCATAAACAGTGTTACATTTCAACTCCACATCAACAATTCTCGCTATAAACACCTTCATGCGTTCCTCTGTCACAAAAAAGCGGGTCCCGCTTGGATGCAGACCACTCCATTAATCATAGGGAGTGCAAATGTTTACCACCAATCATTCACTTCGAAGAAGTGTTTGCTATCTGATCACATCTATATATGTGTCGAGCTCACATGGACCGTGCGCATGCAACACCGCTCTTTAGCTTGAGACGCACGTCACCAAATTCCACCTACACATAATCGACAGCCGCACCCGTTGACCTTAGAGTCCATTGCTCTCTCGGCCTCTAACAATCAATTGAGGATATCCTCCAATGAAAACCATCGCCATCGCCATTGCCGTCGCGCCATCGCATTCAAATGATCGAACTCCACAATGCGTACGCACTCAAACAATCACAGACTCGCGGACTGACCTTGATCCTCGACGAATCGATGGAGACGGCCTCTGAGGTTGTGGCGATGAGGTTGTCGTCGTCGACGGTGCAGAGGGCGGAGACCGCCTGGGAGGCCGTCTGGACGCAGCGGAGGAATGGGGACATGAAGACTCGATGGATCGGGAAGCCGAGCTGATCCCAGAGCTTTCGGCCGGTGCCGGCCTCAACGAGGGGCGGGTCCCAAGGTCAGGCAGTAGTGGACACCCAGAGCGGCTCGAAGTTGTCCATATGGTAAATTTATAATATGATCATTGAATTATAATTTGTACCATATAATTTTTAATTTTTTTTGTACTTATTCAAATTAATCTATAAACTATATATGATATTTGATGTGATCCATAAACTTAAATTGAAAAAGAATAATATTAAATATTTTCATATAATCCAATAATTACTTTAAACATGTACCATAAGTTCAGGATCCACATTGAAAAAATTGAATGTTCATAACCTATATTGCATATCGAGTTAAATTTTGATTGATCATATTGAATAAATTAAAAGTTCATAAACCACATTACACATATAATCGAAATTCAATGATTATTTATGCCATGATCCTTTCTTTTAACAAATATACTTATTCATTCAAAAAGTTCGTACCATGACCCCCAAAAAACAAGAGGTTGTATCAATTTTTTGTCAAACAATTTTTCACATTATATTTCATGAAATACCCTTAAATAAAATTTATCTACCCACCTAATATAAAAAAGTTGTCATCTTCCTTTGATTTTCGTTATGTAAGTTAGAGCATATATATAATTTCAGTTAACATTGTCCATCTTATTAGATGTTTAGATTTAGTTACAAAGAAACTATTCTTCGTTGTCAAAACTTGGCGAAGGTCAACTAAGGCCCCGTTTGGTTCGGCTTTCGCAATGCCCATTTGGCCTTGAAAGCCCATTTGGCCAAAGTTTAGTTGTTTGGTTTAGCATTTGGAGGGCTTTGTGGAGATGCAATTGCATCTTCAATGCAGGCCAAAGGCCTTTGGGCCAAAGGAGCTCCAAAGGTGCATTCAGAATTAGCATTCTCGGGATGCAACTTGCCTGTTTAATGAAAATTACCGCGGAGTTCCCATTTTACCCTCATTTATTTCTAATATTCCATTTTTGCCATTAAGAAACCCTAAACCTGCAATTCTCTATTCCTATTCTCTTCTCTGCACTTCCGTCTGCGTTCTCCTCCTCCGCGCTCTTGCTCCGCCTCCCTCTTCCAGCTCGACTGCTCCGCCTCCCTCTTCCTCTCTCTCGGCTGCTCGGCCTCTTGCTCCGCCTCCCTTGGTTGCCCCTCCCTCTCCCTCTCGGCTGCTCCGCCTCCCTCTCCCTCTCTCTCGCTTGCTCCGCGCTCTGCCTCCCTCGGTCGTCCCTCCCTCTCGCTTGCTCCGCCTCCTCTCGGTCCTCCCTCCCTCTCCCTCTCGCCTCCATCTCCCTCTTGGTCGTCCCCCGCACCGCCGAGTCTCGGTCGTCCCTCCCTCTCCCTCTCCCTCTCGGCCGTCCCCTGCTCTGCCTCCCTCTCGCTTCCATCTCGAGTTGACTGGCGGGCGGCTAGGGTTTGCAGGTCTCGTGCGTACAGGAGGAAGGAGGAAGGAGATGATGGAGGCAGGCTGGGCTGCTCGCATGGCTGGAGGGAGATGGGCTGAGCCAAGTCCACGCGCAAAGAAGTGGGAAAATGAATAAAAAGAAAATGAAGGAAATTTTTAATACTTTCCTTTAATAAAAATTCTCCAAAAATATTTTAAAATGATCATATATAAAAGGTGACTGCATGGAAATAAAATTGAAGGACTCATGTTTATTATAATGAAATTACTTTTTTCTTTAATTAAAAAGATATCATTTAATGTGAATTTTTTATTTATAAATTTGTTAGTATGCCTCTTTTACGTGGGTCTTGTCATTTCATTCAAATTATTGACTAAGTATGATAGACAGGTTTTGTGGTGTATTTACTATTTCGTTTTCTCTTATCGCAGCTATTGAAAATTGAAATGTCGCAAGGGCAGTGATTATGATATTTCTTCAAAGGGAAAATTGAAAATTTGCGTTAAAAGAGATAGAGATAAATCAAGCCATACTCTACGATAAGGGAGCAATCAGCTTGGGCCAGTACATCTCAAGAGCTCAAATCGACAAGAATATATGAGGCTTGAGATACAGGATTTGAGCTTAATTAAGCCTTGATCTTTCAAGCTTCTGTCGGACTTTAACGATTTTTCGGAGGAACTTGAGCTCAACTCGATTAATCAGTAAATTCTAGCCAAAGCAAATTCAAGGTGGCGCTCTTGCACAAATTTTAAAATTACGTTATGCGACAAAACTTGTAATTTTACATATTGCAAATGTATGGAAGTAGCAAAAATAAATGAAATATCATTACTCAAGTCAAGTATTTTGAATCTCGAGTTTGACTTGATTAAGTATTCAGCTACTGGAACTCGACTTAAATTGAAAAAAAATCGACCCGAACACGAATGATATATGCGAGTTGAACTTGAGTAGCTCTGAAGTGGCTAGCCTGACTTATGCCATTTTCGACACAACAATTCCCCGTCTGTGACCGATATTCACTATTCACTGAGAGCCTCGTTTTGCCTAAGCCGAATTCAAGAGACATCCAACTGTTACTCACACCCTGAAGTCCAGATTCAATTTTGCATCACTGGGCACTCTGATTTAGCACATTGAAGAACTTAAGTTCACAAAGAAGAACAGGGCGGGGAACACCCATCTTACTCAACCCTAAAACACCATAATGGAAAGGACAAAAAAAGAAAGAAAGTGGCTGACAAGCTGGAGAAATTAGATGTACAAGAAGGATTTATTGATGAATCACTCCATAAAATATTGGCAAGCCATGTCAACTGAATAGCACAAAGCACATGGACCCTCCTGACCCAATTCAAACTGCTCTCTGAAGCCACTCGATGTTACTACTTGCGGATCCAATTAATTCTCTAGATCTCTGGAAACGATCATTGCAAGCTGGTTATCTCAAAATAACTCCAAAAAAAAAAAAAACCCAACAAAGTCGGCTAGACAAGATGTTATAATACGTTCGACTTGTTTCCCATCTGCTCAAGAGATCTTCCTGAATGCGAGTAAACGAAGAAACTTGTGTAGGTCGAAAGTACACGGAACATAGCTGCCAAGAATGAGCTCTCTTAACCTATACCATATTTGCATCGCAAATGTTAATGGTCCAGCTTCGGCTTCGCACAAGAGTTTACGGCTTACCAGGAGGCTCTCGGTTTATATCGGCATGAGTGACCAAAGCCCACAGGAGAGTCACAAACTCCCCTCCCGTTGCCAAGTGCTCGACGTGCGCTTTTGCATTATCCGATGAAGAAACATACAATATTAGTTCGGCCCAAAAGTCGGCCAGTATCTTCCAAATGCGATGCCCTTCCTCTTTCAGCAATTGAACCCCCAACCGGGCGCCCCAATTCATAACTGTATCGTCTTGTGTTTCCGCAATATCACTCAGTCGGTTCATTCTTGCTTCAGCTGTCTCGTACCCGTCAAGCAGTGTCCGCGCTTCACAGATGACTTCGTCGAACTTATTCTCCGCATCATAAGGGTGATCGGATAACAATCTCGGGGCGAATGCCACCAAATAGGCAAGATATTTGGACAACCCAGTCGCTACGTCAAAGTCTGTACCTGGAACATTGGCGTTGTGCTCAAGAAAGCTCGTAGCTATATGCCAAACCATTATAAATTCAGTTTGCGTCTCGCGCCTACACGCCCATGAGAACTCATCCCCCACGTTGTTTCGCCTCAAAGAAGCTTGTCCATTCTCCAAGATCCCGTTTATGTTCCTCAGAGAATGAAACACGGCTTTTTTCACGTCATCCGACAATCCAACGGGAGTGCCCTGTTTTTGACCGCTCCTAGCGACATCAAAGAAATTGATTCTGCAGAGATCGTAGAGAATTCTCGAAGGGACGTAATTGTACGATTCGAGAAAAGAGTATTGGCGAAGTTTCCTTTCCCAAGTCTTCATATGTAACCGGCATAGGAGTCCTATCAGCTTCCCCTTGCACGTGCTATTATGCCACGACTCTTTTTCCACGTAGGTGCAAAGCATTTTGACTTTCGCCCAATCGGAGGCAGCCATCAGAAAGAGCTGAACAAGCTCAACGCATGTAAATACCATGAGAACGACCGCAGTCACGAGAACGTCGACGCTCCACCCATTGGATGTCACCAATTGGACAAATGGATCTTGGGGCTTTGTGGTCTTGGGTATCAGGAATACAACTGTTAGCGTAGTGCCCATAATCAAACACAGGAGCTCCATCACTTTCAGCCACCAAAGGCGGGCTTGAAAAATGATGGGGTAATGGGTGTAGAAAAAATCATGAAGAAAGGCTAGCTCGACTTCGGCGACTCGAAATGCTCGCTCAGGCTCATCTTCTTTCCCAAGAATTCCTTCTCGAATCAAGCGCCCCGCCTTCTGACGAGCTTCTTCCGGCAATAAGTAGTGCCAATATTTCAAGCGGAGAAGGAGGTAGAGCGCGTAAGAGAGACAAATATCCTTGAACTTGCCATCCCGGTCTCCCCCGTTTGAGCTCAAAAGCCACCCATTGCACGCCCACACCTTTTCTATGGTGATGATTTGCTTGTCGTCATTCTTTGAATCCCTTTCGGGGTTTGGCTTTGGTGCTGCGACTTCGCCAAGGAATTTCTCCAGTAGGGTCCGATTCACTTTCACCGCATATTTGTATCCTTTCATAGTGATGGGATTGACTTCGCAGGGCTTCAGGTCATGATGATTGGAGCTCATATGATCCGCGACCCATTTTGTGATTCGCTGCCGGGAACGCGCGCTCATTGACATGAGAGATAGCGCTCTCTCTGTGGCCTTAAGCACTAGGAGGACGATATAGAGCACAAAAACCGCCAGCGTTAACGGCAAGGTGGTCAGATAGAGTGCCCACAATATAAGTAACCCTATGAACGTGACCAAGTGTTTCCAAGCATAATTCAGCCATTGCTCATTGTCGTCAAGACTATACGCAGAGAAAGTGTTTGAGCTTCCGAGAAAGATCATCAAGAAAGTCGCCCACAGTGGGAACAGTGGGTTGCGGAACGGGGATTCGCGCATTAGCCCGAGCGTGTACGTGATCAAGTAGCCCGAGAGATTGTACGCCGCCCACAGCACGGTGTTGAGCATCGGATTCTTGTTCTGACGCCTCAAGGAGCCGAAAGCTGCGATAAAGAGGAGCAGGACGACAACTGAGGCCACGTATAGCTCTATCTGCAGGAGCATGCCCTCCGGTGCTTGTAGTCTCTTCGCGGCCACGGTGATGGGTTGGTTCACCTTCTCCATTTGACTTCCCTGCAAATCCCTCATGGCTTTTTCTTGGTGAGTGTAAGAGAGAGACAAGAAGTTCAAAAGTCTTTTGAGAGTTCGTTCCCCGTGCTCTCGGAGACGATAGAGGAAACCCGCTCTTTATCCATATCGATATCGCCTCCGATGTACGAAACGGGTCCAGGCTTCAACCCAATTCTGACCCCTCCCGACACGAGTTCCTTTCCTTTAGTAAAACCACGTCGAAGGTACGCATGAGTAATTAGTCTTCCCCTCCCGTCCTTTGGGGCGATGGCAAAAGTGCATTCTTTACTTGCCTCGATAAGTAATATATCAAGTAAAAAAATTTAATGTTGTTAAAAATCTTAAATTAATTCTCATGACATATTTATCCAAAATCAATTTCCCTCTTACAAAAATACTCAAACCGATGACATATATAAAATTAATTTTCTTTTCTCGAAAACTTCTTATCCACGATCTCTCATCCAAATTCATCTTCCATATTAAATCCTAAGCTGCTAACGAAGAGTAGATTGGGGTGTGTTAGAGGTATAGATTCGGGACTTTTTGTGAGATGAATATTACTTTTGGGGAGACATTTTACGAAAGAAGTAAAGAAAGAGAGCACTCATCTTGGTTATTAAGATATTGAAGAAGGTGCCAACCAGGCAACCAGCCAAGTTTGAGTTTCTTCTTCTGCTCTCTCTTTTCTCTTGCAATCTCTTCTTGTTGACTGCTTTTGAGTCCATCGAACTATTTATCTTTTAAAAGTGAAAAAAAAAATGAAAAAAGAACTAGAATGAAGAATATTGTGTGATTAACGTGAGAATAATTGCTTCCGTTTACGAACAATTCAAGATTTATTCCCATGAAGAGATGACAAAAGTAAAAATGAAGAATATAGTGTAACAAACGCAATAATCATATCTCTTCATTTGGGAATAAATCGAGATTTATTCCCATAGGGACACAAAGTACCGGTCTCTTCTTGGTAACATTTTTTTCAAGATTCTTAGATGTTTACATAATTAATGAATGATTTACATCAATCTTTTTCTCCCATTCGCCCCTTCTTGTGTTTCTCTATCCATTTATAAGGGATAGTTTAAATGAAGATGCATGAGCAATCTCTACTTTTAAACTGCTAAACTAAACTATCGGAGCGATTTTCTTCAACGTCATTTTATTAGATTTTATACAATCACTGCTAATTACTCTAAAGACTTAAGTTGTTAAATAAAAACGTGATTTGATTAACAATTATTCTAACATTTCCTCATGTGTAGGCTGGATGCAGGCACCGATGCCGTGGGACACGAGTTCAATCCTCGCAGGTCTGGCTCGCTATGGCCTGCTTGTCCAAGTCGATAGTTGATTCATGCAGTCCGAGCAAGGCTGGTTTTACAGAGCAATGGTAACCTCCGGACCACCACTTGTTTTTTCTCCTTCGTACGTCCCTCTCCACTTAGTGCATGGGCAACATTTATTTATTCTTCTTCTTTCTTTTGTCCTTCACCTTTTGTGTTTGATTTGAAAGACTAGTAAAAACTACAGGAAAAAAAAAACAAGAAAACACGTGAAAGTACAAAAAAAAAAATCGAAGAATACAATGTAACGCGAGAACAATTTATTTTGTTTAGGAACAATTCGAGATTTATTCTCGTAAAGATCGGCAAAACTAGAATTTAGAATATAGTGTGACAAAAGCAAGAATAATATCTTTCTTTTGGAAATGATTTCCTTTTGGACTTTACTTTTTCAACGTTCTTACATTTTTACATGATTTTGCAGGAGTCATGGCAGTCTTGTCTCCCATATGTCATCTTGCTTTTCTATATTCATTTAGTAAGGGCAATATAATTTAAGTTACATGCACTATTTATTCTTTCAAACTGTTGAATTAAATTATCGTATTGGTTAGACTTGTAAAATCACTGTCATTTGCTTGAAAAAGTTTAAAATGGTTAGTCAATGCATGATTAAATATTTAAATACTTTAACACTCTCCCATATGTATAGGCTGAACTTTGACCTAAAATTAAAGCATGAAAATATTTTTGCGGAGGTAAATATGAACCTGAAAAGATTTGTAGTTAAGACTACTTGCAAAAGAATGAAGGTGTTCAATTGTTGATCTCAACGTACAATTTAGTGAAATGATGTCCTTTATATAGATATAATACAAGCCACATTTCATAAGGAAAGGAAACAATATCAAAAATAATAAATGAAAATATCCTTATATTACAAGAGCTATCAATCTCTTGATTTTTCCATTTATAAGAAGCTGCTTGTGATTTTAATTGACGTATCCAGAGTGTTCTCTCTTGATTGATAAATCAACACATCTAAAAGAACATGCTCTTCTAGTTTCCACCGTGCTTTTTTATCATGATTTCGCTTGGGATTTCGCTCTCTAAAATGGATTGACCAATTGATAATCCAAAGAACAGTGGACATTGAAGAAAATTCCAAATCCTTTGAGTTGTGAATCGTGCGAAGAGAACTACGTACCAACTGAAACAATGCAAATAATCCTGTGCATAGAAGTTCCACACTGGGCATATACAAGGACAATACCCACTTAGTGCGTGGGGGATGACCTTATTTCTCTTTCCTTTTTGCCCTTTTTCTTTGTGTTTGATTTGAAAGACAAGGTAACGATTATAGGAAAAAAAAACGACAAACTGTGTGAGGGGTCAAAAGAACTAGAATGAAGAACATAGTGTGATTGACGTGAGAATAATTTCTTTTGTTTTGTAGCAACCCGAGATTTATTCCCGTGAAGATGATAAAAGTAGAATGAAGAATATAGTGTAACCAACGCAAGAGTAACATCTTTCATTTGGGAATAATTTGAGATTTCGTCTAATTAGCGATGAAAAGATCTTTGGCCTATACAATCAACGGGACAAGCTGTACCTTTTAACTTTTTGATTTTGCATGTTTCAAGAAGCATCTTTTCTTGCTTTGGAGTTTCGTCCACACGACACACGTTACCACTACTGCTTCCTAACAGAAGAGCCGACAGCAATTTCAGAAAGCCACTTGGAAATAAGGCGAAAAAAGGGATGCGAATTGCGAAGGTCATTAACTTTAGCTTATGACTTAATTATATCATACGATCAACTAAATGCGAAATTGATAAGTGCACTCAATAATTGTTAATTAGCAAAACATCTCAGTGTTACTAATTTTTTTTCGCTTGCCATATCCGTTTTCTTCCTTCGATAATTCTACTCTTGAAATGCTGCTTCAGCATAGATTACTTTCGCTTGCGATGGCCAGCATTTACTAGTTGATTCTTTGAGAGTATTAGGAAGCGAATCCTACTCCTTTTTAACTTGAAATGTTTCTGAAGGAATCGAAGAGTTTCAGCAGGTGTAGCCCATAAACATACTGGGTTACATAAATGTAGTTGACTCACAAGGAGGTAGATAAGAAAATTGAAGGAGAAGGCTCATTCATCAAGTAAGCGTCACACAGCAAAACAGAAGTGACTTCTTGTGGAAAAGCAGCTCTTTTGCCGTTGTTATACATTCAATACCGACATCAATCAGAAATGAAGACGTCATTTTAACGAGTTTTGTCTAAGCAATACAACCACAGAACAGAGAATCCGGCCACTAAAAGCTCTCATCCTGCAATTACAGGTTCAAAAGAGGTATCCTTCCTCTTTCCCTCTAATCGTCACACGGCAATTGATTATGTCACTCATAGGCCATCAGAGAGCACGCTAGAGGGCAAGTTCCCACTATGCCAGTCTGGCCAGGATTTGTGAGTAACTCAAAGTTTCACGGAGTAAATGACTCGTCCCTCAGAAAGATTGGTCTTTCGAGATTAGAATACGCACAATACTCTACTTTGTGCGCTGTTGCATCCTTCAAGAATGCTGACACGGACACTCTGACTTCACCGCACAGAAGCACACCTTTTGGAAATATAGCAGATGAGTAAAAACATATCATGGAATTGGCAGGCTGCATTGACGCGCTTCAACTGATGGTCAATTTTTGTGCTTCTTGAATATATCCTGAGATCAACACGGTCTATCACTTGGAGATTGTCACTGTTAGACCTATCAATGGGTCTCAACCGTCTATCTGGAAGCACTCTGAATAAATAATGCTAAGAAGCTGATTTTAAAAGCATGCCTATTTGCTAAATAAAGCCAAATGAAGTCAAGTTCGGGAACTTAAAATTCAACTGGGCTTGCTTGACGTGTTGTTCTGAAGATGTTGTCTTCATAATCATATGAACAGAATAATCTTTCCATGTGTGATAAGCAGCAACGTTTGAAGGATATTTATCGGCTAGGGCAACCATAATTTGCTCATATCTTGCTTGTGGGCCCAATATAATCTCTTCTCTTCACTTTGCATTAATGCAAAGTGAAGTCGTCATTATATTTGCCAGCAAATAGATCAGCATCCAGTTATATAATTTCCAGGCAAAAGCATACTGTTTGTCCAAATAATTCCACCTGTTTATACACTCTTTCTACTGCATGATCCACAGTACCACTGGTAGCATGGCTTCCAGCTCAGAAATATCACATCCCTATTTGCCATCTTCAGTAGGAAATGTGATGGCTTCGCAGTTTAACATCTCACACTATCTATACTCAATCGAAACCTGCAGAATGAGTTTAAAGATAATAAACTTCACTGTGCGGTTGTAATTTGGTGAACGGAATTCTGCAGTAAACAAACTCACAACATGACCAAATGTCGGTTGCATCACTTATTGAAAAAAGCAGACTCCATAATCTGTGGGTTTCATCTCTGTTTTAGCATTCTTCAATCAACTCATTTATACGTAGAAGCCGGTGTCCTTACAACCGCTCTATTATAATGACTATTTACATTTTAATGGTGTAGATCAGTATGTCGACAGGAATCCCCATTCTTTGTGTGCTTATGTTATAATCCAGGGATAAGCTATTTTTGTTCAAAGGATTCTACCTTAAGAATTTATTTCAGTTGTGCATAAACAGAATCGTGATCGAAATCAAGCTTATACTTCAACCATATATCCAACAATGCTCAAATCATGTACCAAGTTCTTTTGTTTTTTGGTGGAAGAAGAATTTTATTGCTTTTTTCTAGGTTAGAACATCAGAGCTCACAAAAGAAGTTTCAGAACAAAGTAAGTTTCATAGGACTTGCGGGGATGTAGTAACCAATCTTGCAAAATGGTACCAACTTAAGAAGCTAAGAAAGTCCTTGAATTGATTCTAAAAATTTTCTATAAGCATTACCCAAAGATCGAAATCTTGAGTTCGTACTACTCTGATATAGATTAGCCTAATTACATATAGAATACAACAATATGGTTCTTATGAGCATATCACATCTATGGTCAGACAAGCTACTCATCCAACTCTTTTTATCTTGCAATTTGAAGGGAGTCCACCACCGATTTTAGGGGAGCTCCGTAGTTCTTGCAGAAAGACTTAAGCGCAGGCCCCCCTAGGCATGATAAGTTGAACGATAGACACAACTGAAGACTCGTTGGGTTTTCGACTAAGCCAGCGACGCAAACAACAAGAGACAAGATAAGAACTACATCGAGATGCAATTGTCGGCCCCAGCTCATAACGTGGATTCACCTGGACGACGACGACATGCCATCGCCAACAACTTGTGTTCGTCAGTGTTTCTATTAGTCCTGACATAGCGCTTAGAAGCTGCACAAATCAAGTGTCCAGGCCCAAATTCCGTCTCTTTAGTACCGCTTCTCGCAAAGAAGAAAGAGACAGTCGCTCCGGGTCTTGCCTTGCAAGAAAACAGAAAAACAGCTTCTCCCGGAGTCAACATTTCATGACAAGAGGCTGAAAAGTCTGGACAATGAAACCGAGAACGACTAGTGTTCCCATAGGAGAACATGCTCGGTCCAGCTTTTGCAGTTCTTTTTATCTTATGATTATACTCGGGATCTGAGCTTTTCTGTCATGGATCGGCCGCTTCTCCTATCGAAAGAGAGCGGGCATTGAAGAAAAATTCGAAATCCATTGAATTTCAGAATCGGGCGCAGAGAGACATGAGGTGTGATGATCCCTCTGGACCACCACTTTTTATTTTATTTTTTGGACATTTTTCTGTCGTTTTTTTTTTTGTCTTTTTCTATTTTTGGTGTTGCTATTTGCGGCGGGAAAGAAAAACTCAGTTTTTTAGTCCATTTAATTTCTTGTGTGTTTATAAGTGAAAAGACCAAAAGAACTATAATGAAGAAATACAGTGTAATAAAACTGGAATAAAGAATGAAGAATATAGCGTGATGAAAGGAGAATGGCAAGAATAATTTCTTTTCATTTAGGAATAATTCCAGATTTATTCTCATAGAGATGATTAAACTGGAATGAAGAATATATAATAATATATTTGAGGATATTTTGTGATTCATTTAGGAACAAGTCGAGATTTATCCCCAGAGACGTGATGATATTTCTGGATTTATATCCATGATAAAAGTTAATACCTTCGTCATATTGATTTTGTATATGATATCACGTCGCAGTTGCTTTATAAGATGGAGAGTCAACACTAATTTCAGAAAACCACCTAAAAATAAGACCCAGAAAAGATATGCGAATTTCCAAGGCTATGAGCTTTCAACTTCAGCGGACGGATCATCCTATCATACAATCAACTAAATGCTAAATGCTAAATTATACTCCATAATTAGCAAGACATTTCGTTCTTACTACTTGGTTTTTATTTTCGCTTGCTACATCCGTGTTTTGGCCGATAAACCTACTCTTGAAATGCTGTTTCAGCCTACGGTTTCCTTCGATTACGAAGTCCTGCAACTAGTAATTAGCAAACAAGCTGTTTCTAGCGAAAAAGAAAAAAACGATAAATCGATTCTACGAAAGTGCTAGCAACCTGATCCTGATCCTGTCAACTTGAAACGTTTCTGCAGGCAGATTTTCAGCAGGTGTAGCTCAGAAGCATCTATCAAGGTTACGTGTATAACACAAATTGCATAAAAGAGGCTCATTCATCTAGTAAACATCGCACACCAAAACAGCAGTGAGTTGTCAACAAGCAGCTCTTTTTTCCGTTGTGAAATAATTAATATCGACAACAATCAGAAACAAAGACGTCGTTCTAATGAGTTTTGTCTCATCAATACAACCACAGAATTTATAATCACCCCACTAAAAGTTTCCATCCTGTAATTGCAAGATCCACAGAGGTATCATTGTGGGTCCTCTGTCCCTTCAATCATAGCACGCAACTGACCATTTCAATCATGAGCCATCAGAGAGCCGCTAGAGAGGAAGCAAACTTACGCCAGTTTGGCCGGGATTTGTTAGTAACTCAAAGCTTCCAGCAGTAGATGACTCGTCCTTCAGAAAAATCGGTCTTTTGAGACTAGAATATCCACAATACTCTACTCCGTACACCGTTGCATCCTTCAGGAATGCTGAGACTGAAACCCCAACTCCTTCCCCTGCACAGAAGCACCACTCTTAAAAATTTCGACAAATGAGAAAATGCACATCATGAAACCTGTAGGTTGTATTGATGTGCTTTAACTGATGGTCAATCTTGTATTTCTTGAATAAATCCCAAGATCAATGAGGTCCATCCCTTAAAAATTGCCACTGATGGGTCTCAACCATCTAATTGGAAGTACTCTAAATAAATAACGCCATGAAGCTTAATTTAAAAGCATGCCTATTTCCTAAAAGAAGCCAATACAATAAACTATAGAAACTTAAAATTCAACTGAGCTTGCTTGATATGATGATCTGAGGATGTTGTCATAGTCATATGAAAATAATAATCTTACCATGTGTGACAAGCAGCAAGTTTTCCAAAGGATACTTATCAGCTAGGGCTACAATTATATGCTCATATCTTGCTCGTGCGCCCAATACTGTCTCTTCCCATTGTGGCACCTGCTGAAGTTGTGATTATATTGCCAGTAGATGTATCGGTATCCAGTTATATAATTTCCAAGTAACAGCATACTGTTTGTCCAAGAAGTTTGACCTGTTTATACACTCTTTCTACTGTATGATCCACAGTACCCATTGGTAGCATGGCTTCTAGCTCAGAAATATCAAATCCCCATTCCCCATCTTTAGGAGGACATCTAATGGTTTGTTTGTTCAACATCTCACACAATCCATACTCAATTGAAACCTGCAGAACGAGTTTAAAGATTAAAACTTCACCATGCAGTTGTAATTTCGTGACAGAACTCTGCAGCAAACCAACTCGCACCATGACCAAATGTCGGTTGCATCATTTATTGTAAAAGCAGACAACAAAATCTATGGGTCTGATCTCTGTTTCAGCATTCTTCAATCAACTGATTTATACTTAGAAGTGGTACCTGTTCAACCTCTCTACATAATGACTATATACATTTTAATGACGTAGATCATTATGTCAAGACTCCCCATTCCCTTTGTGTGCTGATGCTATAATCCAGGAACAATCTGTTGTACGAAGGAAAAACTAATACTTTTGTTTTGAGGATTCTAACTTAACAATTAATAGCAACCAAGAAGTACAAGTGAATACTGTGCAACTTAGTTCCCACTCACATTAGATCTGTCAACCAAAGCGATAGAAGTCCACAGATTTCTTAACCAAAACATAATAATATTGCATATGAAAATAGAAGTCCGCAGAATTAGCAGGGCAGTACCCTGCTTGACTCTGCCTTCTATTGCATATCGATGTTGCTGTACTGACGTCACATATTTGATAACACTTTCCAGAGTTCATTAAAGGATCTAAAATCATCATGCAGCGCCAATTTAAGAATGTCACATGAACAAAAAACCCATATACCCATGCTTCAAAGATATGCTCATTGCTGGGAATGGATCCTGAGCAAACTGGATCATAACCACTTACATATTGCCAAGCATAACTTCACATGCAAACTGCTCCAAAAATGGGGAAAAGAAATATGCATTCTGTTCAGAGTCCACATGGAAAATCGAACTTCATAAACTTTAGCCCACGAGTCTCACCAGATAACTCTATCTACACCCAAGTTGAATTGCATTTGGTTAAGTCAACTCATTCCGTTCTCAAGCATTTGATTCAGAGGGGCCAGAAAATTCACCTATTTCACTTGATTTTGCACAGATTGGTCATACAGCCACTTCACCTCAAACCAACGCCCCAATATTGTCACTCAATTTTGCATCACCCAGCGAGACAAACTCATCTCTCTCTCATCCATAAACAGTGTTACATTTCAACTCCACATCAACAATTCTCGCTATAAACACCTTAATGCGTTCCTCTGTCACAAAAAAGCGGGTCCCGCTTGGATGCAGACCACTCCATTAACCATAGGGAGTGCAAATGTTTACCACCAATCATTCACTTCGTAGAAGCGTTTGCTATCTGATCACATCTATATATGGGTCGAGCTCACATGGACCGTGCGTATGCAACACCGCTCTTTAGCTTGAGACGCACGTCACCAAATTCCACCTACACATAATCGACAGCCGCACCCGTTGACCTTAGAGTCCATTGCTCTCTCGGCCTCTTAACAATCAATTGAGGATATACTCCAATGAAAACCATCGCCATCGCCATTGCCATCGCGCCATCGCATTCAAATGATCGAACTCCACAATGCGTACGCACTCAAACAATCACAGACTCGCGGACTGACCTTGATCCTCGACGGATCGATGGAGACGGCCTCTGAGGTCGTGGCGGTGAGGTCGTCGTCGTCGACGGCGCAGAGAGCGGAGACCGCCTGGGAGGCCGTCTGGACGCAGCGGAGGAACGGGGACACGAAGACCCGATGGATCGGGAAGCCGAGCTGACCCCGGAGCTTTCGGCCGGTGCAGAAAGCCCGGATCAGGCCGGCCTCGACGAGGGGCGGGTCCCAGGGTCGGGCCGCAGTGGACACCCAGAGCGGCTCGAAGTCGTCCATGCGGTCACCGTGGCGCATCACGACGACGTGCTGGTGGCGTTTCGGGTCGGCCTGGGGATCGGAGGACGCCATCGGAGCTGCGGCGGCGGGGAGAGGAGGAGCTTCGAGGCAGCGCTCGGATGTAGAGAGAGCGAGAGAGAGCGAGAGAAGGTAGAAAAATGACGTGGAAATGAGCCTTTTGGGGAGGGCCGATAAAGAAAAGGGAAATGTCTTTGGCATCCATACAAATAAGTGTCAGTCTCTAAATTGAAAAACTTCATAATTTGGTACACTTCTATTTAATAATAATGCAAATCCATTGCATGGATTTGGAGAATTGAACTTGGGAGATTCTTTATTGGCTCAGAACCATAAAATGAACGGAAGATGCATTACGACGACGTGCTGATGGCGTTTTCAGGTTGGTCTGGTCTGGGGATCGGAGGATGCCATCCGACCCGCGGCAGCAGCAGTTGGTGGCGAGAGCAGGAGCTTCCGTTGACCTTGAGTTCACCTCACCAACCTAGCATGAACTCACATAATTACGAATTCATACACGTGTTCGCTAACATCTCGAGTCCGATATCGATAGGAAGAAAGGTCGTGTTAAGTGATTCATAAAAATGTCAACACGCTCTCAAATGGTCACCACCTCATATGGTTACTTGGCATATTATCTTTCGGATTCGATCTGTTGCTTTTGTTCACCAAGCAAGGGCTTGATTCTTTGGGCCAGGTGCTCTCGCTACAGAATCAAGCACTAGCAAAGCCCAAGCATGTACGAATGCCATGGAAGCAGTCAAATAAATCCCCTCATGCGACCTCAAAAGACTCCAAAGACCCAGAGGTCACAATGAGAGCTCGTGCTCCACGCGATGCCTATGATTATAGGAATAAGGGGATCGACTGGAAATGAAGAAAAGACCTTGACGTGGTCTTCCGGAAGGCAAGTAGTGAGTAAAAATCCCCTTAGTACGAGGGACTACTGAGAAAAGGAAACTCGAGATAATTCAGCAATTAAGTCCTTAAGGGGACGAGAGGTGTCGATGATCCCAAAGGGAAATGCCCACCACAAGAAGAGGTCCTAGTGATCGCAACAATGGGGTAAGAGTCAAAGGAGCCACCCACGAGTCACCACCATACATGGAGCAACCCATGATGGCCGTCAAGATTGCCCCATCAACTTTGTCCCACTCGACTCGAATCAAACCTTATCACAGGCTACTCGAAGGACCAGTCCCTCTCTTGCCTTTTAGTATAAGGCCTGGTAAGCCATCACATACAGAGTCACCAGCACTCACGTTCGAATTCTCTCTTCTTCTCGGGCGTCAAGAGTTTTTATCCAGCCCAGGGGCACTCCGCGGGCTACTCCTCGCCCATCTTTCTCTTGCAGGTATCCACGAGAACATATGAAAAGCCTCCCTAGACAGGCTTTCCAAAGCTCCGGTCAATCACGCGATGACAAACTTGATGTTTGGACACATTGACACTCGATCTAGTAATCGGATAAGAAATCAAATTAGGAAAAGGAAAAAAAAAAAACTCACATGGCTTTTTGGGTACCAACGTCAACTCCAATTTGGTCGGTACACATTGTTCTCAAGGAATCGATTTGACATAATTATAAATATTGAAATAAGTCATCAAACTCCCACGACTTTGACAGTTGATACAACGAGGATTTGTACTACAACGATCAGGAAATCCTCATAAAAATTAGCATTGTCTTAGGCCGTTCACCGGTCCGTTCAAGCCATTTAGGGCTGCAGCCCGACCGTCTTATAAATACAGGTTGGTGTTTAAGTAATGGGCAGAAACTCCGAAAGGAACTATAAGCCAATGTCCGATCTCACTCACCTAAATCCATCCAGCGACCCAAGTATCAATTAATAATAATCCACACACGTACAAATTCGGAGAATTGAACTTGGGAGATTCTTTATTGGGTCGGTGCAATAAACTCAAAGATAAATACATCAATTGAGGGGATTGCACTCCATCATATAGAGGGAGAAACCAAACACTGACAAACTGGTTGGTAGAGACACTGTTCTCAAGGAACTTATGACAACATCAAGGGGAAAAAATGAAGTTAGAGCCGTCAAGCTCCTACGACCTTGGTGACCGACACCACGAGGAATTGGACTTCAATAATCAGAGCATCCTTATAAAGAAACCCCTTCGCCGGCTTATGGAGATCCTCTAAGGACATGAAGTCTTCGATACCCCATCCACCATCTGATCTAGTGACCCAATGGCTGCCTGCAAAACAAATTTTAGTGAAAAATCAAATTGATAACTTTTCAACAGATGGTTGTCTGAAGAAGATCGGAGACCCGAAGCCTTAAGGCACTTACTTTTTCTCTCCTTATGGTTATCATTCAACTGGTCCAACACGCGCAAATTGCACTCGCGGTACACTTTTCTCTTGGGAGGGAGATCTTTATTTCCAACTAACCATAGGTAGACGGACAATGACTTCCCTTTGTAGGATCCAAAGCCTTTAGGATACACCTTGAGCTGCCTAGATCCGATAATTGAGGTTAGAGACAAAATGGAATATACGAGTAAACAAAGTTCAGTCTGCAGACCTTCAATTTGAGAACGTACCAACTACTCTCTCCAACAGTGAAGGCGTCAGAATAGTAATCGGTCTTGTCTAATTTGGAGAAGCTTTGCATCTTATAGGTGAATTTCTTGTTTGGAGGGTCCTTAATCATGGTAAGAGACTCCGATTTGCCGGTAGATTTGATGACAAAAACCTCAGCCCCAAAAGTACAAGAGTCGCCCGTAAGGTATCCATTTGAAGCCTCTTTGAATGTTTCCAAGGAGAGAAACCGAGAAAACCCCCATTGGGTCTTCGAGGGGTCGAACCTCCTAACTGCCCCGTTACCATCTACACATATTTCCACAAGTTGATACAACTTTCTTGTTCTCATTCCAAACTATGATGATGAAGTGTGATTTTGTTAAGGTTATTTCATTATCTAACCTTGGATGATTAGGTACGTGTTTCGTATCTTGTCATACACAAAAAGCCTGTAATTGACCTCAACCTGCCAACCGCGAGGAAGGCTATTTGTGTCCTCGATCGACAAATACAAGGAAATATATCCCGACCCATCATTGGTCTTGTCTCCATTAGGGTAAAGACTTAGGCTCCTGAACGAACGAATTAGGCATGTAATTAGCTGTTAATTGATTAAGAATTATAGTGGTATATCTTGATTGAGTTCATTGTGGATCCGAAGAATATGAGCCACTAGTTTGACGGAAATTATGTTTGGAAGGAAAGAAAAAAGAAAAAGGAAATTCGAGAACTCACCATTTGTAGCCCCCAGCTTCAAAAAGACCGGATTCATATTTGTCCACATTGGATTTTGAAAATAAGGAAAATGATTGTATCTTCAATGAATAATGAGCTGGTGGAAGACGTCTTTTGGACATGGCAGGTTCTGCCAAAAAAAGAAGACTTGAACACAATTGATTCTGTTCTGGGAGATAAGAAGGTTATTGTTATTCAATTGCCCACCCTAAGTGAATTGGCCCTTCCACTTTACATGCTCGAGCCAAGCTTTGAAGGAAAAATATGTGTAAAATTGTAAAAATATTGAACATAATTGGCAATTAATTAGACTATGCGAGATTACAACATATTTCTAGAAGTAGAGTCGTTGTATCAAGTAAACCAAACTAATGTTGGGTGACTACTAATGATTGGCAGGATAAGTCATGACATAGAATCATAAGTCTACATCAAATTAAGCGCTTATGTAGGATGTGGTAGATCTTGTAATGGAGTCATGATGTCTCATGCTCACAGTATAATTTTATGGCGATGCCATCATTTTGTGGGTGAGATCTTATTTGGTGCGCATGAACGGGGCAATTTATGTGCAATCTTTAAATATTATCGAGTCAAAATGCTTGTATAGCTGAGTTATTATAGAAAGCACATAAGAAAAAAGACATGAAATGGCAAAGAGAGAAAAGACGGATCGAAATACTTGGTCCAGTACCGCTGTTCGTGATCTCCAAAGCAGAAAGCGGCTGGCTCTTCTTTGGCTCACAAATGCTTCTCTCTCTCTCTCTCTCTCTCTCTCTCTCTCTCTCTCTCTCTCTCTCTCTCTCTCTTATGGACAATCCACAAACCAAGTTGGCGTATATATAGTCTGAGCAAGTAGATCTAGCAATTTGTTTAGTCATTTAACTCATTAAGATTTGGAATTATCCGCATAAAAAATGACTTCCGCTAGACAACTACCACGAAATTGATTTAAAATGACTATAGACAACTACCATGAAATTGATTTAAAATGACTATGATTGAAGAGTCAACATAGACTTTAGTGCCAGACTTTCTTAAAGAAAGACTTAGATTTACGCAACATCCAGGAGTGCATTTGTTTAGTGGAAAAGATTTTCCTAGAAATCACTTTGAAGGGAAGTGCTTTACTTTCCTTTGGTTGGAAATGTTGTTAACATCGCAGGTAAATAATGTTTTAGTGTTTGAATTTTGCTTTTGAAATTTTTCAAGAGATGATAAACAACTTGCGAGTTTGAATGTACTTGGTAGTTGCCAAGCAACGGCGTTTGTTGACTAGTAATTTGTTGGCCTCAAAGTCTTTCTTTCACATTTATAAGATTTAGATTAGAGATCGAAGTTGGCGAAGTAGTTGGAATTAAACTCTTAACGGAAGACATTGACCCCGCATTTCATTTTTTTTGGGGTGTAAAAAATTACACTACACATTCGCATATTAAAATTTCTGAATGCATATCCTCATACACCTTAGCAATTAAAGGCGCTGCAGATGAAGGATCATTGACCCTGTAACGAGAACATTTGTAGACGAAGTTAGCGGACCTCCCGATTCCCTTAGTTCAAAACGAAATTATACCTTTCTAACAATATCATTCTCTGTCTAGCCCTAATTAAGCTAGCCAAGAACCAAGTGACCAAGAAAGGAAACCCGAAAGGGTTAGTCAGAGAATGCATTGATCTTAGGCTCGACTCATGGCCTAGTAGAGATAAGTTTACGTGCATTGTCTCTCCATCACTCGTGTGCGCATGCATGCGGATCATGTCGTGTTTTTGGCATGATCCCCAAGCAATATTATGTCCATTCCCTTCCTCATTTAGCGTACTATCGAGCCTAAACCAAGTTTAAAATTAAACTTGCGAGACTCTTCTACATTATGGCAAATAAGTCAAGGAAAAAATAAATTTAAGGTGGTAAAGGAATCTCGTGTAAACTGTAAACCCACTGGAGGAAGGTGAAAGCTAATTCCATGCAACCAAGAAAAGCAAAAGAATGAAATTGGAAAACCGAATGGGGGAGGTGCTAGTCGAAAAAGTCAAATGAGGAAGGAGCAAAGCAATAATATTAAGATATGAAAATTCTCCCAAGAATTATAAATCTATTACACTTTTTATCAATTGAACTCTAAATTTTTCAATTTTACTAGTTGAGTCGTAATAAACTTTTTATAAGTTATGCCAATCGAGTCCATCCGTTAATATGGATGCCATTAATGTCATGTAAGACGATCGGTGTTAACAAAACAATATATATTTTTCATAAACAAAGATATATTTTGATTAAACTATTCGCCCAATTCGCGGGAGGTCGAAAGAGGGCGGCGAGCCCTCGCCAGCTACTGGCAAGGGCTTTGCCGCCTCACCCAGTGGTCGGCGAGATCCAGTAGTGAAATTTTTTTAAAAATAAAAATATATATATGAGAAGAAAAAAATTATGAGGTAAATATGTCATAATGAGATAACTTTGTTGCTTTTTGTGTCACAAAAAATTAGGGTAAATTTGTCACTATGGGCATAATTTAGAGTTTTTCATATCACAAAAAAAATCAAGATAAATGTATCATAACGGGTATAGTTTAGAATTTTTCGTGATATGAACTCATATTCAAAACCAATGCGACACTCACGAGATTTCAACTCGTTGAAAGGGACAAATTGAAAGGATTTATTGTTTAAACTCTCTCTCTATCTCTCTCTTAGTGGAAGTATTCGAATCAGTAGAGGAAAAACATACTCTAAGTCTAAATAAATGAAACTATGTTTCTCACGGAAGAACGTGTTGATGTGCTGTCATCAACTATCGAATACCTACCGAAGGGATAATATAATCAAAGACACCCGTCAAACCCCGTGACGATGTCCTAGAGTTTGGATTCATCCTAGGCAATTATTATGTTTCACTTTCCCACTTCCTAGTTTATTGTCCTAGGGGAGATTCCCCATCTTTTATTCTAATAAAAAAATAATATAAATCATATCTAAACTTTAATCAAATATACAATATAATTTATAAATTTTCAATTTATAAGATATAGCGCATGAACTTTATTTAATTTATAACATAGACCGTAAATTTTCAATTTATTGATTGTAGTTCATAAACTTTTTATACATTTCAGACCAATTACTTTATTATATGAAAATATTTCTATCAAAAATTTAGAGATCGCATTAACAAACTAAAAGTTCAAGGATTATATTGCATGTTGAGTTATAATTCATCGACTCCATCTTCCCGTGCCAATCTGTATTTACAGATTAAGTAGAAATCTTAGCGCATTTGACCTTTTTACCTTTCATTTTAGATGATACTTATTTGTCGCCGCCTCCATCGCGAGCGTCTCGAACGTCGGCAGGTGGTCGAGGTTAACTGAGGTCCACGCGTCGGAGAGGCAGCCGCTGTACAGGTTCTCGAAGGACGGCGTGAACAGCTTCAGCGTCTTCTTGTCTTGCCTCATCGACTTGGCCTCCTCCACCACGTGGGGCAGGTACCTGCTCATTACCATGTTCTTGTGCCTCTTGTGGAAGCTGAGCTCGAAGAAGCGGGCCTCAGACTCCATGGCGATCGGGCCCATTGTCCTCCACTTCCCTCGGCCGACTCCGAGACCTGCCTCGACCCTTCTTGAGGCCATGACCCACCTAAGCTTGGCAGCGTCAAACGTGTCCATGATCTCCTTGCGCCGCTCCATCGAGAATTTGAGGTTGTCCTCGCCTTCGGGCTTGGCGACCCGCAGACGGTGAGTTGTGGGGGAGATCTTGGCCGATAGGTAGATCTGCGCGACGTCGTAGAATTGGTTGCCGACGAGGCCGTCGTATTCCTCGATGACAAGAGTGAGCTTAGAGGAGAAGCGGGCGAGGAAGCCGCGGACGGCAGAGGAGAGGTAGTAATGGAGGTCGGCCATCGTTATTGGTCCGGTCCACGGTTCCAAAAATGGAATCGGTTCCTGGTTCTAGGGTGGTCGGGACCGGATCGGACCACTAGGACCTTCAAAGTGTCTCTTGGCCCAAGTGATTTGGGAGCCCAACTCCAGTCGAAAGTCCAGAAGCTTCAAATTTCCAGAGCCCACTTATTAGTTATTGCCGATGCCCAGCCCATCAAAGCCGGCCTTTCACATTCACGCTCCAACAAGAAAGAAGAAACCCTATGGAGAACAGGCTTTCTCATTCTTGAGTCTCGACGGTAGCAACCAGCAATTTTTTGATCGAATTTAGAGATGGAAATTTTCATCAACACTTCTCCTGTCTTCGACTTTTGCAATTTTTTGATCGAATTTAGAAGGGGACTTCAACAGGGTTGAAAGAGTCATGTGTTTTTACCGGTGTAAGTAAACGATTTTCGTTTTAGTTTAACCTCCTTTTTGTTGGACTGCCCAAGAACCGAACTGGACCAACAGGTCCGGTCCGGTCCGGTCTAGGACTTTGGCGGTCCGGCCCACGGTCCTAGAGACC
This sequence comes from Melaleuca alternifolia, assembly GCA_019926035.1. Taxonomy (NCBI): domain Eukaryota; kingdom Viridiplantae; phylum Streptophyta; class Magnoliopsida; order Myrtales; family Myrtaceae; genus Melaleuca; species Melaleuca alternifolia. The sequence goes on from JAGKPW010000079.1 coordinate 819,221, forward strand.
GCGGACCGGTCCCATCGGTCCGATTCCCGATTCCGGGGGGGAATCGGACTGCCCTGGACCATGCACACCCCTAATGTTTTCTATGACATTCTATGTATTTCTTTTATTTGACATTTTTTGTCATATCCATGCATTCCTTTATTATGCTTTTCCCACTAATTCTCAGACTAAATATTTGTTATAACTGGTCGAGATAATTTATAGTCTATTTGACCATTGGTGTATGAAGCACTGTAATTCACGTGTAAAAATATTATTAAACTCAAAAGCTTTTGAAAATATATTGTAGACTACTGTAACTTCAAGAATATTACAATTATGAAGCGTTTGCCAAAAACTTTATAGATTGTATTTATTGGGGTGTGGTTCATACTCCCTTACAACAGGAAAGCACGTGGGCCCCATTCCACGCTGAGCGGGCGGGGGTTCGGTGGAGCCGCCCCGACAGGGGTCTCAAGGGGGCAGCACCCCCTGGGCACCAAAAAGTCTTTACGATTTAAGCCTGTAATTTCTCATTAATAGTTTAGGCTTGAACTCATGAATAGTTACTGCTATATATATATATATTATTTTTCGCTTCTTGCTCAGTTATGTAATAAGAGTTGCGAGGAAATTAGTAGATAATTGATAACATATATTTACATATGTATTATATATCTAAAAATTGATGATCGATACATATGTTAAACAACCCTCGGGAAGTGTTTTATAATATAAAATCACCACCACAAGAAATGAAATGTCACATTGAAAGGGACAGACTAAATACATTTATTGTTTAAACTCTCTCTCTCTCTCTCTCTCTCTCTCTCTGTGAGTGGAAGCATTCGAACGAGTAGAAAAAAACCCTCCGGACCACTGAAAACATTCTCTAAATAAATGAAACCGTGTTTCTCATGGAAGAACGCGATGATGTGCTGTCATCAGCTATCAATTACCTACTGAAGGGATAATGTTAATCAAAGACACCCGTCAAACCACGTGACGATGTCCTAGAGTTTGGATTCATACCTTAGGCAATTATTATGTTTCACATTCCCACTTCTTACTTTATTGTCCTGGGGGAAGATTCCCCGTATTAAAATAATAATAATAATAATAATAATAATAATACAAATTATTTCTAAATATTAACTGAATATGTAATATGATCTATAATTTTTTCATTTGTTCGACATGGAGCCGAAATTTAACTCAACGTATAATGTAGTCCATAAGCATTCAATTTATTGATTATAATCCCTATACTTTTTTCACATATTTAGATTAATATATATTTTTATGAAATATTCATGGATCACATTAAATAAACTGAAAGTTTAAGAAATGTATTGCATGTTGAGTTAAAACTGAAAGTTCATGAATCATATTACATATTGAAATAAAATTTATGAATTTTTTGTGTCATTATTGCAATAAATAAGGCCAGAAAGGGTAGATTCCTTTGCACTGCTGAGGGCGCAATGTCATATGTTTGGCCTCTTCCCAGGTCTTCTTTCTAGTCTAGGAGTCGGCAACAATTGAAGTGAAATGAATAAAACCACCGATGGGACCATCCTGGGCCATTGGAAGATCCGGTTGGGTCGGTACATCGGATTGTGCACTATCCACTGATTGTTGATGCATCTAATTCGATCCATCGATCAGGGTCCCAATTGAAACGGAGTAGGGCGAGTTATGAAGTATTATAAGTCGGCCCAAACTGAGGAAAAGCAAGACCAATTATCTGATTTCTTACCATAATAAAAGCAGGGAAACCTGGAGTCTGTATGAATAAAGAAGTTAATTTTTCATGTTATTCCCTCTGATGTTGTCATGAGTTCCTTGAGAACAATGTCTATCACCCAATCTGTCAATGGACTTTTCCCCCTAATCTGGTCTCTCATTCAATTTGATGGAGTAGAATCCCACCAACAGACGCATTTCGTCGTTGACTTCATCGTAATGGACCCAATAAAGAATCGTCCAAGTTCAATTCTCCAAATTCATACAACTGGGCATTTTAATTATCAGAATTATACCCGGTTTAAGAACTGGGTGAGGTAACCCGGTTGTAAAACCGAAGGACTACTCCGATTCGGAAGAAGAGCAAGATGGATAATCTGGAAAAGGAGCTAAAAAGTCAGTCTGGAACCACTAGTCCAGACTCGAACCACCACATTTCCGAGTTATATAGCGACGAAACATGAGCAGAAAGTCAACAGATGCAAGATTTGGGAAGACAACCCCATGATGCCACTTCTCCGGAAATTGGGGAAAGCCAGCCTACCAAAATAAGTGTAATAGCACTAAATCAACCATTCGAGGTAAGAGATTCCTGAGATATATTAGTTTTTCTGCCAATTTCACTTCTCTTAAGCTCGAGTTCACTTGAGTATCAGAAGATCCTTGAATATATACCCCTTAGAGACTTTATTGATTATGGTGTGCAGAGTACGTTGGGTCAGATTATGAGAGGAAGATCGAGTTGCGGTCCAATTCACATTGAGTTGTGATTAGTGGGCGCCGTTTTGTGGGAAAGTGCAAAGGCCGTGTCCCTTGATTTTTGAAGCTTTGAGAAAAAAGCTCACGCGAATCCATGGTTAAGAACAAAAGGACCAATACACTCGACCAATCTACATTGCACCACGTCGCCAATCTTTTTTTTTTTGGTCGAAAGATACTTCATTGATAATCAAGATGGTGGATAACAAGTAGTAGAATAGTCTAGACATAATATAAGATAAAGCTCTCGTGGAAGGTGAGAGACCCAATTGTTGGGTAGAGATCCGTCACTATGTGATTTTGCCAACCAATCAGCCGCTTGATTCGTGTGTCTTGGTTCAAAAATGAGATGGACCGTCGGCATCTGGGCCAAAAGGAGCTTACAATCCGTCACGTAAGGGGCCAAAGCCCATGGAGTTTCTCGACGGCCCAGGATGAAGTCCACTGCTGATAAGCAGTCGCTGGATAAGGTAACCCGCAGATCAGCAACACTTCGTGCGTTAAGTTTCCTTCGCAGATCAGTTCTCTCCTCCTTCAACCAGTTCAACCCTAGCAGAATGGCTAGGGTTTCTCCAATACACGCCGATTGCGCTTGAATGTGTTGAACAAATCCGTCGATGCAAAACCCCTCAGAGCCTCGACAGATCCCAGCTACCGAATTAGTCTCCCTCCCTTCTTGCCATGAACAATCGATATTGAGTTTTAGAGTTCAAGGAGCCGGTGGAACCCAATTCTCCAGATCTGAGGTAAAGTCTTGTCTTTTCGCTTTTTCCTCTGGATAGCATTTCCGAAACAGTCTTTGGGCGAGGTGGGCTTCATTAATCACCTGTGATTGTTGTGTCTTTCTGTCTTGAAAACACAGGGCATTTCGCGCCTTCCATATAAGCCATAGTAGGTGAGCAAAGAGGGCTTTTTGATCAGCCGAACTTGCTGAAAGAAGGTAATCACATATCCATTTCTCTGTCCTTGTTATGGTTCTTAGAGAAACTTCGATTCCAACCCTGGGATTTAACCAAATCTGTTTGGTCCATGTACACAGCGCAAAGAGATGTTCTGAAGTTTCTGGGAATCGATGGCAGAGAGGACACAGCGGATCAAGTAAGATTTTCCTTCTAAAAAGGTTATTTTTCGTGGGAAGTCCTTCGGTGCACAGACTCCACATGAAATGTTTAACCTTAGGGTAGGTCTTTAACTTCCATATTTCCACCACGTCGCCAATCTAGATAGTCCAATGCGATGGAGAGGTTCAGGTACTGTTAGTAGCAGAAAGCCAAATCCGGCAGTAGGAACGGAGAAATGAATTCCTTGTTGTGCAGGAACCAATCCTGATAAGTCATTTCAGTCTAAAGATTTCTCATTTATCAATTTCGAGGAACTCTATTTCTAAATGAAAATCAAAGTGATGATGATTCTTAGCAATGAAAATTATGTGACGTAGACATGGTAAAATTATTATGCATGAATCAAATTGATGTAATGGATTTTGAAAACTGTACTTAAGGATAGCTTTGATTATCTCTATATCTTTTATTGATACATATTTAGTTGCTCTAATTGTATCTGAGAGAATGCTTTCTCAAAGAAGAAAGAATGCCCCATGGTCGGCAAATACTCATGTTACCCTGATCATTTCAATGAATCTTTTAGGCTCCGTTCGTTTTACGGAAAATAACTTTCAGATATATTGGCTCTAATTGTGTCTAGGAGAATGTTTTCTTAAAGAAGAAAGAGTGCCCCTTGGTCGGCAAATACTCTTGTTACTCGGATCATTTCAATGAATTTTTTAGGCTCCGTTCATTTCACAGAAAATAACTTTTAGGAAAATATTTTCTAAATTTTCGGGCGTTTGTTTTACTGAAAATAAAATATTTAAGGAAAATATTTTCCACCAATTGAAAAAGTATTTTGAAAAATGGGGAAAATATTTTTCGCTTTTTTGAAAGTGAAAAACATATTCTATCTTCTTTGTTAACCTTTAAATACCGTGGCCTCTAACACCGTGCCTCGATCTCGCTCGAGGCCGGCGAGCCAACGGTCTTTGATAAACGATTACCAGAAAATATTATCATTTTTCAGGAAAATGATTTCAAAATATTTTCCAAAAATACTATATTTTCCGTGAAACGAACGGAGCCTTAAAGTCGTGTAGACGAAAAATCTCCACGCGACATTTTAAATCTTTGGGCACGGAACCCCCGGCCTCACCGTCGAAAGGTTCCTCTCACGCACACTCTCTGATACTTTCTCAACTGAGCGAAGACCAAGACAAAAGAGGGGCACATTGTACCTCAATGAAAAGAGAGGCTGTGCACATTAGAAGGAGGAGATGACGGGAACATTCTGCAGTCGAGAGCATGATCTCTGTGGTTCTATAGGTAAGAATGTGCTATTTGTTTTTATTCTTTTTGGAAACTGCTCTTTTGCCTCCTAGCCGTTCCTTTCCTTTTGACGTGTTTGTTATGCAACGGGTCCATCGCTCAATAATCCTCGAGCCATGCATCGTTTCTTTTCCTCTCAATTCTGAATCTCAATTTACCCTCGGCGTCTTGGATTGGATTCACATTCGCATTGGACTTGATTCGTTCGGATACTTATGCTACGTACATGGCTAAGAGGACCCGTTATTTTTCAACCCTCTGTGGATCGATGCTTATGTTTGCTCGATTCATTATTTTCGAATTATGGAAATCGAGTCCTTGGTCTCTATCTCAGCCTTGTGTTTCTCTCAAGACGTCCCAAGTGACCCCTCGGAGTTTTATACTTTACCTATTCATATGTTGAGACGATCTAGCACGTTTGCATTGTGTTTAGTCTGTTTACGTCGATTTCCAGTATTGTGTACCGCTTATTTTCATTGGCATGCACTAATGTCCTTTTCGCAGGAAATCTGAGCTTTAAAGCTTCGGGGGATATTGATTGTTCATTAGTTCAAGTTTTAAAGGAAAGATTAGAGTCACGACGCAAAGTTTGTTCGGGCATATAGCTCATATGCTTATTTCAGCATGCGTTGTTGTTCTTGAATTTCAATTGGTTTATTGTGTTTAAGATATAAAGAATAACAGAAAAGATATAAAAAAAATGAGTAGGATTTCATTTTAAATAGGGAATGCATAGAATTAGACTAAGCTCATTCGTGGCATCGTGTTAATCTTTATTAAATACATTACTCATTAGCTTAATTCATCTATTTGTGTTCATGACTTAAAGAGGCCTTATCCCAAGTCTTAATAACAAAGCTTTGTTAATTTTTGGCCGATGTGGCTCGATTTTGTTTAATTTCTTCACCCTTTATTTATTGTGCTTGCTTATTAATTTATTATTGCTTGCTTGTGTATTTCAATGTCGTTACTTTCTTGGCGATTAACAAAGAACTAAAGATAAAATGCCATTATTGAAAAGATCATTAATAAGTACAAGAGTTATCACATACGACGCATATTGAAAATTGATTAGTATTGAAGTTCTTGTTGGGTTGAGTATCAATTGGATGCATATCCAATCAGTTCGGATATGACTGATGTGATCCACCCTTTTGAAAGATTTAGTCGAGACACATTAGAAGTCTCGTCCATGTGCGATGTTATAATCAATCGGTCCAGCTTCAGCATCTCTTAAGGTAGGTGGCCAGGAGGGTTTCGCTTGATGCCGGCATGAGAAACCAAAGCCCACAAGTGAGTCACGAACTCTCCACCCGTCGCCAAGTGCTCCGCATGGGCTTTCGCGTCATCCAACGATGCCACATACATCGTAAGTCCTGCCCAGGACTCGGCCAATACCCTCCAGATAAAGTTTGGACCTTCTTCCACATCCAGCAGTTGTTGCCCTAACCGGTATCATTCATTGTCTTACCGATCCTGTTCAAATTTTCGATCTTTCTTCTCGTCTTGCAGCCTTTGAGCAAGTATCTTGTTTCGTTAATGATTTGGTTGAAAACAAAATCTGCATTGTAAAGATGATTGGGTAATAATTTCGGAGAGAACGCTACCAAGTAAGCGAGATATTTGGATAAACTGATCGCCATGAGGAAGTTTGAATCTGAAATGGGCACCTTGTGCTCGCAAATAGTTGTGGCGACATGCCACACAATTATCACTTGAGTTTGCGTCTCCAGCCTACATGCCCCCGAGAGCTTACGCTCCACTTTCTTCAGCCTCAAAGAAGCTTCTCCATTCTCCAATGCGCCGGGATTCGACATCAAGGACTGGAAAACGGCTCGTTTCGCTTCCGAGGACATTTAAATGGGCTTGCTTTGTTTTTTACAGTCCCCTACGAGATCAATATAGATGAAGCTGAAGCAACTGTACAGCAACTGCGAAGGGGTGTAATCGTGCGACTCGAGTAGCGAGTATTGGCGAAGTTTGCTTTCCCAAGGCTTCAGTAGTTGCATCCGGCATATTAGTCCTATCAGCCTCTCGATCCGTTCGTTCTCTTGCAACGAGTTCCTTCGTACTTTCTTGCACAGCAATGATACTTTCGTCCACTCCAAGATGGCCATGAAGAAAAACTGCACAAGCTCCACCAATGTGAACACCGCTATGAGTATCGACATTCGACGTCATGAAAACGTCGATGCTCTACCTGCCTGGAGTACGCAATTGTTCTCGGGCTCAAGAATAGATATAACTTCATATTGTCGGAAGTCATCTTTAAATACAAGTCTAAGTCATTAATCACTGTAAAAAGAAAAGATCTATGTTAACGGAAAGGGGAATTCCAAAAAAAAAAAAAAGAATAAGAAGATAAACCCCAGCTTGGATCAACTTCTGTCCAACTCTAACGACACTACTAAAAAAGGACGGTCACTAAAACCATAACCATGGCTCCAGTGCGTGCTTCTCTTCTTCTTTCAACATTGGTGTTCTGCGACATTTACCTGTCAATGGAACTTCTCATAAAAAGAGGAAAGAAAGAGCTATAAATTTTTGTTGCAGTGTTGCAACTCAAGAATGTGGAGAGGCTTGCGATTCAAATCTGCAGTAGCCGAGCTGTGGTAGATAATCTCCAAGAGCGCGACAGATACTGCTCGCCTAAGTAGATGTTTCCTACTTCTTGTGCACATTGATCTGATGATTGTCACAAGTAAGTGTCGACTCCATCTTCCCGTGCCAAACTTTGTTTACAGATTAAGTAGAAATCTTAGCGCATTTAACCTTTTTACCTTTCATTTTAGATGATACTTTATTTGTCTTTTTGGGTATGGAATATATCTGTTGAGATTCAAATTGTCTTTAGCAGGTCATAAGAGGGAGACATTCGTCAGAATACCGGCTTTCGAAGGCTTAAGAAGCTTCAGCCAGCGTTTCGGAATATGTTCTCTTTATATGATGGGGTTAGTTACTTTTATCCTTTCCTTCTCTCTGCCAAAAAGAGTACTTTGATGCAAATCAACTTTTAAGCCCCCCAAAAAGTTAAAAAAGAAAAGAAAACGTGGAGTTAAAACAATTGGATGCATGCATTACTGTTGCTATCGTGCTGCAGGGGTTTTCGCTACTAACATATTAATATTATAAATAGGTCGTATTAGGAATGATCGGTATCCTGAGTGGTCCGGTTTCCTCCCCTCCCAAATCGGGAACTGGACTAATGAGACCGGTTCCCCAATCTCTAGGATTGGCAACCAAACTAACTAATCCTGGGACTAGATCGGACCAGACCCGTCGGTCCGGACCAATTCCTGAGCAGTCCAATGAGACCGTGAAAATTCTACAAAAAAAAAAAAGTTGAATTTCTTTTCCTTTTTTTTTGTAAAGTTGGATAAAATTAAAATTTCAAAATTTTAAATTGTATTTTCCGCTTTTTTATATATTTATATTTAATAAAATATAAAAAATTTAATCTGTCCATTTTGGTCCGGCCCTCTGAGGAAACAAAATTTGGATCATCCGGATACTTAGTTCCACTTTTGAGAACCAAGGATTGGACCGAAACCTTCGCAAATTGGACTAGACCCGCCGGTCCGAATGGTTCTCAATTCGGTCAGTCCAACTTGCTCACTCCCAAGTCGTATATGGTGTATATAAATTATATGGAGCGGAAAATTGCTTGAAATTCTTTATATGATGAATTTAAGAAACAATTATGATCTTTAGCATTCTAGGCCTGGCTTGGCAACACCAGTGCGCCGCATGCAAACAGAAGGGGTGAGCATGGTCCGGTTGGGCCGTTCCAGTACTCAACCCGAGGACCGACCCGCACAATGTCAGTCCTCAATTTTTGGTACCGTGAACTGACCTATCGAACTTGGGACCGAGGATCGGACCAATCCTATCGGTCCGGTCCGGTCCTAGGGTCAACCCGGGATCGCTAAATTTTCACTATGCAATCTAAATTTCTTAAACTTGTCAAGCATTGAAAAATGGCTTAAAATAATTTAGACAATGTACACAGCATGCAATAGGATTGCGGAGACCAAAACGCCATTATATGTTCACCCAACAAGTAGACTCAGGATAACAATTCCATCCATATTGTGACACCATCCAGATGAAAAAAAAAAGTAGTATTTGCATCTCCTGCTAACAAGATGTTGGAAAAAAAATATTCATCATGCTAGACAAATCACTAGAAGTTACATGAATACGTGACTGAGAATGACGAACTCAAACTGAAGATCACAAAGTCAAAAAATCCTAACTTACATGAGAGCTAAACTATTCTTTCCTTGATCATGGAATACTAATCCAAAATATATTATATATTATATATATGTATGGTTGGTCCGGGTTGGACCAACCCGACTCCCTAGGACCGAGAACCAACCCGTACAGTACCGAGTTAGAGATTTCAGGACTGAGGATCGACCCATTCGTTTTAAAAACCTGACCCGGCCGGTCCATGGCTGGTCCAGGGTCGACCCTGAACCATTGCTCACCCCTAGCAAACAGGTGGGCTTACAGTTAAAAACGACAGCAATACTTAAGACGATGTTGTTTCGGAAGTGTCTATGAGCTCCTCCATAACTAATCGGAAGAACCGTAGGGAAGCAGGCGATTCGGAAGCAACGGAGCTGCAATGGAGAGGCAGAAATCGAGCTCCAAGAAGGGGGGGACGAGGACGAGATCTTCGCGGATAGCTCTTTCACCAGCCTCGGCCTTCAACATACGTCACACGACCAGCTCGTAGAATCTTCCTTTGGCTGCTTTCTCTTCTTGGATGATTTATTACTGTCCCGTTTATAAGAATAAGGTAGGGCTGCTTGTTTCCCAAATCCAATTGTGGGCTCAAAGACCTCAGATTAAGCTCAACGCCTTCTAATAGCTGTAATAACATGGGTTCAACTCAACTCGTTAAGTCCTAAAGACTCCTATTTAACTCATGATTTTCTGCCAATACGGTCCTATATGTATATGGGCTCAATCTACCGCCGGTCCAATTTAAATCCAACATGAACTTACTTATCAATACGAAAAATGGTCCGAACAATTATACACAATTTAAATGATTTTTTTGTGGTTTAGGAATCAGCATCCATTCCTAATTTTCTATGTAATAAATACCTAAATAGGTCATCAAAAATTTAAGTGTTAATAATCTAACACTCTAAACTCGAATCCTAGCAAGCTCAAGGCTCAACTCAGTTCTTGGACCTGGACCGCCAAATCTGACTAGTGCGGTGCCTCTTTGAGCTCCTTATTGACATCAGACGCTAAAATATGGGCAAATGTGAAGAAAAGGAGGATGATGACGATGACGACGAGGACGAAGGATCGCGACGTGGAGGAGAGTAAATCAAAGGGCGGAGGCAAAATCGGGGATGCGCTCCGCAGGATCCCGAGAAAGCTTACAGATTTTCAATGTAGCTCGGAGGAAGAAAAACTTGTGCGATGGGGAGGAGAGTAAATCAAAGGACGAAGGCAAAGTCGGAGATGCGCTCCCCTGGATTTAGAGAAGCCCTGCAGATTTCCAATGTTTAATGGAGGAAGAACGTCCGAGAAGAGAGAGAAAATGGGAGGAGAGAAGAGGAGAAACTTCCTAGATTTGATTGAGAACAAAAGAAATTGGACTCCGAAGCTTATTTTTGAGCTGAGCGCTTAGTATTCTATCCGATTCGGTTCCGGTTTCCAATCCAACCCATACCGAACCATAATGATACCTGATTTTTATACATATTACTCGAGTTCCTGACAAGGAAATCCCCCTAACTTTTCTATATATATTTGAAGCACATCCATTTAATCTAATTATCTCAAGTGTAAGTCAAGTTCATTAGATAAAGAATGTCGAGCAATTTTCCATACCAAATTATTGACACACACAGTAACCAACATATCATGACATGTAAGACAGACGATGACAATTGAACTGCTATGTCAAGAAATTCAATCGAAACTTGAGCGCAAGGTCTTGCATGCATTTTCATTCAAAAGTTTTAAGATTCCATCTACTAATCAAATAAGAAGCCAAATGAGAAATACAAAATTCACATGGTTTTGGGGGTGCCAATTACATTGCTATTTGGTCTGTACACGTTATTCTCAAGGAGTACGCATCATTCTCAAGGAATGTATGCCGACATATTAAATATGGAAGTAAAGTCATAAAACTTTTACAGCTTTTGACAAGGCTATGATCTGGACTTCAGCTACCAGGATATCATCCTTGATGAACTCTTTTCCCGACGTCGGCTTGAGATCCTTCAAGGGCATGAAGTCTGCATCCCCCCCTTGGGTATGTGAGGCACTCAGCCAGCGCTTAACTGCAATGCCCCCCAAAAGAAAAGACTTATCATATTCCTACTCTGTAAGGACTCACGAACAGAGAGCGCATGATGTTCTGTCTATAGAAGATGTACACATTCGTATGTGAATTGCTGCTACGGTACTCAAGAGCTGAGAATTTGTATAGATGGGCTTTGAGCCCTTTCCAAGTAGCCATTTTCGAATTTTTCTCATAAAATTAGGGAGATGCTCATATTTATAGAAAGATATGGAAAAATTTTGTAATGGCAACACCTACCCATTTTTGCAAGAGCCCGTTTGTTTTGGATTGAGCAAAAGTTATGACATTCAAATTTCAAAAAAATCATGAACATGGTATGTGCCAATCCACGTGTCAACACTCGGATGTCAGAATAGTTTTTGATGTTCGTGGAGATAGAGAACCAAAGCATGCGTCTCATCAGATTTAAGTTGATAAGAAAGATGATAAGAAAGACATACATTGCTTCTCCTTATTTTTCTTATTGCGCGCGTCTTTGCGTTGGTCCAACACGCGCAAGTTGAATTCTGCATACACTTTCGTTCTCCCGGTAAGGCCTTGCGCTTCTAAGTAAACGGACAGCGACTTACCCTTCCCGGCCGTATCGCCTTGGGGATACACCAACATCTTCCTACACGACGAAAATTACAGGTAAACATACATGAGTTTTTGGTTAATTCTATTTACAAGCATGAGCAACGAGAATAAACAAGTTTAGAAAGGTAAAAGGCGAGCTGCCAATCTTACCATCGCCTTTCTCGGAAAGAAAACTCTCTCCAACAGCACTCCCTGCCCAATGTGGACCATCTTTCGAACCGGAATGTGAACGTGCTCCGAGTCGCGTATCTGGTCAAGGTAAAGGACTCCTCCGTCATCTTGGCAGGTTGGATGACAAAAACTTCAGCCCCAAATGTACAAGAGCTCCTTTCATCAAGGTATTTTTTTGAAGGGTTTCTGAATTCTTTCAAGGAAAGAAACCGAAGAAACCCGTGTTGCGCCTTCGAGCTGCTGAAGCTGGTTACCGCCCCATCAGCAGCTACACAGATTTTCCACACATTGGTATGACTCTGTCGTTAGTTCTAAACTCTGATGATGTAATTGGAATCGTGGCTCTATAAATAGGATCCGGATCACCTGTCTTGTGGGCAAGTGACCAGATTTTGGGGCCGTCCGATTTGAGATTGGACGGCCCCCATCTAAGTGGGGGGCATTTTTTTCTTCTCTTTTTTTTTTTAAAAAAAAAAGTGTTTTTGGCCCTTAGCCGTCCGATCTTCGGAACTGGTCACGCCTGCCCTGCCCGTACGCAGGGCAAGCGATCCAGTTCCCTATAAATTGGGAATGATGCAATAACGAACCTTGGATGGTCAAGTACTTGTTTGGTAACTTGGCATGCACAAAAAATCTGTAGTTGACGTGAACCGTCTGATTGGGAGGAGGCTCCACGATTGACAAATAGAGGGAAATGTATCCCGATCCACTATCGCCCTTTCCTTTAGGGTAAAGAGATAGCCTCCTGAAAAGAAAGATCAAACCTTTAATCAGTCGTTGATTGATTAAGCATAAAAGTCGTGGTTCCAAGGAATAGGGGGGACCTAGTTAGACGGAAATATGTTTGGAAGGGGAGTTGAAGAAGCAAATGAGAAAGCTGACCATCTGTAGCCCCCAGCTGCAAATACACCGGAGTCGTACTTCTCCAATCCCGACAATACGCCAAATGATTCTATCTTCAATGAGTAATGAGCTGGTGGAAGAGTTCTGTAATACCTTGCAGTTTCAGGTTCTGCCAAAAACAACCATTCGAACAAAATTGATTACTTTAGGAGATAGAAGGTGAATGAATGGCTCGTCCGAAATGTGCCGCAATTGGCCCTTCCACTAAATGTTTTTCTAGATAAATTTTGAAGGCTGAATATCGGAGCCCAACAAGATGCGACGCAGCAGATTCTGAAGTAAAGTGCTAAAAAATCCTGTCGACAAATCCATCCTAAAACACAATCAGAATTTTCAATCTGGTTAGATAGCTTCATTTTTCACGAGCACTGTCAACCAGAAGATCCATATCCCTGTCTATACGAATTCGTGGATGGTTGCGAAGGTAAGAAGGTGTTATCTGAATCATTTTCGATCCTGACCTGGCATCGCAGCCGAGTAAAATTCGTGAAAGTTTGAAAGCAGAAGACATGAATCGTTAAGAGTGACACCTCGGGCGCTTAGGTTAACAAAAGATGAAAAGAGAGCGCAAGGACAGGAAATAAAGTGTGGAGTACCTTTGCCCTGTGCCATCTCCAATATAGGAAGCGTGTTCTTGTAGCTTGCTCTTAGCTCTTCGTTGCTACCTAATCTGCTCCTCTCTCTCTCTCTCTCTCAGATTGGTCGTGGACTCTGTTCTTGAACCCCAGCCATAATGGTGTCAATATATAGTCCATAAGGAAGATCTCTGCATTGGGTTGGTTCCAAGAGAAGTTTCCCCGACTTTGCTTCTGATGAAGACGCTAAAACAGATGTTCCGTGCTCCCTTTGGCCTCTTTCCGGGTCTTCTCTCAAGTCTTTATGAGATGAATAAATCTAGAATGAAATGACCCATCTCTCTCTCTCTCTCTCTCTCTCTCTCTCTCTCTCTCTCTCATAGCATGAAATTTTATTTTCATCATAAGGCAAAGAAAAACACGTGAGCGGTCGGTGCAATTAGGCAGTCATCGTATTTTCCTTTCCTTTTCCTCTTCTAGACGCGTGTGAATGTCGTTAAAGAGATTATTGAAAAAAAGAACATTGACCGAGAAGGGCATGCTCACTACGAAGTGGTGCTCGTTTCGGCTTCGAGCCCACAGAATTTTAAGAGGACGACCCATCATCCGTCTGTGCACGCGCGCTTTAAAGTATTGCATCCTAAATTGCCACGAACTTACAATGAAATCAGCACAAGACGATCATTGTATTATATGAGAAATGTAGTCTAATCTTTTCCAGTATAGTTTTTTTGAACATTTACACGAAATTACAGTATAATCGTTCTATTCAATTACTATAAAAAATCGCTGACGTGATGATCTAGTAGAATGTTATTTCTAACAAAGTAGTCCACATCATCATGACACGTGAGACAACCGACAAGCAAATTTTTTACGGCAATTGGCAAGAATTACTGGATTGGAGATTATGATTACATTGGCTAAATTGAAAATTTTAAAACCAAAATAACATTCATACAACATATTTCTATGGATTTTCCGCGAAATCAAACTTCAGGACAACGCCGGTAGTTTGGCCATCGTCCAGGCTCGCCTCTACAAATCAATTTAATCATTCTTCGGGACATGTATCCCAATGCATATTTAGTCCAATATGGAAAGACACATGGATCTACCGTATCGTTATTATAAGGATTCAGTCTATCTATTTTTTCACCATCAAGACAAAAAAAGAAGAAGCTAAAAGTAAGCCCTGATTCCAACTCTATCTGCACCTTTGCAATTATTTGGAAAGAATAACAAATGGAAGCCCTCACCAGGAGCTAGTCGACACGTACTTTCAGTTTAGAATAAAAATCATGAGGTTACCCTCTTATCATAGGTGTAATCAAATGACTAAATTTCCAGGTTGATCAATCTACACATATGCATCGAAATTGTCCGATCGTTATGCACCATGTGATATCCTATTCACAAATTGATCAATGCGGCGTTCGAGTAATCTTTTATGCTAGTCTTTTTTCTTTGTCAAAATAACTTTTCATTCATTTCCACATAAATATTGGAACGAAACAACAAGACAAAGTCCCAATAACTTCAAGGAAAAAACAAGCTCTATGTCAGATTATGAATCATTAAAATGGATCACATGCTCAAAAAGCGAATCTAGAACTATTTTCAAACTAAAATCTGATCAAAAATACATAGTGTCTTCTTGTAATATATGAAGTCTCAAAGTTCGATTTTCATTTGGTGTGATAATCTTGGACACAAATCCCTTGACTGCGTGTCAGGGAGGTCAGGAGTCCCGGTCTTGAAGGCCATCCGATCTCGGATTGGACAGCTCCATTAATAGAGGGAAGTTTTTATTTTTTATTTTTAAAAAAACCATAACCGTCCGATCTGAGCAAAGAGAGTCGGTGGGAAGTTGACTGGAAATGGGGCCCGTTGACTCATTGACCACGATCCCTGGCGTCATTGGTTTTGACGTCATACGGCGAGCTCACCGGGAAACCTGCGCTCGTTGACTACTTGACCGAGCGTTCATAAGAATTTTTTTCAATATTGCGGCCATAAAGTAACTTTGCTTTTATATAGAAAGAAACAAATAAAGCCTCCCTCCGCACAAAAGATTAAACACATGAAAATCTCATATATTTAACATAATGTGCATTTTCGACATTTCGAAAAATAGCTAGGGTTTGCCTTTTCTTGAAGTAAATTAAAATAGTCTATACAATATCCATATTTATCAATTATTTCACCCGATGCGGGATTTTCTTCCTTTCTCGTTTATGTCAACATGATATTGTTTCTAAATGTTAACCGTGATAACAACATTTGCCCCGCAAAAATTCAGATTTAATATTTTCCGTCCGGCTTTTATGTAGAGTGAACGCACAAAAGTAAGATGCGAGGTTCTTGTTCCACAAAGATCTTCGCTAATTGATATTTTGTATGCTATTCTATGTATTTCTTTCACTTGACATTTTTTGTCATATCCAAGCATTGTTTTATTTTGCTTTTCCCACTAATTCTTAGACTAAACATTTGTTAAAACTAATCGAGAAAATTTATAGTCTGTTCAATCGTTAGTCTATGAAGCGCAATAAATTGCATGTAAAAAATATTATTAAACTTTGGTACCTCGAAACTGATGTGAAGAAGCTTTTGGAGATGCGCTCCCCTGGATTTAGAGAAGCCTTGCAGATTTCCAATGTTTAATGGAGGAAGAACGTCCGAGAAGAGAGAGAACATGGGAGGAGAGAAGAGGAGAAACTTGCGAGATTTGATTGAGAACAAAAGAAATTGCACTTCCGAAGCACTTTTTTTGAGCGAGCACTTAGTATTCTGTCCGATTCGGTTCCGGTTTCCAATTCAACCCATACTTAACCATAACGATACCCGACTTTTATACATGTTACTCGAGTTCCTGAGAGGGAAATCCTCTAACTTTTCGACATATATTTGAAGCACATCCATTTAGTCTAACGACCTCAAGTGTAAGTCAAGTTCATTAGATAAAGAATCTTGGACAATTTTCCATACCGAATTATTAACATATGCTGGACCCAACATACGGTGACATGTAGGACAGCTGATAATTACTATCTCAAGAAATTCAAGCGAGACTTGAGCGCAAGGGCTTCCATGCATTTGCATTCAAAAGTTTTAAGATTGCTTCTACTAATCATATAAGAAGCCAAATGAGAAACACAAAATTCACATCTACTAATCATTCTCAAGGAATGTATGCCGACACAATAAATATGGAAGTAAAGTCATCAAACTCCAACATCTTTTGACAAGGCGATGATCTGGACTTCAACTACCAGAGTATCATGCTTGACGTACTCTTTCCCCGTCGTCGGCTTGAGATCCTTCAAGCGCATGAAGTCTGCACTCCCCTCTTGACGATTTGAGGCACTCAGCCAGCCCTTAACTGCATGCAATGCCCCCACAAAAGAAAAAGATTTGTTATACTCCTACTCTGTAAGGACTCACGAACAGAGAGAGCATTATGTTCTGTACGTCTATAGAAGATGTACACATACGTATGTGAAATGCTGCTACGGTACTCAAGAGCTGAGAACTTGCATAGATGAGATTTGAGCCCTTTCCAAGAAGCCATTTTCGAATTTTTCTCATCAAATTAAGGAGATGTTCATTTGTATAGAAAGATCTGGAAAGTTTTGTAATGGGCAAGACTTTTACTGTATTTGCAAGAGCCAGTTTGTTTTGGATCGAGCAAAAGTAAGAATATAAAAGATAAATCCTTCTTTCTTTCTTGCGGAAACTTATCACATTCAAATTTAAAAAAATCACGAACATGTTACGTGCGAATCCACGGGACAACAGTTGGATGTTGGAATAGTTTTGGGTGTTTGCGTGATGAGTAGAGATCAGGCAAAGCATGCGTCTCGTCAGATTTAAATTAAGTAAATACTAAGGGAGTAAGAGTCAATCCAGACAGAGATGATAAGAAAGACATACATTGCGTCTCCTTATTGTTCTTCTTGCGCGTGTTTTCGCATTGGTTCAACACGCGCAACTTGAAAGCTGCATACACTTTCGTCGTCCCGGTAAGGCCTTGCGCTTCTAAGTAAACGGACAGCGACTTACCATTCCCGGCCGCATCGCCTTTGGGATACACCACCAAGTTCCTACACGACGAAAATCACAGGTAAACAAACATGAGTTTTTGGCTAAATTCTATTTACAAGCATGAGAAAGAAGAATAAACAAGTTCAGAAAGGTAAAAGGCGAGCGGCTAATTTTACCATCCCCTTCCTCCGAAGGAAAACTTTCTGCAACAGCGATCCGTGCCCAATCTGGACCATCTTTCGAACCGCCATGTGAACGTGCATTGGGTCTCGTATGTGGTCAAGGTAAAGGACTCCTCCCTCATCTTGGCAGGTTGGATGACAAAAACTTCAGCCCCAAACGTGCAAGAGCCCCGTTCATCAAGGTATCCATTGAATTCTTTCAAGGAGAGAAACCGAGGAAACCCGAATCGGGCCTTCGAGCGGGAGAAGCTGGTTACCGCCCCATCAGCATCTACACAGATTTTTCACAAATCGGTATGACTCTGTCGTTAATTCTAAACTATGGTGATATAATCTGAATTGTGGTTCTATAAACATTGATTGGGAATAAATGTGATAATCAACCTTGGATGGTCAAGTAATTGTTTCGCGACTTGACACGCACAAAAAGCCTGTAGTTGACGTGAACCGTCTGACGGGGAGGCTCCTCGATTGACAAATAGAGGGAAATATGTCCCGACCCACCATCTTCCTTGTTTCCTTTAGGGTAAAGAGATAGCCTCCTGAAAAGAAAGATCAAACGTTGAATCAGCGGTTGATTGATTAAGCATTGAAGTCGTGGTTCCAAGGAATAGGGGCACCTAGTTAGATGGATATATGTTTGGAAGGGGAATTGAAAAAAGAAATAAAAAAGCTGACCATCTGTAGCCCCCAGCTTCAAATACACCGGAGTCATACTTGTCCAACTCTGACAATACGTCAAATGCTTCTATCTTCAATGAGTAATGAGCTGGTGGAAGAGTTCTGTAATACTTTGCAGTTTCAGGTTCTGCCAAAAACAACCATTCGAACACAATTGATTACTTTAGGAGACAGAAGGTCAATGAATGGCTCGTCTCAAATGTGCCGCAACTGGCCCTTCCACTAAATGTTTTTTCAGACAAATTTTGAAGGCCGAATAAGATGCGACACGGTTGATTATGTGCTCGAATTAGGAAGCCAATAGAACAAAGTAGCTTCACCCTATGAGCAGCAGAGTCTTCTTTAATATACATGCACGGAGTAGTTTGTCAATAGGGCGCATAATGTTTAATCCAAAGATTAGGATCCCCGTGTTATAAAAAATTTTAAAAGGAAGAAAGCTAAAAAAAAATTGATGAGATAACGGTTCTGCATGTAGGGAAATAGTTAGAGGAAAAGCCTCCTACGGCTCTGAAGTTGAGTGCTAAATAATCGTGTCGACAAATCCATCCTAAAATACGATCAGCACTTTCAATCTGGTTAGATAGCTTCGTTTTTCACGAGCACTATCAACCGGAAGATCCATATCCGAGTCTGTACAAATTCATGGATGGTTGCGAAGGTAAGAAGGTGTTATCTGAATCATTTTCTATCCTGGCCTGGCATCGTAGCCGAGTAAAATTCGTGAAAGCTTGAAAGCAGAAGACATGAATCGTTAAGAGTGACAGCTCGGGCGCTTAGGTTTCACCAAAAGATGAAAAGAGAGCGCAAAGGCAGGAAATAAAGTGTGAAGTACCTCTACTCGTGGCAAGCCAGCACGGTGCCATCTCCAATACAGGAAGTGGGCTCTTGTAGCTTGCTCTTAGCTCTTCGTTGCTACCTAATCTGCTCCTCTCTCTCTCTCTCTCTCTCTCTCTCTCTCTCTCTGAGATTGGTCGTGGACTTTGCTCTTGAACCCACCCCCAGCCATAATGGTGTTTATATATATATATGTATAGTCCATAAGGAAGCTCTATGCATTGGGTTGGTTCCAAGAGAAGTTTTCCCCAACTTTTCTTCTAACAAAGAAGCTAGAAGGGAAGTTTCCTGCTCACCGCGTCAAAAGCGCGGTGTCGTTCCTTTGGCCTCTTCCCGGGTCTTCTCTCAAGTCTTAGGAGTCAACTCCAATTGAATTAGATGGGTAAATCTAAAATCACGTGGGCGGTCGGTGCAATCAGCCAATCATCGTATTTTCCTTTCCCTCTACTTGACGCGTGTGAATGTCATTACAAAAGACAAAAAGACATTGACCGGAAGGGGCATGCTCACCACGAGAGTCGCGCTCGTTGACCCTTCGACGTCATTGGTCTCGAGCCCGCAGAATTTTAAGAGAAGTATCCACCATCCTTCTGCGCACGCGTGCTTTAAAGTATTGCATCCTAAATCGCCACGAACTTACAATGAAATCAGCCCTAGACGATCATTAACCATTTACATAAAATTTCAGAGCAGACGTTCTATCAAATTACTATCGAAAATCGCCGACATGACGATCTAATAAGACGCTATTTCTAGCAAAATAGTCCACACCGGTGTGACACGTGGGATAGCTTGACAAGCAAATTTTTGACTAAAATTACTGTACTGAAATTTCGAGTGAAAGATCAGGATTACATTAACTAAATTAAAAAATTTAAAACCGAATTAACATCCGTGCAACATATTTCTGTGAATTTCCTAGGATATCAACTTCATGACCTTGTCGGTGGTTTGGCCATTACCTAGGCTCATCTCTATAAATCAATTTGGTCATTCTTCAGGATATGTATCCGAACGCATAATATGTCCAATATGAAAAAACACATGGATCTATCCTATTGTTATCATAAGAATTTGAATATATCTATTTTGTACTGTTAAGACAAAAAAAAAAGCTAAAAATTAGTCATGATTCCAACTCAGTCTACACATTTGCAATTATTTGAAAAGAATGACAAATGGAAGCACTCACCAGGAGAGAGTCAATGTACTTTCGATTTAAATTGAAAATCATGAGATTATTCTCTTATTACAGGTGTAATTATGCGGACGCATTTCCAGGATGATCAATTTACCATATGCATCAAATTTGTCCGATCGTTATGCACTATGTGATACTCCTACTCACAAATTGATCGATGTGGCATTCGAGTTATTTCTTATGTGAGTCTTAAAACATAAGAACGAAATAACGAGACGGGTTCCAAATAACTTCGACACAAAAAAACAAAAACTTCATATAAGATGATGAATTATTAGAATAAAATTATGGGTCGCACACTCAAAAAGCGCGAATTTGATACTTTTTCGAAGTAAAATCAGTTTGAAAATACAAGAACAACTTCTTGTAAAGTATGAAGTCTTAAGGTTCAATTTTCATTTGATGTAATAATCTGAAGGGAAACGGAACCGCCGACCAAATGAAGGCAGTGGGAAATCGACTAGAAGTGGTCCCCGTTGACTGATTGACCAAGAACCCCAAAGGTGACGTCATTGGTCTTGACGTCATATGGGGCCGCTCATTGACTCTTGACGTCATTGGTCTTTAGATTTTCTTCTTTTCCCGTTTATGTCCACATAATATTGTTTCTTAATGTTAATCACGATAAAAACAATTATCCTGCAAAAATTCGTTTATCTGCCTACCTTTTTTGGAGAAAGATTTAAAATTTTCCATCCTACTTTTATGAAGAGAGAATGCATAAAGAGTAAAATGCGAGGTTCGTGATCCACAAAGTTTCACTATTTGATATTTCGTATGCTATTCTATGCATTTCTTTTACTTGACATCTTTTGTCATATGCAAGCATTGTTTTATTTTGCTTTTCCCGCTAATTCTTAGAGTAACTATTTGTTAAAACTAGTCGAGATGATCTATAGCCCGTTCGACCGTTAGTCTATGAAGCGTTGTTATTTGCGTGTAATTACATTATTAAACTTCAGTACCTCAACACTTATGTGAAGAAGCTCTCAAAAATATATTATAGGCTGCTACAACTTGAAAAATATAAGAATTATGAAGTGATTGCCAAAAACTTTTATAGACCATGTTAGCTTGCTCACTGATAATAGTTCATGTTCAAATATAGTTTGAATAAGTCAAAGGTGATCAAGGTAACTCAATTGAACATGTCACATGTTATTCATAAACGTGTACGTATATGTATGTACCAATGAACAATAAGTTCTATCAAGCTTTATAATTTTTCATGAAAAAATAGCCAATCACGGATGTAATGAACTTTCGATAATGTTATTTTGTGTTGGATGAATCCATGTGCTACACGATATGCCTAATGTTTCTGTGCAAATAAAACTTTCATTTGTTTTATAATAGAAAATCACCACAACAAATGAAATGTCACATCGAAAGGGACAAACTGAATGAATTTATTATTTAAACTCTCTCTCTCTCTCTCTCTCTCTCTCTCACTGGAAGTATTCGAACGAGTAGAAAAAAGAACTTCCGAACGCGATAATGTGCTGTCATCAACTATCAATTAACTGAAGGGATAATGTTAATCAAAGACACCCGTCAAACCACGTGACGATGGCCTAGAGTTTGGATTCATACCTTAGGCAATTATTATGTTTCACATTCCCACTTCTTGCATGTTGAGTTAAAAATTCATGGACCACATTGAAAAAATTAAAAATCCATGTATCACATTACATATTAGAACAAAATTTATGAATTTTTTGTATCGCCAAAATGGATGGATTGCCTTGTGTTGCTGAGAGCGCAATGTCATATTTGTGGCCTCTTCCCAGGTCTTCTTTCAAGTCTAGGAGTCAGCAACAATTGAATGTAATGAATGGAACCACCGATGGGACCATCCTGAGCCATTAGAAGATCCGGCTGGGATGGTAACATCGGATCGTGCATCATCCACTGGTTGTTGATGCATCTAATTATGGTCCCATTTGCAACGGAGTAGGGCAATGGAATATATTTGTTGAGATTGGATTGTCTTTAGCTGGTCATAATGGGGAGACATTCGTCAGATTTACCGGGTTCCCAAGAGCTTAAGAAGCTTCAGCCAGCGTTTCGGAATATGTTCTCTTTATATGATAGGGGGTAAAGTTACTTTTATTCTTTCCTTCTTTCTGCCAACAAAGAGTATTTCGATGCAAATCAACTTGTAAGCCCCCCCAAAAAAAAGGTAAAAAGAAAAAGGAAAGTGGAGTTAAAACAATTGCATGCCTTACTGTTGCTATCATGCTGCTGGGGCTTTCGCTACTAACGTATTAATATTATAAGCATTGTCGTATTATGGATGATTGATTCCTGAACGGTTTAGTTCCTCCCCGAAACTGAGAACCAGACTGACTAGTCTTGATAAATTTCTTGGCAGTCTAATGGGACCATGAAAATTCTAAAAAAAGTTTAAATTTCTTTACCTTTTTTATTTTTGTAGTAAAGTTTGGTAAAGATTAAAATTTCAAAATTTTTAAGTTGGGGTCTTTTCACTTTTTTAATATCTTCTATCTTTGATAAAATGTATAAAAAAATTATAAAAATTTAATCAATCCTGTATGGCCTGGACTTTTGAGGAATCAGGAACTGGACGTTCAGAACACCGGTTCCACTTTTGGGAATCAAGAACCAAACATACACCTTCGCGAACTGAACTGAACTCATCGGTCTGAGTGGTTCTCGGTTTGGTCAATTTAACTTGCTCACCCCTAAGTCGTATATGGTGTATATAAATTATATGGCGCAGAAAATTATTTGAAATTTTTTATCTAATGAATTTAAGTTATAATGATGATCTTTAGAAATTAGTCATTCAAGTCTTACCTACTACTTTGGATCAAGACCGCCTTAACTTCTCCATGCCCACACGTGTTTATTAAAAAAAAAAGTTACAATTGATTGCAACTTGGATCGTTAAAGAATTGCATAGATTTTTCATTCATGTTGTGTCTTAGCGCCATCTTACTCTTTCTTTTTTTATTGATCAATGTATACAAAATGTAGGCCATAAAGGAGCACATACGTAGAAAATAAAAGCATATAAATGGTAAATTTCCAAGTTTTTTTATTAAAAAATTATATCTTTTGATTCAACCTACATCTATGCTTAATGTTCTTTTATGTAAATGGGGACATTAAAGAGTGATATTTACTTTTATATTCACTGCATTTGATAGCGCCGAAAAAAAAATCTCAAACACCAAAGTATCATTATTACTAATCATTTGATATCATAAATGCACACGCGCAATTCATCTTATGATTGTGCATTAGATTTTTACTCTGTTAAACGGCACGTCATCACTTGATCTTGAAAGGTCGAATTTATCTGATATACTAAAATTTTATTTATGATCTCATTTCATAACGAGAACGAAGATATTTGAATGCTCTTAAGTTCATGTCGAAACTAAAAATCAAAGGTATACGGACGACTAAACTTGGCTTTGTTAATGCCGTAATTAAAGCATTTCACCCAGCTGAATTCAAAAAACTACTTTCCTTCATTGGTAAGGTACTGCCTCATTGAAAAAAGAAAGTTAGCAAAAAAAAATTTAAAAACTTTTAAAAACTTGTCGTACGAGAAGAAGAAATCCGCCAATAGCAGCAGACTCCCTCTCTCTTTCCCTCTCTGTTCCGATAGGCTTCGAGGAAGGCAAGCAAGGGCTGTCTTCCTCCGCCACCCTCTCTCTCTCTCTCTCTCTCTCTCTCTCTCTCTAGAAGTTGCCTACCTCGCTTCCTCTGTCGGTCGGCACGGAATCCCTGCGAGCTTCTTCCTTCCCCGGCCGTTCCTCGCTCTTCTTGTTGTTTCCAGGTGTGGGATCTTTTTCTCCCCTTTGCTTGTTGAGGTTGATGCCTAGGATCGTTCGATCTTCCGATCGCTTGTGGTTTCGGTTGCGTGCGGAGGTTTGATCTTGTGCCGCTCCGGCTTCGGTTTACGTGCTTTCCGCGGCTGCGCATGGTCGATCGCCTCCTTTTTTTGGTGGAATCGGGTGTTGCGACTGCGTGTGTCGAGTCAGTCGTTGTTTAAGTCTTCGCTCGATGGATTCGTTTAGCGGAAAGTTCTGGTTTCTGCTTCCTGAAAGGATGATGCGTTGATTGTGTGATTTACTGGCGGTATGTGGACGTGAGCGTCTCGAGTAGTCCCTGATCTTGGTGGCGAGTAAGAGGATTCGCTAGGTAGGTCAGCTCTCCGTGGTTGATGGAGCTGCTCTGGTGTTGTAAGCTAGTGGATGGAGTTGTGGAGATTGCTGACCGTTTCGAAGCTTGCACACCGTTCCGTATGCTGAGATGTAATGAGTAGAAGATTTTAAGGGTCAGTCGAGGAGGAGTGTAGGGAAGTGAAGAAACTAATGGCCGTTCTGTTTCTTCACTCTGAATTTTAACTTTGGCGGATTGAAGTTGAACCAGAAATTGTATCGAAAATTTTGGTTTATAAAGAGGTCGTGTATTTAAAGTTGAAGGCATTTGACAATATGATGATTCTAGTATGATAGAATACTTCCCTTTTCCATGAAATTGATACTCCCTGATAATTTTTATTGGCAGCATAGAGAGAAGAAGAAGCCTATTTATAATTGCGTAGGAAATGTGAATTTGAGCCAGGACAACTTTATACCAGTTTCCTTTGAAGTTTTCCTTTATCTTTTGTGCGTATGAAGTTACAAGCTTTTTTCTGCTGTTCTATTAGAAAATGATGATTAAATGATCATTTGTTAGTTTTTTCCAATATAGTATTTGGGAGAGCAAGTGATTTTTGGTTAGTAACACATGGAGCGCATTGATCAGAATGGTTGATGTTAGGTAGGTGAGATGGAAGTATCCAATTGCTAATGCTTTCCAGCTTCTTGTAGACTGAATATTTTTGGTGGGATGATATAATTTTTCTTTGCCACCAGTGGCAACTGAGTACTTGGTAACAATCAAATTGCTGCAGCACTGGAAAGAATACTGAGCAAAATCGTAAGTTTTGTCTTCTAGTGGAACTTTAAGGCAACAATGGGACTAAGAGTTCTGTTAAATGAATTTTACTTTGTACTGCTTGTTCTTGAAGTGGTGGGTCTTTATGTCTTCAGTATGCACTCATTCCTGTTTTGTGTTTGTTGTAGCTACTGAAATGAATATTATTGTGGGCAAGGTGCACTTGGTGGCAAGCATTGCTGATTGTTTGCTGAAAAGTTCTAATCATTCTCTGAGAATTAGATTTGTCCCTGTAAACTGTCCTTTTGAAAAGATAGATTAAGACCTCTGGTAACAAATTTGAGTGTTACTGCTTCCAGGTTGGTGTTTTTAAAGTGCTATAATCATGTTTGGGCGTGCTTCAAGGAAGAGCGATAACAGCAAATACTATGAAGTACTTGGCGTCCCAAAAAATGCCAATCAAGATGAACTTAAGAAGGCATATCGTAAAAGTGCCATAAAGAATCATCCTGACAAAGGTGGTGATCCTGAAAAGGTAAATAGTTTGTTTGTCATATCCTTATGGTACTCACGTATGGTTTTTTATGTCTGAAAATCTTCAGCCTCTTCCCCACAACCTCTTGCTAAGGAGGTTTTCTGAAACAGTCTATTCATGCGAAATGGATAAATCTTGCTCCATAAAGTATGTATGATTGCGGTCCCCCGCTTTCCCCACAATAAAGTTAAGGCCTTCACCTAGTAAACAAATGGATAGTATCTCTCTCGGGATCAACAGAAACTGAAAGGTTTTGAATGTACTCCCGCATAGCATGCATCTCAAAACACATTTCACAGGCATTATTATTAATAATGAGAACTTAGCCATGAAGATGCGTTTCTGTGGAACATGATCAATTCACAAGAGTTTACAAGTTAAACTTACAAATGCTTAGGTTTCTGTCACATCCACAATATCCTTATTGCCAGCAACATTTAATTTCACATCTGCTCATCTGAAACTGGAAGAAAGTTAGAGACTTGGATAACTAAAACAAAAAAGAGGAGAGAGAAATAGAGAAGGTGTAATAAAGAAAGAATTGAATTAATATATTTCCACATAATATTTTATTTCTTATCTTGATGCAAGTAGGAAAATGTTAGATGTTTTAGTTTTCCTTTGGTGGATATCTCTTTAGGCCTATCTGATATTCAGAATATCTCATCAATTCAAGGGAAAAACAAATTTTGTAAACATTTGAAAGGTGCTCATGTGCAATAATTGCCATACGTAAAAACTGATGATGACAGATTCACACATGTTGGAGTAGAAGTTTTTCTGGATTACTTGTGGTACAGCGGGATAGTAATCTGTATGCATTTTATGAGTGTGTTAAGGTAGTATTTGATGGTAGCACTGTAGTTTAGCTGCAGAAGTACTTTTTGAAGTGAAGGATTGGAAGGAACATACACTTTTATGTAAGATTCATTTATTGACATTCATTTCTGCTTTTCTTTGTTAATATGGAGTAGTTCAAGGAGGTGGCTCAAGCTTATGAAGTTCTTAGTGATCCAGAGAAAAGAGAAATGTATGACCAATATGGTGAAGATGCTCTTAAAGAGGGAATGGGAGGTGGTAGTGCTGGTCATGATCCATTTGATATTTTTGAATCATTCTTCCATGGAGACTCTTTGTTTGGCGGAGGATTTGGTGGAGGATTTGGCGGACGATTTGGTGGTGAGTGAACTAAGCTGAAACTCTTTGTAGAGAAATTATGGCTCTGGATTTTTGCTTTTACTTGGGGAATTGTTTTGATGGATGATTTAACAATTTTGATGTCAGGTGCTAGTAGCTCTAGAAGGAGAAGGCAGAAACAAGGGGAGGACGCAGTGCAGGTTATGAAAGTTTCTTTGGAGGACTTGTACAATGGGACTATGAAGAAACTCTCTCTTTCCAGGAGTATATTGTGCCCTAAATGCAAAGGGTATGTCTCCATTATTGACTGCTTTCACTAGATCTTAAAGTATGAAGGGCTGGATTGCTTCTAGAGATGTGGGGAAAGAGTCTGTTCCTGGTTGAAACTGATGAAAAGAGTTTCCAGCCATTCACAATCGGATCCATCCACTCTATACTCTTGTATCAGTAGATCGAGCACTTTGTCTGAAATTTTACTAATTCAGCTGCATATGATCCTCTTCCAGCTAAATGCTGGTTCTATACTTATGGAACTTGAGTGCATGGAGTGCCTTATGAATGAATGATGAGGATATAAGCTCATGGAGATGGCGATACTCTGGAATGGTAAATGAGAATACAAAATGAGCAATCGAGCCAGTTAAAATTTGGAATCAGACTGAACTGACCTTACCTGACTGGTTTTATGCCTGTTTATGGGAAACCAACTAGGTTCATGGGTGGAAAAAGGGGAACCGGCCTTGATTGATTCAGTTCCTGATTTCATATTATGAATGATCAATTCTTGGGTAGATTCAGTTTTGAATTGGCATTTAATAGATGACCTATTTTTACGTTACTTAAAAATTTTAATAGAAGTATCTTAGACATGGGAATTGAACTTGGGTGGCCTAGATTTGACATCAATGTTTCAATTATCCCTAAGGTTGTTAACATGACATATAATAATGGTATTATAATTATATCACCATTTGTAGTGATAGAAAGGGGTTAGAGTCAATTCCTGGCTTTACACTTAACACCAGCCGGTTTGGTTTGAAAAATCGGGAGCTGATTGCCAAGGTGGGTTCTAGTTATTTGTTCTGAAACTTACCCACCTATCATACCAAAATCAATACTTGTGCAGCTTAGTGATGTTAAATTACTGGAGGAGGAAAGTAAGGATTCTGGCTATTATTTGTGAACTGTTTAAGAGTTATTTGGTAATGTTTAATGGGATGTTTAGTGTGCTTGAGATTTAATAAGCTTTCCCCTTTCAGGAAAGGGTCAAAAAGTGGAGCCACTAGCCGATGTTATGGATGCCAAGGTACAGGAATGAAGATCACGACTCGCCACATTGGAATGGGAATGATTCAACAAATGCAACATGTCTGTTCTGAATGTGGAGGCACAGGCAAGAAATCTGCACTCAATTTGATTATTGCAATCATTCCCTTTTCCAAATTTTCATTTAGGACTACCTTAAATAATGCAGCGTATGTGACTCATTTTTTGCACAATCCACATCTGTGAGCATTGAGTGGATAGCCAATCTTTCAAAGTGTTATTCTAAGCACCCATAGCAATGGTGATAAAGATGGATTGTGTTGCAGATGGGTTATGTGTGCCGTGTAGTAATTGAAAATCCCTGCAGTTAACCCTAAATGCCAAAAAAGAATATATTGACCCCTTTACTTTATCCCATGTTGATACAGGTGAGGTTATTACTGAGAAGGATAGGTGCCGCCAATGCCAAGGAAGCAAGGTGTCTCAAGAGAAGAAGGTGCTTGAGGTGCATGTTGAGAAGGGGATGAAAAATGGCCAGAAAATCGTGTTCGAGGGACAAGCAGATGAAGCTGTATGTCATATCAATATGTTGATATTCTAAGTGTACCTTGTGTTTTCATTTAATTTATCTAGTATTCCACCGTATTGCCTTTAGCTTGGTTGACTGGACTTGGATACTGGCGTATCGAGAATGTGGTTGCAGTCCCATAATTTAGGTATCGATAACCAGATAATTCATATCGGAGAAGCTGGTTAACAGTTGAGAGGATTGGGGGTTTGAGAGGTCTTCCCCCAACGACTGTTTTGATTTTTGTTACTTGGTGCAACACTCTATTTTTACTTTGTCGTTGCTAGATGTAATTTAAAAATGAAACCTCACGTGTTGCCATTCCTGTTTTGCAGCCCGACACCATTACTGGAGATATTGTTTTTGTCGTGCAAGAAAAGGAGCATCCCAAGTTCAAGAGGAAACTCGATGATCTTGAGGTGGAGCACACACTAAGCTTGACTGAGGCACTCTGCGGGTTTCAATTTGTCTTGACTCATCTTGACGGCAGGCAGCTTCTCATCAAATCTAATCCTGGAGAGATTATTAAGCCTGGTAAATTTAAGCCCTGATAATTAATTTTGCATTCTAAGTCCGGAACGAACCGGCTTTTATTTCTTAATAATTTCCTTTGGTTTGCAGGTCAATTCAAAGTAATTAATGATGAGGGAATGCCTCAGCACCAGAGGCCCTTCATGAAGGGACGACTGTACATACACTTTAATGTTGAATTCCCAGAATCAGGGGCTCTGTCCCTAGAGCAATGCCAGGTCCTGGAGAAAGTCCTACCACTGAGGCAAGGCAGGGCTTTGTCGAACATGGAGGCGGACCAGTATGAGGAGACCACATTACATGATGTCAACATGGAGGAAGAGTCGAGGCGGCAGCACCGTCACCGTCAGCGTGAGGCTTATGTTGAGGATGACGATGAAGACGACGACGATGAACACTCAATGCCACGAGTACAGTGTGCTCAGCAGTAAGGCTTGGCCCTATCGCCAGGGTTCATGGATGCTGTCTGGGGCTATTATCTTATTTGATACAAAATGGCCCAGCAGTGACCATCCCCTCAGGGTCGCTCGGCTGGGTTCAAAACAAACGAAACCTGAGGCCCTTGTCCCTGGAAGGGAGATGCTACTGATGCTACAGCTTCTTAGCATCAGCGGCACGATCCCATTTTAATATATACCGAAATCCTAAAGCTACAGAATATGCTTGTTCTTTCTAGTTATGCTGTGCTTTTTATTATGTTAGCCCTTTGTTATTTATTTACTAAAGCAAAGTTTAGATTTATGAAATCACAAGCAGTATTTTGATGAGATGATTTAGATTGAAGTTGGAGTTGGAGTGGCGGCCCACTTTTCTTGCATTTTTTGGGTTGGCATCTATGCCCTGTTCAGTCCGCTATTTTTTTTTTTTTTCGTGAGAATCCTGCCTATCTGCTCACGGTTGTAGCTCGAGCATTTGAGGAATTTTCTTTTTTAAAACTCATTTTGATTGCTGAATTAGTTTCGAGGCGTGGTCAAACAAAGGACTGGATCCATATATTGTCGGCAATCAACATGATGTCTTTGTTTGGGCGGACGAGTCGAGACTCGAGACGATGTTTTTGTCATAATTGATGTCGGTTTCGTTGGCTTCCGCACTCTCGCAGATGAGAGTGCTGTTCCTCCAGGTCAATTAGCTGGGCTGTTAGTCCCTCTACATGGTGATGGTGATGGGCCCACAGATTGAGCTCCTTAAGTTTCCCCTCTTTCGATTTCATTTTGGCCCGCTCAATTTCATTGAAAAAATCCCAACCCCTTCCAAATTGCTTTCCCTTTAAGCTCATGTCACGATTTGTGACTTAATACTTTGTAAGCCGAACATATCAACACGACCAGTAGCCTTTGCCCGAGCCAGCTCGCACAACGCATGGGCAACAATCGCCTCCCAAGTCTATGGTAGCCGTGGATGCTGCCTCATCCAAAAGGCCTCCATGAACAATGACAATGGTAAAATGCATTCTTGGAAATCAACCCGCCCGAGCCAAAATAACTAGGAACGTGCAGCACAGGAGGAGAAGAAATCATATGGTGGCCAGGCCGTGGAATCTGTCGCCGAGTGAGAAAGAGAAGTTAGGGGAAATGTGGGCACTTACGCATCCCAAAAATGAAATTTCGGAGCAATGATTAACTATGTTGGCATTAGGAGACACATGGGTACTCGTTATTTCCATCTCCAATCGTCTTGATCTTGAGATTTTTTGTCAAACCCAAATTATAGACCTTATTGAGATAGGTAAATCAATGATACTTCCCTTTGAGAGCCGTATATAGAATTCCCCTTCTTCTGAGCTGGCTCGGAGGACATTCGAGCAGCCGCCACCACGTTCTCCGAGCAGAAATTTTGGGTCGAAGCCGAGCCGAAGGAAAGAAGCCATCGAGAGCAGAACTCTATCAACGTCAAAGGATCAAAACGGGGTCTGCTTCAACTGATGACGAAGAGGCTACTTCGTTTGACCTGATTGATCTCTTGCATAGTTGTATAAGAACTTAGCTACTTGCCAATTTCGTAGTACTTCACCTTTAAAATCCATCAATTCGATAAGCATTACTTCTTAGCGTGTTTAGCACTTAATATGGGCATTTTCGAAATCCATGACCACTCATGAAATCAATGGCTTCTGCTATTCATCCGTAAAATAGTCATCACACCAAAACCACTAATGGCAAATTTTCAATTATAAAAGTGTTTAGTCAAGAGAATTGACAACTCATTTCTTTGGCATAATGACATGCTCTCGTGCTGATTAGAAAATCGAACATAAACTTGTTTTGTAGTGAATGTTTCATTGTCAAGAGAAAATTGTCATCTCCAATGAAATGCAACACTTTTGATGGAGAAATCCAAAAATTAATTAACGCAATTTCTCATTTTGAGGCACTTAAAATTGACAAATAGGATCAAATCATGATAATTGACTTTTGACTTGCCTCAATACATTTGAGAGAGAGAGAGAGAGAGAGAGAGAGAGGAAAATGATGAAGTTCAATTGATGGAACAGTGGATAAAGAGAGACGGTCCTTGACGTTAAGTCGGTCGTCGTAGGAAGGATTGGCGCGCCAAGCTTAAGCTAAAGCTTAGCTCTTCAAACGACGCCGTAGCATCGAACCTCCACCAGCTTGCCGCGTGCTTTGCTGATGCCGACGCTTCCCCATGGCAGAAGAAACCTGAGAAGTCCCGCTTCCTCCGTTGAATATATTGAACTCGAATCTCTCCTCGCTCCCCCACGGCCACGCTCTTTGCCGTGATTGCCGAATTCAAGCCAATCCTCATCGATTCGACTCCGATTCTGCAAGTCGCTTCTCGCATTTCGTCGAATCATGGTGTCCTCCGTGGTGCGACCGCAGTTCTTTTGACGAAGGATGGACCCTGGAAGAGCTCACGGTGGAGACTCGAGCTCGCCGTTGTTCGTGAGTGCCGTTTCGACCCGCTTGTTGTATTAAGTTGTCGCTGCGTCCTTTTGTGGCGTGGTTTTTTGTCCCCTTCTTGGATCTATGTGAATATGGAGTTTTGAAGGTTTCGTCTTTCGGTAATCGCTGAAATTGTTGATTGATGAGGCCTCATGAGTGTGGTGGGGGTTTGCTTCTATTAGGGAGGGTATGTGCGGGTGCTGCTTATGGTTTTGTGTTCCCAGAAAAATGGGAAATTCTCTTACGTGTCAAATTGAACACCTCCACTTCAAGCGTGGTTGAGTTAAATTGTTGTCGTCACGACTTGGGAAACAATTCAAGGCAGTGAATGCAGCGAAAGTGGATCATAGAGTTTGGGACTCGGGAGTGCTTCTGCGAATTTTGTCTTGTATTGGTCCTATTGGGATTTGCCTTGAACCCGATTGATTGCAAAATATTTTGTTTGGGAGGAGGCGGCTGTGGAATGAAGCCTCACAAACTTCAAATGATTTTCTTACTGAAATTCTCTATCCACGACTGTTTTCAACTAGTGTTTGTCACGATAATCGTGGGCATGTTTCAATATTGAAGGAATTCTTGAGCTTGGATTCTCTGAATTTTTTGCTCTCCACGCGTCACAACTTGAAGATGCACAATTTTAATAGATGTGTTTGTAAAGTATATGTAAGTGTTTGAAATGTTGTCAATGCATATATCTATACGTGAGTTTGCCTTCTTTTCAGTGTCTTATTGACCTTTTAAATTAGATAGTTGTTCGAGATTCAATGAACAACTTCTCTTATCCAGGGACAGAGCTCTTCTCTGGGATATGATGGACTCTTTCCTCAGCTTTTTACCTCTATGCCTTCGCTAAATGAAGCCGCTTCTTATCTTGCACAGACAACTTCGTACATAACTGGCTGCTTTTCGGATTATTCCGGTAGTTTTCTTGACATTGTGCAATGTTTAGTTTTGTTGCTTCATGTAGCCTCTCTCTCTCTCTCTCTCTCTCTCTCTCTCTCTCTCTCTCACACACACACACACACACACACACACACACACACATACAAAAGTAAAGGAAGTAAAGGAAGAATCCAGTGAAATTATTCAATGAAGAATTCTCCTGTGTTGTTTCTCTGCCCTCTTTAGTACTGGGAGCTTCTAAACATAGAAATAGTAATTGAACTGCCTGATCAACGTCCTTTCTAACGGTTGAATTGACCATCTATGATAATTAGCTAGAGAGGAAGGACTGAAGGACTATGATTTTCAACTTTAGGTGGGAGAACATTCTTTCTTTCAATCATTCTCCTTGCAAAAGAAAAGGAGATCTTTCTTGGGATACATTTGTTGTCCATTGTTCCAGGGGTCTGTGGCACTATTGCTTTGGGTTGACCATATGACAGATAATTTCAGTTAATAGGAAAATGTTTACTGGCCATCCTGTAATAAGTTCAAAATTTCAAACTATGATGCTATACACGATGACTACCAACATTAGAAAGCATCTGCCAGTTGTAATCAGGATCTAAGGACTTGGGAAAAAAGGAGATAAACAGGACATGTGCTAAGTAAAGCTCTAAGCACGTAACAGACACCGTCCGCCTTGAGTCAGTTTCATCCCTATGTGTCTAATATTTTGTTACCTTTTCATATCTTCTAGTACTCTCACTTCCTATCCAGTATTTGTTTTTCCATTCTGAGGCTACTTTTTCAAGTTTCCTGTGTTGGATGATGAGATGACGGATTCTTCTGTTGTCGCAGTGGAATCTACTTCTGGGGAATCTGAGCATTCTTTGCTACGTGAGCAGGAATTAGTGACTTTTACTGGACAAAATCGAAGACAACTTGCAAACAATCGACTTTCGTTTAGTGAAAGTTCAGCTTCACATGGATCATCTTCTGATGAAATTGGTGCCCCTCCTGCCGTTGATGAAATAACAAGGGATTCTGCCGGGAGTTCATCTGCAAATACAGATGCACTTGTTGTTTCAAATTATACGGGGTCCAATGGAATTTCGATGTTTCAAAGGTAGTGATTCAAATGAAATCCTTATCTATATCTTTCCTAATGCGACATTGTAAAGTGTTTGGATGTTTTACTATTATCTGAATGATTGTTATTGGAATAATTTTTTTTTCTTTTGTCTTCCTTTTATTCAATGGTTGGGCTATGCCTTAGGTGTTTTGTCATTTTAATTTAGAATTCTAGATCTGTGATACTGGGAATTTTTTCTTACTCCTTGATATCAACATCCGGAGACTTCGTTGACTGAGCGAGCTGCAAACTTCTGATGCTTTACTTATCCTTAGATTAGGATTGTGTTGACACGATTGTTTTTCTGCTAACCTCAGTCTTATCGAAAGAGCAAGGAGGACTGTTCGCGGGTCTGCAGATGATATAGGATGGCTTCAACGATATCCAGGATTGCCTCCTGTTGAAGATGGAACTGAAAAGTTCGTGAAAATATTAGATGACATCAGGTATTTAAATATTTAATTTATACTGTGTCCCCCATCGACTAGCTTGGTCCTTCATGCTGCAATTACTGATTACATTGTTCTTCTCTCTATCAGACATGGCATACACAAGTTGCCAAAATCGGTTGTGTACTTGTTGGTTCCAGGTACAAATTGCAGCTACCGCATGAATTTTTCATAAGGTCTTGATGGGTTTATTCTCTTTATATTAGTGACAGAATTTTGAGATTTCTGGGAGTTACCCATACTAAGGACATGGAAAATTTTGGTCTGTTGATTTTTTTTATTTTTATCATCCTTAGACATATATTCTAAAGAGCATATCAGCCTGTTTGGCTCTTGCAAAATTCTGTGACAATACTATAGGGTCGGTGACATTTTGGAAATTGTTTATAGATTGGAACAAGCAAACTGGTTTCGTTTTAAAGTTTGAAGATTGAAATTGTTGTTGTTTTTACTTTCTTTAAAGCTAAACGTGGTTATCTCAACTTAAAACACTTTCTAAATACACACTCGAGTCCTCTAAGTCCAACCTGATCTTGCACTTCCTTTCTTCAAGGTGAGTTGCAGTTCAGCACTTCTTTGAATCAGCTGTATGTTTATCTATTTCTCTTGAAATTGAGTAGTTCTCTCTTTCCCTCTCTGTAATTTCTTTTTCTGAGAACTGTATATAAACCGATACATGTTGTGTTGGTGAGTATGCTCATTAAGCTGAATATTACAGATCTAAAATTTAACAAGTCTTCATTGAAGCTGTAGTTTCATGAAGCTTTAAATAAAGCTCCCCATTGGAAAGCTTCATTATGATAAGATATTAAACAATCATTTTTAGGTGAATTGTGTAGGTAAGGCAACTTTTAAGGAAAATATATATGTCGACTGTCTAGATAGAAAGTTCGAATCACCTTTACCAAAAAAAAAAAAAAAAGACTGTCTAGATAGAAAGTTGTGAATTTCGTGTACTTGTAGTTGCAAACTGTTAGACTGAATTTCAT
The DNA here is from genome assembly GCA_019926035.1 of Melaleuca alternifolia. NCBI lineage: Eukaryota > Viridiplantae > Streptophyta > Magnoliopsida > Myrtales > Myrtaceae > Melaleuca > Melaleuca alternifolia. The sequence goes on from JAGKPW010000079.1 coordinate 854,908, forward strand.
ACGATGCATCATGCATATAATCGAGGATATATTAATAATTAATCTTTAGTCTATCAGACCTTAGTAACTATTGCATATATCCTCAGATAGCCGTATATGTAGAGCAGAGTATTTTTTTCATGTATGAAAGCCAGCTTAGATATTTCATCTTTTTTAAGAAATTATTTGCATGCATCATGTTAATTAGTGATAAAGGTACAGAGTTTCAAGTGATTTAGTAGCTTTTGGTACTAAATCTGATCTTTGTGGTTTTTCTCTTATAAAATGATAACAGTGCTAATAGATTAATTAGATTGGATGTACATATAGTCGATGATTAGACATAGTGATGCAAGAAATGATACGATTTTTTATTTAAAGGGACGAAACTGGATAAACTTTCATTGACCCAATAAATTGGACTATTTTCTTTGGTACATGTGTGGACATTCTGATGGAGGAGATGACGCAAAAGATTAGTTTCCTCGCTAGTCCAAAGAGAAAATAGATGCTTAGAATTGTATTTTGATAAAGGGATGTCCCAAAGTAGCTGGGGAGTTGACATTGGACTTCATTGGAAATGCCAAAGAAAAATAAACTTGTTTAATAATCAACAAATCTATGCAAAGCTTTAGAATATCAAACTCTCGTACTTGATCCTTGGACACTGATGGTTGTTTCCAATGGAATTTGGATGCCAAGGTAGGTAGCTGAGCATTTTTAAGAGAACGACAGGGGTAGAAAAATATTTCAGTGCTTTCATTTTAAAGGTTTTAGTTGCATGAATTTAATTGAGATTATGGTTTCCTTCTTGGAGATGAGTTGAGCTCTTGTGGCATAGCTTTTAGTTTAATTTCTCTAACTTTGAATTTGCTTTTGTCTTCATCAAAGAGGAAAAGAAAAGCAATTCATTCCTGGACGAAACAAGAACGTGAACATTACTGTTTCTCAAAGGAAATAACATAATTTTAGCTAGAGTCAGTAGAATGTTTTTAAACATATTGTTGCGTCTTTTCTTTGGTAAAGAAAGCAGCTCTAGATCATTAGACAATCAAAATCTTTGTTCACAAAAAGCTATACTTTATCTCTAAGTTGGCATCTCTTCAAAACTAACACTAGTGTGCTGGAGCTTTTGAAGTAAAGCCACTAACTTCTTTAAAAATAAAGCTTAGAATTCACTTCTACCAGTTTATGATCTCTTTCAAGTGCTATATTATCTTCCCATCCAACTTGTGCTGTCAAAACTGATGATTAGCCCATACTGCTCCCGAAGGAATACCTATGGTTCTACAGATAAACCTGAGGTTAATAATACAATAACTAATTGTGTGTCTGCGTTTTGGTTTGAGTGAAAATGGTTGCAAGTTTTCTTTCCTCTTATGTTATCTCATATCACAACATTTCCTTTTAATGTCAACTTTTGCACTTCCAGTATTTCGAAGGACATAAAGATTAGCATCAATCTTTCTCTATGGAATTTAGGTTCAATAGATCTGGTGTCTTTTCATCATGCATGCCTATCTAGAGCAAGGGTTAGATAATTCTAATATAAGCCATGGCATGCTTCAATTATGAATATAAAGTGAGACATCCAAAGACGGGTTTACAAAATTGATTCACAGGGGTGCATGTATATGATTTGTTCGTTAAAACAGCTAGTTATATTTTGTCACGTTATCAGTATGCTAGTTTTTTGATGAAACGCTGCATCATTAGCATTGCTCTTCTAGTTATGCAATATCCAATCGCCTCCATGAAGATGCATAACTTTATAATTACCTGTGATGACATACTTAAGATAATGAATATGAGTTAACTGCAGCATTGTACAAACGATGCTAGTTTCCTTTATCTCTTCCACAATGGAAGTGTCCCATTAACACCTCAATGGTGTCAGTTATTTTCATATACATGAAGAGTAGCCTCATATACCATTGATCATGTTTCCTTGTACGTTTCATCCAAAATAATTTCCAACCTACACAAAAAATTTGTATTCTGAGGGATCATATGTTTTTGGGACTTGGCAATTATTTACCTGCACTTAATCTAGAAATAGAAGTAGTATATTGTTTTAGGAGAATAATGAAACTTTGTTGAAGTTTCAATTAAAATTTCTGTTGAACTTCAATTGAAGTTGTGCTGAAGTTTCAGACTGCAAAACTCAAAGCTCTGATGATGGTTCAGATCTGTAAATATGAAGGCTAATGAACAGTTCCACCAATATAACTGAGATACAGTATTTGCATATAATTTTCCAATCTAGTGCTCAAGAAAAAGAAATTATGGTCATCATTGTAGGAAGATAGAACTACTCACTTTTGAGAAAAGTTAGTTGCTCGAATGGTGATGCCTTAAACCTATTGCACTGCTCATCTTCTCATATGAGGGGAGATTGGAGCTCAACTTCCATGTAGAGGAGTTGAAAGAAGAGTTCTCATCCTGACACCATGCGTCGCTTAATTCCACGCACTATTACATATTGGATTACATCTTTCTTTGTACATGTTTAAGGACTGAGCTGTAACTGCAGATGCATTATCCTCGATTGCTGTCTGTTTATTGTCATGTAGGAGGGCAAGAAGCATGAGTTTCTTTTATCTTTTCATTTTAAACTCTTGAGTCTTTAAAAATTAAAGCATTTCTTTAATCTGTTTTTTAAAGTGTCACCATATAAGTTTCCATCATCTATTTTCCTTCTCTAATGAGAATGAAAGTAGAAATCTGGAAATTCTCAAGAATCAAATAGGCCCTTAGTTTATTGATTGATGCAATGAAACTCTGCTTATTTCTTATGTAATTGGCAGGTCTTTTTAGTAACCACGGACCAATGTATTTTGTCAATACAAAGATGAGTTTCTCAAAGATGGGCCTTGCTTGTCATATTGCGAAGATTCATAGTGAGGTACTTGTGATGATGCTTCTTCTATTCTATGTCTCATTATGTTCTTGATGTCCCATTGAATGTTAAGGTATTGATCTTCAGGCTTCGGTTGAGAAAAATGCTAGAGAGATAAAGGAGTATATCGAGGAAATATATTGGGGTGCCAAGAAACGTGTCTTGATTCTTGGACACAGCAAAGGGGGAATAGATTCAGCAGCTGCTTTGTCATTATACTGGCCAGAGTTGAAGGATAAGGTAGCTGGGTTGGCCATAGCACAGAGCCCATATGGCGGTACTCCAGTAGCTTCAGATATTTTGCGGGAAGGACAACTTGGCGATTATGTTAGTTTGCGGAAACTCATGGAAATTCTGATCTGTAAAGTGATCAAGGTAAGAAGTGCCTTATCCATTGTAAGTTGTGTTTTCTTTTCTCATTATTTGTTGTCTTTTAGTTTGATGCTTTCAATGTAAAATCTTCCTCCTCTTCCTCCTTAAGCATTGTCAACTCCGCAACCAAATAGATTAATGACAGTCTAGTAATATCCCCCTTGCTGACACCAGAGACAATTCCAACAAAATGGTATTAAATGGTACAAAGAGGGAAAGACACGTGATTTTGTTTCCAAACATTCGACATAATGGAAGATGAACAGAGACAATACTATGGAAGACGACGAGAAGATTTTAGGTGCTAATAGAATTTCTTTGTTTTCTTTTACACGTCACACTTTTGGCATGTTTTCATCTATGTGCTGGCCAATTTTAAAAATATATGTGGTGAGGTACAGATCATACAATCATATCGTATAGAAGAATACTATGGTAATCTCTTTGGACGGGTATGTATGAGTATATGTGTAAGGCGTTGATAATAGGCAATCTTAGAAGCATGCTCATGAGCTTTTGGGAAGCTGGGAGCCGGGGTATCGCATGGTCCTGTTCAATGTTCCCACCGAATGGTAGGATATGTGGCGGATAAAGGAAAATTCTGAAGAAGCTTGCTGGATGTTAAAAATGAGTAGAACAGTGTGTATGTAACCACCTCTAAGTATGGAAGTCACAGTTTGGAAATAGGCTGGCCATGATTGAGACACTTTTCTTATTATATAAGATTTCTCTCGTTTTTCCTATTTTATTTTATGTTTTTCACTTTGAATTTAGTTGGTTGCAGTATTGGTTATCACCTAGACATACTGATTATGGCAAGGAAATTCCCCAACCATAATAGGATTGTGTTTTGTAGAAAATTAATGTGACATTCATAATTTAATGTGAAGAAGGTACTGTGAACTCATTAGTATATACAATATTCATTCCATTTAACAGGAGGGCAAATATTTTTTCCCACAGCCATTGTTTTATGCTCTATCTGTACGAGTTCAAATATAGTAAATCTCATTTCATCTGCATCTATCACATTTGAATTCCATCTTCCACCAACAGAAATGGCACAGGCAATGTTTGGACAATGTCGTGTACTACTCTAATCAATTTCAATTAGTGGAATGTCAAGTGAATTCCTTAATGATAGAAGCGTGCTAATTGAGTGAGCATTGGCTGTGGCCTGTGGTGAGCAGAATAAAAGATCTCTTGTTTCTCTTTGAAAAACAACAGAAAGACGGTCCTATTCTCAATTGTCATTCTGAAGAAGTAACTGCACATTGGCTAATGTGTGTCTCATATTCTCATACATCTTTTGAAGGGTGACATGCAAGCGCTGGAAGACTTGACATATGAGAAGCGGAAAGAATTTTTGACCAAGCACCAATTGCCAAGAGAACTACCGGTTGTCTCATTCCACACGGAGGCAGGCATCACCCCTGCAGTTATGGCATCACTGTCTCATGTTGCTCATGCAGAACTTCCTTCTTTCTCAGCGGGTCAGCCTGCAAAGCTTCCTGTGGTAATGCCCCTTGGAGCTGCAATGGCCGCATGTGCACGGCTCCTCGAAGTCAGGTATGGTGAGAAGAGCGATGGGCTCGTTACGCGGCGGGATGCAGAGGTTCCAGGATCTGTGGTCGTGCGGCCCACACGCAAGCTGGATCATGCCTGGATGGTTTACTCGACATTGAGTGATAACCCATCTGAGGCCGATGCATCTAAAGTGTGCGAGGCTCTTCTAACATTGCTTGTGGAAGTCGGGGAGAACAAGAGGCAGAATCTCGAAGCAAATGATGAAGAAGGCTACAGGGGACCCTTACCCATATCTATTCGGGGTTCTTAGATTAATGTCGTAAAGAGACTTAAACTAGGTCAGATTGCATCAATTGATGTACATCAGGGGATCCTTACGCATCTCTATTCTGGGTTCTTAGATTAATGTTGTAAAGAGACTTAAACTAGGTCAGATTGCATCAATTGATGTACATAGCTTTTGAGAAGATGTAACACTATTTGTATAACGGCTGATCTCATGTGAAAGCGCAACTTTTCTGAAATTACGGAGTTACCTGAAATTATTTCTGGGGTCGGTGAAGTAGTTTGACTTCATGGGTGTAATCTAATATATCTACGATCGTCGTTTTGTTAACTCATTCCAAATAAGCTCTTTCTTTGTTTAATTTAAGCTTCAGTAAAATGTACCTTTTGATTTTACCACCAAATATTTATATATAATTCAAATTCTAAAAAATACAGGAAAAAAATGTGTATTGCTGAAAATTTGTGGTACTTCGAGGTTACCGAAAGGTCGGAGCAGCCATGCCAAGATCTTAATTAGGTAAATATTCAGAAAGTAAAATTATATACAGACACATAAGATTAGTGGTTAGAAAAATTTTCGCTGTCTTTGATGAAACTCCGTTGAGAAGTAAGAGAAAGGAGATGCGTTAGTTCATTGAAAGAACTCTGTTCACAAAAACTAAAGAACTCTGTTCACAGAAAGAATTTACAATCAATCATCCAATGTTTACAGAAGCTTCATGAGCGAACTTGACGAGGCAATATAGGGCCAACCATACGGGGGACGCAGGTAGGCCTGGCGCACCAACCAGCACGAACTCGACCCACCGACCACGCTTGCAAAGCCATTCCAAGTTCGAAGGTGACGAAGGCGTCGAGGCACGCGTACTCCACTTGACGAGCCGTCAATGTCGCGTCGTCCCACTGGCTCAGTGTGATCTCCTTCGGCTTCTCGAGGTCTTGGCGGAGTATGACTTTGACTAATTTCTTCAGCCCCATGTAACCCAGTGATGGATTCCGCCACCTCCCGACAGCCAACGCGCGGAGATCAACCGTGCGCGGCACGGTGAGCCCGTAGTCATCGCGCAACTTCGTGGCGTCATCCTGGATGCCGACGCCAACGAATGTATAGTTGATATTGGCTAGGAATGCACGGAGCGATGCGGGCACGTACTCAGCATGGAGGATCTGAAAGACGAGGCAACTGTGGCCAACGCAAAGTTGCAGGGTAGCCACAGGGTGGACGACGCCGGGCTCGAGGTTCGGGCGCCACTCGATGTCGAGGCCGACGACAAGCTTATTCAACCAGAGGAAGTGGGCGCGCTCGACTTCGACGATCCATCGGCTGACGACAGAGGGGTCGTCGGTGACGCAGGTGTAAATTTGACGGCCGTAAAAGGTGATCTTGTGAAGAGAAAACATGTCGGCGGGCAACGGAATGCGACGAACGAGGAAGACGAGAGTATCAAGAAGCGATTAAAGAAACTGAGACAGAGCAGAGAGCATCGCAAGTGAAATAACTAACAACAGGCGGAGTTTAAGTAGTTGCTGAGCGGGTCTAAAATAGGAAATATTTATGAGGCATGCGGGCCGTTGGATCAAATCGTGTTGGAAACTGGCTTGTGTTCCAAAACAGGAAATACTTACAAAGCGTATGTGCCGTTGGATCAAATTGTGTTGAAAACTGGCTTGTGTTTCAAGTTTGCTTTCCGAGTAAAATTAGGAAATATCTTCCCTCTTGAAGATGAACGGTAGTTACCCATTTATTGCAGCGAAGTTGATCTGTTTGTGTGCCATTAGCAACTAAATAATTTCCCTTCTAATGATGATATTTGATCATTCGAGGAAATATTTTCGACGTATATCTTGTGTGTATATATATAAGCTATTCACATTAATCTGGATGATAGATGAAGTTCGAACATGAGTTTGGGATTCTGCTATACTGGATTGCTTGATGTTCGGTTCTGATTCAAAACTGTCAAATGTAATTAAGCTCGAAGAGAGTTAGAATTTTCAAATTCAAATTCTTTCTTGCTCGTCCGCTTTAGATAGTAATAAGGGTAAACAAATTGCCCGACACGTTTCGCAATTTCCCACGCAGAAACCCAGATTAGACTTCGGACGATCCCACGTTTCTTTATGAAAGGCTGCGCATGAGAATGCCCTCGAATGTAATGCCAGGTCCGAATGCCAGTGCGAACCCCCACTCTTCACCACCAACCTCCCTCTTCTTCATCAACTCCTCCCTCATGTTCTCAATCACGTAGAGTATGGTGTTGCTGCTCACGTTCCCGTAGTCCATCAGCGCCTTCCTACTGCATTCCAATTTGTCGCTCCTCAACTTCAGCGCTTCCTCCAGCTTGTTCATGATCGCCGGCCCGCCTGGGTGGACCGCCCAGAACACATCGTTGAATCCCTCGCCGAGCCCGGCCTTTGCCATGAGGCTCTTACAGAACTCCTCGATGTTGGCCCCGATTTTCTGGGGCAGGTCTCGTCCTAGCTTGAAGTAGATGCCCTCGTCCGAGAGACGGCCGTCGATCACGTCGTGGGTCCCTGGGAGGAACCGCTGGGCCACATGGCTCAGCTCCATGAAGGGAGACTCTCCATGGGTCGGCAAGGGGTCCGCCCCGATGATCGCTGCCGCCGCACCATCCCCAAACAGGGCGGCCCCCACAAGGTCGTAGGGGCGGGCATTGTTCGGGGGCCGGAAACCGAGGATTGTGGTCTCGGATGTGGTCAGCAGCACGCGGCTCCCAGGGTTGTTCTCGGCGATGTCCTTGGCAACGCGGAGGCCAGTGACACCGCCATAGCAGCCGAGGAAGTATAGCATCACCCGACCAACGTCGTTTCTCAGGCCAAGCCGGGTCGCAAGGTGGAGGTCACCGCCAGGAAGGCGCAGCTCGCTGGAGGAGACGTAGACGAGGTGAGTTATGTGCCCCAGGGGCCGGCCCCATTGCTTGATGCAGGAGAGGCTGGCTTGGAGGGCCATCTCCGTGACTGCTGGGTTGGCTATCTCAAGCCTTTGGTTGAGTGTGGGAGAGCCTTCCCGGGCCAGCTCAGGGTACTTGTCTAGGATCTCCTTGGACATCACTGTGTATCTTGTCTTCACCGTGGTGGTTTTACCTGCCAAAAACACACAGGAAACTCTCATGGCGTTAACTCACAAGAGCAGAGCATGTAAGCAATGAAACTGAATAGATGCTCTCAGTTGCATTACCTTGGCGTCCCTGAATCTAATGATACTATGACAACAAATTCTACCAGAATTGTTGGGTCTACAGTGGTGAACATAGTGACCGTAGTCAGACGAAGATGTTCTCCAAATATTAACCTAGGACAATCTAGGAATGTATGAGAACTGACTAATGTTGCTGACTTTTTTCTTGAGAAAAATAAGGTTTCCGTACAACCCCTGTATTTTGGTTGGGTTATGCATATTCAGAGTTATATTACGCATTCTTCAAATCATGTTTACTTTGGTCGTCCGCATTCTAGAGATCGATGAGAATGGGGTTGCAATATTCGATGATCGGCACAAAGTAGTCATGCTTACAGAGGCGCTCTAGTTTCTCCTTGATCGTAGCGTCTTCGCATTTGGTGTCGCGGATGAACCCCTCCACCAAGCATTCCTGTGGGATCACTTGGCTGGGGAAAGCCTTGCCAATTGCGAGGATCGTGGCCTTTCCTGGAGTGGGAGACCGCTTGGTTGAAGCAGGGAGAGATTTGGTGGAGCCATTGGTATCGACTTTCGACATCTCGTGCACCCAAAGGAGAACAAGAAGCTCTTGAAGATGAGAGGGCTGTGTGGTGGATACTCTGTTGAAGTACGAACGTATAAATAAGAGCTCAGGCTTGCTCTTGCGGAGAGTTGGGCTTCAAAGAAAGAATGGGCATTGAACGAGGATGAATGATTAGTTTTATATGATTCGGTGCGTTCTTGTTCGTGGAATAGGATTGTGATGACTCCATTTATTTTACTCCTTGGGCCAATGAGAAGAAGCAATTCATCTTTGAGGCAGTAATCTTTTCCTTCTCCTTGTTGGACACACTAAAACCATTTCTCACTTACCACCCATTCGTTTATATCATATAACGTGCAAGTTCTTCACGTCCTATGAGATCTTTTCATCACCTCGTACTAAATTGAAAGTCTAGGCCTAGCTATAGGCGAATTTGTTGTAACAGAAGATGAACATCAGGGAGGGTATTCACTTGGTAAGACGCTCGTCTCGAAAGCAATGGACAGCACCGTCCCCCATTTTATCATTGAACAGTACCTATAACATTAAAGCATCTTGCAAATTGCCATTTCCATTTTGGAGACTCGACCTCAACTGTCGAAATTCAACCACCCAGATTGATAACTGTTAAGCTGAGTCATGGTTACTGGTGGCGCAGACCGAGCTCTATTCAAGTGTCATAGAAAGATAAATGAAGAGGCCCGTTATACTTAGTCCCCTCCTTATTGTCAAATCATCAAAGAAAGGACGTGCCGAGATAGTGCCTAGTTAGATCCGTTTGCAATGACGCTGTCAAATGACACGCTCTGATTCAACCTATCCAATCCCAGCGTAATGCAGCATCATACTTGCAAACAGAAAATTAATCCACGCTTTCTTCAGGTCTGGCCAGAAGTGAGGACCAAATGCGCAAAACAGCTAAAAAGCTACCCCCACATTGGAAAGACGCTTTACTAATGTGATTACCCTTCTATCCCTCTCACTTGTTAGATAACAATTGAATTGAACGCGCGCACAAAAAGGAAATATTTCAACAAGATAGGACGTGATGCTACTTGAGGACAGAATCCTAGAGAACAGTTCTATCTGATGGATGTTTGTTGTTCAGATCGGATCCTATTGTAGCCAGAAAGGCACATCTTGAGCCTTTTGTTGGACAGATAAAGAGTCCAGACCTCGGCAATGGATAGGTGATTCGGCAGCATCAATGACATTCATGGACCGTCACGGACCATCATCACTAGCTCAATTCTATTTATACAAAAAAAAATCATTGTTGACATATGGAGAAAGAAAGCGGCACAATCTGTTCACATTGGTTCCGGCACCTTCCTTGTTTGCAAAAGAACGAAGGTAACAAATAAATGCATGACCATTTCCCAGCATAAACATACAAAGGACCAAAGAAGGCTCTCCCACAGATTACACCTCCACATCTGGGGACTGACGCCAATAATTGCGGAGGACAGCAAGCATGGCATGAGAGGTTACAATGAGGACCTATAATTTGAGTCGACCGTTGCAACCAGTGAAGAAACAGTGGGAAACTGTAGCTTTCAGCAATGTTATGGGGTCGATGACGGTAAGCAGTCTCATGACTGACGTCGATAGTAGTACCTGTCCAAAAAGGGCAGAATTGGTTGAGACAGAGAGAGAGAGAGAGAGACAGAGACCAAGAGAGAGACAGAGATAGGAGTGGGGAGGGAAGGCGTGGACATACACAAATATCTTTATGCCAAAGATGGCAGCATATTTCCGTAGAAGGCGTTCCACAGTGTACCATTCTGCGCGATCTGATCCATCTTGATAGCCAACACGTGGCATGTGAATCGAAGCTTTTTTTTTTTTTTGTGGGGGGGGGGGTTTGAGGGGAGAGAACCAAAAAAAAAGAATTATTATGCAGAAATTTCTCAATCCCTGACACCGTCAACACACTAGTCAGTGTGCTCCGTGAAGAGCAAGGATTAACCTTAAAATAAAACCAGGAAAAGCTTTCAGTGTAAGAGTACTGTTACACATGAAATTAAGATGTGCGAAGAATAATGAAGCGGTATGACCATATGTTAACATCTCACAAAGCATGCAACCAATGAACAGAAGCTTTACCAGAATTCTGAGCAGCTGAATAGGATGCCTTTGAGAGGCAACGTTCCAAGTCAGGCAATGAGATGTTGCCTCGGGGAACCTTACGCCTTGAGTTATATGATTGTACAACAGCTAAAGCCACCCATTCAATATGATCATCAGACACATTCTGCGCATTTTCGTGGTCTGCAATGCAACCTATACAGCAAAACAAAGCTATATGAAACAGAAAGGCAACTCAAAGTCTCATGACGGTTAAGGATCGGTCCCAAAACCATACTCTTGGTTGTGAAGACGTAGTATGCATACAAGGCCAGGATATACATGTAAACAAGGAATCTTTAACATCCACTGTCACATGCAAACCCGAAGAAACTTAAAAGAACACGTAGAATTGAATGCAACGAATAAGATAAGCAAGTATCCAAACACAAAAAACAAAGGAAATTGAATTTTGACGTTGTTACCATGTTAAAGAATTCAACACAAAAACTTTTAGGTGGAGGAAACGACTGTAAAATTGAAGGATTCAATCAAAAGTTTTAGGATGAGGAAATGACTGCATCTAATACTTATGTAAACTCCACAAACAAGTTATATGGGATAAGTTAAAGACAAAAAAAGAAGCATCTATAATTCATGAATGAATGCTTATAGCAGCAAAATATCTCAATTGACATATTCATTGGACCAACAAGACTTCCAAACACCTCACATGACAACTGAAGACCAGTAAGTATTCTAGAAGAGAACACATTTCTAACATGACTAACCATCAATCTTTATGAGATGAAGATCACCAAGATGTAGATCCCCAAATTCGGCAGCCCGTTCATACGCTGCAGGAATATCTGGAGAAAGTTTCGCCAATGCATCGAACATCCCCCCATGGCCCCATTTCCCAGAGTCGTCGACGCAACTGCCAGAAATGAGTGATTCTATTAAAAATTTGTCTATTTGAAGCATGACATTCCTCAACTATCAGAATAAATATCAGGGGTGTATGGCATTTGGAGATTGGAGACGTAAGAGGCTCTATACTCAGTAGAGCACCCTCGTTTTTCTTTGTTGTTTTTTTTTTTTAAAAAGATGATTGGCTCCAGAAAAAAACAAAGATTAAAACCTATGACATTCCTCAACTATCAGAATAAATATCAGGGATGTATGGCATTTGGAGATTGGAGACGTAAGAGGCTCTATACTCAGTAGAGCACCCTCGTTTTTCTTTGTTTTTTTTTTTAAAGACGATTGGCTCCAGAAAAAAACAAAGATTAAAACCTATGACATTCCTCAACTATCAGAATAAATATCAGGGATGTATGGCATTTGGAGATTGGAGATGTAAGAGGCTCTATACTCAGTAGAGCACCCTCGTTTTTCTTTTTTTCTTTTTTCTTTTTGGGAAAGACCATTGACTCCAGAAAAAAACAAAGATTAAAACCTCTTCACTTCTCATGGTTTCCTTGACAATTATGCTATAGCTCAGGTGAGAGGTTTCCTGAGGGTTTTTAGGAAGTGAATGTCGAACTGAACTGGACAAGATTGGAGCTTCAACTTTAGAGGAATTTGCTTACCTCTGAAAAGGAATGTGAAACAAAAATAAGATGGTCGCCCAATAAAATGGGCAACTGAATCATGAACCTGAATGAGGCTGCAGCAAGCTCAATGAGGCAAGTACAGTACCTTTAAGAATTGGGAATGCGCTCCAGATTAGTTTCAACAAAAAAAATGCATTCTAGACAAAAATTGACATTATCTCCTTTTTGGTGAATTCTTGATTTCAATAGATAAGTAATAACTGTACAGAATAGTAACCATACATAATAAAAAAGTCAAGGAAAAATAGTTCAGAGCCACTCCAATTCTCATGTGAAATTACACATTCCTTATTGAGATGAAACCTAAAGGCACGTCATGAATTATCCTGAGGCTTTTAATAAATTATTATTGAAAAGAAGAGGGAGAAGTTGATAAAATATGAGGAGGGCCCACTTACAACAATTCAAAAGGTTGATATGTAATGTCATATTTAAAACAAATTGGATAAATGTAGAACTCCAATTTAAAAGTAACTAACCTGAAAATGATGGTATTTTCAGAAGGACAAACTTTAGATGGTTGTGTGCAATCCCCATAAACAAAATGAAGGACACCCAAATCCAATGATATGTCTCTGTCAATTGGCAAAATAGGTTCCTTGACAGATGATGAATTATATCCCAGGGATTCCCACTTAAGCAACTTTTTTTCCTCTGCCTTCTTCTTTGCAACCTCGATACTTAAACGCCTATCCTCATTCTCTAAAGCCCTCCTGGGCTCCAAGTGCTCATTCTGTTCAGTACTAGCCTGTGATGCATCCTTGAATTTTTCAACCCATGAAAGATAAGAAGACTCATCAAAACCAGGATCAAAAGCAACAGAAGCAGAACTTATTTCCGCACTAAGTTCGCTGGTGTCCGATACATTGGCAGGATCGATCTCAAATTTCCTCTCATCCTTGCCCAATTCATGGCGCATTGCAATTATCTTTTCAACCACAGCATTCACTTCAGACAGCTTCGATTCACCCAACTTTTCATTAATTTCGGTAGGATCAAACATTTGCAGCCCATATATGATGGAGCGGAAATCAGCAGTTTCAACCCCTTCACTTTCACCTCCTTTCTCTGTAGAACCATCTCCTACGACATTTTGGCTGAGGAGCATTTTTCTCCGTGCTCTCCTCATGATAACCTTTCATTCATGAGAAATTGACATTAATTAGAGATCGTCATTGCTCACATCAAAGCCTTAACTCTTACCTCTTCCACTGTACGTGCTGTGACCAAGTTTATGGATAACACATGACTTATTTGACCTATCCGGTGAGCACGCTGCAGAGCCTGCTTGTCCACCTGGGGATTCCAATCTTGCTCAAAAAATATGACCTATTCAAAAAATTAAACTAGCAATGTTCAATTTGATTAAATGGCAACTATGAGTGTAATCAATGCTACAAGTTCCTATTTGGTTTAAAATATCATGCAAGAAGGTGAATTGATAATATAATTATAAATAAACAGATGGTGCTGCAGAAAACGTCACCTACTCACTCTCAATCTCTCAACCAGACTTCTATATGGTATCAAATCAGAACATTCCATATTCAGAACTCCCTCAACATCACGACTTTCTTTGCTTTAGTTTTGGGCCAAATTCCACTTCACACATAGATTGATGGGAGTTTAAGATATAATCCAACCATGCCTTCACCAAACAACTCAATCTTTTGAACAACCTGGAAGCAATCTCACGTATCATTTCCCAAGCATCAAATTATAACTCGAACTTCTCCTAAATGGCTAGCCTAAAATATTATCTCTAATAGCATCAAATCTATGGGTGAGCAACATGGACCAATTGGACCACGAATCAACTGGACTGAACCAGATTGACCAGTTCTAAGCGGTTCCCGCGAGTGTTAGTCTCGTTCGTGGTTCCATTGGAATCAGTGGTTTTCGGGCTTGGGGGGGGCACCAGACCACCCTGACCAGACAGACGATTTTTTATTTTATTTTTATATTCTTATTTCTCACAAAAATTTCTATACTTTCCCTTCTCATGTCTCACTCTCTCCTCTCACCTCTTTTCTTCTCCTCTCTCACATCACAAGTCCTCTCACACAAATTTATTTTATTTTGATTTTGATTCACCAAGTCTCACTGAACCGCTGGGGAACAGGGGTCTTGGAACCAATTGGTCCAATTCCCGGTTCTAGAGAACAGGGAACCGGTCCCGCCAGTCCGGTTCCCGATTTTGAGGAGGAATTGAACCGCCTAAAGAACCGATTACCCTTAATCAAATTCATCAACACCAGTATCAAGATTTTTCTTCACAATCATTACCTCCAACTTATACATTCCACAAAAAAAAAAATATGTATATATAGAGAAAATACAAACTGACGACTTCTACCAACTTTCCTCTCAAAACTTTAAAAATATAAATTGTATTTTCTTTCTAGAAAAAATCCAGAAAAAATTTCCTGAGTAGAAGGATGAATGAAAATCGCTGCCAAGCTCGTTCTTGGCTTTAAAAGTTGCAGTCAGCCTCTGGTATGGCATAATTGGGAAGATAAGTGAAAAAAAAAAAATAGTACAACCAAGTACCTTACAGTCTCTCAAATTGAAGCAGCGTCACAATGTAACAGAGAGACCAGCACGGTCACAGTATATGCACTCTATTCTTTGTTGTCATCACAGTGTCACACATGCTCCTTAACAATCAATGTACAAATCACCTCTAAGTTTGATTTCAACTAGCATTGTCCTGCAAAAAGTGTATTTAAATATGTACATGTGTCCTTCATGGCTACCGAGAACCAAAGTTCAACCAAATGTTTAAATGATTGGTAGAAGACTTGAAGGGGCTTAAACAAGAAGATAGCTAAAGCCATGACATACAGGCTGCAAAGCATATATTTCATCTCGTATTACAGGGGGAAAAAGTAGAGCAATTAGCTTTCTAATGAGATACTCACCGTATCAGCAGCTACCAGATTTAAGCCAACTCCACCAGCTCTTGTGGATATCATGAAGACAAATGCACCATTTTCATTAGGTCCAGAGCTCCAATCATCTTTGACTGATTGTTGGCTAAAGCTTCTAATTGCAGCAAAACGTTCTTGAGCCCGAATTGATCCATCAAGACGCTCATAAGAATATCTCCGTAGCTCCAGATAATCCTGCATTGCATATGAAAAATACTCTTAACTGAACAGATGCTGTATATGACAAATCAGTATTGGAATGATTAGAACCTGTAGAATGTCAAGCGTGTGGGTCATCTGGGCAAATAGAAGAACACGGTGGCCAGAACTATGTAGCTTCCAGAGCAATTGATCCAGTATTATCAGTTTACCACTAACCTGGTTATGGGAGTCAAGACAAAAGGAAATTGATTAAAACTAGGGTTAGTTCGGACAAAGCTCGAATCAACTTATGGAAGCCTACTTAAGCAGACAGTTACACATTATAGCTTGGTCCAGACTCAACAGCTTAAGAAAGCAAATAGTTCCTCGTTTATTTTCCTCCTTCCCTCAGCCTTCCAACAATAAAGGACCCAACCTCTGCAGAGAACTTTTCTGGGAATTAGAAATGAGGAAGTGTCTAATATTCCATTTAGCCCAAATAGAACAGCCTTCCTTTCAGTATAAGATTTGTAACACCGTTTTAATTTCTAAATAACGGTGACAAAATTGTGCAACCTACTACCTGTTGCTCAAGTATATAGACAAACTTTACTAACGATGTTAAAGACTAAAGAACATCAATGTTTCAGTAACTTACCAACTATGTCATACATTTACTACTCAAAACTAAATCATAGCAGTAAACGGTAATCTACTATTGGATTCGTGGATGGTAAAATTATTAGTTCTTTGGTAAATTACAAACAAGTAAGCTCCCATTTCTAAAATCTAATCTACTATTGCATTTGTTGATAAATTTGTTATTTCAATGATAACCTACAAACAGCTACTCGCCTACTAGTAAACTATAAAAATAACCGGTACTCTACAATTGGGTTTGTGGATAGTAAGATTGTTATTTCCTCGGTAACTTACAAACAGTCATGCGCCCACTCTAAAAATAAAAAGTGGTAATCTACTATTGGTTTTGTCTAATGTAAAAATTGCCATTTCATTTGTAATTTACAAATGGTTGCGCCCCCTCTTGTAAAACCTAAAAATAAGTGGTAATCTACCATTAGGTTTGTTGATGGTAAAATTGTTAATTCATTCGTAGCTTACTAACAGTTGAACAGATTAACACAGTATTCATCACTTTTCACTTACAATCAATATTCCAATTTACTATCAATGTCACATAATTGCCATCCATGGAACAAATTTCTGCTTAGAAGTGATCCTACCTCAACCAGATGTTCACCTTCTTCATATGGTTCAGGTTCAATACCCGGGAAAAGATATGGGTGGCTGCAGGCTTTTCGCAACTGTATTACCTACAGACAAGCAAGAACATGACTAATTACAAAGGGGAACAACTTCAGCAAATTTGACACATCAAATACAATCAGTAACTCTGGCCCCATTGTGGAAATATGAAATATATCAACGATAGACTTACAACAGCACGAGAAATATGATTGACCTAAGCTTCATTTAGAACTCTAACTTTGACCCCACAAGATATTAGATATCATTTATCAGGGAAAATAGGAAAATTCTCTCGTCCATGATCCAATCCAGGAATGACTGTGGGCCCAAGCTTCTACAAAAAATGCACTTTGGGCTCTAAAGATGATTCAATCACAAAGCTTTTGAGAAAATCAACCCCCTCAAATGATCTCATATGACTGAAAACATTTTCCTCCAGCCTATGCATGTAAAATATGTGCTCCGCTTCCACAGTTCAATGCTTTTTAGCCGTATTTTGGTGACACATTGCTATTATAGTCAACTCGATCTTTTCTTTTCATAGGTAAAAGATACAGCTCTAGGGCAACAAAGGGTGAAAACCCACATACAGAAAGAGCTCCCACAAGTAAGAGTACAGATAGTATTACTCTTAAAGAATAAAGAAGGCAGCAGAGTTAATTTTCAGCCTACGAACTTGATGATGTACTTTGGCTGTGAACAAATTACAGGATTTCATTTTCCATTGTTAACCAAAAGAAATACTGATCCTAATTTACAGCCAGAATATCAAACCATTAACATTGAATATTTACATAACAAACTGATGGTACTAATACAAAAAGGTTGGATGACAATACTTCTGAATGTCTTCTTTTTTCTATCTCAATAGGTAAGGACATCAGCCACAATAGAACCCAAGAGACAGTAGTCTCCCAAAAATGGAATTACAGTGAAGAGAAACCTGCCAATGCTTCTTTCATTCCTAAACCAAAGGCTTTGGCTTCCGTTATGTCCAAAAGCATAGTTTTACAAGCTGTAGCCATCTTTTTTAGGATGGCAGCAGTCTCGGCCTCTGGGCTTTTTCGACCCACTCAACTCTCTATATATGGTCAAGCTTTGGACTAACTTACATATATCCAGGATTTTGCTGTAATTGAATAAATTGTAAGGCTTTCCTTTTTCAAGAAAAGGATCTGAATATGGTTAGTTGGCCAGAACGAACAGCTGACCAGAAGGTAGCACCTCGAGTTGAGCTTCACTTCCCATGTCAGACACAGGAGTCGAGTCTAGTATGGGTTCAAGAGTGGAAAATGATTGAGTTTCTATATTCCCCGATCCAAACTCATCCTGCTATGGCTAACACCACAATGTCTCCTTTCAACTTTCAAATAAAATCTTCCACAATATTATCCTGATAGTCAGCACAGAACAGCTGAACATCCATGATAATAGAAGGTGACACATCTTTTTAATCAGCATACCCCAGAAATTCAATGCGTAGTCTCAGCATTCAATGTGAATTTGACGGCAACATTCATATCAAGAAAAATTGTTAAAATCACTCTTACGATATTCTGCAACGATTGAGTACTGGAAGCTCCAGAAGAGAGTGCAAGGAGTTTTAGGAGCTCTTTCTTCAATATTGACAAGTACACCTTTTTCTGCAAGTCAACCATTGGAGCCATTCTACCAAAAGAATGTATAATAGCACCCTTTAGTACATCCCAGGATCAATTACTTTAATGAAAAAGAATACTGACATCAAAAGTGTAGTATCAGATTTTGAATTCTCCTAACTCCAGTTAGTCGACCTACACTGTTATCTCAGTAAGAGGAGGCAGCACCAATGTCCCACCCTCGATAAGTTTAGATTTAGTTCTACGTAACATAAATGCTCTCAATACACATCTCAAACTCCTGACCTGCTTCCTGACCTCAGTTTCATCATGAACTGCATAAGACCAAGAAGAACAAGTCTATAACAGTGCGTTTGAAAATCGAAGTGAGGAGGGAAAGAAAGACACAAGACATTTAAGGAAAAGAAGAAAAAAGAAACCACGATTCCTTTGACAATTTAGGGTAAAAAGCCCAGGCCAATCATATGCACGAAAATATTCCTTTAATTCCTTCAAATCTTGATTAAGAAAATGAAAAATGGGTCCCAAGGAAAATTGTTGCCCATTTTGAACCTGTCTCGTTCCTCTTTTTTCAACCCAAAGAAAAGAAGTGTTTCTCCTGGACATCACTTCCTTCCATTTCCTTATGCTAGCATATCATATCTTTCCATGAAAAGGGCTCAGTAAGAAACATGAGAATACAGAGAAAAACGTATGGAAAACAAAACAGTGCATATTTACCCTGATAAATGACAAAACACATTCTGTTGCGGAAGTGCCATTTGGACAAATATATAGGCAAAGGCACCTTATTATTGAGAAGAAGCACTCTAATAAAACAAAATAGGAATGATCAAGTAGAATGAACATTTTTATTCTTTTGTTCCTTAAGAAGTTTGCTCTTGTGCAACTTCACCATGCTTCAGCAGAACATGTTTCACCACAACATCATTATTCACTTTCCATATTCTTTGTTTCGGTTTTCTTTTTTTCTTTTTCTTTTTTGAGATTCTTTATTTCAGTTTAAGCATCTACTTTATAAGAAAAAGTTCAAACTGAATTCACCATAGAACCATCCCCCTAAAGTATATGTTATGAAATCATGTTTTGAGCTTCATTTTACTCCTTTCTACAATCACAAAGTGAAAATTCGTCCAAAATACCAATAAGAAGTCCCCATCAGGCTCATCTTTTTTACAGAGAAAGTATCTGCAGTGGGCCACAAACTTCAATGGATATTGGACGGTTTTTTGTTTGTTTATCTTGTACAGATAAAATGGGCAGTTTAGGTTCATAGAAGCATGAGTTTAAATCTTTTTCCAGAAATTACAAACATAATGAAGCGAACACCAATCTTTGTGCACACAATACAAAATTACCCCTGTCATACACTTAATTATGAAGGCACCTCCTCTTTTGAGGAAAAGTTAAGAGTTAACATTCCTAGCAAGAAGTTTTCAGTAACAAGAGCATTGTTGTCTGCTAGCAGGCTCCTGCAACAGTAATTTCCACTTTCATGTCTTTAACTATTCCATTGATTACAACATATCAGAGCCACAGCTCTTAGAAGACAAGCACAAACCCTTAGTTGCAGTACACAAATTTCAAAGATGATTATAACTACTCCAATAAAGGGGGTCCTCGAAGTATCTATGCACCCATTGCTATAAGATCCATTTCACATAATATTTTGAGAACTCTTGAATATGATGTATAGTCAACCCTACTTTTTGATTTTGGTGATTTTACCCCTTTTACTTTGTGTACTAGTGAAAATAATCTATTTGTCCAACCTCCGTCAGGTTTCTAACAGATTCAGGTGATGTCACAACCTCTAAAGTTATGACATTGAATCATTACACTAAAAGCCCTAATGAAAAGTTGAACAATAGGACTCTTCTCACTAACATTTAGAGTACTCTGAAGTCACCGCCATTAGAGCATATGGAGTTACTTATGAAAACACCCAAAAGGGCAGTGAATGTCCAAACAATTTTTCGTTTTACATCAAAGATAGAGTTTGGTAGCTTCCACTATCAAAGTCCATCTTTCATCATTAGACTGTCAAGTAATATGATTTTATTATGACCGTTCACTTGAGGTCAATGAGCATTGTCCAATAATTAGTTAAGAAGGCTGAACCAGCACTTGAAAAGTACAATTGAAATGACAAAAGAAAAATTGGAAAGGGACTTCTGCTTTTCCTTTTCCCTCTTTGGTTAAGAATGAGGCATAGATTTAACCAAACCAAAGGTTGGAAGACTATCCACAAGGAACATTATTTTACGACGAAGCAAAACCAAAAGTAAATCATTTGACACATAAGTATAGATAACCTGATGAAGGAACTGCAGCCTCCTTAAATGTAGAAAGAAACTCCTCCAGCGTACCAAAGACTAAAGGCATACAAAAATGCATTAATGCCCATATTTCTGTGAGGTTGTTCTGAATGGGAGTACCTGTCATCAATAATCGCCTTGGAATAATATATTGGTCCATGAGGACCTTATAGAGTACCTAAAAGTTTTTAGCATTTAGATGCTTCTGGTAATAACAACAAAAGGAAAATGCATATCTCCACAATTTGTAAAGAATAAAAATGAGAATGGTAATGCAGGGAAAAGCCATATCCCTTCATATGGTAAATATAGACAAAGCTTAGATGAAGAATTACAAAGATATTGGCAGCAGATTGCCATTATCCACATGAAAAAAGTGCATCTCCAACAACTTGTTCATTTTGACTACTATAGAGTAATAACTTCACCCATAGTGAATCTACTATTTACCATATAACTTGTTCATTCGGTAGAGTTACCGAATCTACTATTTGAAATGTCAAGCAAAACTCAGCATACAAGCATGTAATACAATGTCAATGCAGTAGACCAGCTCAAATGAGCAGGAAGATGGGACCCCTAACTTTTTCACCGAAGCCTGTCTACAATGATAAGATAGCATATAGATAATTGGACTAGGCAGGTCTCAATCAAGCCATTGGGCATGGTGAATCTTTTCTGTGTAACGCCCTCCCCCAAACCCACCCGTTTGACCTTTCAAGCCTACAGCAGGCTGCCATGCTCATGATCAGGTGTTGTTTGCAGATAATCTTACAAATTTCTCATATGCTGAGACATACACTTGAAGGATTCTTAAGACGCTGAGCCTCATCAACGATCGCGTATTGCCAGGGTATTTGGGAAAGAAACTCCTGATCCACCAACACAATGTCATATGTTGTCAAAAGTACATCAAATGGTAGAGATAAAGCCTGCAGATTTCACCCAACAGTTGTCCACCAACAGTCAGCGACACAATTTAAGTTAAAACCAGAGTAGTTGAAGGGAATTATTCTTCTTCTGCTTCTATAAACTCACATCAGTTGATGAATGATGCTGTTTCAGATGATAATACATCATTTTACGCAGACTGCAACGGTTTTCTTTCTCGCCAACATACCTAAGAACCTTCAAGTTGGGGGCAAAATTGACTATCTCCGACACCCAGCCATCAGTCACGCTAAGAGGACATAACACCACTAAAGGTGCATCAAAGAACAGGACAAGAAGATAATAAGACTACTAACAGAAATAAGGAACTGGCTATGAATCATAACAAAGCAAACTCCTTCTAACTCACAAAATGGCCCAGATGACACTTGAGAAACCTTCAAATAGCTCAACAATGAAATAGCTTGCAGTGTCTTCCCTAAACCCATCTGCAAACAACTATGTCAGACTAGCATAAAGGACACAAACATGAAGATGATATGGAAGTCCTTACTCTATTATACTCAAGATGTAACGATTGATTTACTAGTGTCTTAGCAAAGCACAATTGAGTGCAACCAATATGAGCAAATAAAAGGTGAAGTCCGTGCAACTTGAGGGACATCATGTGGAGTAGGTTGCATTTTTTGCCACATTTTGACACATTTTAACACAATCATGTTACAAACTCAAATGCAACACAAATAGAAACGAATTTAACATGCATAAGTTTGTCGCATGTGAAGGCAATTACCAGCCCAATCTGGAGTTCTCGAAAAGCACTTCTCCCAAGCATGAACAGAAATTTCATGCAGAGTAACACTTTGAACCCTATAAGACTGATAGATCAGCAACTCATAAGTTTAAATACCTAATCACAATGAGGACCGTTGTTAAACCATTAAATTATTAAACCATACTTTGATATTCTGATTTAAGCTTTTGAACAGTTGGTAGTGGTCCTACAAAAATTTACAAACACAATCATAACATTTGCAATCTATCCTTTGTTAGCTCACAGGATTTTGTGGTGCTTTGAGTTGGTAATATAGTATGATTCAAAATTAGGCTAATTCTTGGTTTCTCGTCATTTAAAACGATACTACAGATACAAGCAAACGCATTCTTAGCATTTAATTGCACAAACAGAAAATTTTTAACTGCACATCAAAAAACAAATTTACAACTAGACTTATTAAATGCTTCATTTGTAAGTAATATAATTCTCTTACAAACTAAAAGATAATCAACAATATTCTTTGGCCCACGTTCATCACACAGATTGCCGCCTCATAGAAAAAAGAGAAACTTTCAACTAGACTTATTTAATGCTTCATTTGAAAGTAATATAATTCTCTTACAAATTAAAAGATAATCAACAATGTCCTTTGGTGCACGTTCATCACAGACATTGCCGCCTCATAGAAAAAAGAAAAACTTTCATTAAGCAAAGGTATTATGAATGTACATTAAAAGCCAAGTGAGCATCACGCTGGCACCACAGCCCAGGCTATCAGCAACTTATGTAGTTAATAAGACATACTATTTTCTTGGAAAGATATTGAGAAATTTCAAGAATCCACATCTGCGCATTACACCATCGTGGAGACTAAACCTAAACCTATATTTCCTGTTAAATTGGTCCTTAGCCTATGACATTTCTAAAGAATCGCACTACTTAGAATACTGTGAAATCTGTTTTCTCAAAGCCCCCAGTTTGTTCACATACTATTAGTTCTGGGAGTTAAAAATTAAATGTTGTTCTTCAGCAGATGAATCCATGTTCAAATTTGACAATAGATATATCCTCTCATTTTGCAATTTGCCATTGATCTAGAGGAATATCCATCATTTAAAACAAAAGCTAGCTATAATAATGCAGGCAGCAGTGTAACTATGAAAGAAAGAGGGTTTACAATACTACAAATCACCACTATCAGGTTTGAAGAAAATTAAAGATCCAGGAAGGCCCCAATTGAAAATTAAAGCTCCAGGAAGGCCCCAATTTTCAAACAAGATACCATCGTAGACATGTCCATTGAAATACTTGTAACCAAGACCTGTTCTTGAAAGCTGAAACAATCATGAGAGTTGAGCATTGATCTGCAAACTCGGTATATACTTCTTGGAAATTGATGCACAATCACAGAACCACCAGCCCATTTAGTTTCTTCGCTTGTAGGGTGCCACTTATCACAGTTAAGTAATTGATAAAAGGCCTATGGCCAAAAGAAGATAGCCTTTTGGTTTTCCACTAAGCAATGTAAAGTGAAGCAAAAGAATCATACTGCCGTGAACCACAATGAATGTAAACTAGATCGTTGAGCCAAAAGAAGCCAAGCATCAACACCGAAGCTTATCAGGAAGATACCCCATATGCTGCTTGCTCATGACATGATAACCATGGATGGCAGGAGTAAATGTGAAGCTAAAATTATTCAAAGAAGATATAGACTTCTGTCCTTTCTTAAAAAGAAAAAGGAAATATGGAGTGCAAGTTTAGGGAAGGAAGAAGCTCAAATTAAGCAGTGGTGAAAATCGGACACCAGGATACAAAGTGGACAGGCAATTCCAACAGCTTAGATCCATTTTGCAAAAGTTTCATCCATCAAATGATAGTGGGATAATTAAGAGCATCTTGTATCCTGAGCAAGCATACAATACCACCCAAAGGGAAAAAAATCCATGGGACGAATAAGCCAATCGAAGTTTAGGTAGTGAAGTACCAGCTCATACCCATAATCAGTGTAATAGATATGAGAATGTTCAAAAAATATGTAGACAGTCGAGACGATAATCAGAATTAGGAATGAGTGCACTCAAGAAAAGCTGGCATAGCTTCGCATGGGGATAAGACGAAAGAAACTTTTTGAAATGGTTTGGAAGTGAAAAGATGGGCCTTAAGTCTTAGTGAGAAGATGTGATGTTGAAATGGAGATCAAGGGTAAAAGGAAAGGGGAATTTAGGAAAGTTTACACCTTGTAGGGAATATCTCAAGTACTTAAATATTACGGTTAGCATGGAATGTCAAAGGAGGAGCAGCGGAGGTGGCCATAGTCATAGTAGTGATGATGATAATGATGATGATGCTGATGATAAGAAGGTATGCATCCAAGAGTAAAAGAGAAAGGGGACGAGCAAAAAGATACATGAGCTGAATTAGAATGATGATTGACACTTCCACTGTCCAACACCATCTCTTATGGCAAGAGAATGGTCTAATTTAGTCAAGACACAATTTAAAAAATATTCTGCATCGATAAAGATGTGATTAGAGATCCTAGGACTTAGTTATGTGTCACTCAGTCAATACTCAGTCCATAAGTTCGTGGCTTAGGAATTCCATGTGGCTGATACGGTGGTGCAGTTAGATTTCTATATGCCAAGATCTCAAGTACTGTCACTCGACTAAGTGAGTTTTGGATAATTTGTTCCTAAGAGAGACACCTCACGCATTGTCCACCGCTAGGCACGCAATGGAAACTCCATAGACACTATGATGGAAGAATCCCCCTTCCGACATCTTTTGACTTCAGCATCTTCTATCATTCGGTGAACAAGAGACACCCTTCCGTCCATTGAATGTACCCCTTAAAGAAAATGGATCATGATTCTGTTGTTACTGAATATAACTAAAGCAACAGTCTAGAAAACCATTAAGTAACTCTGACAGCCAACAAAGTTTCTCACAGGAACGAGGAAATCCTTCAAAGCGGCCTCAAGTCTACAAACTCCAAATAGCAAGTTCAAAAGAAAAAAATAGACCTATGCCCAGATTATTGTAATTCAGAAAAAGCTAGCTAGCTTTCTCAACTATTCTCACCATGACTGAATTCCTAAAGCCTAAAGTCTGTAACACTTGCCCCTTCACTATGTATTGCGTTAACTAGCACCTTCTATCAACAAGAGAAAAGAAAAGTGAAACAAATACTCAACAATCCACAGAAAGAAACGCAACAATGACTCATATACCATACATACTTGTGAAGAAAACATTTCACCGTCACAAGGTGAAACGGCGAGCTTCGAAGTACAACACAGAGGGAAAAGGAATGAAAAACACCATACCTCGTCTCCTGCACAACCAAGAAATTCCGATCGTCAGAGTCGATTCTTCCACATTCTCACCGGCTAATACAGACAAAGCACGAGCTCAAAAGAAGAGAGCAGCACTAACCAAGAATGACATTGACGCCGAGGTTGTACCTCCTTATCAGCCACGAGACTCCTTCCACTTGGTGAGGCTTCAAGGTCGCCCGGAGCCCGAGCTCCGAACCGTCAACCGGCGCGTCGGCGGCTCGCGCGTCCGCCGCGAGCACGGTGCTCGCGGCCGCTTTGAGCCTCTGCTCGTACTTCATGGTCTTCGCTTTTTTTCGGAGCGCGATGTTCTTTTGAACGAAGAGCTTGCTGGAAGTTAAAAACGGGGAGAGAGAGAGAGAGAGAGAGAGATAGAGAGAGGCAGGCCGTTGATAGATGCGTCATCGAATGATCGGCGGGCTATTTTCCCCATCTTGCCGCTCACGCTTGAGATCACCGACGTGGCGCCGAGATGTTTCCGCGGCCGTCCACGTGGCCACCAGATGTTTCCACTCCAGAGTGAAGGGCTTCAGAACCTTCGATTTATTTTAAATCAAAAAGATAAGTGAACAAAAAATTCTTTTATCACCATAACAATATTTGGACATAATTAATTAATATTGATCAATTATATTAAATGATATAAATAACTATTTAAAAAAATTTATTGAATAAATCAATTTAAATTTGATCTTTTTATCATCTATCTCAACATGATCCTCACTCGACTATTTTAAGGACTTGATGCACCTTTAATGACTTTAGTCCAAGGAATTCAAGGTACCCAAAAATTTAATAAGAGAAAAAAATCTCTTCAATTCATTGAAAGAATTTGGTAGCTGAGTCTTAACCATTTTGATCTTTAAATGTTAGAAAGTAGAGGAAAATTAATTACGTCAATTGAAAGATAGAAGCACAATATAAATTTCATTTTTACTATACATCAATGAGAAGTTTATTTGATAAGTTTAATGGAATTTTTGGGGAGGGAAAGGAGACAAAACCAAAACTCATCTTATTCTTGGCCCACCAAGCGAAACCAGTGGTTTCGAACACAAACAGCGAAAGCACTATGCTGGGCCAACACTAAACTGTTACAAATAAGGAAGAAACTAATGAATTTGTATACCTTTGATATCGTTGTCAATGAGTCACATTATCTTTATCATATGCGAAAAATCAATTATAATGAGTTGTGGAATATCCAATAAACACTTCAATGATTATTGAATTTTACTTTAATGGTCTTGAAGAACAACATTCACATATTTTTGCAATTCTTATAATATAAATTGTATGCCTAATCTAGCAATGGCAATACATTTGCTAACTATCTTTTAATTCGATGGATCTCAATAAGGGCATTGGGGTCTCAAGGTACTATCGCTAGGGTCTCGGGTGCTAAGAATCTTATCTTGAGCTCTAAAGTCCAGGGCTAATCTAGATGGATTCAAGTACAAGCGGCAAGGTTGACTTTGATGGATTGAGGCCCAAGTGCTAGGGTCCTAAATATAGGCCAGTCCTAAATGGATTTCGGTGTAAGGCACCAATGCCTGAGTGTCGACATTGGGGTTCTAGGCTCGATCGCAACGGACTTAAGGCGAGGTGTCATGGACCTGATCTTGAGGGCAATCTCTATGGACTTAGGTGTAGGCATTGAGAACCAATGCCCAACCTCAGTGGACTTGGGTGGGAACACTAGGGTCTCAAGCTAGTGCCTCAAGAAGCTAGGCATGGGCTACGAGTTTTTTGGCTCAATTTGGATGGACCCAATATCGAGGTCCATGCTCATTTGTTGAAGACCCAACTTTTTTGTCTATCCATACACAAGTCACCAGCATCGGTATAGTATATGTCTACTTAAAAAAATTCCTTACCAAATAATGAAAAACAAGGAATGTTCTTATTTTACCTTGAACGATGCACTTATTATTTGAATTTAGTACCATGGGAATCATTCATCCTATAACAATATTCTCTTGCAGACCTTTCAACTAATTGGTACCGCCTTGGCAAGCAGCTCGGAGGAGGGTCATCATTCACAATTGTCCTATGTTTGCTGTACCTATCCAGAAAGAGCTCAACCTTGATAATGTGGTGTTTCAGGGTTACGATGAACCGGGCCCTTTGAGAGACTATGTTGAGATGAAGGGTGGGTTTGGTTCGGCATTTGCAAGGGGCTTTTAGCCAAATGGAAATGCTGAAAGCTAAAGTCCCTTGGGGAGAATGTAAAATGTGTTTGGTAAAACTTGAATTTGGAATGGGTTTTGAGTTGAATTAGTGTTTGGCAAAACTTAAATTTGGAAAGGACTTTCAATCAATTTTTTTATTAAAAAAAAAGACAAGGGTCGTCGGACTGTGCGAGGTCGCCGATGAATTGGACTTATTGAGCCATGTCCGGCCGGCCACCTGGGTCGCCGGACTGTGCGAGGTCCGGTCCATGAACTTGGTCGCCGGACTGCGCGACCTCGCGGTGAGGTCGCGCAGGTCGCGGCTAGGTCGCAAGACCTCAGCCGCGAGGGTGAGCAACCTTAGCGGCGAGGTCGACCTCAGCGGCAAGGTCGCGACCTCAGCGGCAAGGTCGCGACCTCAGCTGCGAGGTCGCGCAGGTCGCGGCGAGGTCGAGCGACCTCAGCCGCGAGATCGATCTCAGCGGCGAGGTCGCAACCTCAGCCGCGAGGTCGAGCGACCTTAGCCGCGAGATCGACCTTAGCCGCAAGGTCGCGCAGGTCACAGCGAGGTCGCAAGACCTCAGCCGCGAGGGCGAGCGACCTCAGCGGTGAGGTCGAGCAACCTCAGCCGCGAGGCCCCTCAGCCTTGAGGTCGCCTCTCAGAAGAAGAGCCGGAGAAGATGAATAGTGCAGGGCATTTCTAGACTTTTGATAAAATTTTGAGGACAAAATGGGGAACAAAAAAAATTTTACTTAACCTTGCTTCAGCATTCCGAAAAATGCTGAAAGCTCAAAGCTCCTCCAACTAGCATTGGGTTTTCAGCATTTCAAATGCTGATATTTGGGTAAATGGGCTTTCGAAAGCTGAGCCAAACACACTAACATTTGGTCAAAGGGGCTTTGAAGGCTGAAGGGGCTTTGTGAATGCTGTACCAAACGCACCCTTTTGTAGCCTTACCCTAAGGTCGGAGAGAGTTGATAGCCCTTACTCAATGGCCACTGGAGATTGCCACCCCTATGCCAGTGGTTGATGTCTTACCAATCCCATGAAGAAAAATAATAAAAATGAAAAAGAAAAAATTCAAATAATTAAATAATTAAATGTTATCAATGCCAACAACATCGTGTCACGTAGAATAGCCAGCATTGATTGGATCACCATATCAGTGATTTCTACCCAAAAATTCGCGAAAATATTAAGTTGATAATCTATTAAAAGAATTAGGATTAAATTGGAAAATCTTTAAAAAGTTTACTACACACAATTGAAATATTTATGACTGATTTAACAATTAGTCAAAAGGTTTAGAAATAAATAGTACGATTGAAAAGTTTATCACAAAAACTAGTCACTACACAATAGACTTAAAATTTTTTGAACATTTTTAACAAGAATTCCAGGTTAAGATGCTTTATGAGTTGCTATAAACACATATACATCCTCCCTCCAAATCACATGGAATTTTATCCAATCCGTTCTTGCACCTCCTCTTCCTCCAAAGTTATGCAAATCCTAGACGCCTACCATTGGGCGCAATCAGTAGAGCTACACCACGCCATTCTTTGCCTTCATCTTGCCATTCTCTGCCTTTAGCGGTCGCATCTATAAAAGAAATCAATACTAGCCGTTGCATCTATAAATCAATATAAAATAGGATGTATTTTCTTATTTTGACATATTTGGCTTGCACTTAACACCTTAGACGCTTAAAGCCGTAAAGCCCATCGCTTTAATTGACATAGGAACGTGCCAATATTCTAAATGTCGATTAAAAACAATCAATTTCACATCGACATGCTAAATCAAGCTTACCTAAACAATCTTGTTCTTAACCGTTGCTTGGCAGTGGGCAATGACCAGTAATGAATGAGCGACAACAACGAGTGATGAGAAGAATAATTGGTTTTCTTCGGGAAGTGTGATCATTGTTACTACTAGAGACGAGAGTATTCTTGTCAAAGCAAATGTGGACTACAAGCATGAACACGAGGAACTGAAGAAGGATGATTCATTGACTCTGTTTAGTAGACATGCATTTTTAGGGGACACTCCGCCAAGTGAATTTAAGGAATTGACTGATGAAGTTTTACTTACCACAGGGGGGCTTCCATTATCTCTCTAGGTCTTAGGTTCATTTTTATGTGGAAAAGAGGAAACCGTATGGAGAGGCACGATAAAAAAGTTAAGAAAAGTCCCACATGAGGACGTGTAAAATAAGTTAAGAATAAGTTACGAAGCATTAACGCGTGAACAAAAACAAATTTTTTTGGATATTGCGTGTTTTTGCATCGGCTTTGATAAGAGGATCCCTTCCTATATGTGGGATGCATGTGACTATTTCCCGGAGGAAGGAATTGAAGTATTGAGATTTCGATCACTAATAAAAGTTGGAGATTATCAAAAACTCATAATGCACGACCAGTTGAGAGATCTTGGTAGGGCAATTGTCCGCGAGGAAAACGAGATGGAGCCTGGAAAGCGTAGCAGGTTATGGGACTCTGAGGAGGCCTTGAAAATGCTAGAGGAAAATGAGGTAACCATTTCTGTTCTTTGGCTTCCTTGGTCTCTCAAAGTGATGTTGGTCCTCTACTTGATGCTTGCTCTAGTGAACAGAGAACCTTCCAATAATATCGTCCTCGTGTTGTTTCATTGACATGAAAAGAAATTATAAGGGGCTCTCTCTCAATGATTTGCCGCACTAACCAAATGTCATTTCCCCCTTATAAGAAATTATAAGGGTCTACTATAAGGAGTTTACCCAAGAAAACTCCCTCTTGGTCACAAATATTCATTTTGGACTTCAAAAGTTTCTTATAATTTAATCCATAACAATTTTCGCATTGAACCCACAAATGCCTATATTTTTTAGTCAAATCTAAATCAGTAGAATTTTCTCTTTGAGTGAAATCAATTCCATTCCTGCTAGTTCTTATGCTGGAGCTCCCCCTTTCATTACTATTTCTACTTTCACCATAAATGTAACTGTTACTGGAATTGTCACTACTACTTAAAACGGAACTCTCAATATAGATTTGAGAACCAAGATACAAGTTAATGCAACTAGTAATGTGATTATTCCAAGTGTATTTAGTATCATACATGGAATGATCACAGGGAGGATCGTTATTCTTAGACCCATTCTTTAGATAAGCATAAGTCCGATAACGAAAAAAAAGAACTTTCTCGTTTACTCAGTAACGAAGGATTATTATCAATCTCAAAAATTTGATTAGTAATATTAAAATATATGGAATAAATATTCCTATTACTATCTCTAACTAAAAAAGTATCATCAAAGATAAAATTACGAACGTCCCTGATGCCCACTAAATGATTAGTATTATTGGAACTAGAACTTTCAGTCCAACTATGAATCTTTTTATCCGTATCGTTTATAACCGAATCTTCACTTACACTAGTTTTTCAATAGGATCACTAAACCCATCAATTGATTTACTTAGTCCACACTTGTATTCTAATTTTCCTTTATACAACATCGAATTGAACCACCATTTTTTCATAGAACTTTCTTGCCCCTATTTACGTGAAAATACAATAGATGAATAGTCATTCGATGAAAAATCATTTGAATATTTCATTTTCTATCGGAATAAGCATAGAGATCCAATCACTAGGTCATTAACTAATAAAATAAGGAATGAGTATTGAAAAAACGGATTTTCTTTTGTTTTGTGAGAACTCATAGTATTACTTCACGATAACTATATATATGATGGAACTCTTTTTTATTATAGAATATTCTAAATAATTTTTTAACTCGAAATTGAAATATCGATTTCCTTCATCTTGTGTGAAATTCATATCGAAAAAAAAGAAATATCTGTTCTATTTTCTTTTATCAATAACTTTTTTCATAAAATCTCGTCTATTCCAACACGGAACGAAAAGGACAATATACAGGATGGGAGAGAGAGAGAGAGAGAGAGAGAGAGAGAGAGAGAGGAGGAAGTGAGTTGGCGTACCGAAACCACCACGTAGTCCGGATTTGCTTTTACAGTTTCACCGGATGGATAACTTTCTTGTATACAGATGAACTGCAGATGGACATGGACAGATCATCATTGAACCAAAAAACAGAGAATGACAAAGACATCCGATCGCCTCTACATCTACAATCGCATCGCATGTAACAAAATCACGAATATGGAGGCAAGTGATCATTGCGAATGCATATCTGAGAGTGAGAGAGAGAGAGAGAGAGAGAGAGAGAGAGAGAGAGAAGATGTGAGTTTGCGTACCTAAAGTTCTTCGAAACCACCGCTTAGTCCGGATTTGCTTTTACAGTTTCACCAGATGGATAACTATCTCGTATGCAGACGAACTGCAGATGGACATGGATAGAACAACATCGAACCAAAAAATGGAGCGTGACAAACGCATCCGATCGCCTCTACATCTACAATCGCATCGCATGCAGTGAAACCACAAATATGGGGACAAATAATCATCGCGAATGTATATCTAAGAGAGAGAGAGAGAGAGAGAGAGAGAGAGAGAGAAGGAAGTAAGTTTGCGTACCTGAAGTTCTTTGAAAGCATTACGAAGTCCAGATTTACTTTTACAGTATGACTGAACGGATAACTCTCTCGTATGTAAACGAACTGTAGATGGACATGGACATAGCATCATCGAAACAAAAAACGGAGATGGACAAATACATCCGATCGCCTCTACATCTACAATCGCATCGCATGCAGCAAAACCACGAATATGAAGATAAACGATCATTGCGAATGCATATCTGAGATAGAGAAAGAGAGGAGGAAGTGAGTTGGCATAACTGAAGTTCTTCGAAACCACCGCGAAGTCCGGATTTGCTATTACAGTTAGACCGGACGAATAACTCTCTCGTATGCAGACGAACTTCAGATGGACATGGACAGAGCATCATCGAACTAAAAAATGGAGAGTGACAAATCCATCCGATCGCCTCTACATCTACAATCGTATCGCATGCAGCAAAACCACAAATATGAAGACAAAGGATAATCAAGAATGCATATCTAAGAGAGAGAAAGAGAAAGATGAGGAAGTGAGTTGGCGTACCTGAAGTTTTTCGAAACCACCGCGAAGTCCGGATTTGCTTTTACAGTTTCACGAGACATATAACTCTCTCGTTTGCAGACGAACTGCAAATGGATATGGACAGAGCATCATCGAACAAAAAAACGGAGAGTGACAAATAGATTCGATCGCCTCTACATCTACAATCACGTCGTATGTAGCAAAATAATGAATATGGAGACAAACGATAATCACGAATGCATATCTGAGAGAGAGAGAATGAGAAAGAGAGAGATATGAGGAAGGAAATTGGCGTACTTGAAGTTCCTCGAAACCACTGCGAAGTCCGGATTTGCTTTAACAGTTTGATCGGATGGATAACTCTCTCGTATGCATACGAACTGCATATGGAGATGGACAGAGCATCATCGAACTAAAAAACGGAGAGGGACAAATACATCAGACCGCCTCTTTATCTACAATCGCATTGCATGCAAGAAAACCACAAATATGGGGACAAACGATCATCGCGAATGCCTATCAGAGAGAGAGAGAGAGAGGGAGAGAGAAGGGAGGAAGTGAGTTGGCATACCTGAAGTTCTTCAAAACCACCGCGTAGTCCTTATTTGCTTTTACAGTATCACCGGACGTATCACTCTCTCGTATGTAGACGAACTGCAGATGGACATGGAAAGAGTATCATCGAACCAAAAAACAGAGAATGAAAAATACATCCGATCGACTCTACATCTATAATCGCATCGCATGTAGTAAAATCATGAATATGGAGACAAACAATCATCGTGAACGTATATCTGAGAGAGAGAGAGAGAGAGAGAGAGAGAGAGAGAGAGAAAGAGTGGAGGAAGTGAGTTGGCGTACCTCAAGTTCTTCGAATGCACCGCATAGTCCGGTTTTGCTTTTACAGTTTCACCGGATGGATAACTATCTCGTATGCAGACGAACAGCAAATGGACATAGACAAAGCAACATCGAACCAAAAAATGGAGAGTGACAAATACATCCGATCGCCTCTACATTTACAATCGCATCGCATGCAGCAAAACCACGAATATGGTGACAAACGATCATTGTGAATGCATATTTGAGAGAGGGATAGAGAGGAGGAAGTGAGTTGGCATAACTGAAGTTCTTCGAAACCACTGCGAAGTCCGGATTTGCTATTACAGTTAGACCGGATGAATAACTCTGTCGTATGCAGACGAATTTCAGATGGACATGGACAGAGCATCATTGAACTAAAAAACAGAAAGTGACAAATCCATCCGATCGCCTCTACATCTACAATCGTATCGCATGTAGTAAACCACAAATATGGAGACAAAGGATAATCAAGAATGCATATCTAAGAGAGAGAGAGAGAGAGAGAGAGAGAGAGAGAGGAGGAAGTGAGTTGGCATACCTGAAGTTATTTGAAACCACCGCGAAGTCCGGATTTACTTTTACAGTTTCACGGGACAGATAACTCTCTCGTTTGCAGACGAATTGCAGATGGACATGGACAGAGCATCATCGAACCAAAAAACGGAGAGTGACAAATAATCCGATCGCCTCTACATTTACATCGCGTCGTATCAGCAAAACAATTTAATGGAGACAAACGATAATCGGATGCTCTCTTATAGAGAGATGAGAGAGAGAGAGAGAGAGAGAGAGAGAGAGAGAGAGAGAGAGAGAGAGATAGGAGAGAAGGAGAATTTGGCGTACCTGAAGTTCCTCGAAATCACCGCGAAGTTCGGATTTGCTTTAACAGTTTGATCGGACGGATAACTCTCTCGTATGCATATGAACTGCAGATGGAGATGGACAGAGCAGCATCGAACTAAAAAACGGAGAGGGACAAATACATCAGATCGCCTTTACATCTACAATCGCATCAATGCCACGAATATGGAGACAAACGATCATCGCGAATGCATATCCGAGAGAGAGAGAGAGGAGGTAGTGAGTTGGCGTACCTGAAGTTCTTCGAAACCACCACGAAGTTCGGATTTGCTTTTACAATTTCACCGAATAACTCTCTCTTATGCAGACGAACTGTAGATGGACATGGACTCAGCGATTTGCTTTTACAATTTCACGAATGGAGACAAACAATCATCGGATAACTCTCTCGAAACCACCGCGAAGTCTATGCTAGGACGAACTGCAGATGGACATGGACATAGCATCATCGAAACAAAAAATGGAGAAGGACAAATACATCTGATCACCTCTACATCTACAATCGCATCGCATGCAGCAAAACCACGAATATGGAGACAAACGATCATCGCGAATGCATATCTGAGAGAGAGAGAGAGAGAGGAGGAAGTGAGTTGGCATAACTGAAGTTCTTCGAAACCACCGCGAAATCCGGATTTGCTATTACAGTTAGACCGGATGAATAACTCTCTCGTATGCAGACGAACTTCAGATGGACATGAACAGAGCATCATCGAACTAAAAAATGGAGAGTGACAAATCCATCCGATCGCCTCTACATCTACAATCGTATCGCATGCAGCAAAACCACAAATATGGAGACAAAGGATAATCAAGAATGCATATCTAAGAGAGAGAAAGAGAAAGAGGAGGAAGTGAGTTGGCGTACCTAAAGTTTTTCGAAACCACCGCGAAGTCCGGATTTGCTTTTACAGTTTCACCGGACAGATAACTCTCTCGTTTGCAGATATATTACTAGGTATCACTCGTGACTTGTGGGATCTATGGATTGATTAGGATAATTAGTTCTCCTGGTTGTACTAGTGTTTTAGTGAAAACTCTATTGGTAGCTCAATAATGAACATAGGGATGTTACACATCATTAACCAATATTTTGAACATGAGAAACTATGTTACAATGTATTTGCATTTAGGGTCAATCAAAGGAATTGAACTGAATGATAATTATCTAAAATGTTTTCATAATCAATGGCCAATGAATACAACAGTTGATGCTTTGTTGATCGATCTCCATATTTGATTGTCATAGTTTGTTCACATAAAAAAGATACATCCATATGCAATATGGGATGTAACTTCTCATTATATACATAATACAAGATGATGTCCTCTATTATCTAATCGTAACATTATATGGAATCAATTGGGGTTGTAATCGATAATGAATAGTTCGTGTTTTGATGAGATACATGTTAATTAGGTTTTTACTATGGTTGAATTGGTAGCTTGACAAGCAATTCCAACACCTTTGTTTGATCAGGACATGGTGAGATAGAATAACTGAATTATATGATTGTAACAATTGATAGGTTTATTATGTTCTCAAAACAATCATAATGTCTAGGAAGCTATATCGTATTACTAGATATTACTTATGACTTGAAGAACCTAGAGATTTATCAGGACAATCGGTGCTCTTGGTTGTACTATTGTTACTATAAGTAGCTCAATGATGAACCTAGGGATGTTACGCATCATAACCAATTCTGACTACCGTTTGAACATGAGAAATCAATTCTAAAATGTATTTGCAACTACATGCAATCGGTTGGAGTCGGGCTGAAGATTAATGATTTGAAACGCTTTCAGAATCAAAGCCTTCATCAAAACACAGTAGACCATTTTCGCATATGAAATATGTTTGAACATAATAATGCTTGAATCATAAACCCTTATAGTATTCCTCAATCTATCTTTAGGTCCCTCTCAATTAATACATTCCTTTTTTTTAATTTTAGGTCTCATCTCAATTCTATCCTAAATGTACTATAAAAAATCAAACTTAGATCTTATCTCAATATTATCGTGTATTCTTAATTTTATTCTAAAATTCTTATGGTCTCATAAAAAATCATTAATTTTTACTTGAGTTACAAATACACCGCTATTAACCCTCCACTCGAAATTTAATCGAGAAATGAAAAACTCCCAAGTACAAAACTGTCAATCATTCCGAGCACGAGCTCCCTGATCACAAGAGATGGAACATTCTCGAAGATCAAGCACAAAATTTCTAAGGATAACTCTAACAAAATATTAACAGAGATCAAATTTTGGACTCAAGTAAAAGTTTGTGATCTTTTATAAGGTATTGTATTATAGCGAAACTAAAACTAGATTTAAAGTTAAGAAATGAGACAAGAAATTTAAATTAGAGCTGATATTTATGGTAGAATTTGGACATCATCGGAAATTGGGGATTTCTTATTGGGAAAAAGGTAAAGTAGGGATAAAAATTAAAGTTAAAGACTTTTTTTTAGGATATTATGCTGAAATATAGTGAAAACAGCCAACATGGTGCTCGAGTAAGTGTGGGAATACAATTTCACCACCGTCCCCTTTATGTTTATCTTTGCGTTCGGTGGGGCTGAATAGAATTGGATCAAGGAATGACATAGAATGACAATTTCCAGTATCTTTGTTTAGGAAGATGCGGGAATAAAATGGAATGGAGGTTCTCATGTTCAGCTGTAAGACATGATGTTGCAAAAGGATATTTTTTTTCATGAATTTCATTTGCATAGCACTTGGCATTATTAGCATCCACAGATTAGTGTGCCCTTGGCGTGCATGTGTGCTGTCATTTGAAAGATTATGCAAATTTACTAGGGAGAAATATCAGAATTGCCAAAACTTGTGTCTCATACTCACTTTAGGCTCCGCTCGTTTCATGAAAATTATTTTTCCGAAAAATATTTTCCAGAAATTGTGGTGTTTGGGGGCGGAAAATAACTTACCAAGGAAAAAAATTTCCAATCAAGAAAAATTATCTTTCTTAAAATGGAAAAAATATTTTTTTCTCTTAAAAGAAAGGAAAATATTTTCCAGCCCTTAAGATATGCTCCTTAAACTACAACAACCTCGTTCTCTCTCCTCTCTCCCTTTTCTTTCTCCTTTCTTCTCTCTTTCCCCTCCCAGCCGAATTTCTCTCTATCCCTCTCCCTTTTTCCATCCAAATGTACTGACATTTCTCTCTCTTCTCATCTCTTTTTCTTCCTAATATTTTCTCTACTGAACAGCGAAAAATATTTTATACTTTATTTTTAAGTTTCAAGCGAACATCGAAAAATATTGTCATTTTCTAGGAAAATGACTTCCCGAAAAATATTTTCCGGAGATGTTGTATTTTTCGCAAAATGAACAGAGTCTTAGTTTCAAAACTTTCGCTCAAACGACTTCAATACCAAATTTTTCAAAAAAACAATCACTTAAGTGCTAATTTCAATTTGTTTCGCCGGAAATCCATCGTACATTCTTTTATTAATATTTTGAGTCCATGTGACTCGCTCGAAAGTTTTTAGTGAACATTCAAAACGTTGTTTTTTAATATTCAATTTTTAAAAAAACGTAAACTTAATTATAGTAACAAATAAAAAAATATAAATAAAAAGGAACAGGGGAAAGAGTAGGTAGTAAACCCTCGTTGTTGCCACCCCACTTGCTAGGAAGGACTGGCAAGGGTGTAGATTGCCAGCAGGGTCGTCGAACCCCGTCTAGACTTGGCCAGTCCTTCTCGACAAGGGTACGGAGGTGGCGGCAAGGGCTTGCAGCCTTCCACTTTAAAACCCCTTTTTTCTAAAATGTAACTAATCTTAAATTTAATATTAATTAATTAAATGCCATACCGAATACAAAATAAATTAAAAAACCACATAGACTAAATTTTTAAATATATATAATATTATAATAAAATTGTAATTATAAATGCCACCCATGAACATAAAGTTGTTGGAATTTTTTGTCATTTGACAATTAAATGATCAGTTTTATTTAAATTTGGCACTTAAGTATTTTAATCGAAAGTCTTGGCATTAAAGTGAATGTCGTAAACAAGTTTTGACGCTCTTGGTGTACTTCTCCTGAATTTACTTTGTTCCAAAACATTGAACAATTGAATAACGAAAAGGAACTATAAATAAAAAATGCACAAAACAAAGAATTCGTATAAATATTTTAAAAAGAAAAAATCATCTGAAAAATATTTCTAGGAAGTATTAATATTAAATTGATATCTCTTGAATATTTTTTACTATAATTCATGAATTTATAGTGGCGTCACATTAAAAATCATTAATTGTAATTTCCTACATAATTACAAGTATATGATTGATTCTGTTTTACGTGCACTAATTTCAAGTAATGAAATTCCACTAGGAAATGCAAAATTTTTGGATCAATCAACTATGGAAGAGAGACAGCATTTGCACTTTTACCAAATGGATCCCTCGAGATTATAGACTTTACTATTTGTTTCTTTCTCTCATTTGTAAATATTGTGACGGCCACCCTTTGGTAGTACTTACCACTTTTACCATATACATAATTTTGTCACGTAGCTTCACATATAATATTCCATGCATTATTAAAATTTTGAATAATATTCCAAAATTTGTTGGGAATGCAAAAAAAAATTGCTAATTTATATTGCAAACTCAATAAAATACTGATTCGGAATACTAATGCATCTATCCCATCTATAATATTCAATAAAGAAAAGCTAACCTTGCGCTTAATGACAAATCTCAATCGAAATTTTTTCTTCCCAAATGTCCTCAATTATTTATTGTATAAGTATAAATCTAGGAAAAAATGTGCAAGTTAATAATTAAGTATAGGAATTCTTTTCAAAACTTTTTAAATATCGAAATTCTAGTGAAAGGGAACACTCAATTGCGTGAATGCAAGAAATTGATATTTGAAATTTTAACAAAATCACCTCGTTACATGAAATATCTAAATCGTCAAATTATGGGAAGAAATAATCGATAAAAATATCCAATAATGAGGAAACTTGTATAAATGTGTGTGGAAAGAGAAAAAATATATCAAGACTTGATATTTTTAAGAAATGTCATTTTGTGGTGAGAAGAAATTTTGTTAATTTTGGAAAATTAGAGAGATATTGGAATTATTTGCCTTTGTCCATCGATTCAATTTGTATAGATTAGATGATAGATGATAGGTGATGTAAGGGAAGGAAATGGATCAAGTGACTTGAAGTCACATGATTTGCTTTTTGTCCCTGCCATCCGACGTAGATCGGACAGTTGGGACAAAAAGCAACTTAAACTCCCCTCAAATAATGGGTGGCCGTCCAATCTAAAATCGGACTGGATCTCAAGTTAGGCAACTTCAAGTCACCTCACCCAATCCGAATCCGTTAGGGAAGACTAAAATTGTTGTGATCTCCGAAAAATAGGGGTCTTCTTTGTTTTGTATAATGACTAGTTTTCATGCGCACGCCTCGTGCATAGACCACGGTTTTGGAGATAATATTGTAAATTTGTAAATTATATATTGCCGAATTTGTTTAGTAATGCCATTTTTAATGAGAAGATTATTAACCATCGTACATGAAAGTACAGGGTAAAGACTTGTATAGTGATTAATGACAATTGTCCCTAATCATTCAATGTGGCAAGGAAAAAAAAACTGCCACTTGCCAAAAAAGAAGAAGACAAAATGATGATTATGCTTGGGATAAAAACGGGTGATTAATCAACAAAAAAAGGTGTTGTGATGGTAAGGGTAAATTTGAAAATCAAGAAGTAAAATAAAGACATTTTTGGCGTACATATATAGATTAATTTTTGCATTCCTCTGACATTGTTCATCGAAAGATTTCATATTAAAGTCATATGGATTTTTACACGAATTTATAGAACTCCTTTGTAAATTGTGCATTTTTATTCGTAACTTCTTTTTAATACTTTACGTTTTCAAATGTTTAGTGATAGAGTGGTTTTACTAAATCTTTTTTTTTTGCGAAATTTTACTAAATCTTTAAAACGCAATTTTTTTGGATACATGCAGCGCGTGTGTACATCTATTATTGTTGCTGGAACTATCACCTACAGGAGGATAAGTAGGTGATTGTAACTTGTCTTGGGAAAATAGAGCGGAATTAAAAAGCAAGATAAGTAATAGTGTCCTAGATGAAATTGTACTGAAATCTGAATTTTTTGTGTATGCAAAATATTATCAAACGTACTGATAAAGAGTCAAAGAAGAGAGAATTCTGCATACAAAAATTATAATGATTTGGCTTATAGTAAGCCTACATTCATTCTTCATCTTGACAACCGATTGGCTACATTTCACTAATAAATGGGTCAGAGGTTACAATTTTGAGTAAATCTCCCTCATTCACAATAGATCATACTAATATTTTGAATTTTTCTCAACTTTATGGACTTTATCTCACTAGAAAAAGGTGCGAATGATTGAAACTGTTTTGGCTTTGGAATGTTTTATTCTCCTGTGTGCTCTCCGTCTTCTCTTGAGTACTTCAGTCTCCTTTTGTATTTCTCTACTTCAACTTAGCTGCTGAATAGTCTTTGAGTAGCCATAAAGGACAAAATTTTCCTTTCATTCAATTGTCTATACAGCTGTCATTGGCTTTTCATAAGAAGGTTTATCTTTTTGAATTGAGATTGATCAATCATTCGAAGATTTTTTCTCATCCATTAGAAATGATTAGAATTCGAACCAAATCTTTAATCGATGTGTGTTTGTTATGGATATCTAGATCAAATGTTGCATGGGAGACCGGATCATAAAAAAAAGTCTTCCGATATAAGAATTTGACTCAAAATGGATATAATTCAATAGGAGTGATCAGTTCCCAGGTGGTCCGGTTCCCTTCCGGAACCGGGGATTGGACCAACTAATCCTATTACCGGTCCGGTTTGATTCCCGGGCGGTCCAATGGGACCGGGATCGAGAAATGACAAATGGTGCAAAACCTAAGAAATAAACCGGAGAGTACAGCATCAAACTAAACCATATTTGGATAACTGTGCTGTGGTTTGCCTCTTCCGCGGCTCAAATTCGAGCAGTTACGCTCCTTCCCCACCTGCATCCAAAGAAGACGAGAACTCTGTCTTTGAAGCCCGAAACTGCAAGGGAGCTGGGCCGGTTTCAATTCAGTCCAAGTGGTCAGGTCCGA
This sequence comes from Melaleuca alternifolia, assembly GCA_019926035.1. Taxonomy (NCBI): domain Eukaryota; kingdom Viridiplantae; phylum Streptophyta; class Magnoliopsida; order Myrtales; family Myrtaceae; genus Melaleuca; species Melaleuca alternifolia. Next base: position 896,773 of record JAGKPW010000079.1, read on the forward strand.
GTGGTCCGGTTTAGTTCCGCCCTCCTAGGAACCGGGAACCAATTTCATTTTTAGGAACTGTGGACCGGACCACAACTCCAAAGAACCGGACCAACTTGGATGATCCGATCTGGTCCGAGCAATTCTCAAGTTGGGCGGTCCATTTTGCTCAGTCCTATAATCCAGTATCCCAAGATACCCAATAAAACCTTAGCTGACATATTGCTAGTGTTTTTATAATCAATAGAAGATAGCCTCCAGCTCCATTCCAATCTTCACAATTGATATCTAGATGATTTTCACTATCGTCTGAAAGTTAAAGTTACTCAACATAAAGTATCAACAAATTTGGCTCAACATGTAATGTCATCCATGAATTTTTAAATTATTTAATATGATCCCCTAGCCAACAGTTCTTCGTTCAGCATCTGTAGTTCCTCATGCTGTTTCTTCAGCACTTGAAATTCTTCCTCTTTTTTGGCTAGCAATTCCTCAAAATCTTTCCTCAATGTGAGCTCCTCGTTATATGCATTTTCTTCTTTAATTTTGACATAAATTCCATATCCATGGTAATATGTTTGAATAAGTTCAAACATATACTGTGTTGGTGTAGTAGTGTCCATATCTCTCTCAATGTTTGCATTATTTGTGGCCCTCATTCAAGCATTATTATGCAATCTGCTGATTTCCTTGCCTATTTTCAGCTTGAAGTCATAATTGGTTTTCTTGTCACTATGCATTAAAAATTATTTGGTCCATGGTCAACTTAAGAGACCTAATAATTTAAGTTAGGTTGATCTCACGAAAAATTAGCTATCCATGAATAATAGAAAATTTCAGCATCAACAAAATTTTTTTTGAAAATGAAACTGCTGATAATGAAACTACTTCTCATTTCTTTCTTTATTCCCACATTTTACTTGTAGAAACAAAATTACAAAGAAAAACTTCGCTCCCCGAGTAGGTGAAATGGGAAACTATGAGGACATAGTTCATGTACAATTTGAGGAAATTTCCAATTACGATCCATCGCAATTCCAGTATTTATTTATTGAAATTTGACTTTTTCCGTATTTACCAGTGTTTCATGTTCCTTGAGCACCACTAGGGAGCAGCCACCATAATAATAATAATAATAATAATAATAATAATAATAATAATAATAATGTGTTTCACATTATCATAATAATAATAAATGTGTTTCACATTATCATAATAATAATTAATGTGTTCCACTTGATCGTTAGGTTGGGTGATGGGTTGGCAAATCAATTCAAGTCTGAAAAAAAAAAGGAGGTAGAAGAAGAAGAAGTCATCCACGATTGGTTGTATTAAAATCAATCAGCCCAGTATTACGTAATAAAGCACGCAAACATTAGATAATGTAAAGAAATGTTTGAAATACATCACGACTTGCAAGTACAGTGAAGACAACTTTATCAAATCAGAAGAAAAAGGTTTGCGCAATTGATTTTTTTTTGTTCCTAAATTACCTTAGAAATGATGAAAAAATGCACTACTCTTCCCTATTCTACAAGTGAATAATTATTCCGGATTTAATTATTTATCAATACAGTTAATAAAACTTGTTCTGATAATTACACTTATAATGTAACCAATTATTGTACAAAACATTTACATTTGACTCCCAACGTTGCATGTGTTGTCAATTTCTTTTATAAGCACACTTCATAACTAGTATTCATTACTACTTACGTCGATGACATATTAAGAGCCCGATACTATTTTTGTCCCGTCAAAAGAAAAATTTATCGTTGTATGGTATGCCAATGACAACAAAAATATTGTAAATTGAATAATGTGTTACCTTAAGTTGTAGCCACAGCAATGAAACTTACTTTTGTTGCCTTAGGCATATCAAAAGGTGACAAAATAATTATTGTTGTCGATTTAAAGTTTACCAAAGACTACTAAATCATGAGTTTTCCATCTTAGGTCATATCCAAAAATGACAAAATACTAATATTGTTGCCTCAAAGGTGACGAAAAAATGAATTTTTTGTTCACACAGGTCTATTTTAAAGGGGTTTTTTTTTTTATCTTTGTCATTGTAAGTTTAAACATTTTGCTCCTCAATAGCAATAAATTTTGAATTTTGTCACTTCGGCCTCAACCTAGTGTGACAAATCACGATTTTATCACTTTAAATCTCACAATGGAACATTTTATGTTTGTCATCATAAGTTCAAAATTTACAGTAAGGCAACTTTGATTTGGTCATTGATAATAGTACGATCTTGGCTAACAAATTTGAGAATTTTTCATGCTTTTTTTTTTTGGTAACCGGACGACACCAAGGGCCGACCTTTGTACATCGGGGGAAAAATTTTGTCATGTTTGACCAGTCCTAAAATCAAGATTTAGTCACTTTGGGTTTCACTCAAGGTGACGAAATTTCGTATTTGTCATTATAGATTCAAAATTTAAGGCAATGAAACTTTGATTTAGAGAACTCACTTTTAATCCACCTTTGGGGAATTAGAGGATAGATTTGTCACCGTTGGGTTACCTAAGGCGACTACAATTTTGAGATAACTGAGGAATTGTTTTTTTTTTTTTTGATAAAGTAAGATGTATATTGATCTTTATATGCCAAAATTTACAAAAGGTGGAGAAATCCGAACTCGAGGAAATGAGAACCCCATAGGATTCAAACATATTTCAATAAACTAATTAAGGAGATTGCTTTTGGTCACAAAGAAATTATCATTTCTTTAAAACGGTGATAAGGGTCACTTTTGGTGATATCATTTCCCCCTTATAACAAGCGTTTAAGGGGCACTACTCCACCAACACAGTAGGGGTTCATTGATTGCTGAGACCAAGCGATTATGGCTTGGCTGTCTCGTCTCGTCATACTGTACATAGAAAGGAAAAAGAGCAAGAAGTCAAGGTCAACAGCTAATACAAAAAAAGGAAAGAAAAAATCATCAAACACTTGCACTGTAAATTTGTTTCATCCATCGCACCTCAACTTTGCTGCTGTTCACAGAACCCAGCAATTTCGACTGACCCAGAAGAGAGACGCAACCAAAAAAACAGGGACGAAGCTAAAACTTCCAAAGAAGCATCTTTTCAGCTCGCGGGACTCAGAGATTACCAGAGGGGCTGAGCAGACCGCCAGGCTGACGGACATGTAGGATGCAATATTTGAACCCGACTCCGAAGTTCTGAAGTGCCCACAACAGAGTCGTCTGGCTCTCCTCCCCGTCGCCCCCCACAGCGACGTACACGTCCCCCGAGACCACTCCAGACGACGACCCCGCGTCTCTGCTAGCCATCGCCGCGACAGGGGGCACTTCGAGCTCGGGACGGTGATCGGGGCCACCCCGGCCGGTTGAGCGCTCGAGCAAAGAGACGCGGGGGCGTACGGCTTGCTGAATGGAGTGGGGAGAAGCCCGGTCACGAGAGAAAAGCACGCACCGGCTCCAGACGATCGGTCTCCATGTATATATCTTAGTGGTAACTTGTGAAGGAAGGTCCAACGGAGAAGTCTTTTTCTTCTTTTCTTTTCGTGTAAAAGCCTGGGCGGAGCCGATGGTTTTCTTTTTCTCGGAGTTTAATGGTTGTCGGAAGGCTTTTCCACCGCACGGGTTACGCACGCAATTGGCAGTTCCCACAAGGAGAAAAATGTGATTTCGTAAGCTTTAGAGCCAGTGAAATTTGAGGATTAAGGAAAGAAAACCCGATGATCGACGAAATGAGTTTGTTTTGAAATACCGGGAAAATTTAAAGTGATTTTTCTCTAAATAATTCGAAAAGTTTCTATAAAAGAATTCGGGATCAAATCAGTTGATGAACAGTAATGCATAGAGTCCTGCACTTTACTATAGCATAATTGGGTAATTTAGAGTCGGCAAAAATTTAAATATTCAGGCAAAAAAATATAATTTTACAATTAAAAAGACGAGTTATGAAAGACTTATATGATCACGGACAAATTTTTTTTTTTGATCCGCAACTCTTAAAAGTATCTACTTTTATAAGTGGTGGCAAAAACAAATGTGGGTACAAAGCATATGGGCCAAAATTCTTATGATGGATATAAAGATTGATTTGATTGAGAGGAATAATGGATGGATCGGCCAACCCAACCTCCCATGTTTCGAGACTTTAACGTGGCCTTTTTCCACTTCATTGGATCGCGAAAAGCGGGAAAATGGGTCCCATCTTTTAATTCTCTTCTATTGTTCTCACGATCGTGCTTTTTCAAGCCGCATTTGAGAGAGATGCTGGAAAAAGACCTTTTAGTAAACACCCCCCCAAAAAATATAAAGTAAAGGCCTGAAGGAATTTCATCAAAGGCAATTACCGTCTGGGACACTATCCTCCTTGTGCTAAATCCCTTTGGGAAAGAGATGCCTTTCCCCAACGGCCCTCCTAAATTCTTCACAAGAAATTGCTGCATTTTCCCGGGAAAATGCTGCCTAATGCGAAGATTCGAAGACAATTTACTCCTCGACCATGTGAACTTTGTGAAGGATTGAACGCCGTTGAAGAGAAATAGAGGAACAAGAAGAGTCTGAAAACATCATGTGGTAAGAAGAAGGAGAAGAAGATGAGGAGGAGGGAGACGCTGCCGTAAGAGCTCTGGAACGGTAAGGACAATGGAAGGATCGAAGCTTTCATGACAAGACCATTAACAAAATCAACCAAGTTCAACCCAGAACTGGATTTAGTCAGTAAGAGGGGGTGGTGCATATATGCCTTTTTCTCCACCAATGTTCAGAAGAGAAGTCTTCACACCTCGACACACGACAATTTTGATACGCTTCGAAGCGTGTTTGAGGGAACAGCATAAGTTGAGCTATCCACCGCTCAAAGACCGAAGCCTGTCTATAGAGTTCGAGAGCAGATAATTCTCTGCTCATGGGAATAAACGATGGACAGTTTCTTTGGCGAAAAGTAGACATGAAGAAAGATATAACAAGAGATCATGAGTCGACGCTTGTTGGTGTAAGAGCATAGTCACGATGCACTCGAATTTTACAGGCAACAAGGTGCACTGCCATTGGACCATCATGAAGATAATTGAGCCGTCTGAAACAGTACAAAACTAGTAACTGCAGAGTTGCTAATCAAGAGCGCAAATGAGGATAACTAGATTGTGTTTAAATTAAATGATATAGAGGTGCGGTTGGAATAGATTTCATGCAATTGGAAACACATTTCATTGCATATGCACACTGAGAAATCCACTCGTGGTATGTACAGACAGTAAATACCAAGTGGTCAAACCGATACCCAAGACCTAGAAACTAGAACGCCTATGTACAATTAGATGCCAAAAAAATAACGTTCAATGGTTTTGCAGCCACTCTTGAATCATTGAATGGACAGTCTGATTCGGGAAAAGCTCGCAGTTTGAAAGCTGAAAAGATTTGTCATGGGTGAAGTATCGTGGCCGCTAAGCCAGAACCTTATAGCCTCTGCTTCATAAGTAAAGCCATCTGCTGCCACATGAGGATCTTGCATAATTTCCTAATCGCACAGTCAAATAAAGTAGATTAATCATAATTAACACATTCAGGCCAACATATGGATATTCGATTAAAACAGTAAATGGTATATGCTGAGATGAACTGCCAAGATGACTCGCGTGGGAGATTGGACAAATGAAATATTGAGGAGGCTGGCCAGGCTCTTCTGGACCAGACCGACTGGATAATGAGGCTTCAGAATGGGTTCGCAGCCTTTCAAGTACCGGCCACACCTGTGACCTAAGACATGGTCGATTAGAGCTATCAATGTCACGGCAACTTAATGCCAGGTGAGCCAGCTCCTTGGCTTGCTCGAATGGCCAGTGCCCTGCTGTAGGATCCAACACAACACTTAAATTCCCTACATCTAAGGCACTTTGCATCATTTCATCTAGATTCAGGGCCGATCTCCCAGTCAGTAAACGCAATAACACATTACCAAATGAATAAACATCAGAGGCAAACGAAAATTCTCCTGTCATGGGGGAATGAGATGGGGTAGTACGCAATCCAAAATTCCTTATTTTGGCCACGAAGTTGGAGTCAAGAAGGATATTTCCCGGTTTCAGATCGCCATGTACCATACCATAGCAAGAATGGAGAAACATAAGTGCAGCACATATATCTGCACAAATACATATTCGAGTTTGCCAAGACAGATGGTTGCTGCTGTCGCTGGCACTGAGTTGGTCTTCAAGGCTGCCTTTTGGGAGGTACTCATAAATGGCAGCTGAAGCATTGGGGCAGACTCCAATGAGGCTCACCAAATTAGGATGCCTCGACTTACTCGCAACTTGTATCTGAAACAGAACCAACAAATATGGGAGAGTGACCCCAACACAACCCCAGCTAGGAAGACACAGAGTACTAGATTACCATAGTCAAGAAATATCTTTATCATTCATATATCAGGCTGTCCCTAAATAAAACAATAAACAGATCTCCAGTATGTTTTAAGATCTAGATCACATCATTAATCTTTGAGCAAATTAGAGTCACCAGCGTGCTTCTAAAGTATTTGCAAACATTTAGCCTTTTCCTGGTTCCGTAGGCAACTTCATAATGTCATTGCCTTGATAATCCTTTCTTTAAATTCTTTTGTCCCTTCCAGGAAATTCCAATAATGCACAACTACCTTACCTCATGACGGTAGTCAGAGAGGTGCAACATCTTTATGGCCACTTGTGTGTGATGAAGCGAACCTCTGTAAGTGCTCCCATACTCCCCTTCCTCAATCATTAATGAGCGATCAAAACTCTCGGTAGCTTCCTGTATTTCAGAGAACGAAAACTCCGAAATGAAGTCCTGTCCACGTGCACTGGAGGGTTCACTTGTTTGGTTATCCAAGAGTTCTTCATTCAGCATCTGTAGTTCCTCATACTGTTTCTTCAGCACTTGAAATTCTTCCTCTTTTTTGGCTAGCAATTGCTCAATATCTTTTCTCAATCTGAGCTCCTCCTTATATGCATTTTCAAATGCTTTAAGCTGAAAATAGGCATGGAAAGCATCAGGAGGGCTCAATTTCACTAATTACTTGAAGAGAACACTTGTTGCTGACTAAATAATTATTTAGTAAAAGCAAATAATTATTTAACTTGATTATTTAAATAATTATTTAAACGAGTAAAAGGTGGGAGGCGTTCCGACTCAACGATTTTGGAGAAATGGAAGGAAGCACTCAAAGAAGTTGGTGACTTGAAAGGACGGGAAGCCAAAGGGTACTCCTTCATCTTTTCGCCAAAACATTCTCTACTTTCTTTTTTATTCGTGTGGGTGTTTGTGGTTGTTTTGATTCTCACCTGCTTCGTTTTCGTTATTTTTCTTTAATATGAAAAAGCAGAAAGATCTTGCTGGCAATAAGATCCAGCGATGCCTGAGTTGTATAAGTTATTCTTTCTTTCTTTTTCAATTTTTTGCTTAAATTACTTTGACCAATCAAATTATATTTTTATGATCCCATTTGCTTGAATAATAGGATTTTTTTTAATGAATTTTCACTCTTATATCCGGAGATTTCTTTTCCATTTTATAATATAAGCTACATCAATCTTCAGCACAAACTTTTCTAATTATGTATTTATTTGAGATCAACAGAACAACTTATTGGTGGTTCCTGTTCAAAACTTGTGTTATCATTTACTATATATGTTGATTGTCAAAGTCTTAATTCTTTATCTTCCCAAGTTACATTTGTTACCTAACTAATGCCATTAATTAGTTGTTGTAAGTTAATTACATGGAATAAATATGTATTTTATAGATAGGACGATTCCTTATTGAATTTTTGCCTGCTCAAAAGCTATATAGGAAGTTCTCAATGTCGCGTTCACATCATCCGCTAATATATGTAGCAAACAAAAAAATTCCTTAGTTGCACCCTCAAGTTTCTTCCGGCTCAATAAATTATGTCAGGGTACTATTGGAGTGGGGCGGACCTTTTGAAGCAACCACCACCATTTCCTGCTCTAATCTCAGCATATTAAGATAACAAATGGAGGCGTGGCAACAATTCTAAAGTTTTTCGATTTTTCCTCCGATTTGTTTGTTATTGTGTTATCATTAGTTAAACAATATGAAATTGCCATGTATTTAAACTCTTGTCATATTCGACAAGTCTGAAGCAGAGTTGGTAAAATCAGTTGTCCAAATAAAGACGAATTAATTAGTGACAACATAATTATTTTTGTCATAATTAATTTGCTCTCTTGGTTAATTTCTTCCTCTTGGTTATAAGCAAATTACCCCTTGTTACGAATTAATTAGTGACAACATAATTATTTTTGTCATAAATTAATTACAGCACTCATTCCCAAGATGATGATGCATACGAATATCATGACTTATTACTTTTTTCTTTTTTCTTCTTTTCTCTTATAATTATTTGCATTTCTTATTTTCTGTTTTGGTTACATCTTCTAACATCTACATTTATATGGATGCATACACTTGTCCCAAGTAGGTGAAAGCATATAAATTCAAAATCCCAAGCCACTCTACCGAAGCATATCGACATGCAAGAAAATTAGCTTTCTAGGTCAACTACTAGTATATTTAGATAGGGAAAGTTTAGTGTTGTGCAAATAAGGCAATCTAACATAAATAGACATAAAAAATAGAATAAATTAAATATATATGATTTTATCAATTAAACTACATACATTTAGAAAGGGCAGCAAGTAATTATATTACAATTAAAGCAATATAAGAGAGACGATTTTAACGCTTTTTCACTCCCTCTTTTTTTTACACGCCCCTTGTAATAATGTTCAGATCATATTAACCGTAGTAGGCTTCACTTGCTTTCAGATTATATCCACACTCAAATGATTAAAGTGGAGCTTAAATTGTCTAAGCTCTCTTTGTCTCTTTGCTTCGTTGCTCTTCTTTTGAATGTACATATCCAAATTTGAGAAAGCCAAAAATAGAAGCTAAGCATAAGGGATGAAGTATTGCCAAATTTTATGTTTTCTTCAACGCATTGGCTTGAGAAGGTGAAATAATTGTTTCAAAACTCCCCTCTCTCTATATGAAAAATCCTGCCACTTTTAGCTCCGGCTTTTTTAGTGCCCGAAAAGTTTGTCTTTTCATTTCCCCCTTTGGCTAATGCAAGCGCCTTGTCGTCCTTCAACATTATTGTTCATTATTTTTTCTTCTTTTGTTGAATTCTTTCATTTAGCAAGTAGTGAAACTTTGGCACGTGCCTTTTCTTGACTTACAAATAAACCTTGAGAGAGCTTCGGTTTTCTTATTTTTCTTTTGCTTGTTCTAAATTTTAGATGGATCTTTAATGGTTTTCACGTTTTTCTCTTTGCCACAAGTTGAGAATGAGAAATGCCAAAAATGATAAGAATGTGGCTGATTTTATAGAGCTCCAAGCTCATAGCCTTTGGATCCCAACAACCCCAGGCAAGCCCATTTTTACCCCTGCCAAAACAATTTGCCACCACGAAATATGAATTAGAGCTCTCTATTGAAGAAGATGAACATTGGCACATAAAAGGAAAGAAAAGGGAAAAAACCAGAAAATATGCAAAAAATGCAAAACAACACTGATTTAGTCAGAATTGTACATGTAGGATCGCCGGCTATGCCATATAGGATGTCGTTGATGATTGAATATCACATCAGTAATTTTTTTTAGCAATTTGCCAGATATTATATTGGAATTTCATATAAATGATTAGGACAATTGAAATAATTGAAGAATTCAATATTAATTGGTATTCGTACGATAAGTTTGAGATTAATTTGGCAATTATCTCCCTTAAGCCCCCATTCGCTCCCTCACTTCTGCTCTCACGCGCAAACCCACCATGGATACTCATATGAACCTTGCGGCGCTTGAGCTGCCATTACCTGACAATAGACTTCGACCCCAGATATGGGGTAGCTTGAGGCTGGGTCACCATTTTACAAGGAGGCGGGGACTTTGCATGATCAAGGCAAAATTGTGCTTCTTGGTGAAAAGTGAGTCACAGACAATACAATGCCATGAACTTTGCCACGTTAAAAAAAATTTAACGTGAGGACCACATATCCATCTCAGCTTTGCTAGTTAATGAAATATAATAAACACGTTAAAGGCATAAGCTACTTGTTAATGAAATTATTTTATAAAGTCACGTGACAAAGACTTTTTGTATGTTTGGATATGTTGGGCCAGCTAGTTTCTGCCTATAAATCAATTATCTTCATCCTGAGCACATAGTTATTCTTGGTATATTAAGGAAAGTTAGATACCTGATATCTATAGATAATTAATTAACCATAATTCATGCATGGATCTTTCTATAACCAGATATAAATGGAACACTGCACTTGAAGAAATTGAAGAGGCTACATCTTGCTGTCAATTATCTCCAAAGGGTCCCCTCCTTGTACAAGCAAACTTCAGTGGAGGACCAAAATTTGTCTTCCAATCAGCTTCAAGGTAACAAGTAATAGAAGGCCATACCTTGATACATCATGTTCGATTTTTGAGAACCTTTTTTCAATCATAGGAGTGAATTTGGAGGTGCTGAATCTTTTCGGGAACAAATTGGTGAATGATGCCCTTGCGGACCTTACCAGGATAACATCTCTTAAGTTCTTAACCATCAGTTCTTGTGAATTAAATGCTACGAAGTAATTGGAAGGTACTTTTTGAAAATGCTTTTCGTTTATCACCTCTCCAAAATTAAGATAAGCTAAGATTGTTTGAATAGAAGGCATGATTGCATGATATTCTATGTCTTCCGCAAATCAAGTTTGGCCGCACATTTTCTTCAAATAATTTAGCGCTGGCGAATTTGATCTAGATAAGTGAGACAATATAGTTGTTTGACTTATGTTTGAAGTTGAAAGGATTTAGTTAAATGTCTTATGCTCAATTTCTTAATTGTGGGATCATGACGTCGATGGTCCTTAAAAGTTTGATCTTTTCAATTTGAACGTTGATCTTTGAAGATTGAACTTTAGGCCCCATGCTTTTATTTTTGTGCGATTTTTTTCCCTGGCCAATCTGAAGAATAGTGCGATAACATAACAGATGCAAGGAGCCTTTTTCCTATAAAAGAAAAAAATGCAAACAATCTGAAATAATAATATACCAAAGGAGTTCAAATACTGTTCAGAAATCTTAACCAAATTAAAGGTAAAAGTTAATCAGGAATCACAATCAATCAATATTATAATTAAGTTTACATATGAAACCCCAATGGTGGTCAAACTTCAGGAATTGCAAGTGTAAATAAATTCAAGGAAGCCATGAAACCTAAGAGATTAAATGACACTAAAGCTCAAACAAAGAAACCTGATAAACATACACATTTAGATTGATTTTTACTTTTTTTCTTTTTTCTTATCCTAAATCTTGAAGATCTTTCTCTTTGACCTTTTTTTTTTCAAATCTAAAACAATGACAACATGTAGAACTGTGGAGACGTACTTTCTTGTATTAATTTGAAATTAAGTTAACAACTATGAAGATGTAGTTTCTTGTATTAATTTAAAATTAAGCTATACTTTAGATTTGACAGTACAGTAAAATAAAATTATTTCACAAAGCATAAAAAAAGACACACATCATTTGTTGTTTATGGTCATACTTCTTGATTAAATTACATGTATAAATGCAAGAACTATAAGCGAGTGAAGTTTTCAAAATCCACTAATTTGATTCTCAAGTGATGCTTGATACTACTGACAAACACTACAAAAAACTGTAATTTAGTTACGGAAAACTAGCGACGAAAAAAATTCCGTCGCTAATTGATTAATAATGACTATGCTATCAACAGGCAGAGTACGTTGACAAGGAAAAATCTAATCCTTTCATAATCCTAACTAAGCTTTATTGATTGGCCTAATGCTAATATCTTGTCGTTTTTGTTTTATAACCTGTCTCATATTTTAATATAATATGGCTGAATAAATGGACAAAAAAAAAGATGATCAGGCATGTCAACAAACAATATGTTTAGGTTGCATTTTAATAAGCACATAGATATATATTAACTATGAGAAATGATAAAAAAAAAATGTATATATTTCACCTTATGATGTTCTCACTTTTTAAACATCAGTGTCCATTCCCTATAATCCTATAGTACACTCAAATCCAGATGACTTGGGGGCATGTCAGCCAAAAAAGCACGTGATCTCGCACTGCACATAACAAAGGATCACATTGCATTGTCGTTCAAAATTACGGAATTATATTGGGAAAAAAACGAGTAAAGGTTTAGAGTTGCCCAATGCAATTACACCATGAATCTAGAAAGGAGAGCCCCTTATAGTATTCCTTATAAGCGTTTATGATTATAATGATTGGTTAAGCGTTTTAACCAATAAACGCTTGTTGGTTATAAGGGGGAAATTATTCACAAAGAAATTAATTATGTTGGTTATAAGCAAATTACCATGGTTAAGCGTTTTAATTTCACAAAAATAAACTAATCAACACTAACCAAATGTCGGTGCTTGAATCATAAACGCTTATAATAAAGAATTTCCTTCTTTATCACTTCAAGCTGAACCCTTCTCTCAGAGAGGGAGAGAGAGAGAGAGAGAGAGGGGGGGGAAGGAACTGAGTTGGTGTACTTAAAGTTCTTCGAAAGCACCGCGATGTCTAGATTTGCTTTTACAGTTTCACTGAACGCGTAACTCTCTCGTATGCAGACGAACTGCAGATGGACATAGACAGAGCGACATCGAACCAAAAAATGTAGAGTGACAAAGACATCCGATCGCCTCTACATCTACAATCGCATCGCATATACCAAAATCACGAATATGAAGGCAAACGATCATCGCGAATGCATAACTAAGAGAGAGAGAGAGAGAGAGAGAGAGAGAGAGAGGAGGAGGATGTGAGTTGGCGTACCTAAAGTTCTTTGAAACCACCGCGTAGTCCGGATTTGCTTTTACAGTTTCATTGGATGGATAACTGTCTCGTATCTAGACGAACTGCAGATGGACATGAACAGAGCAACATCGAACCAAAAAACGGAGAGTGACAAATACATCCGATCGCCTCTACATCTACAATCGCATCGCATATACCAAAATCATGAATATGGAGGCAAACGATCATCTGTGAGAGAGAGAGAGAGAGAGAGAAAGGAGGTTGTGAGTTGGCGTACCTAAAGTTCTTCGAAACCACCGCGTAGTCCGGATTTGCTTTTACAGTTTCACAGGATGAATAACTTCTCGTATGCAGACGAACTGCAGATGGACATGGACAGAGCATAATCAAACCAAAAAACGGAGAATGATAAATACATCCCATCGCCTCTACATCTACAATCACATCGCATGCAGCGAAACCACGAATATGGAAATAAATGATCATCGCGAATGTATATCTGAGAGAAAGAGAGAGAGAGAGGAGGAGGAGGAAGTGAGTTGGTGTACTTAAAGTTCTTCAAAAGCACCACGAAGTCCAGATTTGCTTTTACAATATCACCGGACGGATCATTCTCTCGTATGTAGACGAACTGCAGATGGACATGGACAGAGCATAGTCGAACCAAAAAACGGAGAATGACAAATACATCCCATCGCCTCTACATCTACAATCGCATCGCATGCAGCGAAACCACGAATATGGAAACAAACGATCATCGCGAATGTATATCTGAGAGAAAGAGAGAGAGAGAGAGAGGAGGAAGTGAGTTGGTGTACTTAAAGTTCTTCAAAAGCACCACGAAGTCCAGATTTGCTTTTACAATATCACTGGACGGATCATTCTCTCGTATGCAGACGAACTGCAGATGGACATGGACAGAGCATAGTCGAACCAAAAAACGGAGAATGACAAATACATCACATCGCCTCTACATCTACAATCGCATCGCATGCAGCGAAACCACGAATATGGAAACAAACGATCATCACGAATGTATATCTGAGAGAGAGAGAGAGAGAGAGAGAGAGAGAGAGAGAGGGGGAGGAAGTGAGTTGGTCTACTTAAAGTTCTTCAAAATTCTTGTGTCGGACTTGTCACTCACTTCGATATTCTAGTGCAATTCATCCAAATTTTCGGTGTCCTCATATGCTATACTCGTTCAATTTGGCACGTTTGGCTTTCTTTTGAATGAAAGGCAGATTTACTTTTGATTCAGTAGATATGAGATGCACCAGTTTGTTTAATCTTTTGCAATTCCTTACTAAGAGAACAAGTGAAGTATGAAACACAAGAATCTGGTTTGTCCATGCAACTCAGCAATTGTCATTTATTTGTGAAAGAAATGATCTTGTTAACATGGAAAGTGCAGTACAAATATAAATTTACACTGATCTTATGTCACTTCGGGAATTATAAACAGACGAAAATCTTAGGGGTTCCGAGAGTTTGTACGTGCAGCTTGGCGTTCTTTTTTTTTTGTGAGGCGAAAAAATATTCTCATTGACATGAAAATGCAGTACAAACATAAAAACAACAATTTGCATTACTTACCATTTTGCTTTCGCTAATGGAAGGGACGACATCTTGGATTTGGAAGGACTTAAGAGTCTCTCGTCCGTGGACATCGATGATATTCCCCTCTACCATCTCTCCCACAGTGGCTTTTGCAGGGCAACAATCCTAAGTGTCTTGAAATTCCTGTTGCTTAAATTTGAAGGCTTTACCAGAGGCCCTTCAATCACTTCAATGGTCTGAATCATCTGGTGTCGTTCGTTACCTAGAAGGATGTGAAGGCTTGCATCTCTTGGTCGGCTAAAATTGCTGTTTAATATCGTCCATGGCCGTTAACGATCTTTTAACTTCATTAGGAACATGAGGCGGTGACTTTGGATCAAAACGACGTTTCCGTGCAACCAAACAAATTTCAAATAATTCGGAATTTGTTAGGTCGGAAGCCGAATTTCAACCCCTAGCTTTTTATCAGTTACTGTGCTTGCTGTCTCGCCTTCCAGTCGTTCTCAAATACGCAATTTTCCTGCATAATTCAAGTTTCTAGAAGGCCTTATATTGCTGGCTTGCTGTCTAATATCGTCCTTAGCCATTAACGATCTTTTAACTTCTTTACGAACCTAAGGTGGTGACTTTGGATCAAAACGCCCTTTACGTGCGACCAAAAAAATTTCAACTAATTCCGAGTTCGTTATGTCGGAAATCGTATTTCACCCCTAGCTCTTTTTCAGCTATTGTGCTTGCCGTCTCTCTTTCCTATTGTGCTCGAATACGCAATTTTCCTGCATAATTCGAGTTTCTGTGAGGCTTAATATTGCTAGCTTGCTGTCTAATATCATCCATGGCCGTTAACAATCTTCTAACTTCTTTAGGAACCTGAGACGGTCACTTTGGATCAAAACGCCGTTTCCGTGCGACCAAACAAATTTCAACTAATTCCGAATTCGTTAGGTCGGAAACCGAATTTCACCCCTTAGCTCTTTTTCACTTGCTGTGCTTGCTGTCTCTTCTTCCTGTTGTGCTCGAATTCGCAATTTTCTTGCATAATTCGAGTTTTTGTGAGGCCTTATATCGCTGGCTTGCTTTCTAATATCGTCCATGGCCGTTGACGATCTTTTAACTTCATTAGGAACCTGAGACGGTGACTTTGGATCAAAATGTTGTTTCCGTGCGACCAAACAAATTTTAACTAATTCCGAGTTCGTTAGGTTGGAAACCGAATTTCACCCCCAGCTCTTTTTCCCTTGCTGCGCTTGTTGTCTCTCCTTCCTGTTGTGCTCGAATACGCAATTTTCCTGCATAATTCAAGTTTCTGTGAGGCCTTATGTTGCTGGCTTGTTGTCTAATATCGTCCATGGCCGTTAATGATCTTCTAACTTCTTTAGGAACCTGAGATGGTGACTTTAGATCAAAATGCCGTTTTCGTGCGGCCAAACAAATTTCAACTAATTCCGAGTTCGTTAGGTCGGAAATCGAATTTCACCCCCCAACTCTTTTTCACTTGCTGTGCATGCTGTCTGTCCTTTCTGTTGTGCTCGAATGCGCAATTTTCCTACATAATTCGTGTTTCTGTGAGGCCTTATATCGCTGGCTTGTTGTTTAATATCGTCCATGGTCGTTAACGATCTTTTAACTTCATTAGGAACATGAGGCGGTGACTTTGGATCAAAACGCCCCTTCCATGTGACCAAACAAATTTCAAATAATTCGGAGTTCATTAGGTCGGAAGCCAAATTTCAACCCCTAGCTTTTTATCACTTATTGTGCTTGCTGTCTCGACTTCCTGTTGTTCTCGAATACGCAATTTTCCTGCATAATTCGAGTTTCTATGAAGCCTTATATTGTTGGCTTGCTGTCTAATATCGTCCATGGCCGTTAACGATCTTTTAACTTCTTTACGAACATGAGATGGTGACTTTGGATCAAAACGCCCTTTACGTGCGACCAAAAAAATTTCTACTAATTCCGAGTTCGTTATGTCGAAAATCGTATTTCACTCCGAGCTCTTTTTCAGCTACTGTGCTTGCCGTCTCTCCTTCCTGTTGTGCTCAAATACGCAATTTTCTTGCATAATTCGAGTTTCTGTCAGGCCTTACATTATTGGCTTGCTGTCTAATATCATCCATGGCCATTAATGATCTTCTAACTTCTTTAGGAACCTGAGACGGTGACTTTGGATCGAAACGCCGTTTCCGTGCGACCAAACAAATTTCAACTAATTCCGAGTTCGTTAGGTCGAAAACTAAATTTCACCCCCAGCTCTTTTTCACTTGTTGTGCTTGTTGGCTCTCTCTCTCTCTTTCATTTACTTCACTTGTTGTGCTTGTTGTCTCTCATTCAGAATTGTCTTCCCCTCGAAAGACACCCACAGCGAGGAGCAGTGATGGCTGTAACGGCGTCGGCAATGGATTGGGGCTTCGGTTAGCTAGGGTTTGAGCTCGTCTCAAACCTAGCTGATCTCTTGTGAACCTAGACCAAATCGAACCCATCAAAAGTCAAAATCGAGGTTTAGAAACCCTTAGGAGTCGATTGGTGGGGTCGGTTTGATCTCAAGTGTTCGAGGTTGAGAGATCTCACCGTTTGAAGGTCGCGGGTTTCTCTGGAAAACCCAGAAAAACCAAACCGTGAAGCCCTCTTTTGGGGCTGCCGGCGACAGCTCCGGCCAAACCGAAGGCAGCAATGGGTGTTGTTGAACAGAGGGCATTGCAGACTCTAATGGCACCAATGGTAAGGGATGAAGAGGTCTGAACTGAAAATGGCGTGGGTCTAAAGTGGAGTGGAAGCTTAGTTTAACCGAGTGGGGTGGTTGAGGGCGAGCTGAAAATCAGCTCGCCGGCGCAACGTGGAGGTCCCCCATTGGCTCCACATCACTCTCGCTATCACTTAAGGACGAGAGGTGGGTGGTGGCAGCGGCGAGGCGATCGTTGAGGCGATGGTTGCAACAGTTGATGGGTGCACATCAATTGTTCGAGGAAATGCCGTAGAGAAGAAGAGAGAAGGAGAGAGGGGGACAGCTGCACGCGTGCGTGGCGCGTGTTGTCTAGTCCAACCCAGTTGGACCGCCCGGTTCATGCGGTTGGGCTGGCCGGTTCGGAAATTTAATTAAAATAATAATATTTTAATTTTAAAAAATTGGAAAATTAATTTAAAAATTCGTAAAAATGTGGGAAATTTTTCAAAATTTCTTAAAATTTTCCAATACCAAGATTTTGACATTTTGGACCCAAACAAAATTTTTAATCACTAATTTCAGTAATTCAAGAGCCTTTCACAAATTTCGCGAAACTAAAAGGGAATTATGAAATTTCCTAGAAATTTCCCCAAGGTCGTAAATGTGAACCGAGCCCGAAATGCAGCTGTTACATATCGAATGGTATTTACCAACAAATTTAGCCCTTGAAGGACATTGGACGTGAATTTGCAAAACGTTGAAATAAAAAGAACTTCCATCATACGTCCCCCTTCAACTCAATTTAACTCTTAAAGGAAATTAGACATGCATTGGAAGGAAAGAAACTTCAAATTCAGTGACTATTGAATGAATAGTAACACTTGATGAAATACTAAATCACGAGAAACCAACATTATATTAGCAAAATTGCTGTAATATTAATTGTAGATCATTAATACATGACAATTATAGAGGTGACACTAGTTGAGACCTACCTTGAATATCCTCAAGCAAAACTAAGATCCTAAGTTTGAATCTAGCCTACACGTGTGGTGAAGTGTTAAAATATTTAGATAGCAAATCACACATTCATCAATAAGCTAGTGATTTTAATACAGTTGGCAGTAATTTCACAAAATCTAATACAATTCAAAGCTATGAGATCTTAAGTTTGAATCTTCCATACCTCTATTTGCCTCATTGATTATATATTTCCATGATTTAGAGTAAGGCCAAAATCCAACTTACATGTGAAAGGGGCGTTAGAATATTTAAGTAATAAATAATTTTTTCATCTAATAGCCTTTTTTTTATTATAGTTGATAGTATTCCCACAAAAATCTTACATGATATCAGAGGTAGGAGGTCATTAGTTTGTATTTTTCAAGCCCTTGTTTGCTTCCTCAATCACATATTTTCATGTTTTAGGTTAAGGACAAAGTCTAGCTTAACTGTGATGTGGAGTGTTAAAATATTTAGATTATACTCCACGCAATTCATATAATAATTTAAAGTTTTAAAACAATTGATAATGATTCCACATAATCTCACACTTATAACCCACAAAACACCATAGGAATTGAAGTATACTTCATTGTATTGAACATGTGCATGTGGACTTAGGCGATGTTGATATTGGAGGGTAGTTTGAAAGAGAGACTAAAGAGGAATGCCCCACTTACAGTTGATTGCACCTTAAAAAACCCAATGGTTTTGCTTATGTCTTGGCACGACTGTTCCAATTTTTTATTTTTATATTTTGGTTAATACTAATAAGGTATATGCGTTTTGCCTGAAGTTGAGGCTATATTTTCTTTGTAGACTATTAATCAGTTTTGCATTCATTGATACTTCGAGTTAATTACCACCCGCTGTGGTGGCGTAGTTCGTTCGGGCTTTGTACTTCTCGTAAAAAGTGCAGGTTCGAATCTCAACAACGTCGCTAGGTGACTTAACTGCTGATGTGAGTGTGGTGGCTAGCTTGCATTGGCCCAAGGTATAGGCATCCGGTTCCTTAGTGCTTGCCAAGCGCGAAGGGGCCTAGGTGGAGTCCTCGATCACAAAAAAAAAAAAAAAGATACTTCGAGTTAATTATAAGATATACTAAAATGCTGACATGTGTTGTCTTGATCATGAAAGATCTAGTGCGATCACCTAGAGGGGATGAATAGGTAATTTCGAAATCTTTTGTGGAAGTATGAAATACAAAGCGTATGAAGCTTGTTGTACAAGTAAATTAATAAGAGCAATAAGCACAATCAGAGAGTTAAGAGAAGAGATCAAGATGTGATCCATCTCTTGCTTTGCGAGTTCTTGAGGATTGCCGGATCCACTACGATAATACAGGCGTGTTGGGGAGTAGAGTTCAACCGCATAAGGGAAACTATTATTACAGAACTATGACAGAGGAAAATTACATCAACTAGAATTTGAAAGGAATAGTAGCAATTTGCTCGTATACAAATATTATATTTCTAGAGTGAGTCATTCTCAGGAGCCGGAGAAAACTTATCTCCCAAACCATTTTACAGATGCATCATCCCTCAGACAATGATGCTAAGTAGTGAACTAATTAAGATTCAACCGTGCCATTGTAACACATATTAGTGTTGATACAAGAGTCATCGTGAGCTACTTTTACACCCAGAGTCAATGAAAGACACATCTACCTATAAAGTCCAATAACGTGCTTGGATAGAAATGAACTTCCTTCAATGCAGTCCCACAAAACTATCATCTGACATCATTGGAGATCTTCTTGCTGATGGAGTGCAATTGCACCCCAATTATCTTTACAAAAAATGGCAATGAAGCTAACCAAAAACTATCAAGTCTCCACTACTTAGTTCACTCAAACAGGATTTTACATCAACAAAAACAAACTCTCGCCTTTCAGGGGATTCACAAACAATGAAGCAATCTTTTTCAACATATGCCATATGGATTCAGTTGATCAAATGATGATATTAACGAGATTGACCAAGCAATCTCCCTAAGTCATTACCATAATGATTACTACACGTAGTCATCCTTTGACAATGAAAGAGCAGTAAAATCTCGAGCAAATTACCATGTGTGCTCGAAAGCTTCTACTGAGCAAAGAATCAAACATTGCGGGAACATGATTGAGCGGATAACGAGACCCTAAAACTCATAGAAGCAAATTCAAGCCCCACGTGAGATGAAACATATGAAAATTCGAAAAATTCCAAGTACATGGTTCTGTGTCTCCTTGCAATACACAGCAAACTGAAAAAAAAAAACAGTTTGTGGGTGAAAATCCATTGGAAAGTCGTGCCACGACACTGTTCAACTCCACATTTCTGACAATCAATGATTGTAAGAAGAACAATGTAAAAGACGGATTTAACTTGGGCAAATCCAACACCTTCGAACCCGATCACTTACGAAATGGATTCAGCTGATGAGGCTGATGAACATGGATGATGCGGAAGTCGCCTCCGAAATTATTCAATGCCCACGAAAGGGTCGACTTGCTTTCCCCCACGTCCCTCCCCACCGCGACGTAGACCCTTTTGTTGACCACCTTCGCCAGCGATTGACCGTCGCTGAACTGCATCATCGCCGCCGCTCAACTCGAGACAGGGGAAGGACCCAGCGGACACGAGCAACTTCACCTGGGCGAGAGACGCTGATCGGTGATGACCCAGATGAGTTTTTCCCCGATTGGTTTGCTTATAATTGACTGGTGTCTGCTCTCATGTTCGCGCAACAGGAGGGGAATGACCCATCAGCTTCAAGAGGGCAGTCATGGCAAGCCAGACTAGCCAACCTTTGTCAAGGGATTGCTGTCGCTTTCCTCTCTCTCTCTCTCTCTCTCTCTCTCTCTCTCCCTACGTACACTGTTGAGTATTGAAATGGGGTTAACTTCCAAAGGAAGGCGTTTGTTTCTTTTTGTTTTCTCATTATCGTTTCCAAAGTCTTTATGGAGTCAATGGCCAAAAGCAGCAGCCTCTAAAGCCAAAGCTCTCTTTCCGGGAAACAGAGCACCTAATGCCCTTAAAAAAAATCTTTAACTTTAAATTTATTTTATTTTTATAAAACATACTTCTAACTTTAGTTCCCTCTCAATTAATGCATTCCTTTTTTTTTAATTTTAGGTCTCGTCTCTATTCTATCCTAAATGTCCTATGAAAAAATCAAACTTAGATCTTATCTCAATTTTATCGTGTATTCTTAATTTTATTCTAAAATTCTTACGGTTTCATAAAAAATCATTAATTTTTACTTGAGTTACAAATATACCGCTATTAACCCTCCAGCCGAAATTTTATCGAGAAATGAAAAATTCCCAAGTACTAGCTATTAGATCATTCCGAGTGTAGCTCTCCTATCGCAAGACATGGAATATTCCCGAGTATGAGAATTTGAAGATCAAGCGTAAAATAAAATATTAATGGAGAGCAAATTTAGGACTCGAGTAAAAGTTTTGCGATCTTTCATCAAATAATATATTATAGTGAAATTAATATTGCATTTAAAGTCAAGTTTTTTTATGAGATAAAAAATATTAAATTAGAGCTGATATTTAATTTAAAGTTGAGGGTTTTTTATGAGACGACAAAATTTTAGAGTGGAATTGAGACAATGACCAGAAATTGACTTTTTTTATTCGATAAAAGGTAAAATCGGGATAAAAGCTAAAGTTGGAGAATTTTTTAGGATATTAAGCCCAAATAGAGTGAAAACAGCCATCATGGTGCTCGAGTATGTGTGGGAATACACGTTCACCACCATTCCCTATATGTGTGTCTTTGCTTTTCCACTTTCGTTCCCCGCATTTAATCTCGATGCTTCTTTTCTTTCAATGATTGAGATTTTTTGCCAAAAAAAATGTCCAATTGACACATTTGGGCAGTTGCCCTTTGGAAGAACAGTTGGCAATTGAGAATACTTCTTACGAATGCGCCATTGTTTCTAATGTTGCGTTCGGTGTGGCTGAGTAGAATTGAATCAAGGAATGACATAGAATGACGATTTCTAGTATCTTTGTGTAGTCTGATGCAAGTTTTAAGATGGAATGGACACTCTCATGTTCGGCTGTAAGACATGATGTTGCAAAAGGATAAAGTTTAACAGATTTCATTTGCACTGCACTTGGCATCATTAGTAAATTTCCCTTTGAGCACCCTCCTTTTTAAAATTTTTTTTAACTAATCTTAAACTTAATTTTGATAAATTAAAAGTCGTACCGGATTGCTAGAATTTTTCACTGGATTAATTGATTGTTTTTTTCTCATATTTGACACTTAAGTATTCTGCTAGAAAGTTTTGGCACTCTTGATTTCCTTCTCCAGGATTTATTGTAACATTCGATAAAGAAAAGCTAACCTCCTACTTTTTGACAGATCTCAATCGAAATGTTTTCTTACCAAATGTCCTCAATTATTTATTGTACAACTATAAATCTAGGGAAATATGTGCAAGTTAATTATAAAGTATAGGATTTCTTTTCACGAGTTTTTAAATATTGAAATTCTAGTAAATGGGAACCCTCAATGGACTGAATACAAGAAATTGATATTTGGTATTTTTAATGAAATCACCTTGTTACATGAAATATCCGAATCGTTGAATTATGGGAAGAAATAATCGATAAAGATATCCGATATGAGGAAATTGTATAAATGTGCGTGAAAAGAAAAAAATATATTAAATTTTGACATTTCTAAGAATGTCATTTTGTGGTGAGAAAATATTTGATTAATATTGGAAAATTATAGGGATATTGGAATTATTAGTTTACGCATTTGTCCATGGGTTAGATTAGATGATAAATGATAGGTGATGTTTAGGGAAGACTAAAATTGCTATGATCTCCGGAAGTTAGGAGGTCTTCTTTGTTTTGTATAATGACTACTTTTCATGCGCACGCTATGCGCATAGACCGCGGTTTTGGACATTATATTGTACATTATATTTCAATTTTGTTTAGTGATGCCATTTTAATTAGAAGATTATTAACCATCGTACATGGAAGTATAGGGTAAAGACTTGTATAATGATAACTGTCCCTAATGATTCATTGTGGCAATGAAAAAAAAAATACTGACACTTGCCAAAAAAAAAGAAGACAAAATGGTGATTACCCTTGGGATAAAAGCGGGTTATTAATCAACAGAAAGGTGTTGTGATTAATCAAGTCTCGCCAACTAAGGGTGAGCTTGAACTCACTGATCTCAACGAGGCCCAACCTCGCCAATTTGGTGAGGTCTCAACCTTCCTGGAGCTTAGTAAACTTATCACTCGCCTCTTGGTCAACGACCGGTTGAGAAAGAGGGAAAATGGAGAAAAGAAATGAAAACAATCAAACTTTTGTTTTTAAGAAATTAAAAATAATTAGAATATCATAAATTTTCATGATCTAAAAATGACTTATTAATGACACTTAAATTAATTAGTTAACCCATTCAATTCAAGACCCATTAAATTATTTGGTGACTCGTTTAAGACCTATTTAATATTTTAAGTTAACACATTTGTGACTCACATTATCAAATACAAGTTAAAATATGAGTTTTGACCCAATTTACCACCTCTATATATTCCAAGATGAAATGATAAATCTAAATTGACGTGAGAGATTGGACAAATGAAATGGCGAGGAGCTTGGCTAGGCTCTTATGTACCAAGCCCACCGGATGAAAAGGCTTGCAATGGGTTCGTGTCTCGTAAATGTGCCCTAAAAGCATGTGTCACTATTCATAACCTTGAATGGATGCATCCGACATCTTCATAGCACAACCTATCATTGTGTTGCCTTAAAAGCTCATATGAGCCGTTGTGCTTGATTCCTTCCTTAGTCACCAAAGCACCTCGAACAACATTAAGAATTTCACATCTATCGGTATATCGGCACCTAGCTGAATTCAAGGCATTCAAGGAAATGAGGTATTTCTTCAACTCTGAAACATGCCTAATCTAATTCGAGGAACAAAAAGTTGATGATTTTTTATAAAATAAAAAAAATCAAGAGTGATTTACATCTAAACTAAAAATATTGGATTTTTTTAGTTGACTAATTAGTGTTAGTAAAAAAGAATTGGTACTTGTAAAAACTAAGAAAAGACGATGGTTATGCTTGGAAAAAATGCGTATGGTCACTCGATGATTGGGTATTGGAAAGAAACACTTTCGGTTTCAATAGACAGACTTAGACAAATCCTTTCGGTCCTACAACCTTCCTAAAGGTATGTCAGAATTTAACTTTCTTTTTATATCTTTCCGCGTGGCCCCCTTTTATGGATATGCATGCACCAACCATTGGATTTCTTAAAAAATTCCTCCTAATACAAGGGTCCCTCCCCTCCGTTGGATCACGCAAGGTCAGCAGGGAATTCGGGTTTTATACATGGTGTGTTTGTTGTCAGTACCACTCAATGTTTCGAAAATGTAGTGATGAAGCAAATTTTTTTTTTGGGTCAAATGTGATGAAGCGATTTGAAATGTGAGTTTTTTTTTTCTACACACCCACATCGAGTGCACAATTACTGGTACTATTTTTCTTCGTTGTTTTTATTAAATTATTTTATAAGTAACATGTAAAGGAAGCAAATTATATATACAACAAAAGAAAGGAAATGAGAGTTTACTAAAATAAATACCAATTATGGGTAAACTTGTCAACATAAATCCATTTTCAAATCATATTTGATGAGACGAGTTATCAGAAGAGTTAATTATATCTAGTAAATGAGTTATAAATAGGTTAAAAATGGTAGATTCTGAAATAATATGAGTAATAGATGGGTTAACAATTTACTTAGGCCAAAATCATCTCTATAACTCTCTTGCATCTTCGCTCGATCTCAAACTCGCTTATATAGTGCTCTCGCCTTAATATAAGCATGGGTTTTTTTTTCTAGATCATGTTAAATATGAAAATACTTTAGTAATATGAGTTCAATAGGGTATAAATTGTTACATAGTAATTAATCAAGATTGGTTAATTTGGCTAGGGTCATTTTTCGATCCAAGCCAACCTGACCGTATAATGGATCTGATCATAGATGAAAGAGCTGCCAAAGCGAAATGCAAAGGCCCAAAAGGCACGCTGGTCTAAAAGGGCTCCGATCTTTTGGATCGCAAAACCAAACTTTATATTTCACTTGCCCAACTCCCATCTCCTAATGTCCCTACCCGACCCGAGGGGCGGGGCCCGACTGATAATATGATCCGACCCGAACCCCGATCGGATCCAAGCAAGTCCATTTCCCTTCTATAAATAGTCTTACCAAATCCCGCCAACGTACAAAACTCTCTCTCTCTCTCTGTCTCTGTAGCAAGCAGTGAACCGTCAGCTTCCATCTCCGGATTTTTCTCTGTTAAGAGCGAACTTCATCTATCGAACGAAGTGGATCGAGCGGTGAAGATGAAGATGAACCGAGCCTGCGACCTCAGCTCCATCTCCGTCCTCCCTCCTCACGCCAGGTTCGGGCCGCTCTCTCTCCCTCTCTTCCTTTTGTGTGATCGTCCACTTGATTCGTTTTGGCAAATCCTTAATACCGTAGCTTTTGGTAACTATTCTTCTATGTTCATTCGAGTCCATGAGCATTTTCAGTCTGGTTTGCTTCAGTTCTCGCGACTGACGAGCGGATGGACGGTGTGAATCTTCCAGTTTCGTGGAATTTTGCTGCTTCCGAACTGTCTGTTTTTGCGAAAACTGCAGGGAATGATTGTGATTTGATGATCATGGCTTTGTAAGCTGAATTGGAGCTTGTGAGTTGTGCTTTGCTAGTTCTATTGAAGGATTGAATCAAATATCAGTTCTAACTTTTACCTGTAGGTTTAAAAGGAGATAAGGAGGCTTTGAATTCGGGAAAATCTGCAATTAGATGTGGCATCATCATGATGTTCTCTCTTTTGGTTGCCTTTTGCCGGAAGTGACTTGGAAGAGATCATGCCTGTGAGATAATATGAATTTAGGAGTTTGTCTGCCACATGAATTTAATTCCTCATTTATCTTCCAGTTCTGGAGAAATCTCGCAATTCACAAAAATTGTAATTGTATTAATACACAGAGTGACGAGCATTATACATTTTAATACCTGCAACATTCTGCCCTCCATGTTACGCATTGCATTCTAGAACTGCATAATCATCTGCTCTTCTTATAGAAAGAATAGAGATCAAAGTTGTTTCACCTTCTTTACCAAAAAAAAAAGAAGTTGTTTCACCTTCTTATGGAAGGGAGCTTAGCTGCTCCATGCTGTAAAGTGAAGACTAAAGCTAAATGCTCTTTGGCAATGATGTGCAGGAGACCAACGACTCTACAAGCTGGAGGAAAAGCATCACAGCTTCAAACACAGCAACTTTCGCAACAATCATTTTCTCAGGGACTTTCATCTCAGCATGGGCTATTCTCTCAGTTCTCCCAGAATTCTCTGGATGAAGTTTTAACAAACGATCTGGTCTGGCCCTTTTTACTTTGACTATTAACATATGAACAGAAATATCTTTAGCCAGCACTCAGGATTGTTTATTCACATTAAATTCACTAGGAAATGAGGTTTAGATAATTAAAATTGGAATCCAAATCATCTCTAGTTTCAAATCCATCTGTTGCCAAAGAGTATTACATATGTTATTTAGAACATAGACTCAGGTGTTGAAACCAGTATCCAGGCTTTCAATATAGAGATGTAATTTTTGTCACTAACAGAAGTGTCTGCACTGTAATTGATTTGTGACATTGACACAGTATAATTGCTTAATGAGATGCAAACATAATCCCTTAGCTATCCTCCTTTGATGTTTCAGGAGATTTTTTTAATCGTAGATGCAACAAAACTTGTCAGAAGTTCAGCTGAGATGGACCATGGTCGCTCTGGACAAGTTTTGAGATGAAATCTATGTCAAAATTTTGAAACATTTTGACGTGTTTTTGGATAAATTTGCTGTACCATGATTGCATCTACCAATAATAATTGACAATTGCTTGCCACTTCTAAATTTTCTTCGTGTTTATCTCCTAAATATAACTCTTTCAGTTCAAACTTAGACTCAAGTTTTCTTTCTTTAGACAGGAACATTCCTCTCAATGAATGAAATTAATTGAAGCGGCGAAACTGGGATCCTGCAAAATCTATTTACATTTTATCATGCTGTTCACGTATCATATTTACATTTGATGTTTGGATAATAGATGGTGAATAAATTTATATTTATGCAATCTTTCTTCTGTAACATTTAGGTGATTGTGATTCTATCCTTCTAAATAACGAGCATTTTATTAAATTGATTTAACATCAGTTTTGTACAATTTACTTGCAGAGATATAGTTCTGGAGAACGCGAGAAATCTAAAAGGAACATACCTTCCTTAGCTGGGGTCACTCATATGCGAGAAGAGAGTCAAATGCCAATCTCAAGAAATTCCACCAGACTTATCCGGAAGTGGAGCGCCAGTTCCTCATTAGATGGTGGAAGTAAGCTGCAGAAACTATCAATCGCCAGATGAATATTTCTTGAATTCTAGCTATTCTTAATGGTCCTTGACACAGAAGTTCCTGAAAGTTATGTTAACTTTATATCACTTGTTTATGGTGTTACATATGATGGGGCTTCCTGACTGTCATCTGCTGGCCTTTTTTTAAGGGTAGACGTGTGACTCTATGATCCCTATTTGCACTATAATAAGTTTCCGAAGCTTCAAGGAGCATTATTGTTACTTTTGCAGGTCCAATCACAGAAGAACTCGAGCGCAGAATTGGATTAATGGAAGCTTCAATAAGCAGGTTTATGATAGTAGTGGATTCTGTCCAGAGTGATGTCATGCAAGTAAACAAAAGAACAAAAGAATTATCCCTAGAAGGTAAATTCTTTATCCAATGTATGTCGTAACAAACATGCAATATAAGATCATTTTAGCAGTGTTATTATAATACATTTTACAACCACTGCTTACCTTAGGCGTATGGATGTCACTAATTCGAAATTCAAGAACTAAGTCTGTCGATGAATTCTTCTTAATCGATGTGCCAATAACTGCCAATCCAATGGAAGAAAAATGTCAATGGCCTCACTACCTAAAGTTATGACAAATACGTGACTTATGCTATGTGGAATGACATGCATTTTTTGCTGTGTGGGAATCTATTTTGCTTTGTCTGTTACAGTCTTCTTATGTGATGTAATGGTATGATATGGTCGTTCAGGGAGTGCTGCAAATTAACTAGTCACTGTCTGTGTCCTTCTGACTGTTGTTGCAGTGGAAAGCATACAGCAGAAGTTGATGACCCAGGATAACTCATTGCAGCAAATGGTAACACATCAAATCCCATCATTAATTTTGTGCTCCTGTTCAAGTATTCACGGCACATAATTCCCATGCATGACTATTAAGCACTCAACGACATGGTGAATTAGAGCAAAGGACAAGAAGATATCAAAGCTAGCCTTGAATGTGGTTTTAAATCGATATCTGAACAAGTTAATAAGCACGCAAACGAGGACAGATTGCAGGAAGTCTTCTCAGAGCTCTCAGCCTTACCGGGAAAGATAGAAGGACGAATGCTGAAACTCCAAGATCAGCTTCATAATACCTTCACCAAAGAATTGGAGGTACATAGCTATACAATTCAAAAGCTGATTTAATTTTTTGCTTAATTTCTGGTAACGTTCTTAAAGGTGAAAGCGAATGGCACTCAAGGTAAGCTTGTTCCCATTGCCAAGAGAATTTCCTTGTGCTTCAGATTAATCATACTTTGCATTTTTCCTTATAAGATCCTTTTTGTATTTTTTTTGAGAGAATTATATTTCATGTCTTTAGTTATTCCAGGCAGCACGATACATTCTGCAGGGCCAAAAAGCAGCAGCACCTGCTGTTCTTCCAGTAAAGGTATTTTACCACTCTCTTAAAGATCACCTGGTCTTATTGATTGCTCTATATGAAAGAAAGCAATTGAGCTTGCCAGCTTGCAGGTCACCAGCATTTGCGCTATCCCACAAAGGAAAGCACAACAATTAGAAAGGTATGTCATCTTGTCTTTGGTGATTGCTTTGCTAAATGAGAGAAATAGATCATCGCAGCCCTGTTAGCAAGGTTAAGTAGTTCAGGGCTCAGAGGTGTCGAGCCTGATTCATTGTTTTGGCTGCTTACAATTTTAGAAGCGAATGTTTCATGTGAGATCAATATAACTGACAAATTGAAGCATCCTATATGGGTAGCCAGCATGCCAACACTTCTAACAGCAGTATGTAGGTTTTATCCTTCTCTGCAGTCAAAGCTGAGACGCACTGACATTATCTTTGTTAAAGCAACAATTTTCATGCTGAGAATGTAGTTATCCTTCCAGAAGGGTGTTCCGACAATTATTAGAACTCGTGGGATGAACTTTATTAGCTGGTTGAATTACTCTAATTTTATGTGTGTGGGCCTTTTTGTTTTTTTTAATGGGATACACTGAACAAACGAACACAAAAAATGTATTGCTATTTGCTGGGTTGAGGATGGATATTTATCTTGCTGGATTATTACCTGCGTCTGATCTGGGATTGCATGCTTGTTTTGATGAGTAAATAAGTTTCCTGCCTGCTTATTTTGATGATTAAATAAGTTTCCTGCGTGCTTACCTACTTATGTTTTGCTTGACCTAATTTTCTTCAGTCCCATGTCCCTAATCATTTTGAATTATCAAAGTGTTGATTTCAGTTCAGCTGCAAATTCAGCAGCGCGTTTGCAAACCAATTTCGTACCAAAAACTGAACTAGGAGGGTGGACGTCAGTGAAGTCAGAAAAAGCAACTTCTAATTTGCCAATGATGAAGCACAAGCAAAAAGATGTGTTATCACGCAGAAAGGTGTTTCTGCCTTTTCGAGTTTCCTTTGCTCATCTAACAATAGATAATAACTGATATAAGATATCAATTCTTAAGACATAGAATTCATACAAGTTGTACCGAGTTGCTTAAAATCATCTCAGTACGATTTCGTTGCAACATATGGTCTCGTCACCTGGTTACAGAGTGAAGTATTCCTCATCTTAACTTGTGGCACTCCCAGCAGGTCAGGGTGGATGAAAAAGAATGTCAACTTTCCATTGAGTTGGATGAGGAGATTGACAGTGGATTTCATTGTTTGCTTAATGATAGGGAGACAGGTAAGGCCTTATGGGATGATTATGTACCCATCAGCTGCTACTACTTGTGAAATAAAGGGAACTATCACCAGATTCACAAAGCCGTTAGGGAGCAAGATTGAGTCCAGTAGCTCCGCTTAAGATTGACATATGGAACGTTATTATTTTCTGCAGACCTGACTACCATCCATGAAAGCTCGTACATGTTAAACAAATTAAATTTATAGATATCACCAGTATTTTATAGATATATAGATGGACATAAAGGACTATCTCTGATTAAAACTCCTTGGCCAGATAGGGGAAGCTCCATAACAGATGAAGTCAAGGTAGAGACAGCACGTATTCTAAGGAAAGCGAGGAAGCGAAAGTGGAGGTCTTCAAAAACTATAGTTATTAATTGAAGGTCTGTAACTCCTTCCCCATCCGAGGTGTTGCACATTTAGTAGTTCCTGCCTGTAAAATAGTAGATTTCTGCAAATAATATTCTCACAAACCCTTTACTTCAAGCTAGAAATTAATAGTATGGCAGATGAAACTGCTGCAAACAAAGTGGTATTTGTTTGTAATGCCTTTTTCATGCTCACTGGGGGATTATTGATTATGCCAGTACTTCTTCCATGGCTTGGTGTTGGAAATAAGGCTCAATTCCTGGCGGAGAGGACACCAGCCTGGAAAAGCAGCCCCAGTTGTCCGAATAACACCACAATAAGGTATCCCCTCATATGCCCGAGCGTTGTAAACTGCTGTAACCGTTAATCATACATGTAACTCTGGCGTGACTGTCGCGGACATTTACCTAGTTGTTACTCTCTCTTTCATCTACCTCTAAAAAAATAAAAATAAAAGTAAAAATCCACTAAGAAGTAAGATGTGCATGCTGGATATTTGTCTAGCATTTCACGATTGATATTCTGGAGAGAGAAATTGTCTATCAGACTTTCGCTGATGACAACAAAACAGTGTAGTGACAGTTGAATTATGAGATGAATTTCCGGCAACTGACAGTGCAATATGATCTCTAGCACGACGGATGCCACTAGCACCGTGCATAGCCCGAAATAGATCAATTTTCTCCCTTTTGGGCCAGCCCTTTACTCCAACCTTCAAAAGAAAAGTAGCATCTTCTGCCACTATTTTGTAGTTTTCCCCCGTACATGAATCCATTTTGAATTGATTTTATGTCTGTTTATTTTGTTAGATGACCAAATAATTTTCTGAATAATTATTCAAAATCACGTCAGTATTTTCCATTATTTTGTAACCTTTTCCCTAATGACCTTTTCATATATTCCCTGAATCGATTCTAAGAGATTTTGTGTCTTTTTAATTTTTATTAAGCAACTGACTAATCATTTTTTATTGAATTCTGATAATCAATAATGGAATGATGTTTGGCCATTAGTCCACGCTCTCCACATGCATCACACGGTTCCATATCAAATTTTTGTTAGGAACATCAATGTTAGATAAGTGGAATAGAGCTTGTTTTTTTGTCTAATCAACTTAGAAGAGAATGATGTCTAGGCAATGTGAAGGGAAGCCATCATCCTCATTCACGTGCAAACACAATCACGAAAGATGAGTAACTTATCTCGATTGGTGAAATTTTATGATCTCATGAAGGATCCTGCTTAAAAATGTATATAAGGCGTGCTTTACAAAGTGTACCGTAAGTGTCGAATCATTTTTACACTCTCATGTATTGAGTCTTTGATGTCGCGTCGGACTCTCCCTGCGATTTAAAATAAAAGCTCAGCAATAGCTCAGAAAATAGAGAGCATCAGGCTTTAACGGGTGGTCCTAAGGTACATCTTCCATGGACCAATTCAAGATCCTGTTCCCCCTAGGACATCATGATTCCCCACTTCATGGGCACCATAAAAGAAGGAAGGCCAGGCATATTCCTTAGGGGATATGAAAGTGAAATCATACGCGCCGACACTATCAGCATCATCAATTTTTTTTTTTTAAATCGAGGATTAAGTTTGAAACCTGATAAAAATGATAATACAACCGTGAAAACCATTTGAAACGGGAAAGTCCACTCCCTCACAATCTTCGTAGTCAACATTTCACCTAACTTGTGAATACGAACAAATGCAGCGATGAGACTAAAACTTGAGCGGTAAGACAAGTGCGGCGTCGTTGATAATCGAGACTTCGGTTGTGATTGACACATTGGGGGAGAAGGAATGTTTGGTGCGATCTTTACATGATAACGGGCCAGCAAACATGGACCCTATCGTTGCAAAAGCCAGCGCTTGCATTGGTCGTTGCTCGCGAGCAGATTCGATGATCTAATCCCAACAGATTGTCGGAAACACCAGGTTTCAGCTTCAGGTTAGGCAGTAGACTTTCCGGTTGGGAGCAGCTACGACCTAGATCTTGATCCTATCACAATCATGACTCGCGAAGATTGCTGAGCCCGACGAGATCATCAAAGCGTCGCTTCATTTGATTTCTATATGAGGGGGTAAATTGTAATCTACTGAGTTCTTGCTTCCATGAGAATCAATGAGCACAATACAATAAAATATCCAAAGGAAGGCCGCGGTTCTTTCCCAATCGCGATTGTTGGGGATCTTCAAGGTGAAGCAAAGGCAAGAAATGGGTAGTGGCCAGCTTACCCAATTCACCCATTCGGCATGCAAAAAGCACCCTCCAACCCCCCACCCCCTCCTCTTTCTTCTCACCAATATCTAAAGACACGACCCAAGCTTAAAGACAAAAAAGAACACGTATCTCTGTCCCACCTCCACTTACCCCTTTCTCTTTGCATTGCCTCCATTCTTCCGATCAGCATCGTCGCCGCTTCTTAGGTAGAGCGAAGCCAAATCGGTCATTCGTTCCATCGCGCGGTCCTCCAAGGCAGAATACGCTTTTGTTAATGCGGTAAAGGCGTAAAGCTAATTGTCTCACATGGGCCTTGTTATTGGGCAATTAATCCCCACTAGAGTCGGTAATCATTGAGGTGGGCCCACACGTGGTCCTCTAATGGGCCTAAGAGGACTCTGTTCAGGCCTAACCTCCTCACGTCACTTGAATGGTAGAAATCGTGAGAATAAAAAAAGGAAAAAAACATATCGTCGCGAGTATTCATTTTCTTTGTCTAGAAAAATCTAAAATTTTCATTACTAAACTATCTATACATCCAAAAATATCTAGTGACGACTCTTTTTTACTTGCAACTCACGATCCTACTAACTCACAACTTGCCCTTGCTCATTCCTGACTCACCTTTGGTTGTTTGTTCTCGTTCATCTTTTACTTCAAATGGCTTAGTTACTCATATTATTTTTCCATAAAAATGAAATAACAATAAAAGAAGCTAACAAAAATAGATTCTCATATAGATACTCATACTAGACCAAAGAGACACGGTAGGCTCTAAGGAAAACAAAGCAGGTTCAAGTTCCAAAAATCAGTAGCTCACTCTAACCCGAAACCTAAATCCTGAATTGAACATATTTAAGTGCAGTATCTTATGTCGATAATTTTGAAACAATCAATGGTGATTCTTGGACGCCTGGGAAATCTGGGATTGAAGCAAAAGTTGTGATTTAAAAAAGAAGAAGAAAATATTAGAAGCAAAATTGAGATTGGACCTATAAATGAGGCTTTCGTTGTTTTTTCTTTCTTTCTTGGAAGGAGTTTGCTCTAGTTGCCTGGTGTCATGTCTGATCGTGAGTAGTCCAGAGTTGATTTGTGCCTTCTTCTTTCTCCTTCCCAAGACAGTCCCGTGTCCTGCAAACTATCTGGCCTTAAATTCACTTGTCGCTGCATCTATGCCACGGAGTTTTCTGCAGATGGGAACAATTTTAACAAAGTGGATGAAAGGCACTTATTGCCTACAATGGGTAAATTCAAGGCGTTAGCTATAGAACTTAAAAAAATTCACCCGAATAACTTCTAAAGAACTTCTTTTCTAATTCGATTTGGTTAAAGAGTGTCATAGCCGCTTGATAAATACCCACATAAGGAAAGTTAGTGATTGCCCGACTTTTCTTATGATCCATGTAATTAGCGCCGTAAAAGTCGAAGATATGGTGAATTGTTAATGATTTTCGTAATTATAAAAATCCATTTTTCCTATTTTAAGATGTTACCAAACACGATACTTCGGAATTCATTTACCGTTTCACTCATGAAATATTCATTCTCGTTCTTCTTAATGCATTTCAGTTGTTCATCCCGACTAACCAAAAAGATATATGAGATTTGTATATTTTCTCTAATAAAAAAAGAGAAATCAAAAGAAATGTATACTTTTGATTGGGAAGTTTCTTTCTGTTAGTGGATGGTTAATGTCACCAGAACAACTTTTGCATCAACCCAAAGGGTTACGTCTGAAATATAAGGCTCTTTATGTTTGTTCTTAACCAGTTCTCCCTTCGATAGTTATAATTTGAAGGATGCTTTGTACATGTTTTTCCTCAGTGATTGTGAGTCTAATACATGAATCGTGCACTCAAAGTTGATTTGGGTTTTAAGTTAAGCATTCACGCTATCCTTTATCGATCAAGCAATACATCATGCTCTTGACTGATATGGTTTGGGTGCATCACGTGAGAACCGATCGAGTGGAATGTTCACATGCCCATAACAATGATAAGACATACTTCTCGGCTCATTATGAAAGACAATGATGAGCAATACCCTTCAAACTTTGTCAATGCGTTGATGATGATGCAATATCCAAAAACACCAATTTGATAGCGGGAAGCTAGTTTTCGATATTTGCCACCCCCTTAAATTTCATCAATGATTCTTGCTTCAGAGCCTCTTTCAAGGAAGAGGCTCATTTAAATTCAAAACTCGACAGTCATCATTACCATCATTATGGCTTCCCTAAAGGTTGTTTCAATGAGTGAACGGAGGAGTGAAAAAATGTCCTCTTCCAGATCTAATTATGTTTACTAACGAATAACAAAAAAAAAAAATGTCCCTGTAAATCTTCTTTGATCTTTCTGGTTTCACTGCATAAGCACAATGTGAAGAGAGAGATATGCATAATTCGTTCATCGATGAGCAGATTCTCACATTTATTTCCTTTTTCTCATCTGCATATTAGTTATCCAAAAGAATGTATTATATTAAATAATGTAGAGATCGCACTAGATGTTACTATTTTGTGAAATGTTACCAAATCAGTTCGCACGAATTCAGCATAAAAAAATATCATTCGAAAACTTAATAAGACTTTTCTTTAAAGCCATCATGAGATCATACATCCGTAATCCCATTGGCCTTTCCTCTTACACTAACCCAGATATAAACATATAGTATGATCAACTCTGAAGGCCTTTTTTTTTCTTTTTTTTTTGGGGTACATCAGTCTGGTGGTCAAAATTTCATCTTCCGAAGCAGGTTAGCTTCTTTCGTTGACAAACTTGAAATGCATCAATGTTTTTCTTACCGAGCCTGTCCCACGACCGTAAATCTAGTATCGAAGGCCTTCTCTGATGTCGACTGAGAAAATCTTCGTAGAGAGAAGAATCGGAAAAAACAACAGTATCGAAAGTAATTGGAATTCTTGTCTACATTGAATTGACATGGTTCCCTCTAAATTTAGTCGGCTGCAGGAGTACATGAGGAAAGAAAAGGAGAAGAAAACAAAAGTTCAGGGGCAATATCGATGGGCCAAGTTCTTTAGATTGTTATCTTTCTTCGAGCAAGTAAAACAAATAGTGTATTTGTCTCCGTGCCTAGTCCATACTTCTCTTATAAAAAAAATACCTCTTTGTATATTATTATATCAATATTTCTTTCACGCATGCAATGTATTGAAATAAAATATAATAATTTAGGCTCCGTTTGTTTTACGAAAAATATAATATTTCTGAAAAATATTTTTCAAAAAATAATTTTTCTTGAAAAATTATAATATTTTTTTGGTGTTCATTTGTCAAAAGCACTAGCTTGTCGAACTCAGTGAAATCGACGTACACTGTTAGAGTTCATGATATTTAAAGGTCAAAAAAGAACATAGAAAATGTTTTTCCTTTTCATAAAAGCGAAAAACATTTTCCTTACTTTTGAAGGTGTTTTTTTCATTGGTGAAAAATATTTTCCTTGATTATTTTATTTTTTGTCAAACGAACGCCTGAAAATTCGGAAAATATTTTCTTATTTTTCGTGAAATGAACAAAGTCTTAATAATCGTTAAAATTCCAGGGCATGTTTGGTTTTGTCGCAAATCCAAGAAAGCGTACAATTTCTCATAATTAGCGGAAAATCGGTAAAAAAAGATCGGTGAATTTCTTTTTAAGTTCAATTTAGATTAACGTCGGATATAATCGATTTAAGTAAGATGAATTGGAGTTGCATTTACCTTCTAAAGTTGTGATTTTGTGATAATTCCGTATGTGCCGGATCGATCATCCTATTGCGGGCATTGGCTTGATTGGAGATTTTCAGGCAGAAATTTGGGACTGCAAAACGATTTGCATTTGCTTCATGACATTGCAGAGGCTGGTTGTGATGGGGAACTCGCTCGCATGTTATTTCAGTTTCTCCAGTTTGGCGACTTGTAGAGGAGAGGACGAACGAGGACATTTCGTTGTCGTCGATGTCAAGTATCGTTTTTGATTTGTTCCGCGTCTGAAACTGGAAAGGCACAATACGAGCCACCCCCGTGCGCATTTCCTTCGTCATACTTGCACATATGACGCCAGAGAGAGACTGAGATAATGGCGGAACGCGGAAGTTGAGAAAATGGAGGCACCCCAATTCCATACGTATCTCTCTCTCTTCAAAATGGGCCCCGTTTCCACTCCCACAACTGTCACTTATTGTTCTCCTCCCATCGCCGAACAGCTGCATTGTAAAAGCTCTCGCCTTTCACTCTCTCTACTCTCTCTCTCTCTCTCTCTCTCTCTCTCAACCCCTTCTTCCACTTTTCTCAGTCTTTAATGGCTGCCCGAATGTAATCTCTCCACAAAAAGTAAAGGGTCGGTGCTAGATGCGCATTTGGGCCCTTCTTTTTGGCTGTCAAAATATGCCACCATAGATTAAATGAAAAAGAAGGCAAAGCCTTTGATGCGCTTGTGGCGTTTGTCAGAATTCGGCTGAAGAATCTGATTTGTGTTTTTTCTTGGGAAGCTAGAGTCCCTTTTTTGCCTTTTTTTTTGGTTTCGTGATTGGTGAGAAAGAGCAGATTCCGTTTGGTGTATCATGGTTTTGGTATTGAAGAGTGAGGCTGTCAAAAGTTCTCGGTCTTGACGTCAAGTCCTTCAGCATTTGGAAGAGAGTTCCAAGCATTGGATTTGTTCTTTATGAGCTGGAATTTGATGGGCGACTTTGGATCGCTTATACTTTGATTTTCAAGTGGCACATTGGATTGCTTCAGTGGAAGATTGAGGTCGATTACCAGGAGTCTGGATTCCGTTGCTTGTTTTAATGAAGTTGAGTTTGAGTTATGGGCCATCCAAATTTTGAGAGTCAATCTTAGCATGTTTGCCTCCCTCTACGATTTCTGTCAAAGGTTGGTGTGCCGCCATCGTAACTCAAGAGTTTGTGGAAGGATGCATGTGAGCAGACATCAAGGCTTTATTTTGGGATGAAAAAGGAAAGAAGCAGCCTTCGATACCCTGCCTGCTTAGGATATCATCTTGGCCTTTATTTCTGTAGAATAGAAACCTACGGCTATGGAGCTAAAACAGGAAGTAGAAGAGATTCTGAGGGAACTATATCTCTGTTTCCTCCGGACAGAATCGGCTGTGGAGCTAAAACAGGAAGTAGAAGAGATTCTGAGGGAGCTATATCTCCGTTTCCTCCGGACAGAATCGGCTGTGGAGCTAAAACAGGAAGTAGAAGAGATTCTGAGGGAGCTATATCCGGACAGAATCGGCTGTGGAGCTAAAACAGGAAGTAGAAGAGATTCTGAGGGAGCTATATCTCTGTTTCCTCCGGACAGAATCGAACTCCACAATTTTCAACTTCGAGGTATTTTCTGACGCATGCCATGTTTTTGTAAGTCTTCCAAGTTATTAGATCCAGTAGAGTCCTTGATTAAGGGATGATGATTTTGATTTCATCTATATGTCTCATTACCTGCGGATTGAATTTTTGGTTCAGTTGGGATGTGTGTGTAAACAGCTCTCCGCAAAAGCACATTATGAGTTTTTTTTTTTGGTAAAGGTAAGTGAATTATATTGCTTTTACCACATTATGAGTTGTTCTCATGGTGCGTGGGCAAAGACGGCGAATTTCCTGTTAATTGATTTGGCAGTGGGCTGACTTTGAACGATGTGATAGCAGAACTATAGTGTAGTAAGTGTTGAGGTTA
The DNA here is from genome assembly GCA_019926035.1 of Melaleuca alternifolia. Lineage (NCBI taxonomy): Eukaryota > Viridiplantae > Streptophyta > Magnoliopsida > Myrtales > Myrtaceae > Melaleuca > Melaleuca alternifolia. The sequence goes on from JAGKPW010000079.1 coordinate 935,208, forward strand.
CTTTAATTAAGACAAAAAACGTGAGATTGTTATGCGATTTCAGAATCTTGTTATCTGACTAAGCCATCATATTTGATTATTCTTTACTAGGCCTCTATGACATTTTTTCCTGAATCTTTTGCAGCAGGTGTCAAAATTTTGAATCAACTTGTGGAAATTGGATTAAGTACACCTTCAACATGACAAAGAGGTCAAAAAGGCAAGTGGGCAGGCGTGAAAGGGATCAGTTAGGCTGCATGTGGAGTTTCATTAGTATTTTGGATTTTTGCCTTGGTAGATCCACTCGGAGGCTATTATCAGATAGACAGCGAGGAACCAGCCATGCGGGTGGTAAGGCCCCCTGATCGATTAGCGAGATTGGCATGCACTAAGTTTTTTTTTTTTTTTTCAGATTGAAGAATTACTGCTCATAACACATGGTGGTTTTCTGCCTACCTATTACCATGCTTTTTGCATATGAAGTAGTGCGCTTGTGTTTACTTTGTATGTCTGTCTTCTTATGATTTTGTGTAGGTATTACATATTCTAGATCAACATGATTTTTTAGGTAATTGAAATTTGTGGATTGGTAAAGTTGGTGGTCATTTTTTTATTTGAGTTCTATTCTGTCCTGCAGATACGCAACATTCAGCGAATAAGTTTGCATTGTTGACCAATCTGAATGAGAAACTTGAAGTCACCCTGGTAAGATTCGACAGCATAGACTGTAGGGTTCTCAAGTTTGCCCATTGGATGATTGTAAGGCGTTAACAGCTGGGTTGTTAAGTTTCCCTAATTGGTGATTGCAACGCCTTGATTGAGAAGGATATCCATTTTTCTAGCTGTGACTAACTGACAAAGGTTTTTTCAGGATGGTGAAGAGAGCTCAGCAGTTGCAGCTGATGGGAGAAAACCCAGCGTGAAGATACTCATGGAAGAAGAAATGTTAGGCCGGCATGATACAGATGTTAAAGTGAATGATTCCAAACTAGTGTCCAACCAATCTGGCTTGGGAGATGAAGACTGCAGAAGGAAAAACCGGAGAAGAAGTAAGAAGTCTTTTAAGGGAAGCTATGACATGGATGCTAATATTTTGAGTGCCACTGAAAGCTTGGCATCCAGACGTGGTGATCTCAATGCAGACCAGGACCACACAAATAGCCATAATGAAAGTTCTATAGTGGATAACTTTTGTGGTGAGATCTGTCAGGAAACAGATGAAGTACATATTCAGGGGAACTCGAAACATGCTGAGCTCAACGAAATATCGTGTGAAGCAATGGAGGAGTTGATAAACCAAAAACTCAAAAGTGGGAAGCATCTAACAGAGCATGGAGGGCCTCCCTTCTCTAGAGAACTGGTTAATGCGCTTCAGATTCCGAACTTAAATGAGGAATCATTTTCGAAACTTCTGGAAGATCCAGACTCAGTCTTGGTTAAATACATGCAAAGCTTGCAGGGTGCTCATTTGTGGAGAGACACTCTGTCAGAGTCATTTGCAGAATCTAAGGAGCAGTATGACAAATCCAACAAATTACAAGAGGTTATTAATCATAAGTCTCACAAGTTCTTTAGAAGAAATGTCAAGTCTCAGGAAACAAAGACACTTGGGGAGATTGAAAATCCTCAAACTTCTGATAGAATTGTTATTTTGAAACCTGGGCCAGCTGAATCAAAAAACCCTACAGCTCTGGACAGCACTGACACAATTCTAGGGCATTTGCCGGACATTGTCCATAAAGGGCAGGCCAAGAGAGCAAGCAGGCACTTTTTTATTTCGGAGATTAGGAAAAGATGGAAAAATGTGATGGGAAAGGAGCACCATGGCCAATCTGCTGGTGGTCTTATGCAAAGACTTTGTGATGGTGGTAAAGCAAATATGGCAGAAAATAATGGAATGAATTCTCCGGGCAAAGAGCACTTTTTCTTGGGGAAAATTGCTAGACCAGTTGCGAAAAAGAGAGAAGAAAAGACTGTTAAGCCAAGAGAGTATGAAGCAAACAAAGAATATGAAAATGTTAATGAGTCCAAGAGAAGAGAGTCTAACATCTACATTGAGGCCAAAAAGCACCTTTCGGACATGCTGAGCACTGCAGATGGAGTGACAGACTTTTCAAGTGGGCAGTTCCCAAAATCTCTCGGAAGAATTCTCTCTCTTCCTGAATACAACTCCCCTCTTGCTAGTCCAGGAAATATATCAGAAAACAGCTTGGTAACTACACAGATGAGATCTCCTGCCCCTCTCAGGTCTCCGAGGATTGATGAAAATAAGGAGAGGCAAATAGAAGAAGCAAATGAAAACCATCAAGGTCCTTCAGCTCCAAGTGCAGAAAGTGAGTTGTGCATTCTGGTAAAATGTGATGATAAAATCCAAACATCCAACACAAATCTGACTCTATCGGATGAGCCTCTTTCCAGGCGAGGAACCAGCCATGCGGGTGGTAAGGCCCCCTGATCGATTAGCGAGATTGGCATGCACTAAGTTTTTTTTTTTTTTTTCAGATTGAAGAATTACTGCTCATAACACATGGTGGTTTTCTGCCTACCTATTACCATGCTTTTTGCATATGAAGTAGTGCGCTTGTGTTTACTTTGTATGTCTGTCTTCTTATGATTTTGTGTAGGTATTACATATTCTAGATCAACATGATTTTTTAGGTAATTGAAATTTGTGGATTGGTAAAGTTGGTGGTCATTTTTTTATTTGAGTTCTATTCTGTCCTGCAGATACGCAACATTCAGCGAATAAGTTTGCATTGTTGACCAATCTGAATGAGAAACTTGAAGTCACCCTGGTAAGATTCGACAGCATAGACTGTAGGGTTCTCAAGTTTGCCCATTGGATGATTGTAAGGCGTTAACAGCTGGGTTGTTAAGTTTCCCTAATTGGTGATTGCAACGCCTTGATTGAGAAGGATATCCATTTTTCTAGCTGTGACTAACTGACAAAGGTTTTTTCAGGATGGTGAAGAGAGCTCAGCAGTTGCAGCTGATGGGAGAAAACCCAGCGTGAAGATACTCATGGAAGAAGAAATGTTAGGCCGGCATGATACAGATGTTAAAGTGAATGATTCCAAACTAGTGTCCAACCAATCTGGCTTGGGAGATGAAGACTGCAGAAGGAAAAACCGGAGAAGAAGTAAGAAGTCTTTTAAGGGAAGCTATGACATGGATGCTAATATTTTGAGTGCCACTGAAAGCTTGGCATCCAGACGTGGTGATCTCAATGCAGACCAGGACCACACAAATAGCCATAATGAAAGTTCTATAGTGGATAACTTTTGTGGTGAGATCTGTCAGGAAACAGATGAAGTACATATTCAGGGGAACTCGAAACATGCTGAGCTCAACGAAATATCGTGTGAAGCAATGGAGGAGTTGATAAACCAAAAACTCAAAAGTGGGAAGCATCTAACAGAGCATGGAGGGCCTCCCTTCTCTAGAGAACTGGTTAATGCGCTTCAGATTCCGAACTTAAATGAGGAATCATTTTCGAAACTTCTGGAAGATCCAGACTCAGTCTTGGTTAAATACATGCAAAGCTTGCAGGGTGCTCATTTGTGGAGAGACACTCTGTCAGAGTCATTTGCAGAATCTAAGGAGCAGTATGACAAATCCAACAAATTACAAGAGGTTATTAATCATAAGTCTCACAAGTTCTTTAGAAGAAATGTCAAGTCTCAGGAAACAAAGACACTTGGGGAGATTGAAAATCCTCAAACTTCTGATAGAATTGTTATTTTGAAACCTGGGCCAGCTGAATCAAAAAACCCTACAGCTCTGGACAGCACTGACACAATTCTAGGGCATTTGCCGGACATTGTCCATAAAGGGCAGGCCAAGAGAGCAAGCAGGCACTTTTTTATTTCGGAGATTAGGAAAAGATGGAAAAATGTGATGGGAAAGGAGCACCATGGCCAATCTGCTGGTGGTCTTATGCAAAGACTTTGTGATGGTGGTAAAGCAAATATGGCAGAAAATAATGGAATGAATTCTCCGGGCAAAGAGCACTTTTTCTTGGGGAAAATTGCTAGACCAGTTGCGAAAAAGAGAGAAGAAAAGACTGTTAAGCCAAGAGAGTATGAAGCAAACAAAGAATATGAAAATGTTAATGAGTCCAAGAGAAGAGAGTCTAACATCTACATTGAGGCCAAAAAGCACCTTTCGGACATGCTGAGCACTGCAGATGGAGTGACAGACTTTTCAAGTGGGCAGTTCCCAAAATCTCTCGGAAGAATTCTCTCTCTTCCTGAATACAACTCCCCTCTTGCTAGTCCAGGAAATATATCAGAAAACAGCTTGGTAACTACACAGATGAGATCTCCTGCCCCTCTCAGGTCTCCGAGGATTGATGAAAATAAGGAGAGGCAAATAGAAGAAGCAAATGAAAACCATCAAGGTCCTTCAGCTCCAAGTGCAGAAAGTGAGTTGTGCATTCTGGTAAAATGTGATGATAAAATCCAAACATCCAACACAAATCTGACTCTATCGGATGAGCCTCTTTCCAGGCGAGGAACCAGCCATGCGGGTGGTAAGGCCCCCTGATCGATTAGCGAGATTGGCATGCACTAAGTTTTTTTTTTTTTTTTCAGATTGAAGAATTACTGCTCATAACACATGGTGGTTTTCTGACTACCTATTACCATGCTTTTTGCATATGAAGTAGTGCGCTTGTGTTTACTTTGTATGTCTGTCTTCTTATGATTTTGTGTAGGTATTACATATTCTAGATCAACATGATTTTTTAGGTAATTGAAATTTGTGGATTGGTAAAGTTGGTGGTCATTTTTTTATTTGAGTTCTATTCTGTCCTGCAGATACGCAACATTCAGCGAATAAGTTTGCATTGTTGACCAATCTGAATGAGAAACTTGAAGTCACCCTGGTAAGATTCGACAGCATAGACTGTAGGGTTCTCAAGTTTGCCCATTGGATGATTGTAAGGCGTTAACAGCTGGGTTGTTAAGTTTCCCTAATTGGTGATTGCAACGCCTTGATTGAGAAGGATATCCATTTTTCTAGCTGTGACTAACTGACAAAGGTTTTTTCAGGATGGTGAAGAGAGCTCAGCAGTTGCAGCTGATGGGAGAAAACCCAGCGTGAAGATACTCATGGAAGAAGAAATGTTAGGCCGGCATGATACAGATGTTAAAGTGAATGATTCCAAACTAGTGTCCAACCAATCTGGCTTGGGAGATGAAGACTGCAGAAGGAAAAACCGGAGAAGAAGTAAGAAGTCTTTTAAGGGAAGCTATGACATGGATGCTAATATTTTGAGTGCCACTGAAAGCTTGGCATCCAGACGTGGTGATCTCAATGCAGACCAGGACCACACAAATAGCCATAATGAAAGTTCTATAGTGGATAACTTTTGTGGTGAGATCTGTCAGGAAACAGATGAAGTACATATTCAGGGGAACTCGAAACATGCTGAGCTCAACGAAATATCGTGTGAAGCAATGGAGGAGTTGATAAACCAAAAACTCAAAAGTGGGAAGCATCTAACAGAGCATGGAGGGCCTCCCTTCTCTAGAGAACTGGTTAATGCGCTTCAGATTCCGAACTTAAATGAGGAATCATTTTCGAAACTTCTGGAAGATCCAGACTCAGTCTTGGTTAAATACATGCAAAGCTTGCAGGGTGCTCATTTGTGGAGAGACACTCTGTCAGAGTCATTTGCAGAATCTAAGGAGCAGTATGACAAATCCAACAAATTACAAGAGGTTATTAATCATAAGTCTCACAAGTTCTTTAGAAGAAATGTCAAGTCTCAGGAAACAAAGACACTTGGGGAGATTGAAAATCCTCAAACTTCTGATAGAATTGTTATTTTGAAACCTGGGCCAGCTGAATCAAAAAACCCTACAGCTCTGGACAGCACTGACACAATTCTAGGGCATTTGCCGGACATTGTCCATAAAGGGCAGGCCAAGAGAGCAAGCAGGCACTTTTTTATTTCGGAGATTAGGAAAAGATGGAAAAATGTGATGGGAAAGGAGCACCATGGCCAATCTGCTGGTGGTCTTATGCAAAGACTTTGTGATGGTGGTAAAGCAAATATGGCAGAAAATAATGGAATGAATTCTCCGGGCAAAGAGCACTTTTTCTTGGGGAAAATTGCTAGACCAGTTGCGAAAAAGAGAGAAGAAAAGACTGTTAAGCCAAGAGAGTATGAAGCAAACAAAGAATATGAAAATGTTAATGAGTCCAAGAGAAGAGAGTCTAACATCTACATTGAGGCCAAAAAGCACCTTTCGGACATGCTGAGCACTGCAGATGGAGTGACAGACTTTTCAAGTGGGCAGTTCCCAAAATCTCTCGGAAGAATTCTCTCTCTTCCTGAATACAACTCCCCTCTTGCTAGTCCAGGAAATATATCAGAAAACAGCTTGGTAACTACACAGATGAGATCTCCTGCCCCTCTCAGGTCTCCGAGGATTGATGAAAATAAGGAGAGGCAAATAGAAGAAGCAAATGAAAACCATCAAGGTCCTTCAGCTCCAAGTGCAGAAAGTGAGTTGTGCATTCTGGTAAAATGTGATGATAAAATCCAAACATCCAACACAAATCTGACTCTATCGGATGAGCCTCTTTCCAGGCGAGGAACCAGCCATGCGGGTGGTAAGGCCCCCTGATCGATTAGCGAGATTGGCATGCACTAAGTTTTTTTTTTTTTTTTCAGATTGAAGAATTACTGCTCATAACACATGGTGGTTTTCTGACTACCTATTACCATGCTTTTTGCATATGAAGTAGTGCGCTTGTGTTTACTTTGTATGTCTGTCTTCTTATGATTTTGTGTAGGTATTACATATTCTAGATCAACATGATTTTTTAGGTAATTGAAATTTGTGGATTGGTAAAGTTGGTGGTCATTTTTTTATTTGAGTTCTATTCTGTCCTGCAGATACGCAACATTCAGCGAATAAGTTTGCATTGTTGACCAATCTGAATGAGAAACTTGAAGTCACCCTGGTAAGATTCGACAGCATAGACTGTAGGGTTCTCAAGTTTGCCCATTGGATGATTGTAAGGCGTTAACAGCTGGGTTGTTAAGTTTCCCTAATTGGTGATTGCAACGCCTTGATTGAGAAGGATATCCATTTTTCTAGCTGTGACTAACTGACAAAGGTTTTTTCAGGATGGTGAAGAGAGCTCAGCAGTTGCAGCTGATGGGAGAAAACCCAGCGTGAAGATACTCATGGAAGAAGAAATGTTAGGCCGGCATGATACAGATGTTAAAGTGAATGATTCCAAACTAGTGTCCAACCAATCTGGCTTGGGAGATGAAGACTGCAGAAGGAAAAACCGGAGAAGAAGTAAGAAGTCTTTTAAGGGAAGCTATGACATGGATGCTAATATTTTGAGTGCCACTGAAAGCTTGGCATCCAGACGTGGTGATCTCAATGCAGACCAGGACCACACAAATAGCCATAATGAAAGTTCTATAGTGGATAACTTTTGTGGTGAGATCTGTCAGGAAACAGATGAAGTACATATTCAGGGGAACTCGAAACATGCTGAGCTCAACGAAATATCGTGTGAAGCAATGGAGGAGTTGATAAACCAAAAACTCAAAAGTGGGAAGCATCTAACAGAGCATGGAGGGCCTCCCTTCTCTAGAGAACTGGTTAATGCGCTTCAGATTCCGAACTTAAATGAGGAATCATTTTCGAAACTTCTGGAAGATCCAGACTCAGTCTTGGTTAAATACATGCAAAGCTTGCAGGGTGCTCATTTGTGGAGAGACACTCTGTCAGAGTCATTTGCAGAATCTAAGGAGCAGTATGACAAATCCAACAAATTACAAGAGGTTATTAATCATAAGTCTCACAAGTTCTTTAGAAGAAATGTCAAGTCTCAGGAAACAAAGACACTTGGGGAGATTGAAAATCCTCAAACTTCTGATAGAATTGTTATTTTGAAACCTGGGCCAGCTGAATCAAAAAACCCTACAGCTCTGGACAGCACTGACACAATTCTAGGGCATTTGCCGGACATTGTCCATAAAGGGCAGGCCAAGAGAGCAAGCAGGCACTTTTTTATTTCGGAGATTAGGAAAAGATGGAAAAATGTGATGGGAAAGGAGCACCATGGCCAATCTGCTGGTGGTCTTATGCAAAGACTTTGTGATGGTGGTAAAGCAAATATGGCAGAAAATAATGGAATGAATTCTCCGGGCAAAGAGCACTTTTTCTTGGGGAAAATTGCTAGACCAGTTGCGAAAAAGAGAGAAGAAAAGACTGTTAAGCCAAGAGAGTATGAAGCAAACAAAGAATATGAAAATGTTAATGAGTCCAAGAGAAGAGAGTCTAACATCTACATTGAGGCCAAAAAGCACCTTTCGGACATGCTGAGCACTGCAGATGGAGTGACAGACTTTTCAAGTGGGCAGTTCCCAAAATCTCTCGGAAGAATTCTCTCTCTTCCTGAATACAACTCCCCTCTTGCTAGTCCAGGAAATATATCAGAAAACAGCTTGGTAACTACACAGATGAGATCTCCTGCCCCTCTCAGGTCTCCGAGGATTGATGAAAATAAGGAGAGGCAAATAGAAGAAGCAAATGAAAACCATCAAGGTCCTTCAGCTCCAAGTGCAGAAAGTGAGTTGTGCATTCTGGTAAAATGTGATGATAAAATCCAAACATCCAACACAAATCTGACTCTATCGGATGAGCCTCTTTCCAGTAATGAGGTGGAAGAGATCTCTGGTCCATACCTGAGGTCTAAAGGTAATTCGGCCCCGCCCCCCTTTTCTTCCCCCCTCCTCCTCTCTCTCTCTCACCTTTGATTGTCGTAGGAACTGGAATTCAATTGTTTTTTTCCAAATTAAATCATGGCTTGCATGCACTATTTTGCAGGTAACACTGAAATTCTTATAGCAGTTGATGGAACAATCAACGTAGAGCACGTCTCCAAGGATACTTCCACCGGCAGTGCTAGTCCAGCCAGCCTCCAATGCAGTGCTGAGGATCATTTGGCTGAAAATGTTGATGATGAATATACTGCTCCTGACTGTAAGAAAGAGGTAAAATAATTCCAATGATGCATATTCCCTCATTTAGAGACCAAGTCATTCCTTCTAGATGCCAAATGATGAATGATGAAAAATTGAATTTCTAGAGGAAAGTGTATCCAAATTCGTACGTAATCTTGTAGTTTGAGTCCTTTCAGTTTTTAAGGTCTACTTATCTAATTTACTTCTAGACTTGTAGTCTTTTGACAGAAACCAAATTTCTAGATAATTAATAATGAATCATAAAGGAAAAGAAGAAATAAGATAATTTATTTTGTCTGTTAGAAATAAGATAATTTAAAGCCCATGCACAGCATGGATCTTTACTGCTGGAACATATGATAGTGCGCAGGTTGATTAGCATTTTGTTTTGCATAACAAATCAATGCACTGCCTTCTTTTATAAAGTTAAATCTTCCAAATGTGGTATTTTTAATAAATAAGAGTCAATTTGACTAAAAAGCCCTCACACAGAAGGAAACTACGTTGTGTTTTTTCTCATCTTCAACAATTTCAGCCCCCTTCCTCTCTCCAAGATGCCTTGCTGCTGAACCCTCTGGATAATGCTTCTGCGTTCATGTGCATTTGACTCTTCTCCATCTCTGAGGAAAACCAGTCTCAGCATGATTTATTTTCCTATGTGCATTGCCTCTCTAAGGGTCATGAGCTTCATTGACCATCCTACAGCGTCAGGGGTAGCTCGACTAAAAAGAAGAGGTTTATCCCTCAAATAAGGTTACTGCAGGATCTAAATTCAAAGTTGGAAAAAAATACGAATAAAAGAGAGAGAATCTAAGATCAATATTCTATGCTCTTGAATGTTTGTGTTATTGACACTTTGTGGTTGGTGTTGTGTGCCCTGCCCTTATAGATCATGTTCAATATCACCAATCAAGCTCTGTTTAGGCAAAGGGATGGCTCACTGGAGGCTTCAAACTTCAGCCCCAATTTGTTGAGGTTGAAGGCAGAAACAGAAGTGCAATGAACATTTGCCTATGCTTTTTTTTCTCTTGAAAAGAGAACTGTGTTTACAGGCAACCCTAGCCTGTTGAAGCAAATAAGTATCTATCATCTACAAAGTAATAACTTTAGAATCAAAAGATTACAACACTCATAACAATCATTTCAATTGCTGTCCCATATTTGGTGGCTTATACACATAAAGGCAATTTGGGTAATTGGTGAAAATATGGGGCTATTATTGTTAGGCTGTCCTCGGGCAATGAATTTGTATGGTTGGACTATTGAATTAATCAAGTGTGATCTTAAAGGGGGAGATACTTTCAGACATATGAGTGGTATAGAGAATTCTTTTCAAAGTGAATGTCTTTGAACTGGAAAGGAATAGACAACAACAGCAGTTGTAATGAGAGAAAAAAGGTTGCAGATTGGTTTGGTTAATGAACGGAAATAACAGGATACAATAAATTTACGGTCAAAACTTATCCACCTTATGAGGGTAGTATGGAATGTTCCTTTAATTGGATTTGTATGCAGCAGTTTCTGCTGTGGAAATAGCAGTGGCCTAGTGTGTTAATAGAGCCATCTGATGTTAAACAGAATAACGAGAGCAGAGTATAGATCTTGTGATAACTCATAAGTGCATTAGCAGTAGCAGAAAATATGCCTTGTATTCATCATCTCTTCTATCTGTTGCTATCTGCTTCATTTCATGGTGTGCATTCAAGTATGATATCATATTTCTCTATGAGCAGGGCCCTCACTCTAATGACGAACTCCATGTGTCTCCACCTGCATCCCCATCATCTTCAACAATTCAGAAGGTTGTGGATCTAGAAATCGTTGTCGACAAACCTGAGAGACAAAATCCTGTATCTGTTCTTGAGCCACTGTTCATGGAGGATGACATAAGTCCTGCAAGAACCGCATCTCGATCTGGTAGGCCAGGGCATTTTATGAAAAGAAATTATATGTATCTATGTATGTGATATTAATGGAATGCTCATGTTATTGGGCTTACTTTTGTTGTTTGATAATTTTTCTGCAGAACCATCGATACAACCACTGAAGAGGATGAGCATTTCTTCTATGAACAACTTCATTTTGACCAAAAACTCGTGTTTGATTGCATAAATGAGGTCCTTCTGGAGGTCTGTCAGGATCACTTTGGTTGTTCTCCTCGGGTTTCATCTGTGAAGCCAAGCATTAAGCCAGTCTGTGACACAAGAAGTGCAATCCACGAGGTGTGGGAAGGAGTTCAACGGCACCTCCTCCCACTCTCTCCAACTAGTAACTTGGAGCAGATTGTTCAAAAAGACATGGTGAAATCTGGGAAGTGGATGGACCGACGTTTTGACTCTGAAAGCATCGGATTTGAGATGGCTGATGCTATTTTTGATGAGCTAATTGATGAGACAATCAACTGCTGCATGGATGAAAGTTGAGGAATTAGTTGTATATTGTTTTGCGTTGGATGGGATTATGAAAATGACTGCAGCATCGGCTCCATTAACCTATATCATTTCACAGCATGACAAGCGATTGACCCGGGGAGTTCCAAGAAAACTCTGATCAAGTCACTGTATGGCAGGGTTTTGATCAATCTTCTTAAGCACAAATGACACGACTCTCTCTAACTTTGAGTGTCATGTTTTAACTTGAGCTAGTTCAACCAACACAAGAAGCATCTGAGGCCGGTCATCCATGGTGTCTGTGTTGTACAGACTATGACTGGTTTTTGCAAGGAACATGTTCTCCATGTTGTTCCAATGCTGATGATGGTTCTCAACTCTTAATGCCGGTCCATCCATTCCCTGCGGCCATATGCATTTTTCTCACCATACTGTAAAGTTAGGGTTCTAGCCTCTTGTTTTTGTGTGAGAGTGCGTGTGCGTGTCATTTTTCCTTAATTTTCCCTTTCCAGACTTTTTCCTGCATCATTTCAGGTTTGATTTTTTTGTTCATCTTTTCCTTTGTTCACTTGTTCTTCGTGTTGCTGGCATTGCTGTTTGAAATTGCCGAGTTTGGAGTGGTGATGATGGTCGTGACTTTTCTTTCTTAGATGTGTTTGCATAGAAGGGATACTAGGATTACACGAAAGAATGATGCGAGTTCTGTACAAGTTGTGATTAAGGTGCTTCACATTACCGAAGTTATTCTTCTTCATTCTCATTTTGTCCGTTGTTGGGCAATGCAACCATTCAACAGCGTAAGTATGCAGTATTAAGAAAGCCCGCGGGGTGTGCACATGCGCTACTAATCTTGAGATTAAGCGGATGTGAGTGTACAAATTGCATACATTTAAGTACTTTGCTTCTCCATTTCTCCTCAATGCAATGACATTTAACTTATGTCCTTTGATAGGGAAGCTTCTGTTTGTAAATACTTTTGCAGGAGGACGAAAAAGGGGATGCATGAGTTTTTAGACGTGTAAATTCCTCTTCGAATAAAACGGGATGGTGACTTTGTTATTTTTCCGGTCTTTTTTTCTTCTTCCGATCCTATTGTGGTGAAGCAACTGTCTATTATCTTATTCCCAGACAGCGGATGATAGAAAAACAGACTATTGGAGGAGTAGGCAGTAACTTAATCCAAACAAGCTATTCTCGCTACAAAATAGGACACCGTCGGGATGAAATGTCAGATATTTCAGCCGAAGAAAAGCAAACTGCTTATCTAATTGGGCTATACACTACCAAGAAAGCTTGTTTACAAATTTACGCTCAGCTTTATGCTTGAAACTTGAGAATACATGGGCTATCATTTGGACCACGCCATTTGTTTCCTACTGCTCTTGTTTTCTCATGGATGTATCTACAAAGAGCACGTCTTCGATCCACGCGACGATGTTGAAGGCTAGACCTTCCAGGATTCTTGAGTAGCTTTCTAGTATTGCTTGTCCCACATCCTGCAAGAATTGTTTATAGTTCAGCGCATCCATGAACAGCTATCAGAGAAAAGCAAGTACATGGATCCCAAAGATACGATGTTCTTTCTTTCTTTCAGGTTATGGTTATGATGTGCTTTTGAGCGAGATTTCAGCGAATTTAAATGATTAGCTTTGGAATGGCAGGAAGTTTCGCTCACCCTGTTGTATTGGATCTTGCATATGTCCAAGCTTGTCCGAGAGAGCTCGGGATACCTCTGCTTCAGGGAAAGCAGTAAGCTCTCTGCTCTCTCTGCTAACATATAGTTTTTGTCACTTCGGCCGCTCTCCAGCAAGAAATCCATTACCATGGTCCATGATGGTTTCGAATGACTAATACACGCCTTCCTTCTCCATGTATACATTGAAGCTTCGACTCTATCAGCGAAATCGAGTGCTTCGTGCTCTGACGATATGTTAAGGCAGTCCAGTAAATGATCTGGAGAGAATTTGTCTGCTGCGTGTATATATCTGTATATTGTGTCTCCAACACTCGCTCTTCCACTCTAAAAAAGAGGAGAATAGACATTTTGTTTCTATGGATGAGATTATCACAGGCAAGAAAACGACTAATAACTGATTTAACAGATGTTCTCAGAATAGGATGGATTTAGCAGATAGTCCAATTTGTGGGTTGTAAAGACATTGCTGTCATTACAACTCAGTAACTTCTAATTTTTTCCTTAAATAATGGATTAAATACATTCATTCAATTCGGTTGAGGGAAGTTAAGTTGTTCTAGCAATAATCAAGAACTTCTCTAGACAAATGCACGCAAGATTTTAAGATGACAAAGATAAATCCATATTTCTCCCTTTCTATCCACTTTGGCGTAACTAAATTAGTACTCAGATAAGCGTAGCCCTTGACAGAGGAAAAATAAATACAAGGATTGAACCCAACCTTTGGAAGAGATGTCATATAAGAATCTGGGATATCCATCTCGTCTAGGAGACCACTGTTGATTGCCATAGCCGCCTTGTGAATTTGAGTCGCGCAGTCGCGTTTCTGCTGCAAATGCTTTCTTGCCTTCTCTGATAGGCCTCCAGGACTTACGCATGGAACAGGCAACCACCATTTGTCTTCTTTTCGCTGTGCGATGACTCTCCTGAACGATCCCCTGCAAGTTGAGTTCGGTGACATGCTCCCGTGCTCGGCATACCAGAATTATGTCTCCTGGAAGCTGTCCAATATTTCCTGACCAAACCAAAATCCAACTTGTCATAATGCGAAAATGAGGATTCAAACATGTCAATTACATCTACAAACAGAACATGCGGATGCTCACCAGGAGCATCGCGTCGAGCTTTCTCAATGCAGGGAGGTTGATGAATATGTCCGATCTCGGTCTGCTTGTCATTACCTGGAAGGCCATACAACGTCATGTTTAAAGTAGACTACGAAAACGAGAAGCATGCCACCATTTAAAAAGGTGTTCTAGTGGAAGGCACAAGCTCAAGACTTCACCTCGACGGTCGTGCCATCCTGTAAAGTCTGTAAGGTGGGGGCAAATTCCACGATGTAGTTGCAGACTGATAAAAAGGCAGTTCATTTCTCTCTTCCACATCGCCTTCTTCTCAGGGTTCAGAGGCTCCAACCTCAAATTTTGCCCAAATACAGTAGCTGCATATAGTAATAAAATGGATAGACATAGGTCAAACCATATAACATTCATAATTCAGTGCTATTTTTTATTCTGCTCAATGTCAAAATCACTAAAGATTACCATAAAGATTGGTTATGGCATTGGAGATTGTCACAGCAGTGCAGACTCCTTTCCCACTCCCAGACATGTCCTCTCCTAACAAAAGCTTTGCGAATCTCTCCTTCATCATCTCAAGCTCTACAACAGCTACAAACATCAATACTCACTCGGACTAATCAATACTGTTCTTCTTCTTTTTTCAGCCGAGTACAGAAAGATATCCAATGAAAGCTGAAGTGGCCAATTTTTTTTTTTTTTTTATGAAAATTGGTTACCTGAATCCAATGATTCAAGATTGTAAAGCTTCTCACCTAGATACTGCTTTTGCTGCTTCACATCGAGTACGTCGAATGTGATCGGGTTATGGCGTCCGGACTTGACACTTGGCCAGCACAAAGGGGAAGGCCCACTAGAGGAGCAGTTGTCGTCTGTCCGTTCCGAATATGTCGAGGCCTCAGAGTTAGTGCGGCAAAACATGAAAGAGTCCGCGCTCATCGGGGTCTCGGTCTCGGTGGTGGATTGGTCATTTCAATCGGCTGAAGAAGATGAGACCAAGCACACATATATAATTCTGTACAAAAATCCATAAAGAAATGATATTCATTTTACTGCAAACTCCTTAATTAGTGACCAAAAGCAAATTATTCATTAAGCGTTTAAGGGTGAGTAATTAATTAGTTAAGTGATAAGGGTCAAAATTAAACGCTTGTTATCTCCCTATTCTCTATAAGGGCCACAAAGCCCTCACCTTTATAGCACCGACACGGATATGGACATGCGACACGCAATACAACACGACATTTCTAAAAATGTAGAGAATTCCGACACGTTATATATTAAATAAATATTTTCATATATAAATACATAAATAACTAAATAATAATATTAAAGAGCTTAGAATTAATCTATACTACAAAAATTAATCATGGAAATTAGTTATTATTATTATTTTCATATATTTATATTTAGACCCCAGAAGTATCGAAAATTTGTAAATATAATCATGTACTTGTCGGGGTCACGTGTTGCAATATTTGACTAGTGTGTCAGAGACAGTTGATCGCGCGTCGGACATGACCCGAAAGGTCCCGTAGAGTGTCGGTGATTCTTAGGCCATCACCCACCCTTGTTGCGCTAGGCAAGGGCTTACTCATTTGCCTCCGCATCCCTTCTCTTCAAGGGACGCCCAATCAAGAGGAAGATATATTGCAAATTTCATTCAATTTTCTCTTAAGTATTTTATTATCGGGTACCTCTAATAGCAACACATAAAATTACAAGTTGTGAAAATTTGATTTTTACCTTGAAAAGAGTACTTTTCCTACGCTACTCACTAATTTTGTTTCAAATTAAGATTTGTGCTTGTCCCGGTAAATTTTGCAAGTTTTGATAAGCATTATTATTGCAAATTAGCCATTATTAAAAAGTTATCATTTTTCTTTGGCACTTTTCCTATAAAATAGCATTTTTTTAATTTAAATGAATTGATAATCTTGTCTTTATTTTATTTGAAATAAGACGATTCGGATGAAAATATCATATTATTAAGTGAATAATATATATTAAATTACATATCTCAATTTTACATAACAAAAAGACTCTTGTTAGTGCAATGCACAAATATGTTACTAATTGGTGTTTCGATTGCTTGAAAATTTAGGAAAATTTAAAGTGTCCTCAACAGAGTGAGCAAAGTGAATTTTTTATTATAAATAGAAGTCTGAATTAACTATGTCAATATCAAAGAACAATCTAATCTCACTTGCTGACCAAATCCTTCCTGGATGATCAAGGACATTCACGTCCAAAGATGGATCTATTTACATGCATTTATATTTATATTTTGACCTCTTCTTCCCCGTTCATCTTCTTCTTTGCAGCTTTGTTGTAGGGCATCGCAACTCCTCGCAGCAGCCTCCGGCAAGCTCCATTTATAGCTACCGACGACCACCAGCAAGCACTCCTCCATCCAAAGCCTTCCTCCCTTTCCTCCATTCACAGCCGTGGGCAACCCCTCCACCTATTCATGTAAGTGGTTCCCGCTTAAGGCACGAAGGTGTTTAGGTGACGCCGAAGATGGAGACTTAGCTGCAAGCCCCCAGATTTCTAAATCTTTGGAGCCTTGGCCGTGAGCTACGACGGAGGGGTTTCGATGACGCCAACGACGGAACTTTGGCCGCGAGCACCCAGATTTCCAGATATCGATCTGGAGAGCAGTACGACGTTGCGCAGGAATCCTTCTCGCCACCCTGCTTTGGCCACTGAAACTCAATCGGCTGGAACAGCAGAGAGAGAGAAGACACACCCAAATATGCTCCCAACCTAAGCGCCCATATCCTCATTGAGCTATTGCTGATGTCGATGGACATTTGAGCAACGGTGCTTTTGCCCTCTTACCTTTGTGATGAGCCATTGCTTTTGAATAATATACGACTTTTTTGGTCATTGAAACGCTAGTGGACATCGGTGCCGTTGAAGAAGCAGTGCTTCGTGTGCTTGCAGAAGCACGGTTCCAGATCTATGAATGGATGAGCCTGGCCGCGACTGACTTGTGCTTGTGGGTGGGGTGGTTGTGAGCTGCTGCTGCGACACGGATGGCGGGGCTACGCCATGGATGCGCAATGGTGGCTCTGGTTACCATCTAGCCTAGCAAAGAAGAAAGTGAAAGTAAAAAAAAAAAAACAGAGAGAAATTAAAAAGAGCTGTTAAGACAAAAATGCCCTTAATCTACCGGAATATTTGGTCGACCTGAGAGGTTAGGGCCTTTATTTAAAATTTTAATGGTTATTTCAAACTTTTATTTAATACAATATTCGTTTTAACTTATTTTTTTCAAAAAATAAGGACATTTCAAATTTTCATTTGAAATTTGTTCAAAAAAAATTAAAAGGAACTTCCTTGTGAACAATGGAGCGTCATCTTCCTTTTCATAAAGTAATTATTATTTTTAATTTTTTATCAATAAATGAATATCATGTAGAAATTCAAAAAATTCCAGGACCATAAACCCCAAGGCGCAAACTACTTCTCCTAAACCCTTCGCATTTACAACCTGTCGAGCTTGCAGAGGAAAGAGAGAAGAAAAAAGGAACCCGCTCCGACAATGTCGGGTTTCTCGTTCGGGTCCTCCGCCGCTGCCCCCTCCTCATCCGCCTCAACCGCGTCTCCCTTTTCGTTCGGATCTTCTGCTCCCGCGTTCGGATCCTCCTCCGCGTTCACCTTCGCTCCCTCCTCCGCCGCAAACCCTAGCTCCTCCTCCTCTCCTCCCTCCTTCTCCTTCGCCTCCTCCTCCGCTTCTCCCTCCTCCTTTGCCGCCGCCGCCGGCAACCCTAGCTCCTCCCCCGCTCCCTTCGGCTTCGCTCTTTCCTCTTCCTCTTCGTCGGCGTCCTCTGCTCCTTCATTCTCCTCAGGATTCGGCTCCACGCCGGCGACTTCGGCGCCGACGCTCTTCGGTACGCCGGCCTCGGCCGCGTCCGGAGGATCATCGCCCTTCGGAATGGTTCAGCCTGCCGCGAGTATTTCGCAGTTCGCATCGAGTTCCCCGTCGCCATTTTTTGGTTCGTCGGGGAGCTCTGCTGCCTCTCTGTTTGGTACGCCTGCGCCTTCTTCCAGTGCGAGCTCAGGTTCGTCCTTGTTTGGGACGCCTCGATCCGCGGCGAGTTCTGGTTCGTCGTTTTTTGGAGTGGCCACTTCTGGTCCGCCTCTGTTCGGGACGTCCTCAATTACAAGCTCGCCACTGCTTGGTGCTGCGCCAACGTCGTCATCGACTTTGACTACAACCGCCACTTCGCCTCTGTTTGGGACGCCGTCGTCTTCCTCTACTGCTTCTGGAGCGTCTTTATTTGGAGGAACTGCTTCAGCCGCTAGTTCTGGTGCGCCATTGTTTGGGACAGGTCTGTCCACGGCTTCAACCCTGTTTGGTACCTCCACGAGTTCGAGTTTGGCCGCCGCCACCACTGCCACCCCCACCACAGCTACGTTGTCCGGAGCTTCTTCATCAGCTTCAGCGTCTACTCCTTCATTTTCAAACATATTTTCTTCTAGTTCAGCCGCAACTTCATCTCCTTTTTCTGCTTCTACGGGGTTTTCCTTTGCCAAACCCACCTCCACCTCCAGCTCTAGTTCGCCTTCTTTAACGCCGAGCGCAACATTCACAACAACCTCAACCTTCTCATTTACACCATCCTCCTCATCTTCGCAGTCCTCTTTCAGTTTTGCGTCGTCAGCCCCGCTCTCGACTGCACCTTCCGTGAAGCCTACGTCCTTTTCTTTGGCCACATCTGCAGCGCCCTTGCTCTCTACTGTCACCACTGCCACTAGTGCATCGACTCCATCTGCTGGTGGTTCCGCTTTGGTGTCCTCGACAGCATTGCCTTCATTTGCTGTGGGATCCTCGTCAGCTGCTTCGGCTTTGGCGGCATCAGCAGTAAGTGCCGGATCTTCGACAAGTTCATTTACGGGATTTGGAGTGACGGCAACAACTGCTTCTTCAGCAACTGCTAGTTCGGTTCCAAGCTTTTCCTTGTCTACCAAAACTTCGACACCAGCTTCATCTCAAGCACCTTCTACTACCGTCGTCCCTGCTTTTAGTGAGTTGTTACTGACACTTTGCGTTCGAACTATGCTTTGTTCACTGTTTTGGTTATTGATGAGATATAAGACTTGGAGCTTGTGGATCCTATTTCCTCTCACCATTTCAGTAGCTAGGTTCTCTATATCAGAATATTGTATTTTCGTCATATACTTTTTCTATAAGTGCTTTCTGCATGTTTATGAGTATCTCATAAAGGAATCTGAATTGACAAAATCAGGGTTTGTGGCATTCTAATAAGAATAAGAAACACGCGAGAAGTTACATCATACTGTGCTGTGTTCAGTGTTGAGCACATATCTTCTGTTCACCAGTTAATTATTTGTTCTTATATCATAGTAATCATATGGTAACAATGGGATCACTGAATGTATAGATTTTTAACCTTTTTTCTTTATAATGTTTTTGGCAAAGCTGCTTAGTAGGCGATCTTTGTCTTCTATTATTTCGGTCTTTCGACAACTATTTTCGAACTAGACTCTGCTTAATCATCTGCATCTTAATGTCTTTATCAAGATCAGTGTAGCATTGAGTTGGAGCCTGAGCATCGCTTAGACACATAATTTGCTGACAAAATGCAACTATAAGCCTGACAGCTGGTTGCCTAATTGTTTTGAGGAGCAGTCAGCTTTTGAATAATCTCTCCTGATGAAATTGGAGAAACTTGTAAAGGGTCAATACGTGTACCTTTGACACACACCTGAGCATCCTTGCAGGACATTCTTGTTAGCATTGTTCTTTGTCCAGTTTTCACGTGTACCTTTGACACATACCTGAGCATCTTTGTGTATAGTTCTTCTAAAGGTGTTTGCAGTGAAGAAAACTCTCTCTTTTTTTTTCTGTCACAATTTTTTCTGGTTCTGTGGATTTTGGAAGTTGGGGGTTGCTAGTATATAGCAATATTGCTTAACATGAGGGTGGACTATAGGGAACTAATTTTTTTTCCCCTTTGCGTTGTATGAACATGCAATCTTGTGGTTTGGACATACATTTTTATTGTCATACTCTAGTTCTTCTTATGGGAGCCTTAACTGTACGGTTACCTTTTAGAAAAGTCAGAGCCTTTAAATAAATATTGTTGAGAGAAATATTCATGTCATATCATGACTTAGTGCTACAATCACAAATGAAGTCTGACCCTTTCATTTCTTCAAACTAGAGATTATGGCTGATCAATTGCCAAATCCTTCACAATATCTCTGCATAAGCTTGGTAAAAAAAGAAAAGAAAAAAGAAATGGTCTTGTGATATTTGCCGGAAGTATAAATGGTGCTCACTTAATCCTCATTTTGACTTAATTATGGTGCAGATGTCAAGTTGATGAACTAACGTAACTAAAACCTCTTACTTGGAGGGTTTGTACCTTCTGTAGTATCTTATCGCAGCTCTTC
Source organism: Melaleuca alternifolia (assembly GCA_019926035.1). Lineage (NCBI taxonomy): Eukaryota > Viridiplantae > Streptophyta > Magnoliopsida > Myrtales > Myrtaceae > Melaleuca > Melaleuca alternifolia. Next base: position 955,776 of record JAGKPW010000079.1, read on the forward strand.
CCTATTTCATGGCATTGACTTCCCTATGCTGCTTGTGCTGTTTCCTTGAACTTGGATTATCTTCATAATTTAGGCATCCTTGACTTGTCAAGTGGATGTTAGCATCTTCTTGTTGTGTTTTAGCAATTAAGTATGGTGAGACTTATGTTTAATTCATGTAGAAGCTAGCATGGGCAGCTGATATATTGTTTTGCATTTCTGGTTTTATGCTTAAGGAATAAGATGCCGTGTTAAATGATTTTTACAAACCTCTTTTTAAGGTGTCCCTGCTACAACTTCCTCAGCAACAGCAGCTTCTAGTGCCAGTGCAGCTGCAGCTCCGACTTCATCTCTTATTGTAGCTTCTACTAGTGGGTCTGTATTCACTGTCTCGATAGCTAACTAGTGTACTTTTTACTTCATAGCATGGCATGACATTTTCTTGTTCCGTATCTATGGATTTGGTGGTACTGTTTCACATACTCACGGCAAATTAGTGCTCTTTTTGCACCACTCATTCAAGGATCAACTCCTTTCTTCTTTTCTGAAGGGTTTTTGTTTATATAAGTTTGGTTTATCAAGTACAAAAAAAGTTTGCTTTGTCTGAATATTTGTTTCATATAGAATACTTTTGAAGACCCTGCTTTTGTTAATTTTTGTACAGAAGGGATTGTAAAAATACTTTTCTTTATCCGCCATCCATCTTTTTTTTTTATATAGGCAAAAAAAAGATTACCATAAGGATTGCAGAAAACACTTCCCTTATCCTCTATCCATCTTTTGTTTCTTCTTATTTATTTTATAAGATTACTATATTTCGTTTGAGATCATCAGCATCACTTTGAATTTGCTGTAGTTCATTTCCTTTTGTTAAATTTTGTACTTGCGAGAGAATGTGTTGCCAGAATCAGAATATTTCAGCTTATTTCCTTTTTATCTTATGAACTTCTTTTAGAACAACATCAAGCACCAGCGCTGCAGCTGCTGTTCCAAAACTACCTTCAGAGATCGTGGGGAAGACTGTTGAGGAGGTATTTGCTACTCTATTCATTTGCTACTTAGCATAATACACAGCAAGATGAATGTGCTCTTTTCCAATTCATTATCAAAGTTTATGGACCATTTTACTTCTGTTGTTTTATGCAAGGTTTTAGTGAATTTAGATTTCCCAATACCACAGGATATGGTTCATCATCTCATTCTTGTCACTGGGGACTTTTCTTGGATTATTTGCTCAAGGATTCTGAGATTTGGCATCTGTGCTTATGAGGAAGGATATACATCTTTCTAGGCTCTTCTTTGGTTTTAAAATGTGGACTTAAAGCATTGCTCTTTGCAAGACGGATCTTGTGTCTGCATCATTAACTGTTAGGGATCTTCTAAAGATGAATTCTGGAAACTAAATATTATCCACTTGTAGCATGCTCCATCTTCTACAGGGAGTCTGAAGTTCCCTTTCTCAGTTCTCATCAATTATCTTCATTGCTTTATGAAGCAACATTGGAACATGATTATCTGCTTTAAGGAAGATTAAATCCATTTTCTGATTAATTTTTTATTTTTTCCTATAAAAAAGTAAAGCTATACTAAGGAGCACTGGAGGTGTACAGCTTATATGTGAAACTATGCTTTAGGAATAAGATCAAACTAATGCAGTGGCATTCATGTTGCTGACTTTGCCAGGCCATTTCTGGTGATGAACGTTGGTCTATGAATATGCCTGAGGTTTAGTTTGGTTCCTCTTGTTGTCAACAAATTTATTTGCTTATTTAGAGGAAAGATGGAGATTGAGCCATTCATCAGATGGGTCTTATCTTTTGTTGTATTGAAATGAAAGGAATGTTCCCATGCTTATTATTGGTTAACCCTTTCGCTTAAAAGAACTTTTCTATTATTTTGGATCGAACCAGCCACTTTGAATTTTATATCTTATTTCCAACCCTCGTCGTCTGCTTCTCTCACATGCAGCCTTTTATTTTTCTTCTTGCAGATTATCAAGGAGTGGAATACTGAGCTACAGGAGCGAACAGGGAAATTCCGGAAGCAGGCAAATGCTATAGCTGAGTGGGACAAGAGGATTTTGCAGAATCGTGATGTTCTTCTTAGGCTTGAGGTTATAATTGTTCAACCTTAGAATTTTTTTTTAAACTAGTCTATTTGATGTCTATTAAACGATGATCTGTCCAAAGAAGAAGATATTTTTTTTTTTGGCTATCAGTTAACATTTTATACAAGTGCTGCAAGTTCTTTGAATTTGTCAAAAATTGCATCATGCCAGAAGATTTCAGAATCTCTAAACAATTGTTACTTTATCACGGATTCTGTACCTTGATAGATGTCTTCTTTTTTTCAGTTAGAAGTCTAGAGATATAGTTATTGAATGTTAAAATGATTTTTTTCTGAGTAAGGTGCATTGAACTACCTCTTACCTTTACTAAAATCATTTTTGAACTTAGTGAAATCAATTTTATTATCTGCTGGAAGTTCTTCCTCCCTAGCCTGATATATGAAAATGGTCCAGATTGAAGTGGCAAAAGTGGTTGAAACCCAAGCGAGCCTGGAGAGACAGCTGGAATTAATTGAAACTCATCAGCAAGAGGTAAATACGTGTCTTTATCAGGGTTGCTATATCTTGAGATTTTAGTTAGCGGACAAAATCTTGAGCAGGTTTTGGAGAAAGTATTTAGATTTCATCTGTCCTTGATCTCGGGGATAAGTTTGTTGGTGCGACAAATGGGATTTCTTGCACGTAGTCATGAAAGGAACTTTGCCATTTGGGTTAGTTTGATGGAAGTCATTCTGGAAGACTTTCTCTACACACAAGAAAGTATATATGCAGTGGGATATACTTATTTCTTAATCTTAGGAATGGCAAAGCTATTTAAGATCTTAGAATGACACTTATTTCGAACTAGTGGAAGACACCTGAAAGTTTCTTCTTTTCCATCGTGTTCTGTGTTGATTGGTTTGTGTGTCCTCATCTGCATGATTAGTCAACCTTCTGTCATCTTAGAAAGAAATTTAGATGATGGTGTGAATTTAACTTCATGCACTTATTATGATGTCACTGAAGGTAATAAGTATTCAATGGGTGGCTTTATTAAGGAAATAATATGCATTGAAGCTATGTTTGGGAGGTTTTCGTTCTTTTTTATTTGTGTACAGTCCAGATTACCCATATTCACTCCTCTGAGCCAGTGACTTACTCATCTGGGTGTAATTTTGGAGGAAGGATGATTCTCACTTTACTATGTGCATTAGGTTGACAAGGCTTTGCAGAGCATGGAAGAAGAAGCTGAACGTATTTACAAGGACGAGCGGGGATTATTGCTCGATGATGAAGCTGCATCCACTAGAGATGCAATGTAAGAACTGAATTCGGTCTTGTTTTCCTTACCTGATGGATAGACCCTTTCATTAAGTTTACCCCTTATTGATTTCATCTGTCTTTTTGCAGTGTTTGTTGAGTGCTTGATCTTTCTAAATGGAGAAAGTTATCCTTCTTTAAGACTTCTATTTGTGCAAGAAATAGTCCTTTTACATCATCTGATGCACACTTGCAATGGAGCTGATATTCTAATATGAAGAGGCTAGAGTATTGTTCATCTGTTGTGATTTAGTCAGAGGACAAACCTTGCCAACTTCTGTCCAGACTCCAAACCTTGAATTGGCATCTTTGTTATTTTCATTCCTAATAACTAGTTTATCTTTTCATTTTCGACAATGATATAAATAGTTGTGCATTGCGAAGCAGTGGGCTGAATGCATGTGTGAACCATTATTGCAATAACTGCTAAAGCTCACAGATAATTGCATCCTCGCATCTTAATTTTTGAGTCTTAACTAGTTGGAGAATTGGACCTACTAATTTTGGAACTTCATCCAAACTCCTGGTAGAAAATCTCCTGACCACTTCCATCTCATTTGGTTCTTTATTAATGGTCTGACCTTGAGTTAATGCTGTTGTCGACGATGAAGGCCTGGAACCATTAATCAATTGGTAGCACCCTCATTGCTCTTTTGGCCTTTAAGCATCGTACTGGCATTTTTGACTTGTTATGTGGGAGAAAGGCATAGAAACAGTAGTACATTGCTGGCAATTTTACAAGTCTCCTGGTGAGCGTCTTATAGTTATATCGACTTCTTGAGTGAGATAATAATCTTTAATAGCATTGCAGGTATGAACAAGCTGAGTTGATAGAGAGGGAGCTGGAGCAAATGACGGAACAAATTAAATCAGTCATCCAGACTCTGAATTCCAGCCAGGTATATACTTTAACAGTTGCTTTGACAGGAGCTATTTGAGTTTTGGAAATTCTATTTCGTGGTAGACAGATGATATATCTATTCTGCTTTTCCCCAGGGTGGAGAGCTTGACACCATTGATGGCATGACACCATTGGATGTAATTGTCCGGATTTTAAACAATCAGCTTAGCTCTTTAATGTGGGTTGATGAGAAGGTTTGTGCCCTGCATCATAAGCTTTTAGTTTCATACACAATTGCTTCAAAACATTGACTCCATTCTCCAGTTGTTGCATGCCTATGATGGTGTACTAATTTCCTTGAAGTGTTTTGGTTATTTTCTTCACTGAAACAAAACTGGACTAGTTTAAGTGGAATGTAATGTACTGTTGTGTTCAAAAGCTTGGTATTGCTAGGAGGCAGAACGTTTGGAAGAATAATACTGTGGCAGCAAGCTGGAGCAAGTTATATATGCATGCGCGCCTGTTTGTGTAAACTTGGAGGCTAGAAGTAAAAATTGTCTTTGTGGCTCATCTTACTGTGGGCTGTTTTGCTTTTCTATTGCATAGTTCTTAGAAGACACTAAGTGGTGAAGTTTTTATTCTCCCGAAAAAGAAGACTGATCTCTTTTTATTTTTTGCAGGCTGAGGAATTTTCATCACGTATTCAGAAGCTTGCAACCCAAGGTTCTGCTGCAGAACGTGAATTAATGGGCCCAAAATTGTGGATGTCTTGAAACTTTGATCTTCAGATGCGTGCTATTAACTTTTTTATTTTTGTCATAGTGGTCTAATATCTGCTGAGGTTGCCATTACTTGTTGCAGCCTTAATAACTGATTCTGATGAACTCTTAATCGATGGAGTTATTTTTCCCTCCAGCCAGAAATGGATCCTCCAGATTTTTCACTACTTGAGCATCCAGCCATCCCGTTCCGCGCATGTTTTACCTATGTATTGCCATGGTCCTAAGCAGTTGAGGAATGTTAAAATTTGGATAATATTGTTGAATATTTTTACGTAATTGACTGTCAGTAGTCTGCTTCTTGCCAATATTGAGCCGCGATTCACATGGAGCACGGCATTGCGAAGTGAGCTTGGGATTTGCTTGCCTTCTCAAAGATCCACTGGCTTGAAGTATTTCTGATGAGACAATCTAGTTTTTTTGTCAATCCATCTTTTGGAAGGGTTCGGTACTTATTCTGGGATAGATGATAAAGCTGTTTTTCCCGGGTGATATGGCGAGTGTTAGATTATATTTCCATCTGTCTAGCATTCTACGCGTTGCTAGCGTTGCTACCAAAAAAATACCTGGCAATCACCAGCAGCAACAGCAGCAATGGCATTGGGAATTCAAGATGTTTGAATGCTGATGGTGAAACAAACGTGGAACAAAGTTTATCTCTCCTAGGCGGGTCTTGGATTTGTCCTTCGGTGGCTCTTGGATTCTTCCATTGTTCTCTTGGAGACCCGGAACTGCAAAAGTTGTTTCGATTTCCCTTATATTGCCTTGCGCTTATGTGCTTAATTGGCGTTATTGGGCAGCGACCCGTGCGCTTTATTTCTGTCCGTGTGTAGCAGACTATGGACTACCGTGTTTAGCAGGAACGAAAATGTTCGCAGACTTTACTATTGGCATGACTTAGAACACTATGCATAGGGTTGCCAACAGATTAACACGGATGTACGTGATCACAAAGTTGCGAATTGCTCTGTTTGCTAAGATACACGACCATGAAATGTATGAAAGCAGGTAAACGGTACGCCTCTCGAACGAAAACAGTGGACTGTTACTGTTAGTTCACTGCAAATTTCGCCAGTTCAACAGATATTTAGTATGCTCTGTAAATATCTCTAGCTGTGGGTAACTTCTTGACTCGCACTTCATCGGTGGTGAGGTGTCTAATGAGAAGGGTTTCATCATATTATTCTTGGGAAAACTAAAGTGCAGACGGCCACACTTTCGCCTTTCGCAAGCTGTTCACAAAGATTCAAATACTAGTACTTAGGGGGACTCGGGTTTAACAGCAAACTCAGTACACATTTATGACATCTTGAAGGGCACCATGTCATGAATCCATGTAGAATTGATATGCAGATCGATCATTAGGCAATGGGTACTCGTGCCACCACTATGACCAAGATGATTAGGACCGAAAGTAGCAAGGACGATCGAACTTTATCATCTAAATCCGCCATAGCTTCTGGCTTGGCTGGCTGGGAAGGTTGAAACGTCTCCATCAAAAGCAGCTTGAATTTTTCAACAAGGTCCAAGATTTTGTCCTTTAAGATGTCCCAGAGCCACCCTGTATCGTGCATACCCCAGTCTATTTCTTCCTCACAAATCTGAGGCTGTCTTGTTTCATCTGCTTTCATAGAGTTGCAGTTTGAGAACATTTTCCCGCCAAAAAGAAGTTGCACACAATCAAAATATGCTCCAAAACATGAATGCAGATTTGATTCCTATGAAAGCAGTTTTCATTGGCTACTTTCAAACTTCTTAACTTCCTTATGTTGGTTGCGGTTGGTTTGACAATTATGATACTTCTTCGGATAGACATGAGCAGAAGATTTACTTATATTTGTTATCCAGTGTTATTCCACTTAAACCAGATCAATCGGTCTTAAGACCCGTATGCCCTCCCTTGATCATATTTATCTAAAGATCAAACTCAATTACCCACCTCTTGCACCCATTTGGACGGCAGTCTTAAGTGGCCACCTTGTCGCGCCACCCACCAAAAAAGAACTTACAAGACTAGTTTATCTCCTACACTATTATGTATCTCAAGACTGCAACGAAGTAACTTTTCCTTGCTGTTCTGAATACCACCGTGTCGCTATGTTAAACAACAATTTCGGTGAGGACAAGATGTTAAAAGATGCAAGGAATATGCTCAGTTGAGTTCAGTCAAACAATAATCAGGTTTTGGTCAAGTCCATACGAACCTGAGAGGAGTGACTCCTGAAACTTCTGGACCGATGGATTATTCATAATGGCACTCCAGAAAGCTTTATCCAAGACTATCGAGATAACCAATCTCTACAAACAGATAAACCTCCTGTTAATACTCGGTTAAGGATTATAGGGTTTGTTCTAGCATCATGAAAAAGGACGATAGAGAAGGAAAAAATCAAGCTTCAGCTTGAGCCACAGTTTGAATCAGGATGTATCTCACGATTCTAATACATACTATGGTGTGAATGTGCTAATCTCCATAGAAGTCTAAACACTTTTAGTAAATCTAATTTGCTTGTTCTTGGTTACCTCAGGTTTTAGTCTTATTATTTGTCCAGAACTAAACCGCAATCTGACCTGGGAAAAAAAAACCACTTTACTAGAGGATTGAACAATATGTCAATTCGAGAATATGGCACCTTGATAGCTGGCTCAGTTTGCAGCAGATGAAGGGCCTGCCGAACTCTCCCCCATCCACTAGACATCAATATCCTTTGATCCCAACATCCGAAAAGCGGCATGCAGTTTTGCTCCGAGCCTGATGAAGAAGCGCTCTGCCAGAGGCTGGTTCAACCAAAAACTAATCAGAGAGAAATCATGTATTAACATCTGTAGGAGATTTAACACAGCAAAATTTAGTAAACGGAACACCAGCTTTTGCATATGGGAACAAGCTTCTTTAATTGTTGTTTGACAAACGAGACTATTAGTGGGATGAGGCTCGATATGCTGCTGCTGCTGCTGTTGTAAGAACCAAAACATCACCGACCAAAACACAGACTGGCAATTCACAAAAAAGGAAGGGCAAAAAGAAGCTTGATGATATCTTTTACCATATTTAGCAGAAGGGCAAAAAGAAAGAAATGGAAAGTGGATGGTTCAACATTTCAGTTCATCAAATGCTCTTTTATCATTTTTTGCAAATTAATTAGTTCATCCCTCAGCCTTGATCCAATCATGTCCGGATCGTGTTTTCGCTCGGAATGACCTTAAGGCAAGGCTCCATACTAAAATGGTGTGGTCAAATTTCATGGAATTTGCCCCACTGTTCCTCTGTAATGCATGGGCTACAAGAATCACGACCAATATCTAATGTTGCATCAAACAGAAAAACGATGAGCAACGCTTATTTGCCTAATTCGACCCTGCGCGACCAACTCATCAACAAAGGTAGTCTTTGTGGATCAGTTGTTGACTCACAAAATTTTTGCAGGAGGCTAAATTGCAAACAATTCGATACACCTTTAGCAAGTGTAATTTCTCTTTTAGCAAAGTTCTTCAGCAATCTTAGTTCTTCCTATTCTCGGTCGAACGTCATTTCCGATTTTGCAGGCGACATGATCGTCGTGTGAGATGAAAAGGAATCAAAACACCGTCGCAAGCAGAAAAGGGGAAAAAGGAAGAAATCATATCAGGAGGGGGAGGAAGAGAGAGAGAGAGAGAAGGGGAGGGAGAGGGGTAGAAGAGAGTGAAATTGACAGACTCGAGGAGAGCACGAATGGCCTTCTCGATCTCCAGCTCGGAGGGAAGTAGACCCAGAAGGGAAGAGCCCAAAGTCGCCGCCATCCTCCCTCGGCTAGCGCAGCCAGAAGCAGAGCAAGGAGGAGGGTTGCAATGACTGGCTGACAACCGGAGGTCATTATCATCGATGCTTCCAGAAGGAGAAGATGGCGAGGGAAGGAAGAGGTCAGGAGAAGGGGTCTTCAATGGGGAAGGATGCATCGCCCCTTCTCCCCCCATTTCTGCAGAAAAATCGAGATCGATATGGGTGTGTGGAGAAACCTCAGAAATGAAGTATCTTCTTCGTAGGTTGACGGATGGGAATGATGCTTAGGATACCTTCCTTAGTGGCGAAGGTCAGGTGATGATGATGCCCCTCTCCACTTCACTGCAGCGGAATATCTCTCACTTCACTTCCGGAGTTCCACTCCCCTTTGACTGTAACCGATTCAAAGATTCCCCCAAAAATAAATCATTTTTAAAGTATTTTTTTTTATTATCATCAGTAATTTATATTTCAGAACGATTATTGAAGAACTCTATTTATTTTTATAAATAATATAAGTAATTATTTTTAAATAATGTTTGTCGGGTGATTCATTATCTACGAAACAAATAATGTTTTTAGATTGCAAACAAGAAAAGAAAAGATGGGGAAAATCGATAGACAGAAATTAAAAAGGCATGCGTGTCAAAATTAAAAATAACCTGAATATTAAGTTATTAATAGAAATGGGGGAGTTAATGGTTTTATGTGAGAGATTAGCCGCAGTAGGGCAGCAACACTAGTTTTTCTATTGGGCACATAACATACATTCATGTGAATTCTTAGATCATCTACATGTGCATCTATCCAAAATGAGAATATGCTATCCAAGTGAAAAACAAAACAAAACACAAAACAAAACCCAAAACCCATTGACGCCGTGTCCCCACCTAACTCCACTGGCTCCCTCCAGGACCTGGATCGCCTGCTGTGCATACGGTGTACAGCAGGGTTCTATCATTTGCTTCTCAGCAGTCCGATTCCGATCGGACGACTGAAAAAATTAAAAAGGAAAACTCAATTTTTTTTTTTACTTTTTCTATACAATATCAGCCATCCGATCAAGACGATCCAAATCTCGGATCACTTGCCCGCCTGTTAGGGCGGATAGGAGGTGTTGATCGTGGATGGGGGTGCGAAGTCAGGTGACCTCAACAGATCCAACGGACGAGAAGGGGTTTCTTTTCCTTTTGAAAAAGGGGAGGGCTTTAATGGACCCCCCACTCTTTTTGTTTTTGTTTATTGTTTTTTTTTGCTCTTAAAGTAGTCAGGTTTTACTCCTAAATTCTTCCGTGACTTCTGAAAGTCGCCACCTTCCCATCTTCTCTACAGCCTCAAATTCTTCGCTTCCATAGCAGCTCGGACCCTCTTATCAGTTTTTTCTTGCCTCGATCCCTTTGTTTTTCTTGGAGTCGTGGAAGGTTTCTTGGGGGGTGAATCCGCGTTGAAGTTTGCTCCTTTGAGGGCGTTTTCGAGCTCTCCTCTTGTCAAATTCCTCACTTTCACTGGCAAGGTGCGTGCTTTTCGCTCTAATTTGCTTCAACGAGCTTGTGGCCCTTGTGGGTATGCTCTGTTAATTTTGATTCTTACCATCATTTCTCTTGGGGCTATGGCTTCGTTGTCATTCCGGTGGGGGTTATGATTTCTTGATGCCAGTCTTATCCAACTGTCAAGACGAACTTGATTCGCGTAGTTTTACTGAAGATCTGCCTGGTTGTGCTTTTGATCACGTCTAGTTTAGACGCGTTGCTCTAAATCGCTAAACTTAGTGTCTCTTTTTACATTGAAGAGGTTGAAATCACCGGGTCGTATTTAGATGCTGCTGTGGCTCAGTGTTTTAAAAATCAAAGCTAAACTCCATACGTCGTACGACAGTTTTCATCCTAGTTTCTGTCTCAGCATTGTTAATTACAGTGACTAAATCTTAACTCGCTGCGCTGATGCTTGGATTTGGTTGAGCGTGCTACTGGTTTCTTATGTTGGAGAATGATTGTTTTTATGCCTGCTTGGAACGTGTCAAAAAGTATGGATCCATATTACGGTTATGAGGAGGGAGATTACTTTGCAGTTTATTTTCTTTTCCATATCCTTTTTCAATAAGCTAGCCAATGTTATATACCTGTTATAAGAGAGCTTGTGCGTTTCCATGTTAAGTGGCACATTTTTAAAAAAATTTATGCTGTGTGTCTCCAAATGCCAAGTAACTTTTTCAAAAGCATTTGGGCTTTGTCAATATCCGAGTGAAAAAAAAAGCAAAGAAGTATTTGGATGTCTTCGTGCCATAGACACAGAAGTACTATTACATCTAGAATCAGATTCTTTATAACCTAATGCTCGTTTTTCCCATCTCCTTTTAGATGTCATTGTTGAAATGTCTTTCGGAGGATCTTGGATGTTGTTTCTCAGTTTTGAGGTTCAGCCTGGCATTACTTTCAGGTCTGAAGTTATCCTGCAAAGTTTCCTAATCCTCCAGTTTGATAGCTGAATCCTCTGGGTCTCAGAGGACTACATTCAAGACTAGAACTTGATGCGCGCTGTTTGATCTAATGATGGCAGAGATATTTAGTTACACAGCTTGCAGACAGCCGTCCCAATTGCTCTTGTCGATCGTCTTCTTTCATGGGTCTGAGTATATCCTCGCAGTTTCCTTTCATGGAAAATCGAATGTAACTCTTAAATCCCTATTGATCAGCCGAAATTATCTTCTTGCAATGTTCTTTTCGCTGGTGGAGTATCTTCTTGAAGTTTCTTTATTTCCAGCTTTGAAAGAATGCTGGTGGGTCAGCAATTTCGGCCTAGCCATGATTGTAGTTGGGGAAATCATAAGGAAGATGGCAATTATAACTGCTGGGCGGGCATTCACTCATTTGATCAAAATCCATCATGAGGATCATCACCAGCTGATAACTCATGGAATTTATCGGTTCATCCGTCATCCTGGATATTGTGGATTTTTCATCTGGTCGGTCGGCACTCAGATAATGCTGTGCAATCCCATGTCGATGTTTGCATTCACAGTAGTTGTTTGGCACTTCTTTGCGACACGGATACCATATGAAGAGTTTTTCCTAAGGCAATTCTTTGGGCGAGAGTACGAGGAGTATGCCCAAACTGTTCCTTCAGGGGTTCCATTTGTGAAGTAAGTTCTACATTTTTAGGTCTCTGGAAAGAGTGTAGCATCCTAGGTTCAGTTAATATTGTCTGGTGGAGGCCTTTATGCAATGAATTGGATTGGATTGGACAATGTTGAGGCTTCCAATTGTAGATGAAACCCTTTGAGCCCTCCAACTACAGATTGGACTTTTTATCAGTTGCAAAGCACGGCTTGGCAAATTGTGAAATCATCTTTGCTCAGCATGTTTGTTTTGATAAATTTTGTGCAGACTCAACGACTTGCTAAACAAAGGCTCATCATACCTGTCCTGAGGTATTTCTTATGTTTTCCTCATGTTCATTTAGAACATGCTTTTTATTGATTTAGCAATTTCTGCATGATTGAGCTTTTCTCCATCGGTAGTGAAAGTGATGGAATGATGGATCCATACATGTTCTAAGTTCCAAAATGATATCTTCCGTCGCAAGATTTTGTTGCTGTTAAATGATTGCAGTTGACTCTACCATATTTGCATAGTCGTTTCTGTTATCTCTTGGTTTTCTTGCTTATTCTGAGGAACAAGGAACTATGTGGCGAGCTTATCATGTTCAATACACTATTGTACAAATCTATACATATGACACGTCTCGGGATGAACAACAAGCTACTAGCCATGTGCTACTGCCTTTGTGAGTTAAAAATGCCTAAGATTACTAATAATCTATGACTTTAGAATGCGTAGGGTTCCACGCCTCGGGCTTAGGAGCAAAAGCCAATGGTTCATGAACTCTTGTGGATGGAAGAGAGTGAGAGGTCTGCAAGCTCTCTTGTCATTCCAAAAAAACATCCAGGGTTCCTAGGACTACATCACGGGTGAGAATCGTTGCCCGTTGGGCGACTTGTCCCGTTTAGCACCTGCAAGGGAGGAAACGGGGCATCTTACTTCCTCACTTATTGGATTCAATTTAGGAATGATGTACTTCCTTTTGCGCCAAAGTGGATATCCAACCTCGTTGTGTTTTCTCGGTAGAAGGCGTCCTCACTATGATAAAACATATTCCTTTTATCTGCAAAAATGAGAAGTGGAATAAGTCATTTCCATTCCCAATTATACTAGTTTAGAAACGATACATCGTCATGTGTCAAATTGAATGATTATGTCTGATCTATAATTCGGTATTATTGGACAGCGACCGGTGTGCGCTATTTCTCTCCGTGCTTGAAGACTAAGGATTGCCGTGCTTAGCAGGTAAGAAGATGCTCGCCGACTTGACCATCGGCATTGACTTGAAAACTCAATGCATGGGGTTGCCAACAGATTGACGCGAATGTACAAGATCACGAAGTCAGGAATCGCTGTTTTGCTGAGATGTACTACCTTGGGAGTGTTCGAAAGCAGGTAAACAGCGGACCATCATTGCTAGCGCACCGCAAATGTCGCTGCTCATGCAACAGATATTCGGTATTCTCTGTAAATTACCTCCGGCTTCGTGACTCGCGCTTTATTTGTGGTGAGGTGTCTAATGAGAAAGGTTTCGTCGGGAAATCATCGGTTATACTGAAATAAAGTACAGCAGCAACACTTTTGCCTCTCGCAAGCTGTTACACAAATGCATATAAAAGTACTAAGGGAACTCGGGTTCAAAGCAAACTCGTTACACCTTTATCATATCTCCAAGTGCACCATGTTGTGAATCTGTGTAGAATCGATACGCAGACCGATCATTAAGCAAAGCGTACTCGTGCCGACACTACCACCAAGATGATTAGGGCTGAAAGTTGCAAGGATGATCCAACTTTTTCGTCTAAATCCCCCATAGCTTCTGGCTTGGCAGTTTGGGGGGGTTGAAACGTCTCGATCAAAAGCAGCTTGAATATTTCAACGAGATCCAAGATTTTGTCCTTCAAGATGTCCGGGAGCCACCTTGTACTGTTCGTACCCCAGTCTATTTCTTCCTCACGAATCTGAGCGCTTGTAGCTTCATCTGCAAAGCATACAGCAACAGTTGGAGAACTTTTTCCAGCCAAGAAAAGGTTGCATAGATATGCCAATGTTGGTAAATAAGAACGTCAAGATATGCTCCAAAACATTAATGCAGATTTTACTCCTACGAAAGCAGTTTCGATTGGCTACTTTCAAACTTCTTAACTTCCCAATCTTGGTCACGCTTGATATAACAACTATGGTACTTCTTTGGACAGACATGAACAGAAGATGAACTTTATATTTGTCATCCGGCATTATTCCACTTTTATCTGATCAAATGGTCATAATACCCCTCTCCCCTATCTCAACCATATTTATCTAAAGATCAAACTTAGATGTATCCCCAATTACCCACCTTTTGCACCCATATGGACTGCGGTCTTAACAGGCCACCATGTCGTGCCACTTGCCAAAAAAGAGGAACTTTCAAGACTCGTTTATCTCCTACACTACTATGTATCTCGAGACTGCAACGAAGTAACTTTTCCTTGCTGTTCTGAATACCACCGTGTCGTTATGTTAAAGAACAATTTCGGTGAGGACAAGATGCGATGTTAAAAGATGCAAGGAATATACTCAGTTGAGTCCAGTCAAATATGTTTTGGTCAAGTCCATACGAACCTGAGAGGAGCAACTCCTGAACCTTCTGGACCGATGGATTATTCATAATGTCGCTCCAGAAAGCTTTATCCAAGACCATCAAGATAAGCAATCTCTACAAACAGATAAACCTCCTGTTAATACTCGGTTAAGGATTATAGGGTTTATTCTAGCATCATGAAATGGGATGATAGAGAAGAAAAGAATCAAGCTTCAGCTTGAGCCATAGTTCGAATCAGGATGTATCTCGCGATTCTAATACATACTAGGTGTGAATGTGCTAATCTCCATGGAAGTGTAAACAATTTTGGTAAATCTAATTTGCTTGTTCTTGGTTACCTCAGGTTTTAGTCTCATTATTTATTCAGAACTAAATCGCGATCTGGCAGAGCATGGCACCTTGATGGCTGGCAGTTGAAGGGCCTGCCGAAATTTCCTCCATCCACTAGAAATCAGTATGCTTGGACCCCAACTTCCGAAAAGCGACTTCTCCAAGCCTGATGAAGGAGCGTTCTGACAGAGCCTGGTTGAACCGAAAACGAGTTAGAGAAGAAATCATCAAATGTTTCATCAAACAGAAAAACGATGAGCAAAGCCGATTAGCCTAATTCGACGCCGTGCGACCACCTCATCAACAGAGGTAGTCTTTATGGATTAGTTGTTAGACTCGCAGAACTTGCAGGAGGGCTAAATTGCAAAAAAATTGATACACCGTTCGCGGGTGTGATTTCTCTTTTAGCATGACTTTGCCTTTTCATTTATCCATAACTCTATCACGGACAGCACCAAAGAAACAATCTTGAATAAAACCTTTAGTAGTAGAAGAAATCAATGTGGTTCGTCAGGAACAAGGCAAAGTTCTTCAGCAACGGAAAAGCAGTCTTAATTCAATCTCAAATGCATACTCAATTCTTCCTCTTACGTGTCGAACATCTTTACAATTTCCGAATTTGCAGCGAAACACAGTCGCAAGCAAAAAAGAAAGATCGTATCGATCGAGAGAGAGAGAGAGAGAGAGAGATTCAGAGACTCGAGGAGAGCACGAATGGCCTTCTCCATCTCCAGCTCGGAGGGAACTGGACCCAGAAGGGAAGAGACCGAAGTCGCCGCCATCCTTCCTCGGCTGGCACAGCCACAAGCAGAGCAAGGAGGAGGAGGCATGCAATGACTGGCGGGCATTGGAAGTTTGTTACTATTGATGCTTCCAGAAGGAGAAGATGATGAGGCTAGGAAGAGGTCTGGAGAAGGGGTCTTTAATGGATGGGGAGAGTGAAAGAGAGAGAGATTGATAAAGTTGTGTGGAGAAACCTTGGAAATGAAGCACCTTCTTCGTAGGATGTGTGGAGAAACCTTGGAAATGAAGCATCTTCTTCGTAGGTTGACGGATGGGAATGATGTTGGATACCTTGTTGGGGAAGCATCTCCACTCCTCTTCACTGCAGCGGAATATCTCCCACTTCCAGAGTTCCACTCCCCTTTGACCGTGACCCATTCAGAGATTCTGCTTCCAATCTCTCTCTCTTAACTGAAACTTTGGGACTTGCCTTTAGATTAAAAAAGAAAGTGTTAATACCACGATTTTTTTTTATTATATTCACTATGATATACACATTTTAATTTTTTATGTCTTAAAATTTTTAAAATTTTTCCACTGCGGTATAAAAATCCTAACTATTTTAAGATCACAAAAAACTCGAATTTTATGTATGTACACGATATAAGCCATCCATTTCAATTATATTAAGGACATATTTGTCATAGTAATATAAGTTTGAGAATTTTAATGACGCAAAAAAGAGCTTAGGATATTTGTGTTACACAGGATAAAATTAAAAGTTTTAGCGACAAAAAAAAGTTTTAGAGATATAGTGGGCATAATATTTATTTTTTGTGATATTAAACCTAAAAAAAGGAAAATAAAAGTTTGACAATATTTGTGTCCAACAGTGAGTATAGCTTGGTTTTTATGGTATTGAACCTAAAAGAGGAACAAATTTTTTTTTATATATAGGAGCATATATATTACAGTGGTAACTTGGTTTTTTTATGATATTAAACCCAAGAAAAGGAAGAAAAAAATTAGGAGCATTTATGTCAAAGTAAATATAACTTATGTTTTTTGTGGTATTAAACCTAAAAAAAGGAATAATTACATAAATGGTTCATGAATCTGGACTTAGTATGCAGTGTGGTCATCGAATGTTTGTTTTGTTGATTGTAATCCTTAAACTTTAACTTAATATGTAATATCATCCATGGATTTTTAATTTGTTCAATGTGATCCCTAAACTTTTGATAAATATTCAATCTAGTCATTGGAATATTATATCCCTAGGTTGAATATCATATGGGATTATCTAGTCTAGGGACTGAATTAAACACACACCACATTCAAGATCTTAGACCTTCTCCTATTTCTTTTATAAAGTATAAATTAAAAAAAAATCGTAATGTATGAGAGGGTTGTCTGAAGTCTGAGGACTACATTAAATAAATTAAAAATTTAGGAATCATATCGTATATTGAATTAAAGTTAAAAAATTATTTATATCATTTTCCCTAAAAAGGAATCTAGGAGTACGAGGAAACCGATACATATAAGTTAGTCGCCACAACGAAAACTAATTGAAATATTTGAACATATCAAAATTACATGGATAGTCATGTAAATTTTAAATAACTTGTTGACATCGGACACCCATCTGGTCTACAACTTCCTTCTTCGCTTTGCCATAGGGGCGTCAAACGGGTGGGTCGGGTCGGGTTTGGGTCGGGTCAAATATTGATCGGACCATATTTGACACATTTAACCCGTTTTGACCCATATTCATGTGGTGTAAATATGATGACCCATACTCGACCCGACCCTGACCCGACATATACCCGATCCGACCCGTATTGTTAAAAAAAATGTGAAAATAATTAAATTTTTATTTTTAAAAAATAAAATAATCAGAATATCAGAATTTTCATAGTCTAAAAATGACTTGTTAATAATATTTTAAATGATTTGTTAATAATATTTAAAATTAAGTAGGAACCCATTTATGACCCATTTAGAACCCATTTAAGACCCATAAAGTTGTTAAGTGACCCATTTTTGACCCAACTAACTTTTTAAGCTAACCCATTTATAATCCATATTATCAAATATTGGTTAAAATATGGGTCTTTGACCCATTTTGCCACCTTTACTTTGCCACCTTCTCCACCCATCTGTGATCATATGCGCCCCTAACTATTCTTTTATCTCTTGAAGGAACTCAAGTTAGTCTCCCACAATCATGTGAAACCAAGCCCGTTGTACATATGCCAATTTAATTATAATTTCAATGATTTATCTATATAACAATTCCATCCAATTTTAATGAGAAATTACTGATATGAACATGGCTCAGCATGAACATTAACAAATTTGGTAATTTTTTTCCTTTTCCTTTTTCTTACTTTCTCTTTATTGTTATTATTATTATTTACTATGGCCGGAAAGGGGTGTCGCGACCTTGCTGGCATTGGCCCTTGCCTAAATCTAATGAGGGTTGTGACGACCCCGCTATCCAAGCTAGGCGAGAACTCGGCTACGTTTGCTAGGCATCACTCATGCTACGGGCCGTTGAATAAAAAAAAGGAAAAAAAAGAAAATAATAGATAAGGAAAATAATTATTGACTGGGGAGAATTATATTGGTAAATTATCAAAATATTTTATGACTTAATTGTTCAAATGAAAAGTTTTAGGATCAACATCATACAATATTTTAAATATTCTATTATTAATTTCCCATGGGACATTCATCTATTTTGCAATATGTAAGGCCTGATCACCAAGATATGCTTATTTGAGCCTTTCTCTTGAGTCTTTCCAAACTAATCTTCTTTAGCTTAAAAATCTTTCAAAACACTCTATAAGATGCCTATTCAAATTTGATCTCCGTACTTTATTTTCGCGACCGATTTGATCCCTAAACTAATTCCCAGTTGAACTAATCATCCGGTTTCGATTTTAAAATGATTTTTGTACTTCACCATCTAAGTGCAAACGGAAAATGCTAATGAAGTGCTAATAAAGATTAACTGAGGGTGTCTACAGATCATAATTAGTGCAAAAATTGATCAACCGGTTCTCCCTAAATTAATGATTTAGCATTTGGAGACATACTTTTGACGAATTTTAGCACATATAGACTGGTCATGAGGCTAGAGACAAGGCATAAACCGTTTGGAAATCTAAGAAAAGTTGGGCTAGGACCACAGGTAAATTGACATATGAAATTAGAGTAGGGACCAAATCCATCACGAAATAAAGGGAATCGGACTTTGATGGTTGACAATAGCGTATTTATTCGCCATTTTTTTATTTTTTTTTGTAATTTCTCCTTAGTTTTCTATCTTTTATTTCGCTTCAGCCCCACATGCATGTCTCCAATCCTTAGTCACTTTTTCCATCAATATTTGGACGGACGTATAACATTTGTCCTCAAATTGAGACAGGAGATTAGTTAAGGAACCCAATCTGTCACAAAAACAAAGGACGAGGGCCGAAATTGAAGGGAGCATGCTGCGAAAATTTCAAGTAAAATAAAAGAGAAAGTTTCATATAAGGACTCATAGTAGTATCGTTTTCTCAAATAAGGATAAGAAATGAACATTATTTCAGACAAAAGTCTAAAATGTAATTTTTGTCTTAAATAAGGACCCGAAGTGGTCATGATTATTTGAAATAAGGACCTAAAAAATCAAAAGACGAAAATACCATCATCAGTAGGTGTAATCAGAATATTTTTTTAATCTAATTAATCACTTCAGGCCCTTATTTGAAACATAATCTACTTGAGGTCCTTATTTGAAATAATGAGAGCACTTCGGGCTCTTATTCAAAACAGTGTCAATTTCAGGTCTTTATTTGAAAAAATGATACCGCTCCGGGTCCTTATTTGAAACTTTCCTAAAATGAAAAGTTGACTATTTTTTTTTTCCATTAAAGAAGGAAAGGTAATATTTAATTCCTTCCCACCATTTCCTCCCTTCGGCATTTCTCTGCGTCGTGAATCGGCGAGGCTCATGCATGCATCGGCGATCGATTCCGTCAGCATTGCCGAGATCTGAGGAGCTCCGAAACAGGATCGAACCATGGGGGACGGGAATGCGCAGTCGAAGTACGTGAAGTTGACGAAGGAACAATCGCCATTGGAGGACATCACTCCCGGCGAGCTCAACCAGCCCGTGGAAATCCCTCAGGTCACCGCTCTCTCTCTCTCTCTCTCTCTCTCTCTCTCTCTCTCTCTCTCTCTCTGTGTTTGATTTGATTTTGATTCTGATCTGGTCGACTTGGTTTTCCTTGTCGGCACGCATATGGGATTCCGGAGTCACCAGCTCTGGAATCCCGGCCGTTTCTTTTGTTTCTCCGCTGCGGCGGTTTGAATGTGAATCTAACGCTCGCGTCGGGTTCGGGGTCGGTCGAGATTTTCAGCGATGGAAAATGGGGATGTGAATGAGGATGGTTGTTGTTTGTGTGGCGAGTTTATTCATTGATTTTGACTGTGCTGCTCTGTTCTCAGTGGGTTGGGGAACCGAGTGAGAATTTTTACCACTGAAAAAGAGGAAGGGAACGATGAGAAGTTGGAAATGCGAGATTGTGAATTTTCATTTTGTAGATCGTATTTTAATCCTTTTGTGCGTTTTGAGGCCGTAAATGAGGTCTGGGAGGTGTGAAATTGGATCCAGGAGGTTTAGGACCAGGAGAAACAATCATGAAATTCAGCATTATAAGTTTCCTCCTGCACTGTTTGGACATGGTTATTGACTTCCTATCGTAGATGCTGTCTAGAATTTACGATATATTGCATGGACAGTTGCTAGACTGTTTCCTTCATGTGATAACATGTTTGGTGCTGATTTTCACGTACTGTTCTACAGTTGAATGTCCACAAATGTTCTGAATGTGGCCAACCCTTACCCGAAAGTTACCAGGCCCCAGCTGACGAAGATTGGACAACTGGCATTTGTGCTTGTGCTGATGATCCTGAGAGTTGTAAGAGTCTTTTTTACATTCAACCGTTTGGGTGGTCTTTATGTGGTTCATTTCATACTATGCCCAACCTACATTGCGCATTTCATTTCTCAAAACATTCCATTTTTCAAAACTTCAGAGTAAACCAGATGCTTCTGTTCGAACTTTACATCATCATTCTGTTTTTATCTTAGTTGAACATCAGGCGAATGAATTAGGCTATAGCATGGTCTATTGCTCTCGCTGTGTGTGGCAACCATTTGTATTCTGTCCTTCTGTTCACAGGATTAGTTTAGACAATAGGAGGAAGATTCGGAAGTGAGACGCTCAGTTCTGACGCTTCCATGTTCATGAGGGTTTACCATCAGTATAGGTTGACAACCTCACACCCCTCAGGATTGGGCTACAGTGAGATATGTGATGCAGTGGTACTACAAACGAGAATAAAAAATTCTGCTATCTCTTCCTCTACGAGCAGGTTCTCAGCTTTGGTCAAATAGGAAGAATGATAAATGGAGTCAATGGAATTCATCACTACTGCAATGTCCAGTTTTTCGTTCCTTCAACGCCTGACTATTCTAACTTGGATAGGGAAGTAACTGATAGATACTTTAGTCCTACAGTGATTTTGCCCATTACTATTGTGGAAGAGGGCCGTATACTTTTCTCAAAAAGCAAATTTTCATAAATTATTTATTCCTCGGTCGTGGTTCCTTTGGTTCACACTTTCTTTCACATCCTTTCTAAAGTCAAGTTATGATTCTAAACTAGGGTATAATCTACAGGCTGGACAGGGCTTTTTTGCCCCTGTGTGCTGTTTGGGCGGAATGTAGAAACATTGAGAGATGATATTCCTTGGACAAATGCCTGTGTTTGCCACGCCATATGTGTTGAAGGCGGGTTGGCTGTTGCCGCAGCGACAGCGATGTTTCATGGTATTGATCCTAAGACATCATTTCTCATCTGCGAGAGTCTGTTTTTTGCTTGGTGGATTTGTGGCATCTACACTGGCCTCTTTCGGCAGTCATTACAGAATAATTATCATCTGAAGGTGAGTTTCTTCTTCTTAGTTAACTTCTTTATAGGTCAGTGAGACTGAGGAGATTAGGATTCACGGATTTAACTGCGGACTTACTCATCTATGTTCCTTTTATTGATCAAATGAGCTTAAAATGATTTTTTAAACTGAAATCCTGTGTTTACGTGGTGAAGTTTCTGGAAGTGCTGCTACAATAAACACGTACACCTTAGATTTCTTAAGTTATGGCTCTAAAAATGTCGTATGGCCTTTGTTCGCAATAAAGATTGTAGCTTCCTTGTGTTGCCCGCTGCAACTGGTCGTCATCAGATTTTAAAGAATTCCCGGCATACCTAGGATTACTTCTGGTTGCTGTCTGCTGACTTGCCAGCCTTTTGCTCTGTAGAATTCACCATGCGATCCGTGTCTCGTGCACTGCTGCATGCACTGGTGCGCATTATGTCAGGAGCACCGAGAGATGAAGAATCATCTCTCTGATAATGCCGGGATGCCCGCGACCATCGTTAACCCTCCCCCTGTTCAAGAAATGAGCTCTAACAGCGACCAAGGATCTGCAGTGGCACCACCTGCTCCTGCGTCCAATAATCCGGAGAGCACCAATTTGGAAATGCAGCCGTTGTAGGTCCTGGGAACTTACCTTGCCTTGAAGTTGAAGAGCAGCATATAACTTACTTTGTTTGGGGCATGAAACTACAGAAAAGATCACAGCCATTTTGCAAAAGAATATTGATTTAACTGAGTTATTATCTTCATCTTTTATTTATTTATCTTGGAAGTAGAATGTCGCAGTTCACATTTTCAAAAGATTCATCATCCGTCTACGCTTGTCGAGACCAAAAACAACCCGTTAAGGGATCAAACACCAAACGCAAGCAGCCCATCGTGACAAAACTCCAATTTTATTGTTCAAAGTTAAAACATCGTCTCATTATAACCGTAAAATAGCGAAATTAATGGGAATGGTATACATATATAGGGTAACACAAATTCCAAAAAAAAAAAAAGAAAGATAAAGGAAGTAGTGCAATAAATTTCATCTCAAGAATTGCCGGAATATTTTAAATGTACGAGCATGTAGTAATCATAAAAATGAATTAATAAAAAATACATTTATTATTAATTATTTCAAGTTGAAAAATATTTTATAAATTATACGATTTTTCAGTGAACAAATGGAGTGCGGATGGTGAAAATCCATTCTGTTGATTGATTCTTCTACGAAATAATTTTTCGGAAGACACTGCTCAAAATCACTATTTCTCTTTTGCCGCGAATTACGAAACTGCCATCCGGGCGCTGTGCAAATGCTTTAGTTCGAGCTAGGGCTTCTCCTTTTTCTTCTTCTTCGCAGGATCTCTCTGAAGGGTGCTCTCTGCCGTCGTTGTGTTCGACTCCTCCAGCTCTCTAGAGAGTCCCGACGCCGCTCTTTGTTGCCGGTCACCGCCGCCGGCCGCTTCTACCGTTGCACAACGTAGCTCCGTTGTGCCACTGTCTTCCAGCCGGGATAGCACGGATAGCTCAGACTTCGCTCCAGACCGCTTCGCTTGCCGAGTTCACCTGCGAAAAGACCTCAGCTCCTCCTATTGCTGGTTCGCGCGTGGTTCGCGGCTGCTATTCTCGTTCAAGGTGAGACGCGAACGATTTGTCTCCGTACTCTTTGATTCAAGAACAGATTCTTGAAGATCTCATTTCTGTTAGAGGAAATCCGATCAAGATTGATGTTATTTCGCTGAAAAAAATAAATGAAATATCTTGTTCTCTCTCTAGTTGGTCCTCAATGGTTGGCATGGATTCCAATTAGCAGTTCTGGTCATTTATTTGCTAATCTTTAATCAGTTACACTATGTTTAGTGAGTATTTTGGGAGGTAAAGAAAGTTGTTCCTTGTAGTTGTCTGGGAGAATAGATGTAGGGTGAAGCATATCTGGTGAAATAGACTTCTTTATGTTCAATCTGAACCTAATGGATTAACAGAGCAGGTTCTGTCCTTGTGAGCGAATGTGACCTGATTATTTGGAAGGAGAAAGATGGGTTACTGTTATGTCTATAAAAGCAAAAAAAGGAAAAAGCAAATGGGGTTTCAGGTGCTAAAGGGGCAGTGACTGTCGGTATGAGATTGAAGCCACACTTGGGCCCGGATAGACCCTGGACCTGTTGACAGGATAGGTTCCTGGTTCGAAAACTGATTTAACGGATAGGTTCTGGGTTCTAGGTGGAACATAGCCCAAACCTGGAACCACTCATCCCTCTAAATTAGTGGGCGATTTTGTTTCTTTTCCATTGATTAAATTACATTGTTGTTCTTCCTGTTCCAGGTAGAGGAAGCACTCGTGGAGGATTAGGAGGATGAGCGGAGGAGGAGAGAAAGGCTCAACCACCACAAAAACCCCTGCGGATTTTCTGAAATCTATCCGCGGGAGACCAGTTGTCGTCAAATTGAATTCTGGCTTTGATTATCGAGGTACCTCTTTCGACATGGTCTCTTTGTGTTAGGAGAATTCTTCAACAAAGATTCTCTCAATGTAGCTTGGCAATTCTGAGTTTGATATTAGATCCATCCTTGTATTTACTGATTGTACTAAATCATATGTGCCTTTAACTACTTGTCTCAAACTTTGATTAGTTGGGGATAATCAATGGGTTGAGTTCTCGGCAACCCATATGAGTGAAGCGGTGACTTGTTCATCTCAAACTTCAAGCAGAATTTTAAGTCAACTGGAATTATAAAACAAATGAACCTTACCTATCAAACTGAAGTAAATGAGGAAGAATATTGCTTTTGTCATGAACTGTCATATGCATTTGTGACCCTAAATCATACTGCTAAGAATGAGCAGTTAAGTTGGTCTTGCCATGTACATTAAGGTCTCAATGTAAGTCACTGAGCATCTTCTTTTCCGTCATTGGAGGGAAACTACATCTAGTCTTTTAAATATAATAACTGTCTCTTTTTCTGACAATGTTGATGGTATTCAGTGTTGAAAAGAGATCAGTAGTACAATTGGGTCTCTGATGTTAAACTCATATTCTCATCTATTAACATGACTAGATGGGAAAGTTAACGTAAGAAAAATCTTTTGTCATGGATATTTGGCAGATTAAATGATGATTACACACGGTATTCTGTAAAAGCAAGAATCTTCCACATACATGCTGCTATTTGATGACAAGTGACCAACAAATATATCCAAAAAAAAAAATATGGCTTTCAGACTTCATGGTTTTTCTTTTGAGTGTTGAGAGAGAGGGAAGGTGAACAAGAGCAGACAAAGAGAAGGGGAGAAGCAGGTGGTTGATGATAAATTAGTGAACTTATATGGAATTAATATTTGGTTGCTTGAAAGCCATATGATCCATACAAGATTTTGGGTGATACCTGTTATGTGGGCTTCTTAATTAAACTTTCTCAATTTACTATAGGTAAATTGTGTGGCATTCTCAGATGTTCTGATGGGTTGGAGTTTTTTGTAGGCATTCTGGCCTGCCTCGATGGATATATGAACATAGCAATGGAACAGACGGAAGAGTACGTCAATGGGCAGCTGAAAAACAAATATGGAGATGCTTTTATTCGAGGAAATAATGGTAATGATGTAATTAATATTTCTGCTTGTTAATTCATTCTTTGCTGACTTGGACTGTGCCTAATTGATATGACTTATTGCAGTTCTATACATCAGCACTTCGAAGCGGACTCTGGCAGATGGGGCTTAGCATTGATTCTGCTATGTCATGTGGCATGGTGGAGTTATGTAAACATGACTTTTGATGGCTACAGTCTTGATTGTGGGGTATTGTGGCTCTAGAATTGGGAAAAGTGAACATGTTCTAGATTTTAGAGCCTATATGTGATTCCTACCAGTTAATCCTGCATCTCATGAAATTGGTTTTTGAATTGCTTGATGAGCATGATAATGCATTAGCTCTTCTAATTTAGGATGTCGTAGTTATCTCGCTCTCTGTTGTGAGTTACTGATGGGCTTCATGGTATCCCCTCTATGAAGAAGGCGAATTGCAATTAAGTATCGACCTTGGATGCCATCTGTCTAATTCTGTATAGTTGATTCTATTGCAAAAGCTTGTGGGAGTAATGGATATAATGTCTGTCAGAATATGCGCTGTAATACTTTTATGCTCGCAACCAGGAAGAGTCAGACTAGATTACTTAATTAATCCAGTGAAATTACACGAACTGAAAATATATAAGCGTGCAGAAAAATTGAACCTTTGGATTGCAAGAATAGCCATTCCATTGCAAATCTATTTCCTATGAAGTAATCATTCGTTGTTTTGTGAAAAATATAGGAGGAATGGCTAATTAATCAGCCCTTTGCAAGAATAACTTGTTTTAGTTGGTCCAAATTGTTCATCGAGAACAGGATGCTTTCACATGTCTCGTGTCTTTAAATGTGAATGCAAAATTTTGGTACTTTTGAATCTACAGTCTTTCTATGGGAAAATTAGTATTTCGTGTAGATTTACTCTGTCATTTCCCCTTGAGAAACCCATTTTTTGTTGGATTCTTTCTATAATCATCGGTATAAACTTCAGTACAAGTAGACACATGCAGGCAAATTACTATGAGGGACCAAATCCTTCACGGAGTAGCATAAGTGATAATGATAGGCAAGAATGGAGGAAAATAGGCTTGTGGAAACGATTGATGCGCTCGAAAGATCTTATCCCAAACTTAAAGAGGTACGTACCCCGCCAAGCAAAGGCAAAAAGCTCGCTACTTTTGCTCTGTACTTGCTCATGGGCTTCTCTCTTAATTTGAATTGCTGTCCATGATCACCTTTCACCTCATGGCCTTGAGTCCTTCAACTCTCGGGCCAAATTGACCCCCTCGGCGAGTGTCCTCGAAGTGATGGCTTTGACATGGCCCTGAAACTAATCTTATGCCGAGCCAAAATTGACATCATTGCAGCCAACATGGAGGTAGTTCTGTAACTCAAGCAATATATTCCCTGCCGATATCACTTCGGCAAAGCCTACCTCAACAGACACCACATCATGCTGATTAACTAAAAGATAAAACATGTTAGTCAGAAAGGATCTCGCGGAATCCCCCTTCGTCTCTTGCTTTGGGGCTCACTAATTGTTTCTTTTTAGTTGTACCGCATTTTAGTAGCAATGATGCCACGTTATAACGCTAGAGTCGTAGTCTGCCTTAGTGACATACACTAAAGATTGCTCCAATAGATCCCCTCCGATATACTCTTGAGAAACATAGCACCTCTAGCCTCAAATATCTTCCTCACCTCTATCTGATCATGTGTGTTCTTGGATTTACGTTTCATCGCCTTAAAGAGAAGGATCCGTAACTTCTCAATAAAGGGATTTTTGGACATGTAAGTTGCATGCGCTATCACTGGTACTCCAGCAAACATACCCATTAAATGAAAGTGTCCAGCTTTAATGGATTCAACAGACGATCGACTTAGCCATACGGTATAGAGAACTGTGGATAGTAGAAAAATTGATGATGCCCAAACACCTCTCATACATCTTTTTCCAACTCTCCTTTAAGCTCTCAGAGAAAAGGTTGCTAGTAGAGATGGATCCTAAGCACCTTAAAAAAATTATGGTGTATGTTAAAACTCGTAAGTATAATTCGCATTAGGCTTTGCTTCACATGCGGAGAAATGGGGCTTCCCCAGCTTATCTGTCTCGTGGAGAAATAAATCTAACTTAGAGGATTTGTTGGTGTAGACCTCAATTCATAAAGATTGGAGAAAACGAGCACGAACGAAACTATGACATCAAGAGCAATTCCTTCAAAAAAGAAGGGAATGAGTAATATTTTCGAGTCCGGGGAGCTCATTTGGCTTTCTTGACTTATGCACGTGATATCTCCAATAAAGACCTTAAAAATTCGAGGGACATAGTAGTGAGCATGCTTCTATCACAATAATCATTCCCTAGAGCATTGACTTCTTTGGTGAACTGGTCAAGTGCTAACTGCGTTATTAATTGGAGAGAGAGAAAAAAGGAAAGAGGGATTTCGCGCACCTATCGCGGGAACCTCGCCAAGCCCAATTCACTATGTATCGCGACGTTTGATAAGTGTTCACACTTCATTCATCCAATTGAAATATTAAATGATCATATTTCCATAACTATCTAATTTCATCACTGGTGTTTTTTTTTAATATTTCTCTCCACTTCAACTTTTTCACAATTCAAGTGGAGATGCATGGAGTTTTCTAGTATCGCAAAAATTATTATGTAAATGTGTAGTCTTTGAAACACTCAATATACATATTACATAAAAATACTTTAATTTTCAAAAAACCGATCGCACGTAGTAAAATCTTATGGAAGTTTTTAAATTATTTTATTGATTAATAGGGATCATGACGACGCATGTACTATGTACATATGTGAATTGTGAAGCTCGATAGCTGTTTATCAAAAGATAAGTGGGCGTTTTTACTAAGTAAAGAAGATAAACGATGTGTTTATGTACGTAATATGAGGAAAGCCAACTATTTTTAGCCCAAAAAGGGGATGATTTTGAGAAATAATAAGTGAGACCAACCTCACTTCTACACTTTAAACATATGAAAAGACGAAAAAGACTTGATGAAAGACCGGGGAAGCACGTGCGAGCCAAAAGTCAAAGCCCCGACCCGACCCGACCTGTATCTGGAAACGGACCCCATCTCAAATCGGGTCAAGTTTTGATTGTTCAAGTTGGCACTGGCACGGGTGTGGGTTTTTGCGAGGGTTTAGCAGAGACGAAACGCCCCATTGACCCGAAATTCCCACCACCGCCACCGCCACCGCCACCGCCATCTCCGCCATGGCGCGACTCTCGAAATCCTCGGCGCCGCGCCTCCTCTATACCCTCTGCGCCTCGCCTCCCCTCTCTACGTCGGCCTTTCACCACCTCCAATCGCCGCTCGCGTCGCTCCTTCTCGGCGGCTCCCGCCTCCGGCACTTCTCGTCGGGGAACCTCGCGCGGGTGGCGGCGAAGGACGACAAGGAACCGTGGTGGAAGGAATCCATGGACAGGCTCCGCAACATCGGTATCTCTGCCCACATTGACTCCGGCAAGACGACGCTTACTGAGAGGATACTCTACTACACTGGCAAAATCCATGAGATCCACGAGGTACGGGGGAAGGATGGGGTCGGCGCCAAGATGGACTCGATGGATTTGGAAAGGGAGAAGGGGATCACCATCCAGTCCGCCGCCACTTACTGCACTTGGAAGGGGTATCAGGTGAGAAGCCTTTTGCCTTTTGTTTTCAGGTCATTATTTGGCTGTGAGTTTGATTACGGGGGTTCATGAATGAATCATGTGAAAAGCTATTGTGGAGATTGACTCCTGCTAATGAGAACTCGAAATGTTGGATAATTGGTCTCTGGAATTTAGGAACCGCAGCAAATTTAATGGACTTTCCTGCTCTGTGTAGAAGCTGTAGTCTTGAGCTTAGTCTCGTTTTTGTTTGGAGTCTGTTCTTCTTTTTTTGAGAGCAACTACCTGTTGAATTCGTTGCTCATTATCTGTTGGGAAACCGCAAAGGAAGAATGACATAGGCGTTTTGCTGATGAGTTAGTGCATGTACATGAAACTAGGGAAGGTGAGTAGATCAAAAGCTAGAATCCTGGAGGGAAACTTTGGAATCCGCAGGTTCTTTTTAGGTTGAAACTGTAGAATACTTAGTGCTGGTCCTGAAGAGATCAAATGGAACAATGGTCAAAATGGGATACCTGGATGTACCAAAGAGCAAGCCAGATAGCTGGAGGTATGAAAGAGTAAGCTATCTTGACATCTTGGATTTACTTCTCGGATAAGGAACTTGAAGTGTTATGGTCAAATGAAACGAGTGGGATGAACAAAGTTGTTAAAATCTGGTATCTTACGTGGAACCCAATCTTAAAAGGATCTTACGTAGGATGAAAACACGGTATATGATGCTCTTCTGTCATAGACATTTAAGTATGAACACCTGCACAAAAAGAATGTAGCAGAGATGAGAATGTTTCTGCATCTTAAGAAAAGACAGCATTAGCAATAGCAAAAGTTTGCATCTTTTCATTTGTGGATAAGTGACAGAAACACATTTTTCGTGAAAGATTGACTGAAAAGTAGAAGTAGCTTTATGATGGAGGTGGATGAATAAAGGGCCAATGGCAGGAGGAGGAATATCTGAAAATGTTAGCCGAATAATGCTTTGGAGAAGAATATGGAGTATCTGGAAACTTTGAAGGGTCAGGTTCTAAAAGTGGCCTGAAATGATTTATGTAATTATTCCTCTCAGTTGAAACATTCTAGTTATAGTTGGTTGTTGCTGAGATTAAGTATTATGAATTGGGTTTCCAGCTTGGTCTAAATAATCAAATAAGGAAACCCTTCTAGTACAGATTACTGCATGAAGTTCTATCAGCATCGAAGTGACATCAAGGACCCAAATAGAGGAATGAGTCCAACACAAAATTTAGTTTCCTCATGTGGAAATGAAACTTGGGATTAGGGTGGGTTTAGATTGATTGGACTCGGTTCTGTGCCAGAAGTACATAAGAGTGAAAGAAAGAATGTTTTTCAAAAGCAACACAAGTCATGAATAAGAAAATATAATAGTGACATCTAGTATATATGAGTAAAAGAGAAGTCAGTAATGAGCATCGTTTCCATTTTCTTGTTTAATGAAACTTCTCCTCCTTAGTTTGAGTTTAGGAAAGAAGTTTGAAATTTGGATCTTTTTTCACACAGAAACGCAGTGTGATCTTTCATTCAATTTGATCTGATCTTAAGACTATAGCAATAAGGCTAAGTAAGTTGAGGGCACCTCATATATATTTGATGGATGATTCTTGCATTTAGACTCTTGTGCATCCCTATCAAAGGCATGGGTCACACCTCTTTAAAAGGAAAAAAATTGTCTGACCATGTATATTTAGTGAGTTTCATGTACGAAACTTACTTTTAGAAATCTTGTTTGCATCCTGCCTAAATTTTGCACTAGAATATGCGGTGCTGATAGAGTTTTACTTAGATGATAGGGAACTGCATGTCTCTGAATATTATTATGTCACAATTTAGAATGCATAGTCCTTGGTGTGACATCCGGTTTTGCAATTAAAGATCATTAGAAGAATCAACTTACCTCCAGTAATAGTGGAGAATGTAGCTCATCTTCTGCTTAAACATTATGGATGCGAACAGTTGCCTCTTTCTTCTCATTTCTTCAGACACTTGCTGTGAAAGTGGGTTTTCTCTTTCATTTCAAGTGCTTCCATTGATATAGATATTGCTCCTTTTGAGTGTATATCTTAGTTTACCTTTAAATGGTTGCTTAAGTTGGTGCTTACATGAACAATGCAAAGTCTTGGTAGTGTCTGGTGTGAGTGCAGTTGTTTCCGCATGAATAAAAAGTCTTACAAGATCTATCCTTTGAATATTGAAGTTCTGCTGTAAATTATTTCTTGATAGCATGTGGAGTGTTTTTAGGTAATGTGTTGGGGGAATGTGTAATTTTTCAGTGACATTTCTCTTTCCTTATATGTTGGTGTAATCTGGGCAAGCTTTTTTATCTATGATATTTGGTTCTTTCTTTTAAGCTCATAAACGGGCTGTTACTCCACTAGCAAATATTTTAGCTCGAATAGTATATGGACTTTGCATCTGTCTAGAAGGGCTTGTTAGGGTTTGTGAAGTTGCCTCTAGAATCCTGAAAAAATTTCATCTTTTACGGGTGGATGAATAATCAAACATTGGAAGTCTCATCTCTATGTAATTAGATGCGTATGAAGGCAGCATACCCATTATATGATAGGTTGAACTTTCAACAAGTTTAATTAAGCCCTTGAATAATGGAAAAAGTTTGCTTTTGGTTGGGTAAAGGGGTGACATGTGGCATGCCAAAGTCCTCAGTTACGTATTTATTAATGATATAGACTCAAACTCATAGTGTGAATAACCAACCTGCGATAAACAAGAAAGGTATGGTAATACTGTGAATGATGCAGTATCAAATATTGTTTAAAGAACCATGTATTGATCAACTTCTCTCTTCAGAAGTTAAGAAAAGATCATGTATTTTCTCTTTACTATGTTATAAATCACATATTAGTTGTCAGCTGTTACTCATTGCCGAGTTCCTGAAACTTCTACTTTATCGATCATTTATCTTCTCGTTCTCTCTTCCTGCCCGGTAGTTATTTTATATTTAACCTGGCTATTTTTGAACATGATATACAGGAGCTCTATGATCTGTAAGTTGATGAGAACTTTTGTATTTTTCATATGTATTTTTACTCTATGGAGTGTCTATTCACATATCTGGATACGTTGCTTTTTTTTATAACCTTTTCTAATCTAGTAATTTTTGAACTTGATGATAGGAAATCTGGGTTCTTTTAATTGATGCAAATTTTTGTAAATTGTTCAGAGTTATCTTTTAGTCTGTGGGATGTCTTTCTCCAAGCTCTATTATTTGATACAAATTTTTGTATTTTTTACAGTTATCCTTTAGTCTATAGATTTTCTGTCTTATCTCTGGATATTTTGCTTTTGGTATTATGAATTGCAGGTTAACATAATTGACACACCTGGGCATGTTGACTTTACGATTGAGGTGGAGAGGGCTTTACGTGTTCTTGATGGGGCTATTCTTGTCCTTTGTAGCGTTGGTGGCGTACAAAGTCAATCTATAACTGTTGACCGTCAAATGAGAAGATATGAGGTTCCTCGACTTGCGTTTATAAATAAACTTGATCGGATGGGAGCAGATCCTTGGAAAGTTCTTAACCAGGTATTGTTAAAAAGAAGTGACGATAACAAATTAAAATCATCTTTTGCTTTGTCATTTATCTACTTCATGACTAAAATTGTGGTTGTGCAAGAATAATCTTGATGAGAAGATCAATCTCTAATTCTTTGTGTTATTCTGATGCTTCAATAATATTTAAAATAAATTGAATGTTTTGAACTTTCTCTTACCTGTAGTACTTCTAACATTGTGATCCATGCCAACTATAGGTTATGGAAAATTCTGAGTTCAACCAGGGAACTAATTAAAAAGAGCATTTGGTGTCATAATTGTCATTACTTGCATATGCCATTGATACTTTCCTGTAGAAGATGTAAAAGGAAATTTTGGCTATGAAATTGCAGTAGGCTTGATGTGATCTTTTCATGGAGACCGTTGCTTTTTTGTTGGGTCGGGGTGGGGGTGGTGGTGGTGGTGGTGTATATTGTCATGGGATTCATTTTATGTAGATATGGTGCCGAATTAATGTAATTTCTAATTTTTTTTGCGATGACGAAATCTCTCTCATTGCTTAATGGATCTATGATCTATTCCAGCTGTTAGAGAAAATGATATAGAGATTTCTTTATTTTTTAAATCTCAGGCAAGGTCTAAACTTCGGCACCATAGTGCTGCTGTTCAAGTCCCAATCGGTTTGGAAGAAGAATTTGAGGGTCTTGTTGACCTAGTACAGCTGAAAGCCTATTATTTTCGTGGTTCCAGTGGGTCTGTTTCTGAATCCTTCCCAGGCTGTCTGTATATGATATAGTTGTTTAATTTGCTGACTGAATTATTATTTAATGCAGCGAAGAGGTTGTCACTGCTGAGGTACCTGCCAATATGGAGAATCTGGTCACAGAAAAGAGGCGTGAACTAATTGAGATGGTTTCGGAAGTTGATGATAAACTTGCTGAAGCATTTCTAAGTGATGAGCCTATATCATCTGCTGATCTTGAGGTTTAGCTCTTTTAAATTTCTTTAAGTAATTTTTCTTTGTCAGGTTGAGAATGGTTTTGACTAGTGTATTATGAACCATCAAGTGTGATATCGAGTATACTCTGTTTTTCCATCTAATAAGTTAAGCTTCTGTTGTTTATTCTGTGAATGCTGAGAGGTAAGATGTGTTGCAGCTTCTGGTGGTTTACTGTAATTTGAAAGACTTATGACGGTGTAGGATATAATTTACCTTGAAGTGGGATGATCCTTTAATATGACATTTATCAAGGTTTTCAAGGTTTTAGTTTTATTTGCCCTTTGACAACATGTGACACTTACATGCTACATATGCAGGAAGCCGTACGCCGAGCCACCGTAGCAAAGAAATTTGTACCTGTATTCATGGGTAGTGCATTTAAAAATAAGGTAGTCACGAAAATGTTCCTTTTGCCATTACCTAAGTCCTCCTATTGCTTGTCTCAGCAGCATCAACCATTTAAAGATGAGGAAGTTGTTGGGCTTTGAATCACACGTGAAGGAGAACAAAAGCAATGACGATGATAACAAACTAAGCCTTATCCTGCTAGATGGGATGTGCTGAGGAAGAGTGTCCCTCTTAATATATCTGCTTTTAGTATTATAAAATCAACATTTATAGATAGAACCCACGTATACCAGATGTAATAGAAGGTGAAGTAGGAAGGAAAAGCTAATAGAATCTGACAAAAGTGCCACGACAAAACGCCCAATTGCATTAGTAGTTCGCCTATTAGAAGAAATTGGTTTCAAGCTGACATGGGGAACTGCGACCTTAAAAGATCCTTATGTTTCTTTTATAGTAACAGCTAAATCTTTTTTTGTCATAAATCTTTAAGTGAATTTTCCTGACTGCATTTCAGCTTCTATTTCACAACATGCAACATTAACGGATTACAAAAACCTCCTTCTTCCATGAGTTTCTGTTGTCAAGGTCTGGTTCCATTCAGGAGTCCTCCTGAACAATTTACCTTAGAATAGAGAGATGCCTCTTCCATTGATGTGTTTCCCCTCCAAAATTAGAATACTGATGATTGAGAAGTGTAATGTGTTGGTGTGTGTACATCCATTAATTTTGGCGGGGGCATGATAATTTACTAAATATGTATACGAATTTCTTTCCCTTCATCTTGTAATGCTTTGGGTTAGCATCAGTTATTGCGCTATATATCGTGAACTTTGTATTTGGAGATGATCACACTTTATTGCGAATACTTGCCTCCAGGGAGTTCAGCCTCTTATGGATGGTGTCCTCAGTTATTTGCCCTGTCCAATTGAAGTCGGTAATTATGCTCTTGATCAAAACAAGAAGGAAGAAAAGGTATTTCAAATGCTTAAAGAAATTTTAATTTTTTAATTTGGGAATTGTTAGTTGTTTCGTATGTATTGGTTTTCTGAGGTATTTTTGTCAAAGTAGGTTGCATTGACAGGAACTCCAGATGGACCCTTAGTAGCATTGGCCTTTAAATTGGAGGAAGGGCGATTCGGTCAGTTAACATATTTGAGGTATGGTGTGATTGATCTTCTCTCACAGATTGCCTATAATCTTACAGATTGCTTATAAGCTTTTACTTTGAGTGGCAAGCTTTAGTGAATTTACCTCCGACTTTGTTTTGTGTGATGAAGAATATATGAGGGTGTCATTCGGAAGGGGGACTTTATTACCAATGTAAACACTGGAAAGAAGGTGAAGGTGAGTTGAGAATTCTTAGAGGATGCTTTCTGTTTTTTTATTTATTAGGCAGCATTTGTCATGACAAGTTTCCTCAGTTTATTCGGGTGAAAAAAATATCACTTTGAGAAGCTTCTTGGTCTTATTATAAAAAACTTCTGGAAGTAAAAGAGGTGGGAGTCTGGAGAAGATGAGTATATATCAGAAAGTAACGGAAAAGGAAAATGTGACAAAAGAAAAAAAAAAGTGAGAAAATTTTCCTACCTATAAAGAAATCCAGCCAATAGCCAGGTGTAAAGCAATACTTTTAGCTTCTGATGAGTGCACTTTGCACTTTGAAAAGGCCTCTTGGTCCTCTACATTGATGAATCCACCTAAGACATGGAGGAAGAACTTTACTATTTCTTTCCAGACTTAGTTCCTCTGTGCCTATTCCAGCAGAATTCAGATTTCATGTGTTTCAGCATGATACGTGCTTTATTGAGAAAACAATTCTGAGTATCCCATGCGAGTTTAAGAATCTATCTAAGATTGCAGTGCCATTTGTGTGGAAGAATGATTTGAACTTGAGAAGTAGTGATTACTACATCTACCAATATTTATATCTGTCCAAAAGTGAATGTTTCTTCTCATAATAATGACTTGGTTCTGAACTCCTCTTAACTTACATCTGCTGTGGCTGGTCTATGATTATTCTACTTGTATGACTTCTGTTGATTTTGAACTGGTTGATCCAAAACAGGTGCCAATGGTGGCCTGGCCTAATTTTATCTGCTCAATGCTATTTATAAACAAGAAAAAGGCATCCTAAAAAATGTTAGAATTTTTTTTATTATGACTTGAAGATCTTTACAGAATCACCAGGGCTTAGATTGCTAAGCCATCATATCCATATCCACTTTGTATTAGGTGCAATCTCTTGCTGCTCCAGTGTTGTAAGGTTGCATTTAGCAAATATTTCTGATTATTTTGTCTGTGGATGTATTGGTGATCACTTTTATTTTTTCAATTTCTGGCACTGTCTTCAATATTCCATTTACATGTGTTATGACCTTATGGATTCCCTAATTGTTCTGGAGCAGGTTCCTCGCCTTGTACGGATGCATTCTGATGAGATGGAGGTAAGTTCTTGACTTCTAGTAACATAATTAGCTATTACTTCTTCTATTTTAGGTCAATCTGGAAAAGTCAAACTTGCACGACACTAGGTTAGTTTCGGTCCTTGATAAGTATAAATACCACTAATCTTATTTGAATATCCACAGGATATTCCACAAGCACATGCCGGGCAGATTGTTGCTGTTTTTGGAGTAGATTGTGCCTCAGGTCTCTCTCTCTCTCTCTCGCTCTCTCTCTCTCTCATGGGAGGGTTCACCTAGCACTCATTGTTGATTTGTGAAGCATTACTCTTCCTGAGAAGTGGGAAAGGAAGTTTTTCCCATGAGCAAAGATAAAAATGTTGATTTCCTGTAGTTGAATGTAAAAGAAAGGTTCGAATTGAATTGAATTAAATGTGATAAGCTAAGTTAGCTATAATGAGGCCAAAAACTTGGCCTGTAGCTTGATTATGAGTGTCTTTGTCCTTTATTCTTTTTCTTCGGACTTAATATTAGATGTTTGACCTTCTTTTGTCAGGTGATACATTCACTGATGGGAAAGTTAAATATACCATGACCTCCATGAATGTGCCTGAGCCAGTGATGTCCTTGGCTGTTTCCCCGGTTTCAAAAGATTCTGGGGGACAGGTGGGTAGCATATAACTTAATTTACAAAAGTTTTCGTCCATTATATTTGAGTAGTTATAGTCAATTTACACATTTGTTTTTCCTTTTAATAGTTTTCAAAAGCTTTGAACCGTTTCCAAAGGGAGGATCCTACCTTCCGTGTGGGGTTGGATGCTGAGAGTGGGCAGGTTTGTTTCTATGCAGTTTCAAATTATCTTTGACGTCAATTTGTTATGTTAGATGTAATATATTTTTTCTTTATAAATAGACCATCATATCTGGTATGGGGGAGTTGCATTTGGAGATATACGTTGAACGAATTCACAGGGAGTACAAGGTGTGTCCTCATTTCCATGTGATGCAAAAATTGTTTTCCCCACCCTTGCTGTCGAAAGTTAAATAATTACTTAGTAAAAGTCTCATCTCTCTTAAAACAGGTAGAGGCAACTGTTGGAAAGCCTCGTGTGAATTTCAGAGAAACTGTTACACAGCGTGCTGAATTTGATTACTTGCATAAGAAGCAAACTGGAGGACAGGGTCAATATGGTAGAGTATGCGGGTAAGTGAAGGTGCACCTGAAAATATTGGATTACCATGTCTTGTTTACTTGATTATTTATATTTGAGTTCTTGATTTTTGCAACGGGATAATGTCTTTGATATTCTTCGTTTTTTTTTAAAGGTCTACAAGCATTTAATTTTTCCTTAGCATGCTTTACTACAAGGTCAAGCTTACAGCTTTGATACAAATGACTGACGCATTTGTTGTGATTATGCTGAGTGCTAGAGAGATATCAGAGAAGCACTTGCTTAAATATTTCTCTCCTGAAAACTATTCACTTATGTGTGGCTGCTATTAGATCTATCTCAATGATCAAAACTCAAGTGTATAAATTGCTCAATCGAGCTCTTAGGATATGCTTTGTAGATCGGACATTGCATATTGTTTTGAAATTTTTA
Source organism: Melaleuca alternifolia (assembly GCA_019926035.1). NCBI lineage: Eukaryota > Viridiplantae > Streptophyta > Magnoliopsida > Myrtales > Myrtaceae > Melaleuca > Melaleuca alternifolia. The sequence continues at coordinate 993,317 of JAGKPW010000079.1, forward strand.
GGCTCTTTGCTTTGACAGAATGTTAGAAAGAAATAACTATTGTACCTTGTCTACCATTAAGGATTAATTGAGCAAAAGATATTTTTGGGCCATTTTTCTCGCTAGAGACCAAAATGGAAGTCCTGATCTTATTGTTTTAATATATCTCTTTGTACCCTTTGGAGTGCGGCAGAACCTTGGCTAATTTTTGTCACACATTTATGGAAATTCTACTTTAATGGCTTCTCCTGCAACTTTGAGGCCATCACATGTCTCTTCGTCCAGCCTTTATAGTGGATTGTATCCTGCTAGGTAATGTGTGGTCCACTCAATAAATGTACCACAGAAAGCTGCTCACTGATTAGTGAGTGTCTCGGCAACACACAAATGAAGAAAGTCGCAAAGATTGTTTTTTATTGTGGATGCTTTTCTTTGTGAGATGGCCCTTCTGAGATTCTATAGATACAATAAGGTTTTTAGCCCTGACTTTCTAACTAAAGCTTTTTCGGAGGTCTAAATAGTGGCGTGAATGATTGATGACTTTCAGAACTATTTGCAAATTGGTTTATGCTTAAGAATAAAAAGATACACGTTACTACCTTTTATTTCATAGTTTATGTGATCCAGTTGGATAAGATACTTGAGTCGAACCACTGCATGTGTATATAGCAGCAACTGAAGAATAAAACCGCATTACCTTTCCTTTCGATCCAAGGCTAATTTTTGTGAATTTCAGTAATCTTACCTCAACCTTAAGAACAAAGTTAATGTGTCAGTGAAGTTGAATCTCCTTTGTGTATTTTGCTATCTAGCTCTGTCTGATTGTTAAATTTTTTGAATGACAGGTATGTAGAACCTCTTCCAGAAGGGTCACCTGTAAAGTTCGAATTTGAAAACATGATTGTTGGGCAGGCCATACCTTCCAATTTTATCCCTGCAATTGAGAAAGGCTTTAAAGAAGCTGCCAATTCGTGAGTTACTCCCTCCCCTTAACCCAAATTTGCTATGAGAGCTGTTTGGACTTGATGACATTCCAATAGTCCTGTTCCTGATAGAACATGAAAATAGCAATTGATCCTTAATCAATCTGTTCTTTTTTACATGCAGAGGTTCATTGATTGGTCATCCTGTTGAAAATATTCGTGTTGTTCTGACTGATGGCGCTTCACATGCTGTGGATTCTAGTGAGCTGGCATTTAAGTTGGCTTCCATCTATGCATTTAGACAGGTAACTCTATCCAGTTGTTTACTGCAAACTATTTTTTATAGCTTTGAAGGATCATGTGCATCAATTCTCACTCTGCAGTAGTAAATAGGGGAGCAAATCTAACTTCTTTCTTTGCCTTTTGTTTGAAAAAAAAGGAAGTATTGAATGTGACACATAAATTATATTTCACAGTGCTAATCATGTATTCTGTGAAACAGTGCTATTCAGCTGCAAAACCTGTAATCTTGGAACCGATAATGCTGGTGGAGTTAAAAGTACCAACAGAATTTCAGGGAACTGTTGCTGGTGATATCAATAAGTGAGCCTTCCCGTCTATCTTTGTTACATGATGTTGCTATACTCTCTACAGTGTTTTCAAAGCTAAACAAGTACTTGACATTACTATATTACAGGAGGAAAGGTGTTATCGTAGGCAATGACCAGGATGGAGATGAAACAGTAATTATGGCTCAGGTATGCATAATATAATTGCCTCTTTAGCCTTTCAATTTCTAGGCAGCCTTGGATGCAGTGCCTCTAATTTTGGTGTTGTAAATTTGAATGTTGTTTGGCTGTTGTTGGCCTGTGAGGCACTGTAGCTGCTGATCTAGTATGTGTATATACGTTGACCGAAAGAAAAACAACAATGAACACTTTATGTTGGCAAGATTTTGCCTTAAAAAGATATTGTGAATATTGTTGGAGTTGATGCTCTTATATATTTCAACGGTGATAAGCTTACCTTCTTTTACTTAAAAAATAAAACTGGTTGGAAATCCAGAACACTATAGAGAAGGCTCATTCAAGATTCTGTTTGCCTCGATATGTCACATTTCAGGTTTTGCAAGTTTGATAATTACTGGTTTATGGACTCATTCCATATGACACATTTATGTAGTAACTGTCAACAGATCTCTCACGGTGAATAAGTTAATTGCTATTCCTTTAACTTTGTCGGAAACTCGTGTCATCTCCACTTTTGTCCTGCTTTCCAGGTACCTCTGAACAATATGTTTGGCTACTCCACTGCTCTCCGTTCGATGACACAGGTGGACTTTGTGTCGATTGGATTCCTTTATTAATGCCCAAAATCCCACATTGTCTCACACGTCTGCTGCTCGTGCAGGGCAAAGGCGAGTTCACAATGGAATACAAAGAACATTCAGCTGTCTCTCAGGATGTGCAAATGCAGTTGGTAAATGCACACAAGTCCAGTAAGGCGGAGTAGTCTGGGGATAAGTATTCCCTACACCATTCTGTGAAGGATCAAATGCCTTATTTATTCTTTTTCCTCTACCTCATGTAACATTCTTTGTTTGAGAACAGAGATGCATTAGTCAGGTACCACAGGCGATCCAGTTGTGCGATCAGATAAATTTTGTAAGCTGAAATAATCTCCATGTATTGATAATAATACACATGTGCTTGCAAAGTAGGCAATGCAGCACGTCTATTTTGGACGGTGGGGTCGTGCTCTGACCCCCTATGATGTTTACCTAGGAAAACTGGTTATGAATATGTCAAGTGGGTAGTTAGGCGCGTGGCCGTGTAATGTTTTTCTGAACAATTTTTTGCTGGAGCATGCGTAAGGCAACTCAAAAGGAGCTCCTCTGCTGATTTTTCTTTCATTTCTAACTTGTCAAAGATCTTAATCATTACTTCTGCAAGTATGGCACTTTCATGCTCACTGAATTACGTCAACTGTCTATGTTGTGTTTTTTTTTTTCTTTCTCTCATATTAAATCGAGACTTTTAAGAAAATATTTTTCGGAATTATCCATTTTTCGGGAAATGGATGTACTTTTAACTAGTCGAACGTGCAACTACCGTCCAATGATGGTTGTGCGAATTTGGAAACGTGTCTGAATGTTCTTTCTACATTTTGTATAAGGCATGATAAAGTCATTTTCATCGGGCCATCAATTTCAGCCATGGTTTAATAACCGATGGCGATAGAGTAATCCGCGCGTGTGCCTAAATCGGGAGTGAGTGCTATGTGACGTGGGCACTTTGCGGCTAAAAAAAGAAGAAAATACCTTTAAAGCTCTGTTTATTTTATGAGAAATAAATAACTTGAAATATATTTTTCCAAAGTCCGCGGGGCGCGAGCGTAATTTCCCATATTGCTCTTATACCTCCCACCCAGAAAGACCTCAGCTAAGGGCGCGCATGATTTGCACTTGAATTCTGGAGTAAAAGAATTCATTTCGGATGAGAAACACGTTTGGTAGAAAATTTTAAGAAACCCAATTCTGGATGAGATTTCTCTTCCAGATTTGATTTTGCAGCAAGAATGAGAATTGATTTTTTAACCATTTCTCATTCTTGGCCCATTGAAGAGAATCCATTCTGTTTCCTTTTTGTGCCCTAATCTCACGCCCTTGCCCTCTTTTGTTATTGCACGATCCTCTTCTCTCACGACAAGCTCTCCCCCACGCCTGTGCACGCCTTCGCCTCCACCACCGCCTTGCCGCCGGCCTTGGCTTCCACCTCCGCCTCCCCACACGACTTGGCTTCCGCCTCCACCTCGTCGCAGGCCTTGGATTCTCGTAGCACGCCTCTGCTTTCTTCTTCACATTGCTGCACGCCTTGGCCTCTGCCTCGCCGGACGACTCGACCTTCGCCACTGCCTCGTCCGCCGCTGATCTCGGCCTCCACCTCCGACTCGCCGCACGCCTCAGCCTCCGCCTCTCCACCTCGTCCGCCGGCCTCGATCTCAAATCCCCACAATTTCAGACTCTCTCTTCACCTTTTCTCAGCTCTCAAATCCCCACAATTCTCATGGTTATCTCTGAATTAGGAGACTGCGTTGGAAGGGTGTCTCGAGAGATGAAACATATTCTGTTAATAGTGGAGGCCATATTGCTATTTTTGGTTATGTTATAATGAGCACAACTATCTGGTCCTGCATCACACATGCAATGAAAAAGAAAGTCTGCTTATATTAGTACTAACAGTTCTAGAACCCATTCTGTAATTTTTTTTTTGAAGTTATGTTCAACATAATTTTTTATTTCCTCTCACACGTTTTCCTCGCCCAAAAAAAAGCTTTAGAAATGTAGAAAATGTCGTCTATGCTCGTTGTTTCTGCTGTTGGGTCTTAGAAGATCATTGTTTTATTGTGAGGGAAAAGAGGACTCCTCCAGCATAAGTGTATACCTAGTGCCATCAATTTAAGGGCTTGATGTGCTGTTAAGAGCCACCAATGTCAATGTAAGGGCGTTGAAATGGCCTGCACAAAGCAAAGTTGTAATTGATGGATTGGTTTTGTGATTCTCCCAAGATCACTTGTTGCCAACAAAATGGCAATAGATAATAATTTGCCACAGATTCCTTGATATTGTATTTTTTCCTTTATAATGTATTTGTATTATTTTGTATTTGAGAATATTTTATCTCAACTTTTGTAATGTCATGTTGTAATGTGAGCTTTGGTTCCATATCTTATCTCAATATTGGATATCCGTCCTCTCCCCTAGTTTTTTTCGGAATTATTATATACTATGATTTATCCAATTAAAATGAATTCGGAGTTCGATTACAATCAAAGATGTGAAAAATTTATCAATTTTTTGGGCTAAATAATAAATATTTGATTTTTAATAGGATGAATATCTTGTAATCTAAAAAAATTCAAAATTTATTTAAATGAAATATAAACAGAATCAGAAATAGAAACATAATTTTTTTACCATATCAAACAGATTTCTCATTCTGGATCAGAAATTCTTTAACCATATCAAACGCCTTTCTTTTTTCAGAAACTTATTCTGGCACAGAATCGGAAAACTCTCATTCTATTCAGAATTCAGTTTTTAGATAGAAACTGAATCAGCTGCGGGGTGTGAGCGTAATTTGACGTAGGCCCCCCGGGGGATTTTCTCTCTGGCGGAGTCTCAGCTTTAGAGAGCTCAGAGCCGTCGTGAGTTTCTGCAGGTGTTGGAGAATTCCCTCGCTCCCTCTGCGCATCATTCCCAATCCACCATGGTAAGATTCTCCGAGGGAGGCTTCTTCGATCCATTCTCTTCGAAAGCCCCCTTTCTCGCTGATTCCTTCATCGATAGCATCAGCTCGCTCACGCCTGTTTGCCTTCTTTTGTTTTTTGTTTTTTGTCCTTTGTCCGCGCAGTCTAAGAGAAAGGTAAGGGAGCCCAAGGAGGAGACCGTCACGCTCGGCCCCGCCGTGCGCGAGGGCGAGTACGTCTTCGGCGTCGCTCACATCTTCGCCTCCTTCAACGACACCTTCATCGTATGTATCGGGGCTTGACCGCCGCTCTTCGCTTTTTTTTCTTTTTACTTTGCCTCCGATTCCGGTCTGACGGCCCGTGTGCTTCGCTTGCAGCATGTGACCGACCTCTCTGGGAGGGAAACCCTTGTTCGCATCACCGGTATTGTCTTGTCCCCTGGCTTGCGGGAATGTACTGCTAATTGTGCCGTTATGTAGTTCGACTATGTGATTGTGAATATCCGGCTATAAATCCGTTGGGGTTGAAACGAAGAGTGACTTTGTTTGATTCCCTTTGTTGCTAATTATCATTTGCTGAGAACGGGTATGTTTAATTTTCTTAAAATGTGGCGGCTGAAATTTTTTATTTTTCGGAGTGAGATGTGCTTCGCTCCTATGATTCTACTTTCTAGTTACTTCAACGGTTTGTGATAGTCAGGTTGTAAGTTTCTTCTCGATATAGGGGGCGGCGTTTCGCTTGCATGGTCTGTCAGCTCGTTGTTTAACCACGGTTGTCAATGTAATAAGCGTTTGCCTTGTTTAGCCATGAGGCCCGGCTGTTTAATAGCTAGGTAGCTAGCTGTTTAGCTGATGGGTAACATTGCTTCTGCCCTTTTACTTAATTTCTTTCTCTTACTGTTTGAAATCTTTCCCAAGTATAGGCGGCATGAAGGTGAAAGCTGACAGGGATGAATCGTCGCCTTATGCAGCCATGCTTGCAGCCCAAGATGTGGCTCAGCGATGCAAGGTTTCCCCTTCTTTTTAGTCACGACCTATTTCATGATTGTGTGAAGCTGTTTATACGCACGATCCTTTTCAAAGTACAACCCATTTCTGGTTCTATCTTAGTCCTCTCTTTGCATTCTTTTTCCCTTTGGACACGATATATTCTAATTTTGTCATTAATCCTTGTAAATCTGCTCTGGTGCGTTTTATAGGAGCTTGGTATTACTGCTCTTCACATTAAGCTTCGTGCTACCGGAGGAAACAAGACCAAGACCCCAGGTCCGGGTGCTCAGTCAGCACTTCGAGCTCTTGCTCGTTCTGGCATGAAAATCGGCCGCATAGGTATATTTCTTCTTGTTTGATATTTAGTGCAGTTGGTTCTGGTCAGTGATGTGAGTAGTGATCCTAGAATATCACCCTGCCTAAATTAATTAGTCATACTTGTTGATTTTATGAATACATTTCTTTTAAGTTAATCATAATCGTCATGGTAGATGGCCCCCTTTTTTTTTTTTTTTTTCTTTTGAAATACTTCCCTAGATCTCTTGCATCACTTATTAGGCTAGCATCATTTTTTAGTATGGATCCCTAGGCTCAAGCACATTGGTCATTCTTTACTGCCACCTCTCCTTCACTCTCTCTATTAGTATGTGGTCAAGCCCTAGTCTGGAACAATCTTAAGTACTTTCCTTTGGTTTCTCTCAAGTTCTTGTTCGGTTCAACTTTTCAGCAAGTATTTCTGCTTCTCACTGCTTTACTTCGAAGCGCAGCCCTTAAGATCGCCTTCCAAAGTACCCAATGGAAGCGTTTTGAGTCATAGCTGCGCAACATCAAAGATACATTTTGGGTTGACTCTTTAGGGTTTTCCTCTAGAGTTCCCTTTTCCATTCCTGCCTCAGTCTTTTTATGCAAGACATTATCTCCGGATCTTTGAACTTACACTTTGGGATTCAATGATTTTAGCTTCATCTGCTATTTCATGGGTTTCTTTAAGTTGTGGGATTTCAGATCCAGTGAAGGTTTGTGAATGTCTTGCTTCGTGGTAGGGGACATTGATTCTGCACTATGATTCCTTAAATTGATGATTTCTGAGGCTACTAATTAATTGCCTGTGGTGAGAATGATGAGTTAAATGAATTTGTGGAAGGAATAATATCCCTTGGGATCTAACTCCTGTTCGCTTATTGCTATTTAGACTTGCCACTTAGATTTGTTGCGCTCATTAACATGAGGATGCTATTGCACTTAATGCAACACCCAAATTGCACTTAGATTTCTGAGCTTTCATATGTTTACCTTTTCAGATTGTCTTCACCCAACCCGAGGTGTTTTTCTTTTGTCGGTTTTAACTTTTTTATCAAACTTGGATGATGCATAGTTGTGTGTGTGGAGCTTCAAACTTGGTAGCAAGAGTGATGATTGAATTAGATCTTTGAAGCGACTTTTTCATGAACTCAATATTATGACGTTTATTGATATTCTGACTCGTTACCATTGCTTTGAGGCACCAGGATATTGCTTCAGAAATTATCTTGAGATTCTTTTCGGTTACTATGTTCAAGCATATGAAGCATCATGAACGTATTTATTTTGTTGTAAGTGCAATTTGGGCGTTGCATTTTTGGTGACCACTTCAGCCTCTGTGTTAGCTAATATTTCTGTAAGATTCTAAGACAACGTGGGAGAGGAACTTAGTTGTACTGAATCTGCTGATCTGGGGATTGGACACTACATTTTAATAATCATTATCAGGTCTTAGAGCCATCCCATGAATCAATGATGTTTTTATTGGTAAACTGTATATTATTTAGTTGGGTTTTTTTTTTTTAAATAGTAGATATGTAGTTTTGGCTCATGATGTGGGTCTCTTCTCCTTTTTTGCTTCTGTACTCGATCATTTGCTCATGTGTTTCTTTTGCTCGGTCATCAGAGGATGTGACACCGATACCAACCGACAGTACTCGCAGAAAGGGTGGTAGAAGGGGAAGGCGGCTGTGATTGCTCTTAGGCATGCGATTATGCTGCTGCATGTTCTGCCATGTTCAGCGTTAGATGCAAGCTTTCACTCTTGTTGCTTCTATTTTGACTTTTGTCTTAGGGCATATGTGAGGATGTTAACATTCAATTTTTAGCCGGTTTGAGACAAAGTTTTGGATCTAGTTTCTCACCATTATTGGAGCTTCAGCCTCATCTTTCTCCTCTTACACCTCGCTACTGCGATGGCGGTTTTGTGCCTCGTTCAATGCTTCACTGGTGGCTCGTTTTGCTTACGCATCTGAATCTGAATTACTTTAGCTTATCAAACTCAATGGAATGAAATGTTGGGGAGGGAGGTTTGAAGGTGAAAAAATAAATAAAAGATGTATCTTCAAATCACGAGTCACCAACCTCATAAAGAAACAAAAAAAGAGTTGAGTGCTTTTGAAAACGAAAAATCTTTGGCGCCCAATCCTCGGCCCTCTAATCCATGATCAAGGAAAGCAGTTAATCCAGACGGTTACCTCTTGAAACACTGATGAACGTGTCAGAATAGAAAAGCTCCACTACCTTCGATCGATCGGGTACGTGCGGAGAGAGAAACTACTACTCCTTCGGATAAGAGGGTCTAAATAGCCAAACTCAAGAAACCATGAGAGTGATCAAAGTTTCTTCCTTTCTCAGAGCGGGTTCCCAATTCCTCGACGTCATGGAAGAGCTGTTCAGCAAGTCCTCCCTCCGGTCCTACTTTGCCGAGTTCGTCTCCACCTTCATCTTCGTCTTCGCCGGTGTGGGCTCCACGATCTCTGCCGGTACTTTCCTCGAGAGCTCGCATCACGTAAATTTCACGAAAGCAGTAACAATTAGGATCGTTGTTGAATTTATGTATCTTAATTAAAGCGACTGTAATTTAATTCAAACATAGGTAATCATGCTGCGGTTTTAACATAGCATAGTGAAAATATCTATGGAAAATTCCGGGAGACTTTGTTATTTTTAAAGTGGATAATGAATTTGGCACAAGTATTACTTAATGATTTCTAGCATGGCTGGTAAAAGCGTCAAGAATTGAACATATGTCGGCGAGCTTGTATGAATTTTTCCTCCTTAAATTTTAGAGACTGATTTTACCAGGCATGTCGGTGGCCCCTACTGCTGTGACCGCTGGCGAGAATTGCCACATCCTGTTGGTGGCCGTAGCACATGCTTTTGCCCTTTTCGCGGCGGTGTTCACGTCGGCGCATATCTCTGGTGGCCACGTCAACCCGGCGGTCACGATGGGGCTGGTGGTGGGCGGCCACGTCAGCATCTTGCGCGGAGTTTGTTTCTGCCTGGCTCAGCTCTTGGGTTCCACCATGGCTTGTGTCCTCTTGATGCTCATCACGGCAGGCCAGGTAAATTTGCCAATTCTTCCTAATGAGCTTCTACCGAGGGCAGTGATGAGTTTCTCTTCTTTCTTTTATTACATATGGCTTCAACATCAACTAGTCTCTGCAACCCCAAAACAGAGAACATCTTAGGGTTAATTAGGTGTGCAAAGCATGTCCCAAACCGTTGATTTGTGGATTAATTTCACTTGTCTAATATGCACTTGGTATTCTTGGACTAGTGATATGATTTTCACCCAAACTTGAAGGTATGCTTGATTTGCATTTGAAGTGTTCATAGACATCTACATTGACTATATAACATGGAGTAATGAGTATTGTTTGGAAAGGTGATACCGACGGGCGAGTTAGCTCCACATGTGACCGGCATGGGCGGTGTGGCAATGGAGTTCATAGGGACATTTGCTCTCGTCTACACAGTCTGTGCCGCAAGAGACCCAATAAAGGGACCGCATGGGATTGCGGGCCCGACAGCGATCGGCTTAGTATATGGTGCGAATTTCATGCTGACCGGGCCTTTCACCGGCGGGTTCATGAACCCGGCTCGGTCTTTTGGGCCGGCGGCGGTCACCGGAGACTTCAATAAGCACTGGGTTCATTGGGTCGGCCCCATTGCCGGAGGCGGAGTAGCCGGGTTGGTCTACGAGAGCTTCATGTCACAGGGTAGCGTCAATGACTCCGCCAGTGATCAGGCAGATGTGGTTTAAGGGTTTTTGTTTATTAAAAAATTTAAATTGCTGAAGGAGGCTAAATCTTTTGATTCTTTGGTTTGCTTTTCTAACTTCATTGCTACGAATACATGGCTAGGCCTTTTGTAATTACGCTGGTTATTGTTTTCGGTTAATTGGCATCTGCTTTAATCTCTTGATTACCGATTCAATTAGAGACTACCATGTGGCCGATCTTTCAAGTGTAACGTGAGATTGCGATAGTAAGTTATCAGGTAGAGAAGTGTATTTGGATGGGACCCTCTTAGTAAGGCCTTCCGCCCTACACCTTGCTAAGCTCACCTCAAGGAATCCAGATCTAGGCAGAGGATGCACCCCTAACATAGGGAGGGATGTCCGATTAACATCGAATGGTCCTCATAAAAAAATAATGATGAAAAAGCTATTTTTCCCCAGCCGTCCGATGGGAAGGAATAATGGCACCCCCTGACATATGTCAGGATATCCATTTCCCACCTCGAGGCACCGAAGTGAGGAGATTGCTTACCTAAATTTTTACTAGTCATCATCAGTTTACCCGCTTGCTGAAACCTCCCTCCATAGTGGGCTAACTCATGGAGTGAATCAAATGGGCCCTCCTCCATTGCGGGTGGTTAAGGTTCAAAATGTCCTCCATTGAAGGGGAAGGTTGAAGAGAATAAGATAGAGGCAGCTCCTCTACTTTAGTAATAGGCGAGCCAGTGATTGATGTGATCATAATCTTGCAAATAGGGCACAAATCTTGTTTAGGCCATTAGATAATGAAAAGAAAGGTTGCTCATTCTTTAATCAGTGATTCATTGGCCACTGTGAATCAGTAACATAGCATCCCCCCCCCCCCCCCCCCTAATGAAGACCAATGTATTTTGGGTGATGAAGAAGTTGGTTAAGTAGTGTGAATAATTCTCACTGTCTCATTAATCATTTTAAATACTCACAATCGAATGGAAGTAATTTTCTTATAAATTTCAATTTGATAAGAAATAGAGACCACATAATTTATTTGGAAGATGTGAGGATATTTGATACTACTTACTGCACAAACAAGTAGAATACGATATGTGCACCCTCTGTGAGCTTGAATCATCATCGAAAAATTGTTCTCTTTGGTTGCGCATTTCTGTTGAATAAAGCTATTTGCCCCATCCTCTTAGGCGGCAATGCGCAATAAAAGCACCTTAAACTATTCTTCACTGGTCAAACTAATACCGTACGTAGCAAATGCTATTAAAGGAAGCACCGAATCTATTTTTCTTTAATTCGACAGGCTTCGAATTGACACGCGTCAACTTTTGATAGGCACCGCTTAGGCACACGCCCGCCACATCAGCGCGTGACGCGGCGGCGGTACCGGATGTTAATGGGCTGTTTCGACATCAATGGGCTTCAAAGAGAACCGCCCACGACAGAGGACCAAAGCCCAAGGTAAGAAAGGCGGGACCAGCTAGGCAGCTTCTTGTCGCTCGTTCAGTCCCGCCCAAGACGCCATCTTGGTCGAACGGTTCGGTCGACATATACTCTCGCTCTCTCCATCGTCCCAATTCGACGTTCACTGTCGTCGCTCTACTGGGTCGCGGTAAGTTTTTGATCGGCGGGTCGCAGGACCGACGATTGCTTGTGCGCTTCTCGCTCCAGGTAATTGCCGCCAACCTCCACTTCTCATGTCGACGACGAGATGTGCATCTCGATGTTCTCGGCCTAAATTTATGTTAGCGATTATGATTAGTTTAGAATGAGTTTTGGTTAAATTGTTCAAGTGACTGGGGGTTGTATTTTAGCTTAATATTGTTTGCCTTATAAAGGAAAGAGTTTGCACACCAAGTGTTTGACTTAACGTTTAATCGAAAAAGAATGAGCCAAATGTGAAGTTTAGGGGTATCTTGACTATCTTTTAGCTAGTCGTTAACATTGCTAGCTGGTTGGAATCTGACTTGGAGGTAGTTTTGTTTCCATACGTTCTTTTCAGTTGTTAACAGTGTCGTACTTGCTGTTTTTGTTGGTTTGTGGACGGTGTTTCTGAGGTAGTTGCATACTCAGTGAGAAAATTGGTTAGGAAGATATTGCTTCTTATTTTCTTAGTGTGATTCATGCCTTTGCTTGGTTGATTGCTAGTTGACTTGCGTGCTTAAATTGAAAGGTTTAATTTCCCTTGATCATGCATGTTCTTCACATGTCTCAGGGTAGGTCCCATTCTTCCACCCTTTCCCGGGAGTTGATGACTGTGAAGTTCCTTTCTTTGCTACAGCTGATAAAAATCATCTCACGGGTTGTATGTCTAATTGTCCAGGCAGTAATGATATGCGGTTCGCTTAGGCAGAGAATTAGTATTCTAATTTGGAGTTAATGACGCTAGCCTACTACTTTGCGAAAGGTGGGGGTTAGTAATTGTTAACTTTAATTAATGAATCCCTAGTTTAATTAAGAGGTGGTTGGGTTAATTGAATTGCATTGGCGAAATCAAATTGCCAGATTCAGTTCCGTATTGCTTTTTGTTTGCCGATTATTGAGTAGAATTAGGCTTATCCTAGATAGAATTTAGTCTCTAATCTTATGCTTATGGGGGTTCATGTCTCGAGACTTAAAAACGAGGCCATGTATTTAATTTGCCCTACGAATATCCGGTTTTGTTTCTCGTACCTATACTTTAAGCTTTTTCAATACTCATGTGCTTAATGCTTTCGTTTTTGATATTTGGTTGTTTCATTACCGCATCGCATTTCAATAACTTGTTTCTTAATTCCTTTCTAGAATAAACCTTTCAGGAACATCGCATAATCACTTAGTGGCTTCGATACCTTTAGCTTCATAGTCAGTAATCAAGATTGCATGACCATTTAAATAAACAACCTTCCAAGTCAGCGGTACTGAAAGGGTAGCGAATCTCTGGTTGTGTAAAAACCAAGAAGGCACTCCTGTGCCTCAATTAGTTTCTATCTGGCCCCAAATTGGCTAGTGGTGACTCCTAAAATCCTTCGTGCTGAAATTAAACTTTAAAATGAAAACTACGTTGCACGAGGTTTGGGGTTGGGAGACTCCGTGCTCTTAATTGATGGACCATTTGGATTGTCCGATGGACCACTTGGACTGTCTTTTCGATGAACCTTTTGGACACCCTTTCAAGCAATACCTTTAATCCCTGTTGGGAGGGTCACCACACATAGTACTTATAGAAAGCTCGACCTTGTTTTCTTTTCTTGGTATTGCTGGAATTTATACATTTTCTTGTTCTTGCTCCTAACGTCAGATCTTGATGGGTCTGTGTATTTTTAGACTTCTCGTGCTTAGAAGAGGAAAACTTTAGGTTATATATATCATTCGAGGCATAGTTTGTTTTGATGAGTTAGATCAAATATCTTTTATAAGGTAGATATAAGATCTGATATAGTAGCTTGTTTCCCCACTTTTCTAGTTCTATTTAAACTTGATCATTTTATCCAGATATTACTTTTTTAAATTGATTATTTTGTTTTTCAGTTTGCTATTTTCTATATTTAGAGAAACTAAAGATTGAAGTCCTAGTTGGTTCGAGTATAGGCGATTCGGGCCAGGTGAAGTCAGGTATGGGTTGTTAAAGTCTTATTATAGAAAATGGGTCATATGGGTTTAATGGGGTTAGATCGGTCCAACCCCATATGCAGCCCATGCAAACTCAACTGGAACCACCTGCTTGACACCTCTGCATGAAAGCATTTGGAGAATATCTCTGTTTTATTCCCATTAAGTTGTTCTTGAGTCTTGATATTCTGCTATTCTTGCTATATTTATGTATTGCTTAAATTTACTAATGTGGCAATAACTTTTCTGCTTCTGGTCTGCACCTTATTCTTATTACATTTTTCCAATTTCATTGAGCTGTTTAACCATTTGAATTTTGATTAATTCAGGTGTGTATATCGCTGCAAGGGTTTCAGATATGGATGAGACAATGAAACAACTCCAGCAAAGTCTAGTTGAGCTTGAAACTGAAGCAGAGAGACTGCTTTTAGCTCGAAATCAGGTGGTTAGACTAATTAGCCGCTTGATTGTTTGTGGCATTTGTGAAATTTTACTGCCGTTGCTCTTTCCATGTTCCAAACATGTAGGGATATGGCAGTCATATTGGACCAGCTTGTATTTTCTACATCGTTTACTTATCTTAAGAATGCAAAAGAGGAGGGGGAAATTGATTATCATTTCTATGTCTATTATTCTGTACAATTGTCAAAGCTTACGGATGGGATGTTACACACCTTTACTGATGAAAATGCAGCTTGTGGAAAATGATAAACTGCGGAATGGAAATAGGGAAGCACTCACGGCATTAAGAAAGAAGGCTCGCACAACAAAAACAAGTGTTCCATCTCCTTTTGAGTCGCTTATGAAGGATATTGGCGGTTCAGGATCAAGGCCCTTGGTGCATGAGGTGTGTACAACATGTGGTAATCATGACTCGAATGAGCGTACGTGGATGATGTTCCCTGGAACTGACATTTTTGCAAGAATCCCATTTCACGCAGCACATTCTATTTTGGATGAAGGTTTTTCCCTTGCCTTTTATCTTTTATGTGATTTTCTTCTGGCAAGCCTTTTGATCGTTTCATTTCTAGCTACTGATCCAGCACACTTACAAAGGTCTCAAGTCTCTGTATATTCCATGTTATGTTTGCTGAGTGTTTATATTAAAATCGTATTTATAATGTTCTGGCTGTTCAATAGAAACACCATCTTTGAAAGTTGTAGTCATTGAATTTATGCTTTACTTTGCTTTCTTAGTTGCTTCTTGATTCGAGTGTATTCCAATCATCCAAGGTGACTAGCAACAGAGGTAACTTGTGGGGCAGCTTTCCTGGATAAGCTGATGTGTAACGTACATAGTTCGAACTTTAAGGGCAATGTTAATAACCAAGACGAAGGAGAGGAATCTTAGCCAAGATGAAGGTGCTTCTATGAATATATAATTATGTAGAGAGAATTTTAACCAGTAGAGCAGCTTTTGCTTGCTCCCATCAAGGATAGGAAGGGTTGTGCATTTTGTATAAAAGATTGGAAGAAAAATCTGAGCAGAAGCTTGAAGGTTGCATCTTAGGTATTCCTTGGACAAATGTATTGACATGACTGCATTTTGAGATAGAAAATGAATGCCACAACTGTAGATGCAGTCATAGCCCTTTGATTGGAAGAGTTGAGTTTGGAGTACTATAAAAGAACACTAGATGAAGCACTGTCATTGACCTACTATGAGAACTTATGAGAATCTGGAGCTGAGGGGCCACCCTTTTAATCTGACTTGGGAGTCCTTTTGTTGGTGCTTCATTGGTTGCTCAGTATATCACTTTTTTCGGAATGTCTGTAGTCTCAAATAAACTTGGCAGCTGACCAATGCTTGTTAACATATTTCTTTGTGAGATGTAGATAAATCTCATTAATGGGACCAGACGCGGTGTCTAATCCTATAGAAGATGAGCTCTTAACAAAGGAGCTAATACTTAATTCAGTATCTATTGTATCTATAAAGACATGTACCAAATTGGAACATTATTCATATGCTGTTATCTTTATGAAACGTTTATCTATAATCTGCAGAGAAAAACTCCCTGCCCTAAATGCTTGTTTATTTCTATGTTTACAGATCAGCCAACATGAGAGAGAAGGTGGGGGGGGGGGGGGGGATTGCTTTCTGCTTATATTGCATGTTAAGGATTTATGAAGCGTATTTCTAGGCTATCCTAAAAAGTCTTGAATTTTGGAAGATGCACATTTCTTCTCAAGTAAACATTTAGTGTGGCACCTCACACCTAGTTATGACTCTGATATTGTGTGTACTAGAGGCCCTGTTAGTAATTAGTTTTCATTTGCAGTTATTGTGCTAATCAATAAAACTGTCATGTGATTTAGGTATATCTTGTTGATTTCCAAGAACATTATACATGCAGTATAGCTGGAAATAACTTTCTTAGTCAGTAAGTCATATTGTTGGTTTGTTTCGAGTAAAATCATTTTTCAATTGGCATTAGTTAAGAGGAGCTCACTAATTTTCTGATACAGCGTAGATCCACCATATTTGACCTGGCTACCTTCATTCTTGTGAATCAAGGGAATACTGCAATCATTTAATTTTTATATTTGTCAATCTACTATTGACATTGTTTCAAACTTGAAAATTTTTATCAAGTTATAGAACCTTCATATCCTTACATGTCAAAAAACTTCAGAATACATGGAGGTGGACTCCATTGATTTGGATTGGTCTGATTGTCATCCATGTAACACTAGGGATACATTAAGTGGAATGACTTTTATGGGGGCATTTCTGGTGTTTCCTTGTGTGACAATTTTTATGCCTGTGAGTTCTCTTTGGAGGGGTGTTCTGCTCAACAGCACTTATAGAACACATTAGTTGTAGGAAAATCAAGTTCTTTGATGCATTCAACTTGGCTATCTTATTTATTGAGATAAATCACTTCTATAAATCTTGAAACTTCTCCATCTCACCCAAGGGTAACAAAGTTTGTCCAGATTTAATGTCGTACTTTTACTGGATGAAAAAAATAGACTATGCCAATCTATCTTTCCCACTGATATTCCCTCTTTGTTGTTGGATGAGCTTTTCATTTGGATAATGATGGTTTTCATCTTTAGGAGTTTAACAACTTTAATGGTTTTCAGGCACGTGGTGTGGATAGTGTTATATTAGTACTGGTAGTTGAGTGAAGTTCCAATAAGATACTCAAAATTTTGAAGTATTTTCTTTTTCGTGCTCTCGTTTTTATTGTATGGTAATTTTCTGATTGGACAAACCATGATTCCAACTCCCCTTCTCCTGATGCAGAGCAATCCCAGCTGGATTTTGAGGCAAAGAGATTGCAGAGCTATGTAAAGGAGAAGTCCGTTGTCATTTCAGATAAAGGTGCTCTTGCTGATAAGATCGGTCCTGGTGTCCTTCGATCTCTGGTGACCCTAACAGACAAAAAGAAGTAATTTCTTTGAGTCCGCCTTCACCTGTATAGTTCACCTCTCTATTCAGACCATTTGATCGGTTTGATAAAGAATTTAGGATCTGTATATAACATTTTGGCCTTTTCTTTGGTTGTTCATTTTGCTCAAGTTGTGTTGCAAAAATTTCTCAGCACTTGGTCTTTCGTTGGCTGGATCACCTAATTTCTTATCACGTGCATTTTCCAGGAGGAGTCTGCTTATTATCGAAGCAATGTAGAATCCTTTTCCAACTTCTAGATTTTACCTTCTGTTTGACTGCAATTGCGAAGATACGGTTCCATTGAAACTACAAATCACTGCTTGGATTTTTCTTCGTTTGCAGTTCTATCGAATTGATATGGTCTAAATGTTTCTACTTGGTGCTGTGTGAAAGTCACGTCACTTGTAAATGCACTTATGTGGCATTGCAACTTGATCTCTTCTCCAGTGTCTGTACTGACGTCCTTGCATTACATTTTCAATGAATGAATATTCGTGTGCATCCTTATGCCTTGTACAGCTGTATGCTTCTTCAAATCATTGCGCGTCTCTTTGACAATAGGATCCTGAGAGTGGTTTTTTTTTTTTTTTTTTTTGGTAAAGGTAAGATATACTATTAACTTTTGCCAAGTCTAACTTTACAAAGATGAGAACCCAACACCACAAAACTTCCATTCATGAGACAAGTATGTCATTATGAGTGGAAGGGTGACTTGGTTACATAGACAACAACGACAAACATATACTAGAAACAATCAAGGGTGGGTCTCTACTTCAAAAATAGAAAGGTCAATGTTCCAACTCCGTTGTCTGTGTCTATTTCTATGCGTGTCCGGGACATGCTTAAATGTCAAGGCTCTATCCTTGACAAACTTCTGAAGTCGATTCTTCATGGCCGGCAAGGAGAAATGATGATTGCGAAAAATGATCCTGAGAGTGGTTGCTGTCCACAAAATCCATAGGGCACAGTTTATAGCAATCTGTGGATGGAATGCAACTAATTTTTTTTCTCCATTCAGGTAGCGGAATATTCATAATTGTTATCTCAGTGGAAACCTAGCGTAACGGCAAGGTGCTTTTGATGGAACACTTTGATCATAAGCATGGAAGCAACTGCTGAGATGCGGTTCCTGAAGACATTTTGCTGCGTAAAGTGTGGCTGCTGACAAAATGATGAGCCGGTGGAGCTTATAAAACTGGCTAGGCTACGCCCATGAAGAACGAATTTAAAGACTGAGAGTCGAATTGGCTGGATCTGAGGGTTTAACATTGTCGACTCTGTTAATTGTCGTGTAATAAAAAATGACGGATGAAAACGTGAGGGTCTGGCTCGGAAGAGCCTATCCTTTTTGGGAAGAAAATATGTATGCTCCTTAAAGAGAGACTATGAGGAGTCGGCTCAAAGCTGGTAAGTAGAGTTATTCCCACCGTGGTTGGAAGTTGAGTAAAGTCGAATAAAGATCGAAAATGCATCAATATCCACCTCGTGGAATGAACTGAAAAAATCCGTTCCCCCGGATGAAACCCGCAGCGCATAGCACAGCAAGAATTGCTGTGCAAGCCTGCACGTGGAATTTAAAGGTCATTGCTCTGAATAAAAACTATAATCGGTGAATTAAGATGGAAAGCATCAATTCCATGGAACTTGACACAGACTATAGTAAATACAAGATTCTATACAGCTCAAACGGAGGTTCTTGCTCATGTGGTACATCCTCGGCCTTGCAGCAGCGAAGCGAAGAATTTAAACATGGGTACTCGCGAAAAAGTTCCATATATCTGAACACTCTTCCTCGCCCTTAGCCTTTTCCCTCATGGACAGCAAACCGAACGGAGAGCTCGGCGCCTGCATGAGATCTAGAGTGACCTGCGTGCCTGGTTCCTCTTGGAACCTGTCCCAGGAGTGCGGTTCAAGCAACATTTGGTGGTGCTCGTGGGAGAAAATTGATGCAGAGCCGTTTTGAGCCTCACCGAGGTCCCCTTGAGCATAGTGCGAGTGCCAGTCCCGATCCAAGATGAGCTGCCTCGCCAAGATGGTTGCCCGGTGTTCAGCGATGAGCTCGCTTAGTGCGGCGCTGGATCTCGAGGAGAACTCGGATGGAGAGACCCATGTATCCATTCTTGATGACAGAAGAGAGAGAGCACATTCTGTTTCGAAAGCAGAAAATAAAGATGTGAACTCGCTGTCCTCGAAAGAGCAACCTGTATTTAGAATCCGCGATAGAAAAGCACACTATCTAATCTCAGTCAATAGACTCTGCTCAGAGGGAAAGCAATTCGAGGAGTTAAAAGAGCATAAGAAGGGGTTATGCAATGCAAAAATTGAATTACTGCACTTAAAACAATGACCAATCTAGATTTTCAGCATCAAGACCAGTCTAAATTTATTAAAGGCAAGATCAAATCATCACCAGTGTAATCTCGACATAGCAGTTTTGCTAAGTGCAGATGCCATTCAATGTGATCAAGTCGAAATATTAAAATACTGCTGGTACCATTCTGGTTATGCTTTTGTAACACACTCGAAATGACTACCAAAAAAATAAAGGCCAGTAGATTGACTACTATGCTACAACGTATGATAAAGATTGTCAGGCGACGGTTTCCTACTTGCCAGCCACTTCCCACTTGATAAATTCACTAGACCTTCCACTAAACAATATACCACAGTCAGCAATTCAATTAAGCAAGAATTTCTACATAACAAGGCAGAGGAGATTAAACTGACTGATTTTACATCAAAATACAATTTTTTTAATCCTGGATCTCTCCTCTGCAAAGACCAATCTTTAATTTGCTTTATTATGGAGATAAAGCGCGTACATAGACTGATACTCTCTAGCTACCCCACAATTTCTTCAAAGCATCAATCAGGAAATTCCTTAAGGCATTTGCGTTGCATTAGCCATTAAGTCCACTCCTATAGCAAATATCTCTTGGGATGCCACATCGAATGGGAATTCATGATTTTCTATGTAACGTTGTGCTCATCCATATTGATATTAGAAGGCCAAGAACAACAAGGTCCGCAATGATGTGAATGCCGATCCCCTAGCAATATTTAGTATTCCCAAGATTCACGGAGCTCCAAGAGAGTCCACAGCAGATTCATGTTGGCAAACCTGAAGATACTTGGAGGACGCCTCCAGGTCCAGGGGAATACACGGAGTTTGAACTATGATGCGGTTGGGAAGGCTTGGGTTGGTTGGATTGGAGTAGTGAAGAGGAATGACCTAAGGTAGCGTAGTTGAGGCCTGGACTGGGATAATCTCGTATGACTTCCTAGTGATGGCAGAAAAGATGAAGCCCAACTTGCCACGAATATTACTGGAGTGATCTAAGCAGTGACTGCAATAAGGTGTACTGGTTGACAAAAAGAGTTGATTAGGAGCTATGTCTCTGATCTGAAGGTGCTTTTGCAGATCCAGGAACACTGGAGCTTGGCTTTGGTTCCTCGACAATCAAACACTGGATTGCACTCTAAAAGCTGGTCTCTTGGAGTTCCATTTATTGATAAAGGGTAAAAGATTGGATTGATCTTTTGGCGTCAAAGTCAGCTTATAAGCCGAACCCGAAAGTAGGACTTGCATAATCAGAGATGAGAAGGCAAAATAGAGAGCTAACTACGAGGGTTGGAATTGAGAAGGATTGAAGCCGAGCAAGTGAAGTTATATTCATCCTCAATTGTCTCATACCGTGGATGAACTGGTTAATGTGGAAAATGTAGGGCAACATGCATAGCGCTTAATTTGGTGAACAGATAAATGCTTCATGTGGAAAGGCAATGCTGATCAACTATGCTGAACCATATAAGAGTAAATCGTCGAACTATGACACTTTAAATTACAGCCATTCATGTCAGCCAACCAAAATCTTCCTTCCAATCCAATGACACTCTAGACGGGAATAACTGCAGAAAATATATATCGAGTTTAAACTCCAAAAAGGAAGCTTTTCTAATTCAACTGGATTTCCCATTTAAGTGGTTACTTAGTTCGAGTAGGTTTTGCCTGTATATAAAAAGTGTTCCATTTGGAAGTCGCTCTTCCGTGGACTTCTTGTTTAGTTTATTTCACAATTCTTGTTTAGTTGACTTCACTGTTGGATCGCGTGGATTCGCAACAATAATCAACAGAACGAATTGAGGTGGGCATACTCACACGTGGACCAGAAGACTAAGAAAAAGAATGGATTCGGGGAAAAGCTGAGATATGATGGAAGGAAGAGAGATGGAGAGGTGAGATTGAGATGGATACCCTGAGAAGAGTTGCTGCTGGGAACAGAATCGTGAGAGCTCTTTCTCCGACGCTCGTTGTGCCCTGCCAATCTCCTCCGGCAACTCCTCTTCGCGTCGTCAAACTCCGACACTTGGTGGAACCTGTCCCACACCATCCTCCATCAATTAACCTACTTGGCTAACCTCTATCTTCCTATAGATTGCATTTTAGACTGCCAACGATTAAGAACTCAGAACAGTTGAGTGCTTAGATACATTCCCTGAATGCACCCAATGAACTTAAATGTCGAAAAGCGCCGATTTTTGAAAAACAAAAGCACAGAGAGAGAGAGAGAGAGAGAGAGAGAGAGAGAGAGAGAGAGAAGGCGTTCCGGTTTGTACCGACTGCACTGTTGACAGAAGCGCTGCTCCAAGCCAAGCACCAGCACCGTGGGTGCTTTTGAGTGCGAATCGCACACCTTGTGCCTCCTGTGGTACTCCTTGGCGTCTCCCAGCGCCACGTGGCACCCCTCGACTTGGCACCTGGGCACCGCCGTCGCTCCCCCGTTGTGGGTCTTGCACCTCCTGTCGCCAACCACCGCTCGGTCGGTCTCGAAGTAGCGCCTCTTACCCAGCTGTAGGCACGTGAGTTGCGGGTCGGGCCGCACGCGCGGCGCGCCCAGCTCTCTTCTTCTGCCCCCGGCGTGCGGAGGACGGAGCACAGGCCGAGGGTGGGGCACGACGGACCGCGCGCGGGTCGCAGTCGAGCCGAGGCGAGTGGCGGCAGCTGGCGCGGCGGGGCTAAGGTCAGCGGTGTCCCAGGGGAGGTGGGCGTGGAAATGGTGACCGTTCAGCGCCTGGAGGGTGGGGGAGTACGTGGGGGAATCGGTGTAGCACCCGCCATTTTCCATGCTCGCTCCTTGGGAAACTTACTTCAGGTACAGTCAGTCGCAACCGTACTCAAAGGCTTCTCTCTCTCTCTCTCTCTCTCTCTCTCTCTCTCTCACTACTGCAAGTGGGTGTGGTGTGTCCTAATTCGGGGAAAGAGGGGGAGGCAATAATTGAGAGGAGACACCATGCACAAAGGCTAAGTGCATACCAAAGGGGGAGATGTCTACTTTGAAGTGAGGACAAGAGGGCATTAAAAGGAGGAGCCGTCAACCCTGTTCCCTCCACTCCCATCCAAATTGCTTGGGAAAGTGATTGTGAGTGAGAAGTAAAGGCAGCAGGATCTCAGAGAGAGAGAGAGAGAGAGAGCTGGCAAATCTTGTCTTGGTTGGGTTGCGTGGGGCATTGATGAGGAGGCCTCTCGAGGGACTGACCATTCAGCTGCTTGAAGAGACGGTGACAGAAAGAGACCGAGAGAATTTTTCTCATTTTCCGGATGAAGTCAAGAGAGATAATGACTCGATTAAAGAGGATTTAAGGATAGATATCAGTATCATTATTTCCAAACGACGACCATCACTTCGATGCCACAATTATTTAGAATGCGTTTGGTTTGATTTTAAAAAAAGTTTAAGAAAAAAATTAAAAATTAATAAAATTTACATAGCATTTTTCGCTTTGAAAATGATTTCCAAATACTTCAAAACTTTTTAAAAAAGTTAAACCAAACGCACACTCAGTATGTCCAAGACTATGCTAGAAAAAGTAATGCAGCAAAAATCAACGCGGCAAGACTAGAACCGATGTCTGGGTGGTCCGGTTTCCGATTCTTAGGAGGGTCGGGTCGGACCGAATCGGATCAGACCGATAATTTTTTTATCTTTCAATAAAAATAAAGATGTAAAAAAGTAAAAAGAACTCAATTTAAATTTCTAAAATTTTAACCTTTACTCAACTTTACCAAAACAACTCTTTTAAAAAAAGTAAAGAAAAATATCATAAATGTATCCAAAAACAAAGAGGAAGGAGGGAGGGAAAAAAAGGGAGAAAAAGCGGGCAAAACATAGAAAAAAAAAAGGGAAAAAATTGTGAAAGGTTGTAGGAAAAAAAAAGGATAACGGAATTGAGAACAAGAGATTGCAAACCAGAGAAAAAAAAGGGTAAAGAAAAGAGCAACAGTGGCCGTGTTCAAAAAATCCTTTTTGCGATTTTTTCCACTGGTGCACCCGGCATGGCATCTCCATCTCCTTCAATTTCTTCGCAATTTCTAGGACTCCGACCAGGACCATGGCAAGTTATGTCCAGGACGGGGCAATTTCGTTGCGAATCATCCGTATCGAAGGGCGATTATCCATGTTGCTTTGTTAGACTCGCCATCATCTCGAACCTCATCGAAGCCGATTGAGCCAATATCCATTTCGTTATCGCACAAGCTCGAATCTCTCCACTGCTCAAGCTTCCCACAAGAGCCTTCCCTTCTAAAACTTAGAGTCTTAGGTCGAAAAATATTATTCTAGAAAATATTTTCTGAAAATTATGGTGTTCGAGAAACACCTTTAAAAGTGAGGAAAATATTTTTCATTTTTTTTAAAAGTAGAAAACATTTTCCTTATTCTTTGCTTACCTTTAAATATCATAGCCTCTAACAGTATCCCTCGACCTTGCTTAAGGCCAGCGAGTCGGCGACCTTTGACAAACGAACAAGAAAAACTATTATCATTTTTCAGGAAAATGAGTTCCTGAAAAATATTTTCCAGATTATTATATTTTCCGTGAAACGAACGGAGCCTTATATTCAAATGAACTTGTGGGAAAACAAAAAAAAAGGGGCTAAAAAATGTTGTTTTCGCTCCTTTTTTTTGTCCCCATCAATTGAATAGTGTCCATGTTGGACTTAAGTTTCTTTTAAAAAGGTTGTGCCTCGTCATAAATTAATTTAGAAAGCTATTTAGAATGAATTGCCAAAATACAATTGGAAAACTATGGCATTCTTGTTGCACTTATTGCCATTAGAGAGGTTGAACCATCAAAATGTTTTGCAATCGAGCCCATATTGTTCTTCAAAACAGTCCAGCTCAAACTCTCATGGACTCACACGAAGCTTCCCATCAACAAACATCAGATAACGCTTCACACGTCCCGATCATAATCGCAAAGCTATAATAAAGTCACTAAATACGTTGTATTTTTATAGGTTGACTCGCCATTTTAATGCTTTAGCTAGGTAATGGCGCAAAAAATCAGAAGAGATAACAGTACAAATGATTCATAAATTTTGATTTGATATATAACGTCATCTGTGATCTATAAATGTCATATAATATTCGATATCGTCCTTAAACGTTTAGTTTGTTCAGTATAGTTTCAAACTATTGGTAAATGGTCGATGTAATTCTTAGACTATACAAAATTGTTTAAAAGTTTAGGAACAATGTCGGACATAATGATCAAATTCAATGAACGCATTGAACAAATTAAATGTCTATAGATTACATTGAATATTAAAACTAAAGTTCAGAGGCCATATTGAATAAATTAAAGACTCGAGGATGACATTAAACATTGAACCAAAGTTTAATGACCATTTGTGTCATTAGACATTTATTTATTCACCCATTATCGCAACTTCGACTCTTGAGATGAGGACGTCAAACTCAAATTTTGTGGCTTTCTGTTTGGAGAATGACATAAACGATCCATGAACTTTAGTCTCATATAAAATGTTATCCTTAGACCTTTAAATTTTTTCATTGTGATTCTTGAACTTTAGTCTAATATTCAGCATTGTCCTTAGACTATGTGAAATTGTTCGAAAGTTTAAAGAATCATATTGCACATTAGATTGAAATTTAGTGACTATATTAAACAAATTAAATGTCCAATAACCACTTTGCCATCCTTATATCAAGAATCGAAGTTGTGAGGAGATGGGTGAATGATCAAACTTCTCGAAATGCAGAAGAACAAAGGGAGGAAAATGTAATAACAAAGAAGTTCGGATATTCCGCATCAATTGGTTCGTGATTGGTCGTTGCATTCGTAATGTAATGAATATATAACTCTATCTTAAGATATCCACTCTCAAAAAAGTCCCAACAATAATTAAACTCCCTCCCCCTTCATCTCTTTCCTTTTTTATATACAGTTGGTCGTTGCTATAATCCTAACCGCTAACGTCCTCACCATCTTGGCTGTGGCCGGGGTTGGCTGTGGCCGGAGTGGCGGCGGCGGTGGCCACAACCCGCCAAACTCCTTTTGTCTCCCTATCCCCTGCTCATCCGAGCGAGCATTTAAACATTCATCCAACATTTATTCATCGCGAGGGTACTTCTGATGAATTGAAGACCATATCAACAACTCTTCCTTTATCAGGAACAGTAACATCTCCAATAATAGCCCTATAAAATGCAAAATGTATTTCTTCTCACTTCCATTCATAGTGCAAGAGATAATTCTTCCATGTCGTCTCTTGCCTCCCCACGAATCCGGTAGCAATACAAAAGGGTTGCACGCAAGCAGAAGCTCAGCATTCTCCTCCCTCCCTCCATTTTCCCTTTATGTGTGCGGGCGTCCACTAATATCAATGAGATATAAACACGATGTAGATTATAGTGGAGTTAAGGACAGCTTTCCTGTTATCTAGAATCGTAGCTTATGTCTCCAAACCATGGGGAAAGGAGAAAATCCTTGATAACACGAGCCATTTTATTTTTTTGCTGAAAGGATGATTCACTCGTGAAAGACCTGAACTTAAGGTTTAAGTCACGAAACAGGTGCTTTCGATTAGAGGGAAAGAGAAAGGACGGGAGAGGGGCATGGGGCTGAACGACTTTAGCATCATTCGTTTCCCTATCGACATCTCTTGTTGACCACAAGTCATATATATACCGGGTGTTAGAGATTGTACTTGATTTTGCTCTAGCTCCATGAAGATGAACATGGTATATATGTGCCACATTCAATGACAAGGAGGTGAATGCATTTGGGCCCATTTAGTTTATATCGACATATCTATTTGAGCTATGTTTAAGCGAAATACGGAGGAACTCGAAGGTTGGCAAATCATGTATATCTTGTTGCTTAGAAACTAAGTTCATTTCAAGTAAGCGTAATTAACGAATTCTAATATTTTCATGGCTATTGGATTACGACTCGGATAAAGCTCGAATAAAATTAAAGCCAAGAGAGGGGGACTGGACTTCAAAGGCCAGTCGATGCAAATTTCAAAACTGATCGACCCCGATTTGAAAGTAGGGAGGAGGTGGGTCGTCGACACGTGTTTTCACACAGATTTTACTTCCGAATCCTCCCGTACCCTGACCGCATTTGCTTCTCTTTTTCGGCTTGAGACTGAGTTGCTTCTTTTAACGAAACAGAAAGTGAGAAGAGAAGACCAGAAAGGAGACAAGAAGGGGGACCATTTCTCTTTCTTTTACTATGTTTCATTTAGTTAGAAAATGCATGGGAGCACTGTTCAACAGTCAATCGCCATAACTTCACATTTTCTAATAAGATTGATGTCATGCGTGATTAATCATTTAAATAGTCCAATGCTCCCTCCTGCGCTTGGAATTAAATTTGGTATAGTACTTGAAGTTGAAATTATGATGCGAACGCAAATAAGTAATTTGGAAAGATTTGAATTAAAGATATCTTACTTCGATACCATGTAAGACTTTAAGAGAAAATGCATGGGGAGTACTTGTTGAACAATCAATTGACATAACTCTGTAGTTTCCAATAAGATGTCGTAATGTCACTGTGTGATTAATCATTTAAATATCCCATCGCTTCTTCTTGCACTTGGATTGGAATTTGGTATAATACTAAAAGTGATGCGGAGGCAAATAAGTGATTTGGGAAGATTTGAATTCGAGACTTCTTATTTTAATATCATATAAGATTTTGTGAGGTTATTGTTAAATTATTTTAAAAGTCTAAGACTTATAAACGAACGTGGAGTTTGATATTTTAAATATTATATTATTTCTCCTGCATTGGTTGTGGAAGATCGAATTATTCTTAATAAAATACATTTGACAAGTGGCACGATAGCAATTATTTTACACTACCATTTTGTTTCTTTCGTTGTCTTTCTAGATTGAGGTGTGGGGGGGACCCTTGGCATGGTCTGAACTTTAGGGATTCGAGTCATTAAAACCTAAGCTTCTTCGCAACTCGTGCAAGAATAATTGCGCTCTGTTCATGTGTAAGAGTCCTCAATTTTCGAGAGAGAGAGAGAGAGAGAGAGAGAGAGGCAAAAACATCAAAAGAATAAAGGACGATTTCTTGCATTACATGGAAACACTGCTTGAGTATTATCCTGATCGTCGTGATCAACATCTCCAATCATCATGAAGGGTTTAACTCCGGAATGTTAAATGATTGGCTTACTTCAAAAGATTTGAAAAAGGCATGTCAATCAAAGAAGGACGAAAGATCTAAGGTCTTGCCAAGCTCCGACCATCGCCATCGAAGTCTCACCAGATCCAGCCTTGATATGCCAGATCTAGAGAATGGGCGTCCAGATCCAGAGCATCTTTTACTTGACCTCGTGTTGTCGACAACGACGGCAAGGAGCATGGTGTGACATTGAGCTGAAAGAAACATTTGATTTTGTCACGATAACAATTCTAGCCTCTTTCTTTTCTCCTTGTTACTTTTCTTTGTCGTTTTTAGAATCGAGAGCGTAAAGGAGCAAAGGAGGTGATTTTACGTGGGCTCAGATCAATGCGGAATCCACCCTTTTCATTTTCTTCCTCTCTTTTTCTTGCCCCCTTTTTCAATGAACGCTGTTTTTTTTTTACTCGACCAATTTAACATAATAAGCGACGTATCACATTAAAATTTTAGCGTTTAAATAAGCTAAGATAATTTCAATGCTGGATTAAGAGATCCGCCAAGCTTATTTATCACACTAAATGGGGTAGGGTAGGCTACATTATGCCAATACACTTGATTCTTTATTAGCTTATTTGTGAGTTTTTGATGTTCCATGTCTTTCTTGTCAATTTCTTCGTTCGCTCTCCTCTTTGATTCTCTCTCCCATTTCGTTGATCCCTGCATTCAAATCCATTTCTCGATTCCTCTTTCCTTGGTTCCTGATTGTTGTGTTTTTGAAAGCGGTAGCGTTTTCCGAGCGTTCCGATTCATCCTGGTTGTATTCGTTTCCCCAAGCTGAGCTATATATGACTAACCCCCTTTTCCTCATAGTATTTCGATTCCATCTGCTCGATTTAGCCAAACAACGTTCTTAGTTTCACTTGCCTGCACACTCAATGTTGTTTCAAATTGAACTCGTCGCCGATTGAGGTAATTGATCCCTTCTTTTTGGTACTGCATATCCATGTTGGTCCGCAAGTGCAAAACAGAATGCTTCCCTTACATTGGCATACATTTATTCATATCATCTTCGGTAGATTGGAGGAAATGGGACTTCTTCAAATTGGGTTAAACTAGAAATTACGGACAAAGTTGTCCTCATGTTGCCGCCGTAGTAAGCATGTGACTCGCACGTGCAAGCCATCCAACGAAGATTTGAGACAATATACACTTTGAATCCTCTTTGGAGTAAGTGGCATCAATTGACAAATTTACTTGGAAGTTCTTCCATAATTCTATGAATCGATTAAAGATCCGAGTAGAAATTTAAATGAGTGATTAGAGCGTGTCATTATCTCGACATGTTGGAACATCACTTTAGTTGACTTCGCTGTTCAGAAATGACACTCGACACGTTTCAGAGTGCAAAAGAATCATATGTACTTCCATCAATCACTCCAGAGGATACAGAAGATATACATATATGTACAACCACATGGAGAGCCAATGGTTGAATAAGGCTCGAAAGCCACTCAAAATCAGGTGGCGGAACTGGATAAAAACCCTAACTTCTTTTGGAATTCTAGGGGAACTCGAACGTGATGAGAATCACGTCTTTTGACTCGTGCACCATCCATAGTTCCTGGACACTGAGACCGAGCGCAGTGCAAGTAGCATTAAAGTGTAAGAACCAAAAGAAGGAAAAGAAAAGTGAGGATCAATGGCGATACTTGCTTGCATGTGCTCCTGCGAAGATAAGGCTCGCTTCATCAAAAGGTTCCATCAAAGCTGAGTCAACATGGGCCCCTTGCCTTCTGCAGGTTGCAGCTACTTCCATGGCTATCCCCGGTATGGATCTTGGGACTTGGATCGTTGGTTTTCCTCCATTTGACCATGACATGACATAAGCCAGAGTTTATAGATCTGCGATGGTGGGTCTCATTCTCCTCGTCGTGATAATTCTAATTCCATACTCTGTTTCAAATTGGAAATGACACACTGAATCCATTTCATTTAAGTTATCGATTACTGGTCGACCTGTCGAATTTTTAAAAACTCATCACTGCTCTTGAAGTTATTCATTTTTTCTTTCCATAAATCCCATCACTTGAAATGTCAGTTCAAAAGACGTAATTTGACATACCATTTTGATTATATACTTGAAAATGTGAAACATCATTTCAAAATTAATGACCATCGTTATTTAAAATTCTCTTTGAATCTAAAAATCATAATTGTCTAAAGAAATCATGAAAATTGTAGAAGAATGTGGATCAATATAAATGATTTTTAACTTCAAGTACATGTAATTATACAGATAACCCCATTTAAAAGAGCGGAAATAATTTGCCAGAGGGGCCATGTTGAGATTTCCTACATCCTTGGTCCAAAGAAGCTTCATCCAATCAATCTTCTGATTGGTAGTTTATAAACATAGACATCACTTTTTCATGTCTGATTAAGTTGACATCTAAGTGATATTTGTAACTTTTAATATGCTAATAAGAGACATTTCCTCTGACCAGAGTTAGAAGAACATATACTCTTATGGGAAAATTAACTCTAGGGTTTGGATTTCGGGCTATTCGCAAGATAACCTATATTTGTCCCAAAAACTTATAGTATTATCTAAATGATATCCTAAACCTATCAATCCCGAATAGGAACCCATTTAAAACATACGAGGGGTTTCAATCCGTGGGGTTTCTATTAAATTCAGTTCACTACCATTCCTCGTGAAAATTTTTATTGAGACATGATACAAGCATGATCAATTCTTTATTAGGTATTTTTATCTATTTCCGATAATTAATCATTTATAATCATATTAATATCACATTATGTTATTTAATAAATGGTACGAATGACATAAGTGAGAAATAAAATATGACGAAGGAACATGAATAGACAACGCTCCATGCAAATCGAACCTGGGAGAGCAAAGCGGCAGGCCAAATTCGGGGGTTGGATTCCTCACCCTGCCTTGCAGTAACTAAGAATGTCCCTATACTTCCTCCACGTCTCGTGGGACAAAAATTTGTTTGTCTCCTCCCCGACCTTTCATGGGCACTTGCGATTCCTCGCCCGAGTTATTACCATTGTGAAAACAAAGAGATCAACTTATTAAATAGATAGGATAGATAAATAGATCAGACACTCGATTAACACTATTCAATTGGTGTAACCTTCATCTATGGGAAGAATAACATATAAATCCAATATAGATCGAGCAATATAATTGAGATTACAATTATATTCAAATCACTCAAATATTCGTAGTGCTCTCGAGTCTTTAATTACACACAACAACTCTCACGGCATTTATTCTCATAATTTCTCATCCAATAATCTCTCAATCTCACAAAAGTATTCCCGTATATTACCGTAAGATATATTGACTTCAATGCTCTTAATTTGTTTTAGAATATATGTAATCCATGAAAAAAGCGAACTCTTAGATGCTCTTCACAACACTTCTTACATATAGGAAAGAGCTGCATCTAAAATAAGAAACCATTTTTAGGAAGCCTACTCCAATTAGGAGATTTGTTCAAATTAGAAAACTTTGAAAACTTACTTAAGTCGGGATAGTTTCCTTTTTGGGCTCAAACTCAAGATATGATTTCAATAATCATGCTGGTCTTTGACCCTATATATAATTAAAGTAAGAAACTCCATAGGTTTCCTTCTCATATTGCTATTCTAATCTTTTAAGAAACTATAAGACGAGCTAGTCCAACTTTTCCGTAGCGCACAGGATGACATGCTACAAGAGTCTACTCATGATCTATGCTCGGTAATCAACAAGTGACTCCCACCCGATTCCAAGTAATCGGAACTCGGACCTATAGCCAAGTTCCTTTTTTTTTTTTTTTCACATTTGTGAAACTGGAAAACTTCGAATGATTAGATATAATCACATCCTCTGAATATAAGAGCTATTCTAGGCCAGTCCTTGTTAATGGTGACTTTCTTCGTTGGAGATTATCATTAAAAACTTAGTTTTGGCCAAGGGTTTCTCGAGTTGACCATTTCTGTCCCGATGTCATGACCATCTCTTCATAGGACCTATCATATATCATTATTAGGCTTCAACGGCTAATGGAGTTGATCATGCAAGATGGGACGGATCGAGGGGCTGCCCTTCGCCGGAAACATATCCACATGAATCGATGAACTGGAGCCATGATCCATCCGAGGACCATGTGGTTCCACGTTAGTCGCATGAATTTTCAACGGCTCCTCATCGAAAATCGGCTGCAGACCGTGGCCCGAATAATTTGTCGGATGAGGGCGTCCGTTCGTCGATCCACGCCCACCCACCATGTTGCATGTTGTCAAGGGATAAATAATTATTCAAAACATAATTTTGACAAAAATAACCGCATGCGTTGCTTAAAATAATTAGTCCATGTTTTCATTGTCAATAATAACTTCTATCGACATATTTACATGGATAATGAAAATACTTTTCATGCATTCGTTTTTGTAAGTAGTATGATATATTTTTTTTTTCAAATTATTCGCTTTCGAAACAAAATGGAGCCTAAGTGGGTAAAGTTGCCATCTCTAGTCTTTGAGAGAAATCCACGTTGGATTTTCCATTCCTATATTAAAAGGGTCATCATCTATTGTCCAAGTACATGAGGGCCGACGGTAGAGGCTGAAGCTGCCTGTGCACCATCTCCACTCGTTTCCTAGTGAATTTCAATATTCGAGTCTGTTTGGTCACAAATTTCGTAACTAACCTTATTCAGACGGATCAATCCTGGTGATGAATGCAACTTTGCATGGCGACAGAATGGGTCCACCAATCACGAGAAAAATACATACATTACGTACATTTGATTCATGTGTGCCTAATGCATAAGGACCTTCATCGCAGGATCAAAGTACGCACGGTATTAGGCTCACTAGCAGGATTCATGCATATATTGTTCCATGATGCAACGCGACCTAGTTCCACGTCACTATCTAAAAAAAACGTAGTATCTCGTACAATGTCGTTAATAATGACAACATTTCCCTCTGATTTGGGCCCAATTCTATTAATCCGATTTGCACCTTCGGAAATTGCTAGGTTTGTAGATTCTTTATACTTGGCCCGTCATCTGTGGTGGAGCCCAACACGAATTGGGCTGAGCCTTGAGGCACGGCACAAGAAATCTCGTTTTGATTTATGCTACAGCAAGCCCCAATGATGAAACCTCAGGAGCAGCTGGTCTTGGGAGATGTTGGTTAAGTTGATGGGAGTATTAGTCAGTCTTACTCTAGCATTTCCGCTAGGTAAAAGATTGGGTGAGGTTGTGTTTTTGGCTTGGTGAAATGGAGTGGCTTATTTGCCGACTAGACGATGGCGTTCTTCCGTCGGAAGTTCCTTGGTTGATCAATGCTTGAAATTCAAGGGCTAATACGTTATATTTGGAAATTTCCTTTCTTTTTTCCTTCAATATAGAAAGTTCTCGACATTGTTATCACTGAAAGTTAGTAGAAAGGTGAACGCGAGGTAACTGCGATCACAAAATAAGAGTTTGTGAAGTGATATTTAAAGATTCAAAGAAGGAGGTATAGACATGTTTAATACTAACGGAGTTTGACGGTTTTGGAATAATTTCTTTTCTTTTCTTCACTTTGGCGTTCCGGTGATGTTGGCCTTTCTGCACATCTTGACTGGTCCGACCAATCTTCGCGTAATTTTACCATAGTTAAAACTCATGCTCCGTAATCTCGAGGAATCGATGACTAATGATTTCTCTTGCATTTGTTGAGATTGTATTTGGCTCCGAGAATATGGAGTGGGTTATCGGCGACAGGGCACCGGCTATGGCAGACTCAAAACATATTTCTATTAAAAGTTAGGAGATGTGCAACAATTGATAGTTTGAGGGAGAATACAAAGATCCTATTTCATTTCTTCATATAAGATTATTCGCTTGCATTCTCATTCTTGAAAATTCACTGGCAATGTACACACTAATAGAAAGATGAACATATGGTAATTATAGTCACAAAATGATTATTCATGAAATGACATGTATAATATGGAATATTCAGAGGCGTCGTCGTATCTAATACCATTTTTTTTGCCTAACACACTGAAAAAAACTCCCCAACTTCAAATTCTGTCCCAATTTTACTCTATACTTTTTTTTATCCAAAAAAGTCTTTAATTTTTTGTCATGTCCCAATTCTGCTTTATACTTTTTTTCCCCATAAAAAACCCCCAACTTTAGGTATAGTCACAATCTATCTTAAACTTTTTTTTTTGTCTCATACAAAACTACCTACTTTTACCTGAGTTCCAAATCTATCCACATCAATTATCCTAATAAAATTTCTCTTGACAATCAAGAGATGAAAAAACCCTCGAGCGTGAGCTACTCAAGTGTCTTAAGCATGAGTCCTCCGACCATAAGAGATAGAAGACTTATGAGTATGAGAGATTGAATTATGAGCACAAAACTAAACATCCTTGAGTGAGATAAGAGAAAAGCTCTCATAGGAGTAAGAGCAACTGAAGAAGGTTTGCTTCAATTTTAACCAAATTTCATATCCAAAAAGACGTCGTTTTGGACTGACATAAAAATCCATCTCCAAGCGGCTTCTTCTTAAAATTAAAATTTGAGGAAAAAATAGAACAATGATGTTAAAATCCCATATCACTAAAGGGGATTTTGGACGAAGTATCAACATAGATAGATATGGGACTCAAGTAAAAGTTAATGATTTTTTATCAAAAAAAAATGAGGGTAGAATTGTGGCCGGATTTAAAGTTGTGAGCTTTTTACGGGAAAAAAGTTTAAAGTAAAATTGGGACTCGACCAAAAGTTAAGGGTTTTTAATGGAAAAGAAAAATATAGGATATAATTGAAATTGAACATAAAGTTGTGCATTGATTAGTGAAGCTAAATTTAGCAGCATAGTGAAGCTACAGTAACAATCTATTGCACTCCTGCCCTAGTACGTTTATGATACTGAGGAATGAAAAATCACAACCTACCCCGATTTAATCCATGAAACCTCTTCATCATTTTCAGTAGTGTAGACAAAAGACGAATACACTATTAACCATGAATTATATGCACGAAGACAAAAATGCTGGGTAATTATATTATTTACATCAAATGAGATAGCTAGATTATGAAGACAACCATCACGTGACAATCTATAGTTCAACCCTTACTATCACATGAATATTGACAAATAGATATATGACTATATCTTCAATGTTCTTGTATATATGTACATACCTCGTACATAGGATTGTCAGATAAGTGGTTTGGGTCAGGTAGAAAATAGCATGACCCCAATCGATCTATTTCTATCCTATACAAATCTAGCAACCCATACCCGTATTCGACCCATATGCTAGATTCATCTTAAGTTTTCACCTTAAATTATTGTCTTTCAAGAATTGATGGCTCTATAGAGTGACTCATTGAGTTAGTGAGGGAGCTTAGGGGTTGGATTATAAACAGGGGCATGAAGGTGGTGGCAAATTATGGAGCGGATTTAGATTTTGGTTTAGGTACGCTATAAACTTATTGTCAACCTCACAAATAGTCTCCATTGAGGGAAAAAAAACAATACATAAAAAGAAGAGTTCTATTTAAGCAAATCAAACTTCAGCCTTTGGAGTGCAAGTAAATCAAAATTAACATAGCACTAAGGCCCAATGACAAGCTTTAACATAAAGTATCTAAAAAATCCTCTTTAATGGAGAGATAGTTGGAGAGGTAACAAAATCCTATTTCATTACGAAATCAATAAACCGCAAAAGGGTGGATTGTTTTGTGTGAAAGACTTTTTGGTCCTATAAAAATTTCTATTAGTTATAAAACTTAACATTGTCTAATCTCAATTTCAGGACAAATTAATTGTTCAAGCATTTCATCAACCGAGTTGCAGGCAACAGTTCCCGAACTTCTCCTCCTAGGTTTGAAAGTTTCTTTATCGAAGAAAATAAAAGTCGATAGGCAAAACATATTGTTGCCTAAGAGCGAGAAACATACAATGCAATCGCTAAGCAATAGAAACACCACCAACAAGAACTTACGGACCTAATAACTTTATGGTGTTAAGTGTAACAGCTAGTACAAGACATCCGCACTAAACAGACTGCATATCCCACTCGGTTCACGCACATCGACCCACTAATCGTTCTTTGTTAGCCACAAAATTGCAAGTGTGGTGGCCACCAGTTCGATTCGGAAAATCTTTGCTCTGGGGAAGACGGGGCAGAAAAGGACGGCGACAGAGATCGGCAGCTGCGGCTGAAACGAGAGACAGCAACGGCAGGGGAAGCAACGGCGACTGTGGAAGAGGGGAACGAGGTAGAAGAAGTACAGGAGAAGGAGGGGGAGGGGGGGAGGGGCAGTGGACGAATGGGGAGACTCTTCAAATGTGAGTTAGGTCTAGGTAAACTGCGAACCATTCAACGCCAGTATTTTTTTTGGGCTTTCCCATTTTCAATCCATTTATAGTTCATTTATTGAATATAATTAATTCGTATAATGACTTGGCTGATCAAATATGGACGGGTTAATTCGTATGTGATTATTGAAATGAGAACTATTGTGTTTCAACTTATATTATTTTATATTTCAAAGAGTTTTTCAACCAGACAAATATAGAGAATTCATACGTATTGCCGCTGAAGACAAGGGAAGGAGATAGGTTGTGTGCATCTGTCGCATGGTGCGTAAGGTTGAGTCTCTTACAAGTCCTACGCAAAAGCAAATCAGTCAGTAGTTCATGACTCTTCTGAAGTCGATACATTCATAAAGTTTTTTGCTAGAGTCATCCTTACGTCTAAAGGCAATGATGACGCCTAACGATCGGTTCTGACATGGTAATCCAAAGTGGGCCTTCTCTAAACTTCAAGTGAAAATGAGATCAGAAAGGCCAGGGTTCGTTAACCTTCATCCGATGAAAGTGACATTCCCACGACAGGCTTCTCTTACTCAACCTAGAGCAGTTGTAGTGATTGAGCACCGACGGAAAAGATGGTGTTCCTCAGAGGAACATTTCTAACTAATCACAGTGAATTATGATTATCCCTCTTTTTGCAGTTTTCATCGTTCAAATTAACCAAAGCGCAGCCTTGTACCACTCTTTTATAATAAAGCATTTTCTCCTGCTCTTCATGAACGAGAACTACCATGCTCATGACATTCAGTTCTCCTTCCTCCCTCTTCTTTCTCATCTCTCTCCCACTATGCTTCTCCATCAAAATGATCCACTCAGTCACTCCAAACACTTTATGGCTAAATTCTGTTGAGAGAAATGATAATAAGTTCGAGGGGATAGACATTGAGCGTAATGCCGATGGAGGCTTGAATACATGTGTCGTCGCGAAGATCAAGAGATGTCTCCATTACTTTGATTATCTTCCACGACAAAACCCCAGTTTCCATGACCAGTTTGATTCGAAGTTTAAATTGGCCCGCGTAAGATGCCAATCAAAATTCGGCCTCTCAATCACGGGCAAACTCGATATCAACACAATGAATCAGATCATCGAGCCCAGGTGCGGTGTCTCTGACTTCTCCCACGGTCATCTGACTAGACGGTATGTGCATTTTCCCGGAAAACCTAGGTGGAACCGTCACAAGCCCATCGTCCTCACCTATGCTTTCTCACCCGACCATTTTATCGACTATTTAACCTTAACCGATGTCCGTCATGTGTTTAAACGTGCCTTCGCACGGTGGGCGGCTGTCATTCCTATGAGTTTTAGGGAAGCGAATGATTATGGCTTCGCGGACATCAAAATAGGGTTTTATAGCGGTGATCATGGAGATGGTCAGCCGTTCGATGGGGTGCTGGGGATTTTGGCCCACTCGTTCTCGCCAGAGAGCGGGAAGCTACACCTTGACGCAGCAGAGAGGTGGGCAGTGGACTTCGGCACCGAGCAATCCAAGGTGGCAGTCGATCTAGAATCGGTTGCGGTTCATGAAATCGGCCATTTGCTAGGGCTAGCTCATAGTTCGGTCAAGGATGCTGTGATGTATCCAAGTTTGAAGCCTAGAGAGAAGAGGGTGGATTTGAACATTGATGACATAGAGGGAGTTCAAGTATTATATGGCTCAAATCATAAATTGAAGTTTGGAGCTTTATTAAGATCTGAAACTTCTGTGAGCTTGGGGGTCACCCTTTTAAAACCAAGTTGGATTGGCTTCACTTCATCACTTTCTCTTTTATTCATGCAATTGTGCATCGATATGTCATTCATCTTGTGATTTTTGTGATGCTTTCTTGGTCTTCATTGCCTCTTTAATTTTAGTGTGAATTGGCCTGAAAAGACCCTCCAAATCATCAAGTGCTTTGGAATGGAGTGGACTGTGCCAGTTCTTTTTCTTCTTTTGTATTTCTCCACTTCAGCTTTGGGATTCTATAAGGATTTTTTAAAACGTAGACCATTTTGTAAACTTCAGAGATAAAAGACATTATCTATGTATTTGTTTATTATATAAAGGAAAGCCATGTTTCTCTTTACCCCTAAAATACCCTTGAACTCCATGTGTTGTACATATTGGCAATTATAAATTGAATATGTTGATAGAAGAATAATCAATTAAAGACAAGAGTCTTTGCTGTTGTAATAATTTAAGTCACAAACATGTGCAGTTTTGTGCGTGCATAAACACCATGGTATACTATACAAAGTAGCATTTAAATTGAATTGTGGCCATTGATACATGTATTGTTTTTGCCTGCCAAGAGCTTGGGAAAATCACGACTCATTATCTATTTTCACTTCGAAAAGAATGTCATAGCTAACTCGGAGCAGCGACATTTCACCAAATCATTATTTAATGAGCTCGTGACTTCCTAAGCATAATCCAAGATAGATAATGTCTCACGAAGGTTGCAAAAGGAAACTCGCACTAGTTGCAATGCCATTCATGGTTATAATTCCCACTTATGTTTTTGAGAGGAATCCTTGATAATTTGTGACGTAGAGAATGAATTTCCGGATTCATTCATGAAGATGATGAGTCTTCATTTTTCCCAGATAAGCACTTGTTGACAACCAAAAAATAACAAAGTCTTTTGATAGACATGACGCTGATACAGAAATTGGTGTTAAGTAGTTATACCATCGACGAGTTGTCAATAATGGAAATGCTTCCTGATGACCATGATAATAGATGACCAATTTCCTATTATCGACGTGCAATGATAATTGATAGACGATTGGCACTCAGACAAATTTGGATAAGTGCCACTTGTAGATTAGGCCCAGCACTGAGCATAATCATGGAGCCTAAACTTATGGAGAAGTAGTTATATCAATTTATTTGAACTTTAACCGCTTATGAGTGGTTGAACTTTGTAGAAGGCTATATAAATCGGTGTTAAATCATTACAGGAGAAGCCATCCTTGAACACAATTGATGTATCTTTTAGTTTATCAATTTGTTTACTCTAATTTTAGTACGTGTTTTACTTCTTGTCTGAAATGCCATCAAACTCAATTCAATAAAAATCAAAGATTAAACTTTAATGAAAGGTATTTTGTTGCGTGAATCAATTCCTGTGAAACACCATTATAAGATATCGCCTCGGCATGAAAAACCATTTTTTTTTAGCTTCAT
Organism: Melaleuca alternifolia; assembly: GCA_019926035.1. Classification (NCBI taxonomy): domain Eukaryota; kingdom Viridiplantae; phylum Streptophyta; class Magnoliopsida; order Myrtales; family Myrtaceae; genus Melaleuca; species Melaleuca alternifolia. Next base: position 1,032,505 of record JAGKPW010000079.1, read on the forward strand.
TGACTCTTATATAAACTAGAAAATTGAGCCAGAAAATAAGAACTACCCTCATGCTGATGATGCTTGTTGGAGTCTTTGGAGAATTCCAGCTCGGAAACTAAAAGTCATCTATTCAAATCGCATCCCGAGAGTGTGCAAACTATTCTATGTTATAACCTCTAGCACAAGCCAAAAGGTCTGGACTTAATGGTTCCTAGAACTTTCAAGGTACTACATAAGCCTTTGGATAGTTAGGCCTTTGCAGTTATACTTCTGGGTGATCTGTAAAATAAAAAGAATTGCCCTTATTAAAGCATCTGAATTATGGCGTTGTGAACAAGGAGAGCGAACATGCCGACCCAATGTGACAATCTGCAGGCCCGAAATAAAGGGGGTTCAAACACAAACATCATGTTGGATCTGGGTAAGTATCTACATCAGAAACATATTGAAGAAAATAAAGAAGACACGATTTAACGAGGTTCAGCAATGTGCCTACGTCCTCAGGTAATCCTCTCTCAATTTTTTTTTTGTTATGTTATCTTTGAGAGAGGGACTGCCATTTTATTGATGAAGTACAGGAAAGGAAGACAATGAAAATAAGGCAATTCCCAAAATTACAGCAATCAAAAAGAATCTGCACCATATCAAACAAATCTAAATAATTTCTTCCCAAATAGAAGGGCAGCACCAATCACGCCAACACATGTGTATAAATCCGATTGACATCCGATGAGAGCTGCAGATCAAATAAGAGGAAACAAGAGGAGCGTCATCGGGATTGAGGGAGGGATATATCGAGGAGGACCGTCAATGAGCAAAGCGAATTGAAAAAGCAAAATATAGGGCTTAGCTCATAACAGTAAGTTATCGGGCATCCATGGCCATATGTTTTCCTGTATGTCTGGGTCTTATCAACTATCCCTCTGTGTATGTTTTGATAATGGACTCATTTGTCTTTGAATATGATCTGTCTATGAATATGATCTCCATTTGGCCAATAAAATTAGTGATCCCTACCGCCTTGCACGAGACAAACGGAAATACCATCCGATGGTGGACCACCACAGTCAACGATGGTTAAATCTTCGTGGTGAGAAGGACATTTCGATGTTACTTAGCTGCATTAGCCACTTTTGATGATTATCGAAAGGAAATTGGGCCTCCAGGGAAAAAGGGGAACGCTGTTCTCAAAGTAACTAAGGGAAATAAGATCACATGACTAAACTAATTTTTTTTTGCTTGCAAATATATGACTAAACTAATTAAACACTGATATTCGCGAATGTCGTTGAATAATTTAGGTTTATAGTATTACCTAAAAGAGAAACATCAATGTTAAAAGCGAAAAAAAAAAAAAATAGAAGTCGAAAACTCAAATTGGAAATGGCACGTTCCTTTACTCCATGGATAATAACACTAATCATAACTGGCTTATTCCATCGTGGAACAACATGAGAAAATAAAAGAGCCATCAATCTGAATGGAGAGCTTAATGAAAGGGAAGATAAAGATTTATCAATCGGAGTACTCTAGGGCAAATTCGAGTTGCCAAAAGATAGTCTAGGAACCATCTCGAAAAAAGCTCCTCTACTTTTTAAAATGGTTCATTGCCTCTAAGTCATCGATGACTATTTTTACTTACATGGACCGATGAAGTCAATTTTGCCGTTAACTAGAGAATGGATCATTGCCTCTAAGTCATTGATGACTGTTTTTACTTACATGGACCGATGAAATCAATTTCGCCGTTAACTAGAGAATTTTAACAGAAAGCATGTTCAGAACGGTCTCGAATACTTTTTTGCAAAGTCAAAAAATGGTGATGGTACTTCATACCAGAGTCGATGGGGTCCAGTCTCTTCAGCTTTGGTTTGCTTGGCAAGGCTGCCGCGGCCCATGCTTATGGTCGGACAAGTGGGGCAATGCAACCATCTCTGACTTTCAATGAACGTGCTAGTGTTCAAGACTGGAATTCTTAATTGCAATTTGGATGTTGGAACATGTATCGCCTCCCCAATTAGGGTCTTAATGCTTGTAATTATGTTTGGCGATTAGGTTTGAGACGTCACTCCTGCAACCCAACACCCCCTCCCTCCTGTAGCATTTGTAGTCATTATGGAATCGTGCTAGTGTTCAAAACTCAAATTCTTAGTTGCGATTTGGACTTTAGAACATGAATCGCCACCCTCGACTAGGGTTCGAATGCCTGTAATCATGTCTGGCAATTGGGTTTGAGACACCGCTCCTACAGCCCAACACCTTCTTGCGCATCAAAAAAATTAATTTTGGGTTTTAGAAACCACAATTATACAATTTTCCAAAATATATGATTTCCCTTTTGATTCTTTACTGACATAATTGCTCTTTTGATTCTTCGTTGAGATGATTGTCTTTTGTATTCATTGTTCTTCCGCACTGAGGCGTAACCAATTTTGGTGGAGGCTGCCTTCCATTTAGGGATGTTCCATTCGTGGTCTTTTGAGAAATTTACAGGAGACAAGGTATCTATGTATGCTTATGGGGAATATATTTGGCGTCACATAAGTTTCGGATTTGAAATTGTACTCACATACACCGGGTTTAGCCGATAGAAGATCACAAAGGCAATGTAGGTGTATACCTTGAGTCAAAATCGACCATTATGATGTCCATATTGGCATGCGGACTATACTTATAAATGGGACTAAAATAGATTGACCAATGGACCATTTTGAAAAGAATAATATATAAAATTGACAGTTTTTAAAACAAGAATACATTAACTTTTGGTGCATTATTCCCATAGAGTAACTAATAAATATGATTGGTTCGTTCATTAATATGTAATGACTTCTTAATGGCTCGAGACCTTGACCGCCTCGCACTTTGCATAACAATATCTTTATTAACCAACGTTGCTATCATCGTCCTCTGTACCACACATACACAAAGAGCAATACCATATCGTAAAACTAAAAAAATCTTTAATTGTCCGTCATGTACATTTTGTAAGACCGCGATGGTTGTGGGTCCATCGTCAGTATCCAAATGAAAAATTTGGATTTCATGATCACTTAAATTTATGATGTCACGAAATAGACAGGATCATATTAGTATACATCTATGGTGACGTCACGGACTAAGAAAACGAGGTTAAATTATTGGGCTCCGATTTGACGTTAATGTAATCCACGTGTCACAAGCAGAGAAGGCCCAATGTCTTTTCAGCCGCAAAATTGAAACCCATAATTAGTTGGTGATTAAAGAGCTCCTTAACGGGAGTGTGATTATCCCTAATGAATTTTGTAAATTTTATTATAAGCGTGAAAGGCACCAAAAATAGTTCTAAAGGCCTCCATTTGTGAGGAAATTTACATCACATGATGAATGGCGACCGTATTGAAGGTATGACAAGATAAAGGGTGAGACGACAGCAGCTACTTTCATGAACATGTGTTATTAAAAGTATTCACGTCCTTTAAGGCTTCGTTCGTTTCACGGAAAATATTTTCCAGAAAGTCATTTTTCTGGAAAATGACAATATTTTCTGGTGTTCGCTTGAAACTTAAAAATGGACAGAAAAATATTCAGTGGAGAAATGTCAGAGAGAAGAGTGAGAGAGAGAGAGAGAGAGGGAGGGAGGAGTTCGGCTGGGGAGGGGAAAGAGAAGAGAGAGGAGAGAGAGATGTCGAGAGAAGAGGGAGAGGGAGAGAGAGAGGAATTCGGTTGGGGTGGGGAAAGAGAGGAGAGAGGAGAGAGGAGAGAGAAAAGGGAGAGAGAGAGAGGGATGCTGTTAGAGATCTTGGAAAATGTTTTCCTTTCTTTTTGAAAGAAAAACATTTTCTTCATTTTAAGAAGGATATTTTCCATTGATTGGAAAATATTTTCCTTGGCAAATTATTTTCCGCCCCCCCGAACACCACAATTTCCGAAAAATATTTTCCGGAAGAATATTTTCCGTGAAACAAATGGAGCCTAAGTATTCCGATTCCGGCAGATTTTATATATTTATCGTCTCCCTCCACATCATATTTAAGATTTTGTGGATCGGACCTTTCTAGCACCATTGTCGAAGTCAAATGTTGCGTCTGGTTATTTTGTTTCGTCTATCAATTTCACGTGGTGGTCGAACTTATAGGTGAAAATGAGCATTAAACTATTTTACATCCCTTAAATTCGAATTTCCAATGGATCTTACACCCATGTTGTCTCGCACCACTTGTTGATAACTAACTTCGGCAGGTATAATGTAGGATAGAGAGAATTCGCTAGGATTTTTACTTTTTAGCAAATGAAGTGACTATAGCGATGTGTTACAAATTAAATCTCGGGTCATCCTTTATCACGTCTCAATTATCCATTATACAACATTTTCTTTCAAATGAAGAGGTTACCTTGGGAAAAATTATCCAAAAAGCCCTAAATTAACCCTTTTAATCATATCAATTTAGTCTTAAACATTTTAACAATTTGTCAATTTAGTGGTAATCCTTTTAAAGAATTTAAACCTTTTAATCATATCACGTCAATGTTTTTTTTTTTGTCAAAATTAGTCAGAATGACTATATTGGAAAGTCACTAAAAGATTTATAACTAAATTGACAAATTGTCAAAAATTTAGAACTAAATTAATACACTTGAAATGCGTAGGATTGAATTGCTCGTTATATAATATGTGTATGGCTAAATTGAACAATCGAAAAATTTTTGACTAATTAGCCATCATATAAGAGAGGTTTAGACTCTTTTGGACATTTCTTCACTAACTTATAAAAATAATAACTCCAACGACAACCAATATTAGAGCAACATTAATCCAAGCTTTGTAAGTTCATGTTATTATCACACTAAAACTATTCATACATACTACTACCAAATAAATACTTCCATTGAAAAACAAAATAGTTTGTAAAGAATTACACTAATAATTTCTTATTGTACGAGACAATAGTTGAAAGCTCGAAAAGCGGATCGAACAAAATGGAATTCGTGTTCCCCTATGATGTATAATGATACGCTCTAAATACAAGCCATTCTCGATGATTTTGGATGGAACCTCAATATTCCATGTATGAGATTATTAATACTTGGTGGCGTGGCAAATCGAATTTATGCCAGAAACCTAACTCACGTCATTAGAATATTATGCAGGATTGGCACGCCGTTAAACTGTATATGCGAAATAATTCGAGGGTGACATTATTTTAAAAAGTTTAATCCAAATATTTAGAAGTTATTAAGTGGAGAGAGAATCCGTATTAACAAAAGTCCATCGAAATCGGGACGCGAGTCACGTCGGAAATTTAGGCTCGCATTGATCTCCTTTCATCTCGATCACTTTCCATGATACCGAAGGCCAATCAGCCGTGTGAATCATGCCAAGCAAGGCATGTGACACACGATGCTTTTCTTGGCAGTCAGATGCCATCAAGACGTGTTGTGGAAGCGCAGGTCAAGCAAAGCATGAGGCACTTTGGGATGGCGTTATGTGCAATTTGAGGAGAAAGAAAAGGAAAAGGTGGTGGTGGTGGTGATGGACACGCATGGTGAGAATCAAGTTGAGATTGCTTGGTCTTCTGCCCCGATCTTTACTTCGTCTTCAAATTAGGTCTCGTCAAAGTCAGGGCCAACATGTGCGAACAAGAATAAAGAAATTGAGATGGTAAGGTGGAGAAAGAAAGGAGACCAACGATTCTATAATAAGTATATTGAAAGTTCTAAAACTTGTCACGCAGTGCAGTTAAGTTTTTTTTTTTTTTGTAAGGTAAGTACTTGTATTGATCTTCTAACCAAGCATTTGGTAACGTAAGTGTAAGGGAACCGAGGTGTAACTATCGACACAAGATAGGCCTAAGTATCAGGCCTAAACAATGGCCATCGAAGGCCGAAAAATGAAAGACAAGTCCTACTCAAAAAGTAAAAATTCAAGAGAAAATGGCGGCATCAATACCCCAATTCTGTTGTATCCTCCTATTTCTGGGAGAGTCCAATACGTGCTGGAATGTCCTTGCTTTATCCTTGACCATTCTAGTCAGCTTCAGCTTGATGGCAGGAATGAAAATAGCAGTATTGCGAAACAATGCGTCATTCCGCGACTTCCAAATAATATGGCATAATGCTCCCAATGCAAATCTGGCTATGCATTGATAAAAGCTCTTACCAGAAATATGTTGAGTTGCCCATACAGTCATCTCAGCCCATGAAGAACTCCTCCAGGATAGGGTACAATTCCCCGCCCAAAAAGAAAGTAGTCGTGATGTGACAGAACATCCAAAATATAGGTGATCCAAAGAATCTGGTCTAATGTTGCAGAATACACAATTAGAATACTCAATTCTACCATAGGATAGTAGAAGCACCTGGGTAGGTAGTCGATTTTTCATCATAATCCACAAGTGAAATTGATGCCGGGGAGTAATCATCTTGTTCCAGACAAAAGAAAACCATGGGACTGCTTGACCAGAAGGCCGTAAAGCTCGCCATGCCGAAGCCACGGTGAACGTACCAGAAGGGTCACCCGTCCAAAGAAAGGAGTCCAGCTCACTACTTAGTATGGGAAGAATATCTCCCTAATCCTCCAATCTGTGAAGAAGAATAGAAGGCTGACCCGGGTTTTTCGAAGAGATCCTCCACCTTGGCATCCCTAGAAAATCCCGATCTGTATATATCTCTATTGGAAAACGACGAGGCCAGGGGGCCCCTAGTATGCCAGTGATCAAACCATAGCGAAATAGATTTACCGTCGCCAACATGCCAACGGAATAGGTGTCGATACTCCTTCCCAAGCTGCAGGATTTTCCTCCACGTCCATGAACAAGAAGTTGGGCATTTGGTCATCCAGAATATCTGTCCATGCAGAAAAGTAGAATGCATCCATTTACACCATAAGGATTCCTTATCCGTAAACAAGTTCCAAATGTGCTTCAGCATGGCCGCTTTGTTGCTTTCTCGAAGTCTCCCAATTCCTAGACCTCCTTCCTCTTGAGGGAGGCAAACATCTGTCCAGGATATCTTGGCACCACCTGATCCTAATCCCGGGCCTTTCCATAGAAATTGCCGGCATATTCGCTCAATCTTGTCTATAACAGAGCTAGGTAATATAAATAGACTCGACCAGTAGACCTGGATGGCATGAAGAACTGATCTGACTAATTGCAGCCTTCTGGTAAAGGATAGGAATCGTTGTGTCCAGCCTTGGGCTCTCTTCGTGATTCTGTCAACTAGGGATACACAATCTGCTTTTCCCAGTCGTTTGGACACAACTGGGACTCCCAAGTAGCGAAAAGGTAAAGAGCCAATCCTGAAGCCAAGCAAGTCAATAATAGATGCCCTTAGTTCCTCTCCTCCACCCGAAAGGAATACCTCACTCTTATCATAGTTTGGTTCTAAGCCTGACCACTCCGCGAATCTAGATAATGCCGTCTTCATAAATGTAATAGAAACCTCATTTGCTTCACTGAATAATAGAACATCATCAGCGAAGAACAAATGGGTCAACTTTGTAGATCTGCATCTCCAATAATACTTGAAACCCAGCTAGATGTTTGGCTATCGATGATGCCTGAGAAGACCTCCATGATCAGAGTGAAAAGATATGGCGAGATTGGATCCCCCTGCCTCAAGCCTCTGGTACTAGCAAAGAAGCCGTGTAATTCCCCATTAATAGATATAGAGAACTTTGGTGTGCGCACGCAAGCCAGTGCAGTTAAGTTTTAATATCTTCAAAAAGTATAATCAAGTTTTAGAATTTGTCAAATTGATTTGATAAAGTCTACCCCTTTGATTGCGGACTCTAATGTTTTTTCACGACACACTTTATGACTTGATTGCCTATTTAAAATTTTTAGGGACTTGATTATACTTTCGCAACAAGTTTCAAGACCCGGTTGCATTTATTAAAAGTTCTAAGATTCAATTGTACTTTCATGATATATTTTAGAATGATCCACATGTACAAATAAAATTTATTGGTTTGGAAAGAAATCATATGTTTGCACGTGCTGTGAATTAGCTCCTCATTTTATTGGAAAAAAATGCTTATTTCATGCTATTAAATTATTAATCCATATAAAACTATGTTTAGAAAAGACAAACTCCATATAATGGTTTTAAGTATTATGTTAAGTTTAGTTGCCTACGCTCTTATTGATCTTCTTTCTTCTTAAATTATCTAAATCTTGTAGGTAGTGGAGATAAATAGTGTTAGTATGCAATAAGGGCAACTTCTCCATATTGTGCGACTTGTGCACTGATTCCTATGTGTTCCTATAAAAATAATTGTGGGTATTACTGTGAACTTGCATTCTGGCTCGATCTGAGAATGCAAAACCACAAACCCTAGTAGTGACTTAAAAAGTTAGTTCTCCATTTAAATAATTTTTATCATATTTGTCTCCATGCTAATTTACATATTAAGACGAATGCATCCCCACATTAATTGCTAAGGAATTCATTTCAATTATGACATTTTTTCCAAAGTCAAGTCCATGCACTACGCAGGTGGACATCTGGGCAAATACCATGACAAATGCGAGGAAGTTAAGGCCAAAACTTGTGCATCGGATGCTTATCAATTGTATTATATTTTAAGAAACAGGGAAGGCATCAAAGAAAGAAGTTGGCACTTAGGCATCTTATGAGATCATTGTACTAAGGAATCGCCGCCATCGAATGATACCATGGTAATATAAGAAATTTTCTAAATGGCCTTGTTGGCAACTATGGAACTAAAAAGTTTAAGAAATGCATTCTTCACAAACAAGATATTATAACTGCACGTGGCAAATAACGAGTGCAATAACTTGCACTAATCTATAACAATAATATATATATATATATATATATATGTATATATTCCTTTAACCTTTGTCTCACGCATTCAAATATCATCATCTTGTTGAGTATTCGACTAATTTTACTAGATAGATAGTTGCTTGTTCTTCTATCCCGAGACACGCAGGACAATGACTCGAGCACAGACACGTCATCATCTTCTTGGGTATTCGACTAATTTTACTAGATAGATGGTTGCTCGTTCTTCTATCCCGAGACACACGGGACGATGACTCGAGCACAGACACGGGGTTGTCACGGCCATTCCGCGAAGATAAGCGCACCTCATCGAGCACTCTGATTACGGTTTGTAAATACCTCGATTTGTTTCCTATTGGAATAATACTCTGGTGGCCATGGGAGGGGAAAGAGACGAGAGCGAGGAGGCCTGGAAGAGGTGGGGAGGAGGCATGAGATTGATGTAATTTCGAGATCCAACGACGGACTTAAAAACAACTTGAAACAATAGACGGCATTCCATTTGAAGGACGATCATGTGGTGTTTGACCTGAACGAGTGGTCCAGAAACGACCACTGCTTATGCTCGTTCACTGAACTATCGCTTGGTCTCTCCCCTTCACCCTTCCACGTTGTGCAGATTTTGAGTGGCTTTAACGGGCTTCGAGGAGGGCTCCTTGAGGAAGAAAACCGGACCGGCCCCTTTTCTAGCCGAAAGTTTTATTAAATTGTCAATATATATTTACAAATTATGGGGACGAGTGCATTGAAAAACTTAAAATTTATTATTAAAAATACAATTGAATTTTTATACTTGTCAAAATTGATGCAATCAAGTTATTTCGTTAACTCTGTTCAACTTGTCTAACGAGAAACACAAACGTGGATTTCTTTCATTATTTTCTCTTTGCTGTGCAGCACCAATGTGGTGAAAACATGAAGGACAAGGCCAAAACACGGCCAAAATTTGACTTTTAATCCAAGTTATATTCAAATTTGATGTAAAAACTAAGCAAAATTATAGAAAAAAGAAGAGGGCAATAGAGTGTGAGGCCACCCACCTATGGGTAGCCTAGCTGGTTAGGGTGAATTTGGACTTCGTTGAGGTATTGGGTTCGATTTTCTAGGAAAGCGCCTGTGATTTAAGTGGGGAGTCATGGCGGTGAGTCATGGCGGTGAGTTGCTGTGTTAGTCTCCCCCGAGGAATAGTCGAGGTGCGTGCAAGTTGGCTCGGACACCCCGATTACCAAAAAGAAAAAAAAAAGAGTGTGAGGTCACCGTCGCCCCACCATCGCTAAATAGGGCTGGTCCCTACACCATTGTTGGGGCATAGTTGGCTAGGGTAGCCAACCCCTGATTGGGACTCGACAGGACTCGCTGGCCCTTCTTGATCTCCCGGCACCATCACCAAGCCTTTTCGAGATGGTAAAGTGGTGTGGAGGACCCCTCGCCCTCTTTGCCTTTCTCTTTTTTGTTTTATCTTAGTTTATTTTTAATGTAATTTAAATAATATTCAGATTAAAATCAGATTTGGATTTAAAAAACAAACATCATTTTGGCATTGGCCTTTATGTTTTAGTCACATTAGCACCACTTAGGAGAGAGACACATGTCAGCTTTTGTGTTAGTCAAGTTGGATGGTTATAACTGAATTACTTAGTTGCATCAGTTTTACAAGTTTTAAGATTTAATGGAACTTTTTGAATGTTTATGGACTTAATTATACTTTCATGACAAGTTTTAGAATTTCTCATATAGTTATCCCAAAATTATAATGAGATCGGTTGCATTTAAAGATAATGATTTAAGAGTCATAAACTTATTAGTAATGTCACTAACATGTTTTCATTTTATATTATTACACTATGTGTGTTGCTAGCCACTATTTTTTTTCCCAAGTGCTCTTATTATTGTTTACTCGTCTAAATTTTTTTTTTGCTATTTTCCTTCTATCTATAGAAACGTCTTATATGTGCTTGTGTGGTTAAGCCGTGCAAAAGGTCTGCAATGTTCTCAGCCTTCACTGTATAAGGCTAACCTCTTACAGAAGTTAAATAAGAGTTTAAAGTATTGAACATATACACACTCTTCCATGGCCAACTACAATACCTCTTTCCTTTCTTGAGGCATGATGCTCTGCAATTGCCACTCAATTGATCCCGTGAATCATAAATATTTTGAAGCATAAGAGCCTTATGGTGCAGATCAGTGGTGTCTGAAGATGAAAAGACGGTCCCGTTCGAAGGCTGGGAGAAGGGCGATGTTACAAGAATAACATACTTGTCTCAGATCTCCACCAATCTTTACCATAACCCCACTAGGAATCTACATTTATGAATGATAATTTGTCTATAGGTTTTCTATCGTGAAAATGCTGGCAGTGAGTAATTAACCCATGACATATTAAGTATTTGAAATCCTGGATAGTGATGGTAGCTCTCCTTAGTAAATTATCCTAAATCATTGTAGGTTTTTCTTTTCTTTTTTTCATCGATACTTATAAATGACAAGTTAGTATCCATCCTTCCTGTATAGTAATTTTCCTTAAGATTGAGTATTTTAGCGATCGTAATTTTCCAAAGAAATCGTAATCAACCTTCATAATCATAACTTTCCGACATTGTTTGTCAACTTAGAGACCCTTATAATGAGTAAATCCTCATATTTCGTAATTTCCCCTAATAAACAGCAATATTGGCAATCTTGCAGTGAGTAATTTTCCTTGAATATTTGCTAATTACTACCTTTTAAATGGTTGAAAATTACTTCTCCTCGTAAATTATTGGACTGGACCAAAGAATTTCTCATTGCTTTAATCTCCAAACTGGGACGGCTGATTAAAATGTTTTAAAAAAATTTAGCAGAAAAATTGGAGGTTATGCGTTGAAATCTCACCAAGTATGTGCAAAATGTTTTAAATCAAAGTCACTTGCAAAGGCCAAAGGTCATACTTAACCTGTTCATAGGGTTTGTAAGGTGTTCTATGAGGTTTCAAATAGTTGGGTCCCCATACCCAAGCCATTAGGTCGTGAAAAATAAAGTTGACATGGAAAAATCACTCATGCATGCTCTAGCATGAACTAGAACACATGCATACAACATTCCACACACTGAATCTAGTAATGAATTTAGAGATGCTATTTTTACTTTGAATCTCTTTCTGAGTTAAGACCTCATTCCAGGAGTTTGCAACATTTAATGTATTGAAGAAACTTTTATGCAATGTTGATATGATGACAAAACCGAGTGGAGTTTTAAGTATTCATGCTTCTTTTGTTCCCTTACGAGGTTTCCCTTCCTTAATGTACTTGCCTGATGAATTTGAAGAAATTCTCTCATCAATACTAAATGGATCTCTGCATTTAAGAAATTTGCAACTTTTGCATAGGAGGAAGTCTTTCTATAACATGCGGTATCTAAATCTTTTGATTTGGCTTATCTCTACATATGTATGCAAAACGTCTCATCCATTTGTATCAATCAAGACGCCGCCGACAAGATGTTGTGATATGGACATAGCATAGTCACGTCCTCTAGTTATATACACACGCACCCAATCTTGAGCTATGAGTAGGATTTGCACGTTTAAATCGATATCGTTTACTTACTCTAGATTCACTAGATTATCCATTCACATCTTAATATGATAAAATAAGTAGACAGTGGGAATGCTTTTTGATAATCACCACCATGCTTCCTTCCTTTTGGGCCTTCATTATTATAATTGAAGATAGTCGCCAAACGAATAACCATCGCTAGACTAGCCCTTTCGAAATTTATATTATAGGAATTGCAAAAATAATTCGATTGCCATTCTTCAAGGTCACTACAGAATAGTTAAGTAATGACAATTCAAAGATTACTTACTCGTGCATCAATCAAACATACAAATATGAAACACGACGGCTTATATGGAAAGCATGTTTAAATAACCATTCGAAAATAATTGAATAGAATTGATCAATAACTCGTGAATATTTTACGAAATAGATATTGGGTGTTCTCTAAGTGTCTTTATTAAATACTTTGCAACCCAGGACGACGGTTTATCTCACAAGATAAAGATAATGAGACCCCCATAAAAAACAACATCGACAGTCCAAATGACTTTTGGACTACGAAAAAAAAACCAAATTGCAATAATAATGTAATTCATATTTCACTTCTATTTTTCGATTGGCATGTTTAATATCCTCCACATGGTCGTCCCGTAAGGATCAGGATCGTGGAGGACCCCCAGCTATAAATGCTTTCAATGAATCTGAGATATACTTTTCTTTTATCAAATTTTTAGATACTATGACTATTTTGGACTAAAGGCATCGAAAAATGCATTAATTTCTCCTCAGGAGACACAACAGATCGTGCCGCGAGATCGTGCCGCGACAGCAACAGAGAGACCGAACTTCGACACCCTTGCCTATGAAGTAAACCTAGGTCGCCAGATTGCTGCTACTGTACTTCTTCCATTTCACCACAGTAAGGTTTCTCATTAATTGCACCTTCCATATTATTTTGTTAAAGAAGAAAACCCTTTTTAGCAAATGCCTCAAAACCTTCCTCAAAGTAAAATTTATGAAAAATTGTATAGATACAAGCCTAGAATCTCGATACTTTTCTAGATTGATTTTAATTTTTGAAAACCAGTGGGCTCGAATGCTTGAGATGAATTGATGACAAGATAGCGAATGGGATTTGCATAGACATATATTGGCCTTTGCTGCTCTATGCTTGTGGTCACGTCAGCCAGTTTTGACCGCCGATGTTGATGTCGGAGACTTTGCTATAAAAAGGACATAAAAGGTCTTCTGGAATTATTAGTCTTTTAAGTCTTAAGCTCTCATCATTTCCGCTATTAATCATCATTTCCGAATGGTCTACTCTGAGTTAATAAGTTGTTAATTTAACTTTGTCAAATTGATTAATGCCTCATAATTTCAGAAGAGTAAAATTGAGTTAATTTGAGAGGATGTTTGGAAAAATTCCGCTATTTTTATCCATTACACCACAATTTCTTATTTACCAAAAAATAAATATCACAATTTCTTATCCAGCAACTCGAAATCAACCCAAGCAGGGTAAACAAAACCCAAGCGATCAATCTCTTTAAGAAAAAACAAAAAACACTAAATGATCAAGAGAGACATAAGGTGGCACACTGAAAACAAAAGGGTAATATCGAACATAGTGTATGATCTTTGTACCAAGGTTGCCCGTCTCTCGCTAACACATGACATCCTTGAGGAGCTTGTACCTGCGCGTCGCCGTGCGAGGTGACGGCGCGCCGCCTGGGTTCCTCGCAGTTCCCTTCTCGACAGAGGCTGGGGCATCGTCCCGATGTTGCTGCTTTATCTTCTCGCCACCGGAGTACTCCGATTTCGTGACGCTGCCGTCGTTCCCAGCCGCCGATTTCCGAGAAGAGCTACCACGGTGTCTCGACGAGCTCCTGAGCTCGCTTTGGCACCAGTCGCACTGCTCGATCGGCTCCGATGACTCGCTATTGTAGTTACTGCAGTACCTGCAATATCCAGCAAAAAAATATATATTTATAGTTGTAGATCAGAAATTTCATCAATCAGTAATCGAAATCAAAAAAGAAAACGATCTTCTTTTGCAACATGAAGAATTCCATGTATGAGCCATTCCCAGAAGAAAAAAAGATTAAAGTCTCTTTCAAACAATATCAAGTAAAGCTAAAATATTCTTGCTGTTCAGTTGGGTAAATTTAAAAGTGAAGTGAGGGGCGGTCCAAGTTGACGTGAGGACGATGGCCCCAGGCGGCGATTGGTGGTGGTTTGGAATGAAGAGAGAGCAAAGAATTCAGGTACAAGTAGCCATCCGATATTGAATAAGAAAAGCGACGAAGATGTTTTCGTCTGTGGGTATGAAATATTCTGAATTACAGACAGCGCATGTACACGAAGCATACAACATCTATGAGAGAGAGAGAGAGAGAGAGAGAGAGAGCCCGTACGAGTGCTGGTAGCGGTCGCGGCACTGATTGCAGCGGAAGAGCTTCTCTGGGAAGCCGACGTCGCCGCACATGCAACATACCCCTGGATGATCCGCCATTTCTTGATTTGATCCCTCAGAGAGAGAGAGAGAGAGAGAGAGAGAGAGAGAGTATTATTTGAGGATGAAGATGGCGATGGTAAACGGTGTAAAGCAAGAAAACCCAGGAATGATGTAATACAGGGAAGACCAAACGAGACTTTATAATATGCAGCGGAGAAAGAAGAGGGAAAGGGGTCTGTGTCGGTGTTTGCTAATTCCAATATATCGTTTAATGATGATTTTATATGGAAGTGATCCATAAGGATATAAATATATAATATGACCCAGAAAGAGACCTCGGGTTGCTTGCTTGCTTGCGCTGTTGTTTTCGCTGCGGATCTGGACTGAACTTTTATTTTCATAGCTTATCGGTTTGTTTCGCGAAAAGTTGAAAAATTTTAAGAAATTGTTTCGTGACTGTCTTGAATTAACTCATTGAAATGCCGTTCGCTTTGACCTGTCCCGTTTCAGGTCATGTTTTTGTCCGTTGAAGTATAGATTGGCACTTTTCTCATAATAGATGACCTTCTAGGAAAGGAGCATGACTACCAGAGCTATGTATTGGTGTTACGTCACAAAACGCTTCAATGAGTTAATTTCATTTTTTACATATATATTTTAGAATTACTTTTTTCATGTTCAGTGCATAGCTTCATTCATTCATGTCCATTCGCAATCCTAGAAACCTATTAGGAGCCGCTCTTTATCCAAGCTCTCTAACCTCGATGACCACTCCTGATCCTTGTTGTGTTACGTTCCTGCTAGCTTATGCTTGGTTTGTCCTCAAGACATACACTTATTAGGGGGGTCTCACTCCGATACCATATTTTGACAACTTGCATTAATGCACCGACGACCACTCCTCACCCTCATCGGATTGGGTTGTTACAGCCCTCCATCTTTCGCCATGTTCGTCTCCAAAACCACAAACCTACTTAAGGCAGTCCCGCTTTGATACCATATTTTGACACCCTGGATTAATCCACTAGGGTGTTGTTCACTTCAATCCGTCCCCTTTCGAGCCTCAAAGTTTTGTCGTTTAACTTATAGGTGGAAATTTCCCATAAGGTTATTTATCCTAGGAGAGCTCTCATCTAAGTACACTTTTGACTTTTTAAAGCTAAGTATTTCCGTGTAGCAAAAGGCACATTTATGAGTTAATTCCAAATTTTACGCATATATGTATATTCCTCAATTGCTCTTCTCCTATTCAGTGTACAATTTGGTTCATTTTTTTCCCCTTAGCCATCCCAAAAGCCTATCAAAAGTCGCTTCTTGTCTAAACTCTTTGAGCACAACAACCACTCATCAGTCTCGTCGAAATGGATCATTGCAATTTTTTTTAAATAATCCATGGTATTGCTTAAAATAATTAGATAAATAAAAAATTTAATTACTGCAAATAATTTTATACCTAAATATTTTTGTGTATGATGAATTCCATTCATCCATCTTTAGAATAATAAAAGAGTCCATTTTTAATAAGATATTTTAGAAATCATTTATTTTTCGAGAAACAAATGGAACTAGTGATAAGTAATTCTCAAAAAGCAATGTGGTCTACGTAGTTATGCACGAAATGTTACATAATCCACCATATAAATTTTTTTACAATATGATTGATTGTGTCCATTACATCGTGCTCAAATTAAATTGTGATAAGAAGTTTTCAAGAAATATTGTATTTTCATAACTTCTGTTCTTCACTTAAAGTCATCATTTTCAATTATGCTTGGATTGAAAAAAAAAAGTCTTCCTCAATGCGAACTCCTGTTAACATCGTTAATGGAATTTATTTACCAAGACACAAAATTTTATTAAATTTCGAAGCGCAATCTCTTCAGTTTTGTCCATGAATATTATTTACCTATTCAATTGAGTCCTTAAAACCATTCATTTTTTATACTCTCTCTCTCTCTGACGATGACTTGGCACAATGTCGATGCCAAGTGTTCTAAAAGACTGCACTTACTAAATGAAAATAATAACAACAAATTTCTACATCGGCTTTCCCATATATACAATTTCCTTCACCATTTCAACTATAAGTGCTTAATTATTCATTAATAATGTGGAGTCATCCAACAAAATTTATTGAGTTGAGCTCGAGTTCGAAATACTTAACTCGATCGAGCGAATCGAGTATCGATTATCAACTGATGGAGTGATTCTAGCTCTAATTTAGTGGGCTTCACATACGAAATTGTCCCATTTGATAGTGTATTGGTGTGATTAACCTTGCATAACGTATGTGTCAGGCCATTTACATCGTTGTCTTGACGTTTATATTATAGTTGGACTTTACATTAAGACAATCTATCAAATAAAAATAAAAATTGCATTAAAAGTTACAATAATTTTGTCGTCGAGCTCGTTCTTCGTTTGATCCATCATGAAATTATTGAATTCACGAAAGAGGTTGACTCGCGATTTTTCCTTTTCTTCTCATGTGCTCACGTTCACGACCTTGATCTTGAATTCAGACTTATAATAGACTCATTTCATCGATTAGGTAGTTTTGTTTAGAGAGTAATTTGAATAGAGACTGGAGACAATATTTCTATGCATTTTATTAACTATTTGGATTTTTTTTTTATCAAATAACAACGAACCATACTTCTAATCATCCGAATTTAAGTTGAATCGGATCCGATCAACCCATCACGGACCCTCGAAGTCCGTAACAATAGAAATAGCATGTTACAACCATTGACATGAAACATATACTTTTTTTGCCAAAAATAAAAATAGTTAATCCCAGAGAGAGTTAGTACTAATTAATCTTTGGTGATGTGATTCTATTGTCACTTGGGGTCAAACCCTTGGATCTCCCAATAATATTCCAATCATCTTCCTCCAATAAGCAGTGGGGATAATGATGATAACCTAGGACTAAGCTGTTTATTATCTTAAAAAGTCAATTTTGAGGATGAAAAGGCATGGCATAAAAATATTCTTGAAATGATTGCCGTATCTAATAATTTAGTCAAATTATGCCACACTAAGTAATCTTTCTTTAATTCGGGCTTTTTCCGCAAAAAGTCCTAATGTACACTAGAAATGTTCATCTTCCATTAGTTCACATCACATATGTTGGTGTGCATGCTATGTGAACAAATATAAAGAAAACTCCACTTTATCCCATAAAATGTGTGGGGTGCGTTTGGTTTGACTTTAGAAATGGGTTTTAAAAGACCATTAACTATGCAATGTGGCTCATTTTATAATTATATACTCTCTTTGACTCTTTGATAAAAAAAATCGTTTCGATAGGGAAGAAGGATGATGCTGATTAAAGGGGACGGGAGGAAACTTTCTGAACTTTCTAAATTTATGCTTAGGCCTAAATTTTCATAATAAAATACATGAATATACATAAACTTTGACCCCACCGAAATTCTCAAAATATCTTGATGTCCCAAAATCTAAGGAAGTACTATTAGGAGCTTTTAGTAAAAAAGACTTCCTATTTAAGGGTTATAGCTTTCAATAATGGGGCTTCTAGTTGCGAACAATATCGGCTTTGGTATAGCTGAAATAATTTCAATCAAGTATTCTGTCCACTTTTCTGGTAACATTGAGTATCCACTAAAATCTATTACTAGAGATTATCAAGGAAAGAATTCTAATGTGTAGATGTGATCCTAAAGTAAAGAGACATTGAATTAAGGGAAAAAAATGAAGAGCTATTGTCCTGTTTGAAAAGACTATTAAGCTAGTAACAAATTAACTAAAAAGTCAAATGCTCTCACTATCTTTTTTGTGAAATGCAGAACATTTCTATTTCTCCAATGGTTTTACCTTTCATCCGACAAGTAAGTTTGCTCTTCTGCTATTGATCTCAAACTTTAAAATATATTTTGAAACTTTTGAAGACAAATATGAAGTGGGAGTGGCTCCTCAATATATTTATCATTGAATGACTCGAGATGAAGGGATATGTTTATTAAATCTGATGCTTTGAGATGAAGCCCCATAATGGAAGCTTATCTCGCCCTAATTAGGGGATGATTGCCGATTGAGTCCTAAACCTTTACCTACTTTGCCGATTTAGTCCTAAACCTTTTTTTATACCAAATGAGTCCTAAACCTTTTGCAACTTTGCCAAATAAGTCCTTACGGTGGATTTTGGCCGGAAAATGCTTACGTGGCGACGACGTGGCCAAAACGACGTCGTTTTGGCAAAAAATTCGTTTCTCACGGCACTGTTCATCGTCTTCCTCCTTCCTCCACCGTTCGAAGACTTAATGGCCACGGCGGAGGTGGCCAAGCCCCAGTCGCCACAGCCCTCACCCACGGCGGGCAAGAGCCAACCTTGCCCAGATCTAGGCGGGGCTGGGCAGAGCCGAGGAGCTCTGAGCAGATCTGCAGGAGCCGAGGAGCTCCTCGGCAGCAAATCTATAGATTTGCAGGAGCTGAGCTCCTTGGCTGGGCTGGGCGAGGCAGCAGCAGATTTGCAGGAGTCTGGGGTGGGCACTGTTGGGCGAGGACCTCCAGGCGAGGAGCTCCCTTGCTGCTGGGCGAGGAGCGGAGCTCCTCGGCTCCTGCAGATTTGCGGCCGAGGAGCTCGTCTCCTGCAGATCTGCTGCCAAAGAGCTCTTCGGCTCCTGCAGATCTGCCACCTCGGAGCTCCTCGACTCCTGCGAATCTACTCAGAGCTCCTCGGCTGGGCAGTGAGGCTGTAGCTCGCAGCCGGGAGAGGCTACGGGATCGCCGGCCCTGCTTGAGGGCCGGCGACCCTCGCCTAGCCCCGCCGACGTCCAGATCTGGACGCCGACGGGGCTGGGGGCATGGCCGCCGCCCCACCGGTGATGGGGCAACGACCACAGGTGGAGGGCTGGAGCTATTCCATTTTTTTCTTTTTTAATTTAAAATTTTTAATTTTTTTGGTGCCACGTTGTCGCCACGTGGTCGCCGACGAGGTCCGGCATGCCACATCGTTGCTACATAGGCATTTTTCGGCAAAAATCCGCCGAAAGGACTTATTTGGCAAAGTTGCAAAAGGTTTATGACTTATTTGGCATAAAAAAAGGTTTAGCACTCAATCGGCAAAGTAGCAAAATGTTTATGACTTAAATGGCAATTCTCCCCCCTAATTGGCTTGCCCGGAGTGGTTTTTACTAATGTTTTTGTTTTTTTTGCTTTCTATAAATTTAAGGAACTCATGGTTCCATTCTTGTTTAATCTGAAATACTTAAAAATTATCGAATGATTCAAGTATTGAGATATAGAATCACATATTGCTTTTTAGGCTCCGTTCATTTCACGGAAAATAACTTCCAAAAAAATATTTTCCGAATTTTTCGGCGTTCGTTTCACAAAAAATAAAATAGTCAAGGAAAATACTTTCCCCCCAATTGAAAAAACGCTTTCAAAAGTATGCTTTTCGCTTTTAGAAAAAGGAAAACATTTTCCGTCTTCTTTGTTTATCTTTAAATAACACGGTTTCTAACAGTGTGCCTCAACCTCGCTCGAGACGGGCAAGCTGGCGGCCTTTGACAAACGAACACCCGGAGATATTATCATTTTCTAGGAAAATGATTTCATAAATGCTAATTTTCCACGAAACGAACGGAGCCTTAGTAACTTATATTTTTACATGATAAAGGAAGTCATAAGTAGAAGGGATATCTAATAGGTTTTGCAAAAATGGGAGAAAATATTGGGTAGGTTGGCCCCTTCACTTTACCATGGGGCCAATCCATCCACTGGCTGACACATGTTAGTTGGGTCCCTCCATTCTCTCTCTACATGTGATCTCTCTCCTCTGTGCCTGCGGTTTCTTCATCTTTCTTGCATCATCCATGGCCTCTCTCCTCTATGTACTCTCTTTTCTTTTTGTTATGGCCACGGAGCTTGACCTTGACCTCGAGGTCAAGTATTTATGGCCGCAAGCTCGTGTTCAAGCAACCACGGCTGCTATTACCTTGAGCTCTAGGCTCAAGCCCGAGCTCTGCAACCATAGCTAATGTGAGTGTAGGTCGACCTCAACCTCGATCGTGGCTGCTTTGACCTTGAGCTCGTGCTTATGAGAGTGACCATGTTACTACGCTGGAAACTCGAGCTGCCATGGCTACAGCAAACTTTAGGCTTGAGGTCAAGCTTTGTGGCCTTGGCAACCAGAACCTCGAGCTTAAGCTCCGTGACAATGGCAGTGCAAGGAATTACAAAAGAAAAGAAAAGCATGTGTAGCATTGGTGAGAGAGAGAGAGAGAGAGAGAGAGACGTAGACGAGGTTGAGCTCCGAGGCTATGGCCTCCAACGAGCCTTGGGTTCAAGTTATGTTAAGGGTGATCAGTTTTCCAGGTGGTCCGATTGCCCCTTGAAACTGGGAACTGGACCAATTGATCTTGAGATCGGACTGGTTCTCGGGCAGTCCAATGGTGCTAGGAAAAATTTAAACAAAAATTGAATCCGTGAGAGAGAGAGAGAGAGAGAGAGAGAGAGAGAGAGAGAGAGGAAATTGAAGGGTGTAGAGGGAGGAAGAGAGAGAGAGAGAGAGAGCGCAAAAGGGAATGCCAGTTTGGGTGTAGGGTAAGAGGACTTAAAAAGTAAGTTGGGTAAAAGGAAAACTAAATATCAAAAAATAATATAAAATTTAATCGGTCCGATTAGGTCCTTCCAGGAATTGGGAAACGCCCGTCCTTCTAGGAATTGAGAATCGGACCGTCTAAACACCGATTCTATTTCTAGGAATTGAGGACCAAACCAACTAATCCGGCGGGTCCAGTTCGGGCGGTTCCAAGGTCAGTCGGTTCGGCGTGCTCAACCTAAGCTCAGTGGCCATGGCACAAGAAAAAGGAAGAAACATGAGATAGAGAAGGTGGAGAGAGATCACATTAAGAGCGGGAGAATGGTGGGACTTGGCCAACACGTGTCGGTCATTGAATGAGCCAGCCATATGGCGACATTGAGGGGCTAGTCCACCCAATATTTTATTCAAAAATGAGATCTTTTCAATGTGTTCAATTTCAGCCCACCTGGCTCACGATGTGCTAAATCAAGTGATTATTGTCCTGAGCTTGACAAAATATTAAAATGAAACTCCTTCCAACAAGAGATCAGTTTAATTTGTTAATAAATTGAGTTTGGATCTTTATAAATGGTGGGTCCATATGAATCTCATTAGATTTCTGTTCGCTATCCGGTGGCGGAGGTGGAATGTCTAGTCAGGGACACAAGATACTAAGATAGTAATCCAAGTCATAAACCACTCAAGTGAATTTAGCATGTGGTCTCAAACTTAATTTGATCAAGTACCTCTCAAGGCTCATTGTTTCTTTCTTGATAAGAAAAAAAAAATGTATGCACCGATGCTTTTGTATTGCCAAAAAAGAAGTTAAATGCAAGCAACATCCAACACAAAGATGCAAGCATCATTGATTTCATCCCAATCACAATAGTATCACTCGAGAGAACGTGAAATTTAGTTCCAAAATTGATGTCCGAGTTAAATGATTGGGATCGTACTCCTCAAGAAATATGGGATCTCAATTTCATTCTGTTACTCGACTCCATAACTTGGGATGGATCGATAAGAGAGTAATTTCTTGAGAATCCTCCAACGCGACCGGGGACAAGAAGAAAAGACGGCCTTAACTCCGATCTGTACAAACTAGTTGGGGAGAACGGCAAACCCCAAGAAAAGAAGGCAAAATGGAGAGAGAGAGAACACGAACTTCCAGGACAGCAGTGGACAACTTAGATGGAGACATTTCATGACTCTGTTGGCAGGTTATATGCATCAGAATCCGTCCATGGCATGATGCGGACAGCTCAAGAGACTCGTCCAATTTTTCCACCAGCAGTTGAGCCTCCATCCTTGACCTGTTCGTCCATCTTCTCGACCCTCGTGCGTCACGAGCCAGTGAATCGGGAGGGCAATACCCTACCATCGTGCATCTTTACCATGCTCCGTACCCTGCCGATCGCCATCGTAAAACTTCTGAGAAATCTTCAACACGCTCTGTTCGGACAAGCTCTCGGGATTGAAAATGATGGGAACCCGCCAATCATGCATCACAGTTCCTTATTGCGGGGACCTATCGCCATCCCTTGCAACAGATATGGACCCCTGTAACATGTGGCGACGAGCGCGGCCCCGCCGGATTCGATGAATCATTGGTGGATCCTTCGGCATGTAACCGAACCGAGTGGATTTTTCTCCACATGGGACTACATGGGCCATGATCAATGCCAGATGGGAGCAGACAATGAACATCATATCATTACCTTCATTATTGAACAATCTTTTGAAGCCCCAGAGAGAGAGAGAGAGAGAGAGAGAGAGAGAGAGATGAGGAGGGTAGCGCGTATACATGCACGTGCGCACGTGTGAAGAATTAAATTTTCAATTGTTGTGAATGGGATGAAATTTCTAAGACGAAAAGTTCGAATTATAAGATAAACATAACTGACATCAACAAGAATTTCCATCATCATTCTTCAACCCCTTGCAGAGAAGGGTATAATTTCACAAAGTAATATCAGCTACGTTAATCCCTCGTAAAGGATCTCTCTCTCTCTCTCTCTCTCTCTCTCAAAGGAGCAGAAAGGAAACATTGCAAGGGAAAACTAATCTTTCAACCGAAATAGATTTGCCAGTGAACAAGAAATCAGCAACGAAAGCATACTACCTCTCAAATAACGAGAATTGAGACCACTTGACAAGATAACAGTCAGAGAAGTATCCCTGATGCTAAGGCCAACATTTACAACTTACAGCATAAACGAATCAAAATTCATATAAGAAACTGTAAAAAAAAGAAATGTGTATATAGCAACATTTACCTCACTCCGACATCCTGAGAAGATTGCACTACTATTTCACAACAAAAATCTGCACCACCAACATTATGTCGCTATTGAGACAGACATTGGCTGGCCCTTTCCCTCTGATACAATGTAGTGAGCCTTTTTATGCAGGGTGGTGAATGATATACCATGTGTTAATATGTTCAACCTCATCATTGCCCTCTACTTAGTGGGAGGGACTCCCCCTATTCCATTAGTGGATTCCTGCCGAATGTTTATTATTCAGAGTGCCTCAAAAGTCAAAGCCACTCATTTTAATTTTTGCAAAGATTAAGCATAGGAGAAGCATGATAGCAAAAGCAATATTAAACCAAACTGGACTAGCCGGTTCAAACTGATGAACCAGGAAATGGTCCTATGTCCGCTCTGGTTGAACCAATGCACCTGTTTTGGTCTAAAGTGTAGTCAAATCAGTTAAACCCGGTTGATACTATCAGGAACACAGAAAGGTAAACATCCACCAAGATGTTCATTTTCATCAGTTCATAATTGTGTCAAAACTGTCCTCAAATTAAAAAACCTTAAAAGCTCGCAGGGATGAAGCGATCCAATTAATTTTTGCATTGCATAGCTTCTCCAAGGAATTTAAGATACCGTGCATGCTGCATTGAACAAAGCATTAAGCAATTCTTAAAATCAGGATCGTACTTAGGACCAATGGGAGATAGAATTGAGGATTTCCTGCTCACAGAAGCTTACAGAGAAAACAAAATGTTGTTAGAAATATTTTTTAAAAATAGTATGCCTTTGGCATACACTCAAATGAGTTTGAACCATGGTTGCTCAATCTTGATACTCAGGATACTGTGGTTGATATGCACGTTTGATGTATTTAAAAGAAAGAAGTATATAAAATCAGAACTATGATCTCTGACCCCAAAAAAAAAAAAAAAAATTGACTCCTACATCAAAGAACTTGCTCTGGCAATTCAGCAGCTGGAAGGCTTTGGAAAGAGCAAAAACTCACACAGGACTCCATAAAGCGACGCATGGAAGCAGCATTGTTCTTCATTCTTTCCAGCTATAAGGAGCACGCTCGACAATTAAATAGTCTCCCCGGATATCCTTTGCAACTCGAATCTCATCATCAAGGTAAACATTCTCGAACCTATGTAAACAAGAGGATTAAGTACTGCACAAATATGTGACTGGCTATGAAAATAATCATAGAGCTTCCCTTCTTATAACAGTGAAAAACAGAGATTTGTTTCATTAAGACCATACAGATGGATTTATGTTATTTTCAGCTATTACAGACTCCAAAAAGTAAGAGTAGACAATATAACCTAATCGGCATGTATGATACTTACACATATACCCTGATACTAAAAATTATTCTTAAAACATACAAATCTACGTGCACAACAGCAAAGGCACACCAACAGAGAGAAAGGGACACAGTGAGAGCACAACTCATACTTTCATCATGTCAAAAGACAATGACATGTCTTATCTTCTAAACACCCTAAACATTAATATAGCATGCACGGGAAGAAACTCAGCCAATACTCATTAAACAATGTTTTCCAAATTGTGATACGTGACAAGTAACTGTGGTAAAGATATTATAATCTAGGATTCGGTCGTGGATTAATGATGAAACCAATGAAACCGAAAATGCAAAGGACAAGGATATGGATGCAGAAGGATATATCAAACCAGACAGAGTGGACTGTTAGTTGGTGCATCATCTAAATTAAAGTGGTGAAAGCAATTCAATCGATCATAAAAAAACATCACTCTTCACTCATACCAATCATCAAGAAGGTATGCAAGTCTGCCTCTGAAATTCACAGTTCCCTTTACAGTCCAGCCACAAATGTTTAAGTGTCTCGAAATCCTCTTCTGATTTTATAGTGATATCTCGTCATGGCCATCCTGAGCTTGGGCCTAAATTATTTTCTCACATATATTCCAGGCCGACCCAACAGTCGAATGATGAAAATCATATCCATGGTAACTATTATGTTCTTCTAGGAACAAAGCCAATAAATTATGCTCAACTATGGACTTCGAAAATTGTACTCTTGCAGACTCTGACAGTACCGTGCATAATGTTAAACAAAGCATTGCGCACAAAATGCATAACTATTCCAATGAGTGAAACTGTGACACCCAACAGTCCATAAGTGTAAAAAACTAATTTTCAGTAGTTATGTCTCAGAAACGATATTTCTGAGGTGACAATTGAGTCTATACAGATCAGAGTACATTAAGCATCAGATATATCTCTTGGACTGCAATTTCCCCTATGATATTGCCTTCCAAAAGATCATAATGCTTCAATTCATGCTAGGAACCTTTCTCGTGCACAAATCCGGGCTGAAAGAGGAATACATCCTCCTACATAACTTCTCTGTTAAAACTTTTAAACTCAATAATTTCAAACTTCTTCTCTTCTCGAGTTATATTTCATGACCCCTCATCTTGAAAATTTGTAAGTACCATTTCTTGGAATATCCAATCAAGCTTGTGTATCGTTGGTATTTTCTCACTGATAGTTCTTTCTCTTTCTTTCCTGTTTGTCTTGTTAATTATCTAGATGGTCGCAAGAAGAATTGTCAATAAAGTTATTTAGTTATCTGACTTTAAATCCTAAAAAAATTAAAATTTGCTATAAATAACTTCCTAATTTTTAACACATAAAAGAAAAGAAACCTTCATCTATATTTCTGCTTGTGCATATTAGCAATATTTAGGAAGTTAACAGTTCTAAGAACTAGCATATATCTACTTCCTGCGTAAAATGGGTAAAATGGTTAGGAATAACAAGAACAAGGCTAAACGAATGACATTTTGTTGCATTCTTAAGAAAGATGAAGCGTGGTTCTTTGTACATGATATGCTTATCCAACTATTCTTTCTGTCGTAATATCCTATCATATGCCATCCAGACTCAAAAGTTGTGCAACTAACAATTGGCAAATGTTAAAAAGGCATGACCTGTCAAGATTAGTACATACATGCACCGAAAAAATACATTTTTCTTCCAGACAACATTGAACTATCTAAAAAGAACTATTGATTCAATTGTCATTTCTAGAAACATCAAATAAACACTCACCAACCTTACCAAAAAAATAAATAAATAAACACTCACCAACCCCGGCCGAATGGAGGAAGTGGAATCTCCCAGCTCCTTCCTCGCAGCACAGCGCTAGTAAATCTGAAATGAGCATACAAACCAATCACGAGTCCCAAACTGTGAATAGTGTGTACTATATACTATTGGACACTGTCACGCTTGCATTGCATCTTCTTGTCCCCAGTGATTACATATTAGCTCAAATTCTCTCAGTCATATGCAAATCAGACAAGGACAAATCACCTTCAAGGAGCATGGAAGGTTTGAGCAAACATAATGACATATCTCACATCCAGGGGAGGTAAGACAGACACGAAACCAAAAATGCAATTGTTTTCTAGCTTATCACTCAACACAGTAACATCCTATGCAACTATTATAAAAGGAAAGTTCGGTCAATTTCAGCATGTGCACTGTTCACTGTGTTCGGCAGATCGGTCAATTGAACATAAGCCATTGAAAGTAAAAGAAAGTTAACCCATAAAGTCCAAGGTTTATAGTTATTCCATGCACTTATTCTCCAACTGAATACTGATTCATTCACAACAATTGAATAATGTTAGTATTTCTCCTATTTGAATGACTCACAGGGTGTTCTAGCAAATGATACATAAGATACCAGCATCATGTCCTCAAAAGCAGCAGAAACACAAATGATACTGTCTCTTGCAAGAGATAATTTCAGAAGCCAGCTTTGACTCATTAGAAAATGATATTGGGAGATTGGAGCGTTTCCTTTTAGTGGCCAAGAAGAGCAAACTACAGAACGATGCCTTGAGAAAGAACTTTATGAAACTCAATCATCACAAAAAACCTCGGAATAAGAAAATATTTTCGTGCATCCACATAAACAAACTTGTTATTGGATCAACCATAACCAAACACAAGCATTGCTTTCTTCTTTATATTCTACTAAAACTCAAACCACATAACGCCATAAAAGACCGGGAAAAAAGCTTCTACAAGGAGCATGAAAGCTCTGCTCTGTATTCATCTTAATCTACCATATTGGTACAAGAGAGAGATGCTACATTTTGTGGAGGCTGATTATGATACAACCCAGACAAAGTCTCCAATGTTCGAGCAGGAGATACTCTAGATAGATGCCATCATTCTAAAGCTTTTGCATGGTCTGGGTCTTCAAACTGGTATAACATATATTAATTTTTTTTAACAGATAGAAGAGCTCCTATGCATTTATGCTTCACTCAGTCAAAGTTCAACCCTAACTTCACCGGTGCTTGCTTTTTTCACCCAAAAGGAAGGGGACAAACAAGCAATTCTCTGGATGAAATGGCAATGCTCGCAACGAGGTTGTATCAAAAGACAATTTCCTTTAGAAATAAGAAAATGCGGACGAGAAACTAATGTCGCTAGAAATCCAACTGACTCAGTCCTTTTTCATATGAGAATTTACTCACACAGCAAGACGAAGCAATGCCTCCGCAATATCATAGCCCTAAAGATTTGGGACTTTCATTTCCTAATATTTCTATGCAAAAGAAATACTCAAAATTGAGCTTCCACTCACTTACAGAACAACTGACACTGCTGGAGAGGCAGACAGAGCAAACCGAAATTGAATTGTACCTGAAATTCACCCTCTGCGAAGAAGCGATCTCGATGTTGGAGCGGACGAAGAAGACCCCATCCGGAGGGAAAGTGATAACGTTGTTGAGGGCCTTCTTCTCCACATCGATCACCTGAAGCACGTCCCCCGCCGCCGTGCCGAACCACCGGGCATTCTCGATGATGTACAGCTGCTCCTTCTCGGTGGTCCAGAGGAGCCGCCACGTGGCGGAGAGGGAAGAGCCGGTGGTGACGGTGCCGCGGCCGAGGGTGGCGACGGCGTCGATGGCCTCGACGATGGAGGACAGGGCCCCGGGGTTCCTCTGGGTCCGGAGGCCGCGTTCCTGGTCGGCGATGAGGGAGAGGAGGCGTTTCTTGGCGGAGTCGGGTTGGGTGGCGAGCGTTGACGAGCAGGTGAGTCTGGGAGCGCGGGTGGCGGGATGAGACAGAAAGCAAGCCGTCGCCGCCATGGCCGTTGAGGTTTCCTTCTCTCGGCTCCACCTCGTGATCAGAATTTTCTGTTAGATTTGCGCGCGCAGATGAGGCACGTGTGGTTCACATGAAAGCAGCTCTAAACATTGGTTCAACATATCATTTTAAATTAATTCAATATATTTCCTAAATTGTAGCCTAATAAGTAATTATGTCTTTAAATTTTTAATTTATTCAATATGACCTTTAAATTCTTTGTACGCATTCAATTTAATCTTTAAAATATTAAATATTTTTACACAATCAAAAAACTGTATTGAATATGTACAAATACTTCACAAATCACGTTGAAAAAATTGAAAGTTTGGAATTAATATTGCATCAGATTAAAATTCAAATATCACATTACATATTGATCAAAAGATGATTAAACCATTTGTGTCGTTTACCTTTTAATAAATGCTAAATATATAGTGAACAAATAATATCATTCACAACCCGTTTAGACCATAGAATGTGACATGAAATACGACACGAATTATAAAGAGATTAATAAAATTTCGATCCCCGCTCAAATATTTAACATGTAAAATCAAAATTACGATGTCTTCATTTGATATGAATCTACAGGAAGTACAAACACCTTCATGGCACACCGACCCGAGATGCCGGATCCTTTATACCCCAAATCCATCTAGGATATTAAAGAGTATTTTGGAGCAAGATCTTGTCTATCATTGGGAAAACTATGGGGTCGCTGAAGCTTTTGATTGCTGTGCATCATAACATTCTACAAGCTTCTGATCTACGTATATTCCCGCAGAAAAAAAATGGAGTTGTCGCAGAACACAGGACATGATTCTTCTCATCCAAGCCCGAAAGACACAGACCTGGAGGTTTTTATCAAGAAAAGGGACCCCCTTTTCGAAAATTGAAATACACGAATCAAAAAATTGTCGCCGACGAGATCACATAGGTTGGACGTTGAAATGGCTGCAATGAGAGATCAGAAATCAGACGGAAATTCCATAGTCAGTGATTTTGGAAACCTCCTTGGTCAAAGCATTCCTTTCTCGCTTCGCCTCAGAAGCTAGGTTAGAAACCTGCCATTAAAACAATAGGAGGCGCATTAACAAGGACGGGAAAGAAACTAGTTGACAACAATCGCCTTGCATCTTGCAATCGCAACTCGGTTAAAGATTCAGCACAACATTTTGTCTACCACGACATAACATTAGCCCTTCTCCACAAGCCAATAGAAAATGGAGTTTTAAGGGAGAGAAGTCGGAAATGTGGCCGCTACAGAAAGCAATGATAGAGATCTCTATTCAAACTAAACCTCAATACCTATATCATGTTACAGCAGTCGACTCCACATATCTTTCAACAACACTAAACACTCTGCACCATGATATCGTGAGTCAATCTTTGATCCGATAAATAAATTTCCTAGAAAAAGATATTCACATATAGAGAAAGCCTTTGACTTCCTATAAGATAAGAGATATTTTTAGTGATGATAGTAAAGAATCAATTCCAAGTTATGGAACTGAAACACCAGGCAGGGTAGCTGTTTTGATAAGAACTAAGGCATAGATTTTTCCCAATTCACTCCATGATAATGAATCTCTTCAAGAGATTCAAGGACATTATCATTCGCCAGGCCTGGTTAGGTGGAAATCAATCTTGCAGACTAAACTAAACAGAAGGCCGGAAGCACTTCACCATTGAGCATAATTTTTGAGAGAGAGAGAGAGAGAGAGAGAGAGAGAGAGAGAGGGCGGAGGTTAAAATGCTATTGGAACCACAGAATGCCTCTAGGAAATAACAACCCAAATAAACAAAAGTTTTGGAAACAATCAAACTAGTGCATGATTTCCTCCTTATTCACCATTATAAATTTACCTTCTCCACATCTCAAAGTTACTTTAACATGTGAGCTCTGGTGACTCTTAGATCAATGCAAAAGCATTCTGCAACAATGTTTATCACCGATCAATCAATGTTTGTTATTATACTGTACAGACCTTGATTGGATGACTTTAGTGTAAAAATTGCCAGTGATTAACCACCATGCATAATCCTATATTGTAAACATAGCACAGTCAAACTGATTGCTAACCTCACTTGCTTAACTAGCAGGTGCTTTTTTAAAATGTACTACTAAGGATGGCATCTACAAAGTACTACATTTTTTTTCCCACTACGAAGAAAACTCACCTGTGATTTGAAACGAGAAGCTTCTCTTCGGGGAAGCTCTTGAATAACATCCTTCAAACCTAACAGATATGGCAACAGAAATTGTGAGTTCATCCAACCAAACCCAGCCAATCTCAAGGAGAGAATCAAGCGGACACAAAACCAAATGGTACAACTATACCTCCTGCTTGTCTTTCAATCTTGTAAGCTGAGCGGATGACACTTTGAATCTGCTTGCCTGCTTGTCTGCCATGAGAATTAAGAATTTTCAAGGTTTTTTTGGCCCTATGCAGGCAGAAGAAGGTAATGCATCCTGTCACATGCAACATACCTGAGCTTTGTCCTTCCTCGAAGCATTTCTTCTTCTGCTAATTGAGCTCTCTTCTGCAAAAATTTTCAACATTTTTAAGTTCCCACAAAGAGGAAGGATATTCTAATGAAAATGCACCTACAAAATCATTGTGCTATATCGACAAAGACGAGATGGTAGTTGATGCTCATAGGTGGAATAATGGCTCTAGATTTCGAAATCCAAATCTTTCAGAGGACTTGAGGACCAGGAAGAGGTCTATATTCTGTTTTTCTTGAAAATCTTGCATCAATCAAATATCAGGAGTTTAATGATAATAAGCTGATCTAACAAAGGGTATAAAAAACAAATAACTTGCTAATTTTACATACATTTATCTTCCTTGGTAGCAGACTTGTTGAGAGAGCTCCTTGAAAAGCTCTTCCATGTACGGGGATTGCATTTTGGGATCATATTGTAAGACAACTGATATTTGACATAAAAGGAAAATCCTACATCCATATGTCTTAGTGGTATGAAATGACAGTTGAGTCTCATCTTGTCCTAGGCTGTGAAATTGCTAATCAGCTCAATGAAAAACTAATATGGTCCGTATCAAAATATAATTAATTCAAAACATTTTCCAATTTGTGTTTGAAAGAAGATTCAAATGTTGGTTTCTGATAAAAGCTTATCCTTACTAGGCAGATACTGAGACCAAATGTTGATACACTATGCCTTATCAGTAGTGGGAGGCTATTTCTGGGCTCTAGAAAGCTATCTGAGGTAAGGATACTTTAATTAATAAGTATTAACATATTATATCTTAGACGCATCGTTCTCTTACAGCTTAAGCTTTTGGAGAAGTGGGTTTCCCTCTTTATAGATCTAAGGTTTCCACAAATTCCATTACTCACACATATTGAGTTGGGACACTCAATGCCTTAGTCATAGTACCAGCATTCGTGTGAGGGAGTGTTAAAATAATAAATATGTCCGTCATCATTTTGTAATAGCTTAAGCTTCTGGAGAAGACAACTACACACTCAACTTCGAAAAAAAAAAGAAAGATATTTCATACTGATTTTCCAGACCTCATGGATGGAAAGAAATAGAAAAGTCTTTTGTAGGAAAAGAAATGACTTGTCATCCTAGAAAAAGAATTTTAAAGGTCTCCATCCAAGTTGACTGCGGCTCCTACTTGCATTAGTCATGGGTACTGGTTTAATTTCTGTCAGCTTTTTATTGTTCCAAAGAATTAAGGTCTTCATTTCCTAAAATTCTATAATTAGTCAAAGAGAGTGCACTACCAAGGTATTCTTTAGTTCATTTCCTTTCTTGCAGCTGACAGATTGTGCACGTGTAAGTAATTCACTACTATAACATGATTATCCAACTTTCTAGGAAAATAAATACCCCACATATACTTTATTTAATACTCATGATTTACTTTTTTGGACTAAAATAAATGCCACCCAAAAACACAAACTTACTTCCAGTTTCTCACTCTCAGCTTTCAGGAGGTCAATCGATTTTCGAAGTTCCTTGACTTTGGCATCAGCTCGGGATAACATTGACTGCAATCACATGTAAACAAGATAAAAATTAAATCTCAAATCAAGCGTGATAAGGACAATGTAATCCAGCTTCCTTAAATGCTAGAATGCGAACACCAAGTGATATGAAACAATGCATGAGATTGAAATTTAAACATCTAAATTATTAATCAAATAATGCTATTGTTGTGGTTGTGGCAGAAACTAAATAATTTCATTTTAGTAGAGCTGTAACATAACATCATTTTAAATAAATTGACTTTTCATTCTTGTCCACAGGTTAAGAAAGAATGGGGACCATCTTTATTTAAAAGTCAGTCAAATCATAAGGCAGCATTAGTGAAAGCCATCATAATGTAGATAAAGAACCTAACAAGGGACTCTGATACCGATTTGGCATTTGTCAGAGCAGTAAAAGCTAACAAAACAAACATTCTAGTGTTTATAACCTACAGTGATGTTTATCGAATGAAGTAAAAGCCTAATGACAACGAAACTTCAAAGACCTTTTATACTAGAGTTATAGCCATCAGAGATCTAGCCCTTGGATAAGAAATAACAACTTCCAATCTCAACCATTCAACCTAATAAAACATACAAATGACCACCATATGACCGTCACATGACTGCTTATAATCCTATGTGTTAGAAGTATAAAAAGGGTAAAGTGGTTTTTAGGTCTTTAAGGCTTATTTTGTATATGCATGTGTGCGCACGCGCGCTTGTGCCTGTATAGACCTTTTATTGAATAAAATAACAAGCACTTTTCTTTTCATCACATGATATCAGAGCTAAAGATTTTGAGTTCAAATCTTTCCAAGCTATTCTTCTTAATTAAAAATCTCTATGCTTAGTATAAGGCAAAAAGAACACATTAAGCGTGAGGAAGAGTGCTAGAATAATTAAATATTAAATCATGCCTTAATCTAGCTTAGTTTTTTGAAACAGCTGGCAGTGATCTCACAAAATCTCATTCTAAATTAATGGAAAAGACTAAACCAAGAAGAAAAACATTTAAAACTACTAAAACAGGATTATACTCCTGTATTATTCTCCCCAAGTTGGAAAGAATGAAGCTCGAATGTGGAGACTTTAACTTCTTCTAGAGAAATCCCTAGATCACTCACATGGAAAA
Organism: Melaleuca alternifolia; assembly: GCA_019926035.1. Lineage (NCBI taxonomy): Eukaryota > Viridiplantae > Streptophyta > Magnoliopsida > Myrtales > Myrtaceae > Melaleuca > Melaleuca alternifolia. The sequence goes on from JAGKPW010000079.1 coordinate 1,066,389, forward strand.
TATGATTGGTTAACTAAGAATGAGTGGACCGAATTTGCCTAATATCTTTTCTGACACTTCTAATGACTCGAGGCCAAGTTTTCTACAATCGGCAAAGAATGATGCTGACTAGGAAGGAGGATATGGCTATGAAGTTTCTAATGAGTGATAGGATAATTCAGGCATCGAAGTTACATGGGATATTGGAGAGGAGATGAAGAAGATTCAGAGAAATCTACTAAAGAAGTTAAATTCAAGCTTGATTCTTTACAACTCGAGAAATGATGTAGAAGCAACAATCTATTTTAGTAGTTTTAAGTGCTATCTTTCTTTATTTAGTCTTTTCTCGTATTATTGTAGGATTAAAAGTGGTCATTCATGTAAATGTTGAATTAGGTTGGATGGCTGAGATTAGAAACTTAGGATCATGTACGCCTGTAACCCTAGTTTTAATTGGTTTTCTAAGACCCTTTTTCATTAGCTCTTTCTTCATTCAATAAGCATCATTAGCTTTTATTAACCCAAAAATATCTATTTCTGCTCCAGCTTCAATTCTAGCCCTGAGTTTGTTCTTTTTGCTATCTTCTACTTTGCCAACTACGTCACAACGGCAATAATACTCACCTCTTCAGTCATTAAAAGGCGCAAGGTATTGTAATACAAGAATCGCCTTGGCCCTGCAATGGATATATCGATTATTAGTCAAGCTCCATAGAATTGATAAAGGAAGCTGGTCAATTAGGGAAACAAAGGGACTCCTTAATCCCACTGCCCAGCAGTATCATTAAGATAATTCTTACAGGAGTAAAACATGCCATTTGGTAACTTAACCAAATTAATCACCTAGCATGAAAAGCATCAAATCTTTTTACCAAAACTATATGTGAGATGAATTGACTAGCCAACCGATATGCAAAAAACCATACTTTTCAGTACAATGAAGCCCGAGCCAGTGACTACTCCAGCAGTCAACATGGGATGCAATGCAGCTACGTCAATGCCCTCTGCACTTCAGGAAAGTATGAAACTTTCACAAATTAAAACTAAAACAAAAACATGTCCCCACAAAATAACTACGGACAGTACAACAATATGAAAAGAGCAAACCTTTAATTTTTCCGAAGAAAATATCTTCATAAGCTTCATATTTTGACTTGACTTCTTGAAGAGTATCCTACATTCAGAATGTTATTTGATGACATAATCAATGAACAATAGGGGGGATAAAAAGGACAGGAAGAAGCTTGCTGGCTTTGGACTGTGGACAAGCTCAGCCAAGGATTGCTTGCAGTATTCTTCTGAAGCAAAATTTTAGCAGAATAATACCATCATATGGTTGAATTAAACCAAACATCCCTATACTGTGGACAAGCTCAGCCAAGGATTGCTTGCAGTATTCTTCTGAAGCAAAATTTTAGCAGAATAATACCATCATATGGTTGAATTAAACCAAACATCCCTATTCTTATGGGCGTAAAAGAATTGTGTTGAGTCATGTCAATCCAGTTTAATACTTGAGCTCAACTTGACTTGAAAGATAAAACTGTTTTTTATATCACTTTTCTTCAGTAAATGTAATGCAGATATGTAAAATAAAATTGCGAAATAACTTCTCAAGTGTGGCCAGGCATCTTCAAGCTCAAGTTTGGGAAAAACTGAGTCAAGTTCGAATAAGCTGCAAGTCTAACTGTATTAGCTCAAATCGCTTACATCCCTATGCACATTTTTCTCAAGCTATCGTTTTAATACCAAAGCAGATTAAAACGGATATGAAAGGGCAATCCTACTAGAAAGAACTTCACAAAGCTAGGGATACTTCTCCAATTCCCACGACATTTTCGCGTCAAAACTCAATTGCCGATTCAATTACTCTACGAATCAACAATCAATATTCAATCAGCTATTTCAAATTCCCATCCGCGAGGGCCCGAGCTCAACAGCTTAGAATAAAAAATGAAAATAAAAATCAAAGACGATTCGCGAAAGCGGAACCATTTCCCGAATCGGGAAAGAACACGGGGAGACAATCGGCAAGAGCGAAATCAAAGAACCTGAACCATCGCGAGGGTCATCATCGAATGAGCCGAAGAAGTGTCGCGGATTTCGGAGAGGCGGGACCGCGACGCTTCGACGAATGACTCGACGTCGTCTCCGACTCTCTTCCGCAGGAGGCGAGCTTGGTCGACGACGTAATCGATCCACGGCGCGGCTTCTCCGACCGATTTGGACCGGGCGTGCTCCGAATTCGGGTCCGCATCGGATGATTCTGCAACTGTCGCCATTGCTAGGCAAGAGAATCCTCTCTCTCTCTCTCTCTCTCTCTCTCTCTCTCTCACACACACACACAAATTGAGCTCCCGCCGGTCTGGTCAGGCGGTTCTCTATCGAGAGGGAATCCCGGTGTCGGACCCGGTTTTCTTCTTAGGGGTTTAGCTTGCACTTTCTCGCTTACGGCATCTCTTTTTTTCATTTTGGTTCCCTATTTTTTCTTTAACGAGCATGAATGATCCATAATTCTTGCCTCAATATATAAAATATGACTTCTGAACTTTTGATTTATTTAGTATGGTCCTGATTTCTTAATATATTCGATGACATCCTTGGACTTTTGGATACATGAGTTCAGTGATATCCTTTAAGTTCGAGAATAATATTGAACATTTTCATACAATACATAAACTATATTACAAAATATAGATTCTGACAAAGAGAGTGCAGACGACTTGCCAACTAGTCTAGAAATTGTTTCTGATGTTTTCTTCCCGCTTCTCTACTCTCTAGAATCGAATGAAGACGGTGACGCATAAAGGATTACGGATCCATATACAGGTCAAGACTCGCGAGACAATGTAAAGCGTAGAAAATATTGTTAGAATGAATTGACAAAAATCAGAGCCCTATGAAATTAAGACGGCATCGATCATGTTGGAAGTTTTGGATACTAAAATTGGAGGCGGCATCATTTTGTTCGGAATAATCTATAAGGGAACTCATTGCATCGAGCTGCCATACGACAGCAGCAGATGTGACAACCGGGGAAAGGGATGGTGTCTAAGCTTGAGTAGGGGTGATCGGTTCCCCGGGCGGTCCGGTCCCTCCCGAAACCGGGAACCGGACCAACGGGACCGGTTCCCGGTTTTTTGGACCTGGGACCGGACCGACCAAATATAGAACCGGACCGGTCCGGTTCTTGGACAGTCCAATAGGACCGGGATTGAAAAAAATTCCCTGCCATTCAGCACCCGTGAATGTACATTTACTGCATAGATAGGACGATTAAGACAAGCAAGCAAGAACACTCCCTCAAGTTCCTAGACTTCCCGGAAACTGATCAATTACAATAGGAACATTTGTTTGACACTTGAGACTCCAAGGAAACATTCTTGGGAAAAAGGGAAGAAAAGACGCATGATGATACTGAAAACTAGTCTCCGGGCTGGCGAAGTGTTCTATACAGGAAACTTGGGAACTTGAAATGGTCGGTAGGCGGTTGGGTTGACCAGATGCTTCCGAGGGCCGCGGTCACTTCCATGGTTCATCCATGGGCCATGGCTGCTTCTGCCACATTCTGCTCGACGTCTCGGCTCGTTCTTTTCCTGCGATTGTGGGCGGAAGAGAGGATATGGAGGCGATGAGCACTATATTGAGTCATTGACCAAAACAGAAAAACATGATCCAGCAAAACAAAAAAGAAAAACATGGCACACCATACTACGGACTTCCGGTCAGAATATTCAGCACTATATTGAGTCATTGACCAACTTCCGGCAACAGCAATAGCAGCACAAAGAGAGTTTCCTCAAAAATTAGCAACAACAGTAGCAAAACAACTAGTCGCAGGCAGCAAGTATTCATGATCCAGCAGCTATTTGCCAATAAGCTCCGAGTGCAAATTATCCATATCTATAAAAACAAAAGGATATTAAATAAAGTATTCATTCATTAGACATATAAAAGAAATACAAGATATGGAGATATATTTGTAACGTACCCAACTCAAACTTTTCTGCATTCTCAATGCATTCTTCAACATTCATCGGCATGGTAGACACTCTCAACCAATCTTGAGTGCAAATTAAAGCTTCCACCACTCTAGGAGTTAAAGAACTTCGAAATCCATCAAGCACACGACCGGATGTACTAAAAGTTAACTCTGAAGCAACAGTTGTCACAGGAATAGATAAAATATCTCGAGCCATCAAAGAGAGGATTTTAAACTTTTGGCCCGTAGTTTTCCACCACATTAAGATGTCAAGATTACGAGTTTCTTCACGTTCGGCTTTAAGATACTTATCGAGCTCAGATAAGTTGCCATCGGACACCTTTTTCTTCTCATGAAGAAATCCTTCAAACATATCTTCCAAATTGAGACCCACATCGTAATTAAACTCATTCTTGTTGTCTTCCTCATGGCTATCGGGATCCCAACCACTATTAGTATCAATCCAAAGTTGATTGTCCAAGTTTTTGTCACTATAATCAATATAAGATTTCTCATAAAAATGAAACAAACGTTCCAAGGCAAATTTCAACTTATCGGACATCTCATCAACTTTCACATTATCATCATAGATGAGCTTAAAACAATACCGCAAATAGTTCATCTTTTTCCTTGGATCCAATATTACCGCAATCAACACCATCATATTTATTCTTTCAAAACTCCCATAATATTTGTCAAACTTAGCTCTCATCTTCACACCCATAGCTTTTACTCTAGGATCCAAAACATTCTCCGCTTGTTTCAGACTTTTATACAAAGCAGCTATCCCCTCAAAATAATCATTTGAAGTGGTATACAAAGTCCCAGACATCTTTTTGGTGGCATCATAAAACTTCTTCAAAAACATGGAAAGAATTTTGGCATTTTCCCAATCTTCATGTTTAGGAATTTCATTGCCAAGCTCAAGTACAAGAGAAATATCTTCTTCTTCCATCCTTTCAAAGCTTTTCTTAACTTTAAGGCAGTATCTAACATGAGATAAGTAGAATTCCACCTAGTGGCGACATCAAGACAAACTGAACCTCTATAAGTGATCCTTGTATTCTCAATGTAAGTTTGGAAAGTTTTAGCTCTCATGGGAGAACTCCTCACATACCTCACCACATTTCGAATACGTGTAATAGAATCGCGAACCTCAGTCAAACCATCCCTCACAATCAAATTCAAAATATGAGCTGTGCACCTCATGTGTAAAACATCACCATCTAAGATCAATAACCTATCTCTTGACAATTTTTCTTTCAAAAAATCAATGGCAACATCATTTGAACTAGCGTTATCCACAGTAATTGTACACACCTTTTTCTCTATTCCCCATTCGTAAATGCATTTCTCAAGCATTTTCCCAATATCCTTGCCTTTGTGACTAGACATCACCACAAAATTGATGATTCTTTTCTGCAATTTCCAATTCTCATCAATAAAATGTGCAGTGAGACACATATAATTCAAGTTCTGAATGGAACTCCATGTATCAGTTGTCAATGCAACCCTGGACTTGAGCTTTTGAAAGCTAGTCTTCAGCCTTTCTTTTTCACAAAGATACAATTTCATGCAATCTCTAGCCACAGTAAATCTTGAGATGTGATTGAAGAAAGGTTGTAATTCGCTAATGAAGTGACGGAATCCAACACGCTCAACTATAGAAAAAGGCTGTTCATCCATTATAATCATCCGAGTAAGCATTTGCCTACAACGATCCTGATTAAATTTCCATGTTGATAAGACATTACCACTAGTACTACTGGTTGTAGTGGTATTCCTCATTTCCATATGAGTCACATCTACTTTACGAGGGACAAGCAATTTTTGCTTCTTATCTATATTACGAGGATATTTATTGCACTTTTTCAAGTGTTTCAACATAGCAGAAGTACCATTATCAACACAATAGATGTACTTGGCCCCAAAATAAATGCATATCACCTCAGTTTTTCCTTTCTCAATTTTGCCGTTGCGAAAATGAAGCCAAACTCCTGATTTCCGTTTACCACTAGAAGAGCACGTGCTAGATAACTTATCTGTATTGGATGCCACTTCGAACTCTTCTTCGACTTCATGTTCTAGTGAGTGTTCCATTCCTTGAGTCATATCATCGTTGGAGTTTTCCACTTCCATTATATTTATATAGGCAACCTAAATCAAGCAAAACACAGATTATATGCAATGACAAACAGAGCTAGTATGATCACTAAAGTCGCGTGGACGCACATAACTCCTAAGTTCAAAAGCATGAGCATCATCCCTTCATCTACGCGCAAGTGGCTTGCATAGGTTATCGTAGCTAAGACTTTCAAGTTGTTCCACAAGGATCGATGACAGTACATATCCCAACTGAATAGCACTTTAATATTCAAGTCAACTACGAATACTTACATCATTACATTCTCTGAAAAGCTTGGCTCTAGGATGTATACAACATGTAAAGCTTGGCTCGTAACTTATTTACTCTGAAAACTCTTGTGCATATCATTTCGCAGCCGCGATTGTATAAAGATCTGTTAGGGACGCATTTGATCTGAACGACTCTTATTGACTCTGTTCCATAATAATCAGGTAGGTTTGGACCCCATGAACTGAACATATGCAAGATCATGTAATCACAGAATGGAAAAATCAAGATTTGCTTTAAATCACAATAAACCGTGCTTTAAACACACAAGCATGCCCAAAATACGCGGCATGTTAATAATCGGCGCAGCCAGCCAAGCATTTACAGTGGTCGGAAGCATCACACTTCCGATCCAACTCTTAAGATACCTAATTGGGACGCTAATTCGCTAGATTTAAAGAAAAAAAAAGCCAAATGCAACCTTCGCGAGTCAACTCAGTCAAGCCGGCGAGCCCTAGATTCATACAAGTAGAGGAAAAATTACTAATTAGGGCTCTCACCGGCGATTCGGCGGATCTGCGACGCCGGAGAGGAGGAGTCGGTGAGTCGTTGGTCTGAAGTCGGACGGAGGAGCTCGCTGCTGGTCTGAAGGAGAGGAGTCGCGGCGTCGCGTGCTGCGGCTGGAGAATGGGAGACACGAGAGATTTGTGGCAACTTGCGAGAGCCGAGAGAGAAGTTGGAGAGGAGCCGAGCCGAGGAGGAGTCGGCGAGTCACGAGAGAGAGGGAGACGGCGATGGCGAGACTCGAGAGAGTTCCGAGATGCGTCGTGCGAGTGCGAGAGACGGAGAGAGAGCCGAGAGAGAGAGTCAGAGACAGAGACTCAACTAAAGAATGAAGAGAAGAGAGCTGAAGGGCCTTCGGCGCTTCGAGAGTGCGAGGGCCTTCGAGAGAGAGAGTGCCCAATGGGCCGCCGGGCCGATTCTTTTGGTCCCAATGGGGACTGGGGGAGAGTGTGACTGTGCGAGTGCGAGGGCCTTCGAGAGAGAGAGACTTTAGGGTTGGGCCCAATGGGCCGGTTCTTTTGGTCCGGTCCGGTCCGGTTCCACCCGGGAACCGGACCACCCGGGAACCGGTTCCAAAAAATGGAACCGTGGACCGGACCATGAGTATGAAGAACCGGACCAACCCGGCCGGTCCGGTCCGGTCCGGGCGGTTCCCGGGTTGGGCGGTTCTTCATGCTCACCCCTAAGCTTGAGGAAAAGAAAGCGAGAAGAAAATTGTCAAAGGGACCGACGCGCAGCGAGCAGAGAAAGCATGTCGGACGATCAGGTCTAGATCGTGTGTTCAGGGCATGGATTTAGACCGGACAGGTTCGGACAGGGCAAGAAGCTTTCGTGATTTGATCGTTAGAATAAGATTTACATTTGTTAAAAGTGGAAGCTCCAGCTACGTAGGTGAGGTCCGAATTGAAACATTGCACGGTATCACGACCTAGATAAGCTGTGAAGGATGATAGGTTGCGTAAACATCATCTGCAGAAGTGCCAAGAACCCCTAGCGTGCGAGAAAGAAGATGAGTCAAATGGAGGACGTGAACACGAACCCCGCCATCGCTAACCGCCCTCTCTCTTTCTCTCTCGTGCGCACTACTACCACCTGCACATGCTTCTCCAGAATTTTCCGTCTTTCAAATTACGAAATCGGATCAACCATTGAGACACCAACTTATCATTCTGGAGTACTATGAACGAGGCCTCACCACCCCGGACGTCAAAGCAATGTTGTTTGATGTTTAGGAAAGTTCATAAGGAGAGAAGCCAGCGAATTTGGCAAACAGTTGGGTTGGAAATCCAACTTTGGAAGATGCATCTAGATGATTAGTAATAAGTCCCCGTCTTCCATAACTTCATTGCTGAGCTCCAATGTAAAGGAGATTCCTCCTTCTTAGCATGCATAGTTTGCAAGTATCAACGACATCAAAATGATGTTGGGGGCACAGAACGCAAGTGAAAAAGCTCGACCATGAACTTTGATATTCAGGTTCACTCGATGCGTCCTAACACAAAAGAAGCAGAATTAAAGTAGTATCACCAACTGATAGGCAAACATAGGGCCAATCGATTCAGGGAACTGGAAAGAGAGGTTGGAAAGTTCAAGAAGTTCCGAGCACCTTAGAAAATGGAAAGAGAACTTTTTCGTCACAAATACAGAACAGAGAGACTCATCTTACAACGAAGAATTACAGACCTGCACAAATCCGAGAGAGAGAGAGAGAGGAATTTGCTTTCGAAGATCAGTTCAAAGAAATAGATACATGCTCAAACTCAAAATGTCACAGAGCGGTTTGGTTTCACGCATGAATTGAGTTTCATTGCATTCTCGGCTCAGCAGAGATTGACTGCAGCCACTACCGCAGTCAATGCGCGACAAATCTCGTTTCCAAGAACAAAAAGATAACGGATGAGAACAAGAACAAAAGGGAGGTCAACCAAACAAGCAAGTGAAAGGATGACCTTTGCATTATGTTCCAAACGACGCAATTTTACCTGGATATATCTGGATCAGTTGGCCAATAGCTCCTCCAAGAAAACGAAGCCAAGGTCCAAAAGGCGCACTAAACTAACGCATGCAAATTGTCTTCTGAACTCATTCTCTCTCTGAAACATCTCTATTCAAGACAACTGAGCAAGTCTCGATGCCCAACTGCTAAACACAAGTTGATCATAATTAAAGAACAAAACTCTGAACAAGTAAGAAGTCAAAATCCTCAATAGTACATTTTCAGAAGAATTTCTGAAAACTTACAGTGCCCGACGAAAAAGCCAATCTAGTAAACTGAGCCAAACTACCATCTCAAATATTGATCTATAAAATGCAAAACTTCATGATTTTCGGTCTTACAACAAAAAGACACCGATTCAGACTCAAGAGAGAGCGAACCACTAAATAATTTTCCTGTTTTCAATCCACCTGTGAGTCTATCGCCGGACCAAGTAGAGCTTCCCTATGACATGAAGGATGGCAACAAAAGCAATGAAGCCAATGCTCATAACAAGAACCACATTTGGAGAGATCTTCAGTCCTGGGGCATCATCAGTGTAGAACTGCAGCATTGTGCCGGTTGCTCCTCCTGAGGCACCACCACCAGTTGTCCTACGCCTCCGCATGCTAGCAGCAGCTGCCGCACTACCTCTGGGTGGTGTTGGTCCACTCAATGCCATTTCTCCGGCCGCTGCCAACTTCTGTTTCCGACTTCATTCAGAAGCATGAAATAATGAGTGCCAGGCACAATTATGTACAAGAATACACAAAGAGGAAGGAGAAACTCAGCTATCATTGTATCTGGCCATTTGCTATGATGCTCAAAATGCAAATATGCAAACAAGACCACAACTCTGTCATTCCTTTTAAAAGTTAATGTTTAAACAAGAGACAAGACCGGAGTCTCCTAAAAAATCCGCAAGACAATGAAAATCTCGTATCAGAAGAAGAGAACCAACAAAGATGCTAAGATCAGCGCACTCAACCATCATTCTTCATCTGAGAACCGCTCACTACACGAGGGACTTTAATAAAAATTCGTCAGCCTAAAATAATTAGAACCCAAAGCCAAGAAAGCGGAAAATCCCTTAAAGAAAGAACCAACAAAAGTATGGAGAAAGCAGCCATAGTTATCCATAAGTAACTCCAAAACAATCAAATGTAGCGTCAAATACCTAAACCACTCTAATCACGCATCAGCGCATGTCTGCTTTATGTCGCTACGCGGCATCCTGTTCCAGGCAAAACTAACAACACATACTCAATCCCATCCTACTGCTCGACCTCATAGCAATCCAATCGAAACCAAGAAGCGCACAAACATTCACAAAAGGTTCAAATTTCCCACTGCCGATCCCCAAAAACACACGGATCATTCTTTTCCTGTTACCATTCGCAGCACGACGAGGCAGACACATAATAGATCCTCGAACCAAAATCTTAGGGCAGAGTAACCGGCAAGCATGAACTCAATTTCGATTTCTCCGAGCCAAAACCGTCGCACTCATGAACGGAAAAATCAACCGGTAAAACAGAAATCTTTAAGGTTTCATAAGAAGAAGCTACGACCTAAACCGTAAACCCGAGTCGAACCCTCCACCGAAATTGTTCAGATCAGAGGACCGATCTCGACGGACGGCGGCGAGATCACGTCGGGCATATTCCGAAGAGAAAGAAATCGAGCATAGATCTGAGCTTCGCCGATCCCAATTCACATGCAGAAAGCAACAAACTGGAGCACAATCGAGAGAGAGAAGGGTGACTCACCTGAGTCGAACCGGTCGGGTAGATCGTGCAGAACTCCGAAGATCCAAAAGAACGCGTCGTTTGACTCGTGCGATTCTCAGAACTCGCCTTTATATGCGATGCCTGAACCTGTAACGACAAGTCGTTCGGCCCAGGGTACAAAGACCAGGCCACCCTCCGCTCTCAAGAGGGATTGTTTTGGGCCGTTCCATCCGCCAATAGGTCGCCGGCCCAAAGTCCATGGGGCCTTGCTAGGGCTCACTGTAGTTATGGGCCTTCTATAAAATCCAGTTATCCTAGCTGTATGTGGGTTTTACTTCCTCTACCTATCAAATGATCTGAGCTTTTGGCCAGATTTTTGCTAAAGACGAGTGCAATTTGATGGAATAATTCAAATTGAAGTGGCTCAACCTCAATCAAAGAAATGCTTCGAGAAAGCCGGTCCCATCCTTGCAACGTATGATGTTCTCACGAACTACTTCTGATATGGTTTTCTAGCCGGTTTTTAGGAGGTTCAATCGGTTCGACTAAATATCAAGTCCCGGTCCAATTACATCTTAGTTACGGTTTAGAAGAGAGTGATCTCGTAACATGATTGATCATACGAAATGAGATCCAGAAAGGCCAATTGGCGATCGTAAGCTATTTTCTTTTATATGTCATTATTGGATCAGATTCATTCACTACAAATGTCTTGGAAAGTTCAGTCTCTTTGCCCTTAGCGTTAATTTTGTGTCATGTTCTAATCTTTGTTGGACTGGGGTCACCCCCTGCTTCGTACAACAAGAGAGTCCTCTTAAGGTAGGTAACCACCCGATTCTATGAATCCCACCGCTATTCGACAAAGAAAAGGACTACTCCAATAATCTCATGGCCAATTAAGAAACTAGATTAAGCCCGGGTGGATCGCCCAGGAAATCGTTTGCATCCGGTGATGTGAGGAGTCGGACCAATGTCGTGTACTTAATCCACACGCAAATCAAACTTTAGCCATTGGGCCGATCTCATAATGTCGCAAGGTTGATCTGAATCACGCCATAAGTCGCAATAGTCTTCTGATCATCTCATTCTTCCTCTCGTTTCTCATTTTTCTGACTGGATGTTATTAACTTAGATGGTTTTAACATGTTATATTGTGTTTTACACATGTTGGCTTTATAGCAATATGGCTGCACGGTTGGTGTAGGCCGATATTCGAACAGCGACCTCCGTTGAAGTCTTTAAGAAGAAAAGACATGTCCGTGGAAATAAGATTGGACGATTTTTCACCCTTTTAACTCGACGACCACTCAACATTTAGAGAAATCTTGGCTATCGCATATGAAATTAAGAATGGTTTTCACAACTTTTTCGATGGGCAAAATGATTTTTACATAACTCTTTTGAGACCAAAGATAATGAGCGTGGAGAAATAATCTTGCAAACTTTCTATCAAGACCTAAAGAAGTTGTTTTCTACATTTTTGTGTCAGCATTCGCACACCAAGTTGCTAGAGGATCGGCCTCATATCCACGAAAACTAGACCTCTCATTAGGACAAATTTTTCAAAGGTACAAAATCACTCATTAGGTATTACCTATTGGATTATATTCACACAATGTGGAGGATTTAAACTCAAACCATTTAGGATCAATCCTTCATAGTTTGACGTCACCGACTTCTCAAAGGAGTTAATGTAGTTATATCAATATTTGCTTCACAACTATACCATAGCCAATTGAATATATGTCTTACCATCACCATCCATAGGATCATCACTACATATCTTGCTGGAGATTTTCTAAGACTTATCTTAAGCACTTTGCGGAGGTTCTTGATCGGTTTCGCCTTTTGCCTTATTGGCAGACAATTCTCAGCACTGAACTGAAGTGCAGAGCCTCAAATCCGATAGCCCACGCAACTATTTCCTTCCATAGAGAACGGCAACTCTCACACTTCCAACCAGCAGGACAAATCAACTGTCCTTGTATTCAACTGCTGCATTCTAAAGACCTTTTGTATGCGGCTTGAGAGAAATTCATCGAGAATGTCAAGAACTTCAGAGGATCTTATGCGAAGAGAATCAAACTATTTTAAAACCCTTTTTGGCCCAACACTTATTTAGAAGAAATGTCATGAGATTATTCCCACGTATATTATGCTACCAAAGATGCCACCAACTACAAACATAATGAGCAATGGAATTTCCCAAGGAAGCATGGGGTTTCGGAGAATCTTATCATGAAGATACATGGCAATTAGATTGTAGCACCTATGAAGATGTTGATCTTGAGCCAAATCGCGGATCCGTATTATTGAAAGTAGAAGTATGTTCACAGCAAATAAGAAAAGGGTAGAAACACCTTTCTATAATGGGGGTGGAAAATGAGGATGCTTTGGTATTTCCCCTTTTATTTCTCTTTCTTTTTTCACAAAAAATAATGCATATTTACTCGCTTTAATTAAAGCAAACGTACTTCTTCTTAATATTATTCAGATTTCAAAAACAAATATGAAAATTTCATGAGGTAATCTATATATTGATGTTTTAAACGGCGTGAAAGTCTCATACGTTTTAGATTAATAAAAAGAAGTCAAAGTGAGCGGGTCACAAGATTTAGATTGAGTGAATCAATATTTTTCCTAATTTTTCCTAAATTTATTGCAATTGTTCATTGAATGAATGGATATTTTACATGCAATTTTGCAAAGTAAAAGCCTTTCTTTTATTTAATAGGGAAAAATGCACAAACAATCCTAAACTGTTCCTTTTGTAATACATTAATATCAATCTTTTTTGTAATACTAATAATTTGTAACTTATCTTATTGTGGCACATTTATCCTATAATTTATCCTTCTTCTTTTCTTTTCTTTTTTCTTGAACTACTTTGGCCGGCAAGATATGGTCAATGAGGGCTACTAGAGTTCACTGACCATTGGGTGAGGGCTGCGATGTGCTAGTTGGTGATTGGCCAAGGCTTGTAGCCCTCATTGGCAAGGTCCCCCTAGCCCAGATTTAAATGATGCCAACTTCCCCGGGCCTCTCCAGCTGCCATTAAGGTTGCCTTCATTGCCCTCATAAGAGAGAGGCGAGTCTGCCTAGATTGTGGCTACTAAGGGCCTTGCACAGTTCTAGGCAAGGCGAGCACTTGTGGCCCTTGCCCAGTGGTCGGTAGCTCCAGTGACCCTCGCCGATTGCAACTTGGGGGCCAAAGTGGGTTAAAAAAATAAGAATTTTTTTGAAATAAATGTGTTATAAGGATACAAGTTTATAATTTTTAGTATCGCAAAATAAAAGTTTGGAGTAAAAGTGTCATGCAAGAGAAAATTTAGAATTTTTAGTGTTACGAAAAAAAGTTTTAGATAAATGTGTTGCACGAGTACAAGTTTGTGATTTTCGTTGACATAAAAAATTTGAGATAAATGTATAACAGAGAGTGTAATTTAGAGCTTTTAGTGGTTTTTTCCCTATTCGATATGATGTATTATCAATTACTTAAATTTTAAATACTAGTCAATTTGCTATAAAATGGATATATATAAAATTTCCAATGTACATGTGCTTTTTGGCCATTCATAAATTCAAAAAAAAATTAAAACAAGATAAATCTCCAAAAAATGGTGAAATGCATTACAAAGTATTTTTATATCCATATTTTGAATTCAAAGTAAAAAAAAAGAATAATTACAAAAGGACAAAAAGGTTGTGCAAATGTTAAAGCTTAATTTGAGCAGAGACATCAAAAGTGACTAGGAATAACGAGTAATGATTGTGCAATCTTTAGGCATAGTGGAGCATAGAGAAATCTAGTTGGGCAAATAGCTTTGGCAGATCCATATTATAAATTACTTTAATATAGAGATCTATTTCGAAGAAAAAAAAGTCTATAAGTGAAATAACTATAAAATTACAATAAGTTTGCACGTGTTGTTGATCTAACATCATTGGCTGAAATAGCTTTTGCACATCATCTTATGTTACCATGAATGCATTGCATTTGTCATAGTCAATTACATCAGGAAGGATATCAAATTTCGATTCTTGTAACGATTTATTGTGCATCGTGAAGTTTATGATCTACTTCTCATGATTTTTCTCCCCACAATATCTCGAGGCAAATGGCAAAGAAACAACAAATACAGAGTCTCATCAGATCGATCTAAATATTAGGAAATGTATCAGCAAGGAAATTTTCAACTAATTTAGAATAGTTGGTCACTATCTAGCGGTCCCTAATTCAGAGAGGATTGAAAAAGGTTTTACCACATGGTGCAATTGCATTTTGAGGTATGATAAATCATTGCATACATGAATTGGTACATTAGATAGATTTGGAAACAATTGACATTATTCGATAGACCTGATCACAAGGACTGACAAGCTGACTTCGCCAATCTAGATCGGGTTGAGCTGATAAGTCTCCATATAGAAATTGGGCAAACGATTTCCCTTCTCGGACCTAAGGGTGACCCACGAATGGGCCACCTAAGCCTGTTTAGAGAATTTTTATTAGTATATATTTTGTGGAAGAGCTTGAACAAAGTGGGAAAAGGAAAGAAGAGACGCACCAAAAATTATCTCCTCCCTCTCTCCCTCTCTCTCTCCGGACACGGACACACAGAGAAAAATGAGCCAGTGCGTGCCGGACTGGGATCTCGATGACTCCGGCAACAACCAACCCGCTCATCCCAGACTCTCTCTCCGTTCTCACTCCTTCAATCCCTCTGCTCCTGACGTTCCCCTGTAATCATCAATGTCGAAAGCTTTTGGATTCTGTTTAGGTTTTTGTTTCAACCTGGTTTTGAATCGTTTTCGAGGGGTGAATTCATGTCTTGCTACGTCGGCAGGTCGAGCTACGAGGTCGCCGAGCTGACTTGGGAGAACGGCCAGCTCGCCATGCACGGCCTCGGCCCCCCGCGCGCGCCCGCCAAGCCCCTCCCCACCTCCGCTTCCCCCTCTAAGTACGCGTGGGTGGACAAGCCGCGCGCCCCCAACGCCTCCGCCGGCGTCGGCACAGGCACCCTCGAGTGCATCGTCAACCAGGCCGTCGCCCTTCCCCGCCGGAAGCCGCCCTTCGACGCCGCGGCGGGCGATCTCGTCCCGTGGTTCAACCCCTTGCGCGGCGCGGGGGCGGCGGCAGCGGCATCCGCCGCCATGACAGTGGACGCGCTCGTCCCCTGCGCCGGCGCTGGTCACGACCGGACCACCGCCCACTTCGTCGACCCCGCGCCAGGCGGCGGCATCGGGACGCGCGTCGTGGGTTGCTCCACCGGCGTGGGTTCTTGCAGCGGGGCAGCCCGGGAGGAGGAGGCGCTGGCGGCGAGTAAGCGCTCGAGGGCCGCGCGCACCGCGGCCGCGGCGGCGGAGTGGAGCGGGATGGACCAGAGCGCCAGCGGGAGCGCAACGTTCGGGAGGGACAGCCAGCAGATGACGCTGGACACGGGGGAGATGGAGATCGGAGGGATGACGTCGACGTCCCTGGGTTCACCGGAGAACACGAGTTCCGGAAAGGGCTGCACGAGGGCGACGGCGGCGACGGAGGACCACGACTCCGTTTGTCACAGCAGGCCTCCGGTTAGGGAACACGCCGTAATTAATTATTCAATTTAATCAGAATAAAAAATATACACATCTTTTTTTCTTTTTTTCTTTTTGTGGAGTTGAGGTTTTAATCTGTGCTTTGGTATCTTTAGTACATTAATCATTGAACCTGTCCCCACGAGTTTCTTGACATCGGCGTTTATTTCCCATTTCTCTATTTTCAATGTCTTTCTTTCTTTTCATTTTTCTTCCCTTATTAATTATTAAAATGGCTTTTCGGATTGTGCAGAGGGAGGGCGGCGGCGACGAGGAAGACGACAAGAGGCGCAGCGGAAAGTCGTCGGTCTCCACCAAAAGGAGCCGAGCCGCCGCCGTTCACAACCAATCGGAACGAGTACGGTCTCTCTCTGCCTCTATTCATATTACCCAAACGAAAAAAAAAAATAGAGAAGAAAATAAAAGATACGCCAACATTTTCAAAAATCACGAAGACCCTTTTTAAATGATTTGCAAGACTAGAGAAGTCAATATGTAATGATGCTTTTATAGAGTGGAAGTACACAAAGTCAAGCCCATGGACTTGAGCATGTTTATTATTGATTGTGTCTCTCACGGTGTAGTGCATTCTCGTTAACCGATCTTGATCCATGCCGATGCAGAAAAGGAGAGATAAAATAAATCAGAGGATGAAGACGCTGCAGAAGCTGATCCCTAATTCTAATAAGGTATATCGAGTCTCATTCGATTACGTTATTTACGTAATTTCTAGAACTTGGGATGTTGGCGAATATATATAATTCCTCTTGTATGAAATTTTCTATCCACCAGGCTTTTTGCAGAGGCCCTTTAATGCTTATCCAAATAACGTAACTCAGAATTTTATAATTTTTCCCAAATTTCTCAACAAAAAAAGGGGGGGGGGGGTTAATTGATTACGTGAACTCTGTTCTTTTTCCCCCACTATTGAATGGGTTTTGTAGTGCAATAATTAAATTTGCGGATAGTACTTAAACCTGCAAAACGGTAAATGGTTGCATTGAAGGGTTTGTCTCCAGCGGTACTGCAGGACGAAAACCATGTACGAGTGATGAATGATGTGGTCCATATTAACCTTTTTCTTGGCACGATTGCCTCTGCGTTAATTGTATCTATATATGTAAGAGAGAGAGAGAGAGAGAGAGAGAGAGAGAGAGAGAGACTACGAAGGAAAAGTTTAATGTTGGAGCAGGAACTTGTCTCGATATCAAATCAGGAACTTTGTCTCCATGTCAAAATCATCATCCCTTCGTTGTCTACTTGTCCCCATACCAAGATTAGTCTTGTGGACTAGGATCATCTCTCTCTCTTCTCTCTCTCTCGTCTATGAAAGGAGGCCACACATTCTCTCAGCGATCATTTACCACTTTATACCCACATTGTCAATGATTGGTCCGTGATTGAAGTGAACGTAAAGAGTAATAATGAGCTGCTCTTCTCGTCCTTCTTTCCTCTTTGGAAGATGCTTCATCTCCGTGACTTCAACATGGCTCGCTTTGAAGTCGTTCACGATAGCCGACCAGATACCCTATTTTGTTTCAGAGAGGCCTAGTCTACTGACAATATTTCATGAATGCTCTGCATCTTGATGTGTGGTGCATGGTGTTATCAAAAGGGGTATGTTGAGCTGTCCTGCAAGTTCCACCTGAGGCTTCACTCAGTGGGAATGGATATGATGAACTCATTCGGCAACACGACAACATTAGCTGAGGGTTTTCTTGGTTTGATCCTCAGACGGACAAAGCCTCGGTGCTGGACGAGGTGATCGAGTATCTGAAACAACTGCAGGCGCAAGTTCACATGGTGAACAGGATGAACATGCAGCCGATGATGATGCCAATGGCGATGCAGCAGCAGCTTCAGATGTCGATGATGAGCCCGATGGGGATGGGTTTGGGAATGGTGGGCATGGGGATGCCCGGGATGGGCATGATGGACATGAACGCACTCAGCCGCTCCAACCTTGCCAACATCCCTCCCGTCCTCCACCCCTCCGCCGCTGCCGCCGGCTTCATGCCCATCAGTTCTTGGGACGGTGACCGGGCATCCGCAGCGGCTCCTATGGTCATGCCTGACCCGCTGTCCGGGTTCCTTGCTTCCCAGTCACAGGTACCATAAGTTCCCACTAGAGACAAGCGCTAGTTTAGTTAATCAAAAACCGACGAACATTCTCTTTTGGGGCCATAATTAAAGTAAGAATCTTTACTATGTTCATCTTAATAAAAGAATCATTCTCCATGTAGATTCGCACGTGGCACAATATGTAATTTATTTGTAGAATGCACTAATGATAATTAACTCTTAACCTACGGATGCGCGTATTCAATGTGAGAGCATTGCTGAAATTCTCTGAAGGTTAACTATGCTTTGGCTTACTTTTTGAATGGGTGGAAGATGTCCTGCCACCTAATTTAATGGACAGACAAGCATCATTTGGAGGCTTTGAAACATAGGTATCATCGGTACATATTTCTTGCGATATATCAACCAATGCTGATTCAATTAATGAGACAGACAAGATGGGAGATGTGACGTGTGAAAATGAAACGGGAGCGCATATCATTACGCACTTTCCTCTAATAAAAAAGATTTATTTAACATACTCTATAGAATACAGTAAGCAGCCAAATGGAGATTTATACTTTGAAAATGAAGCGTTTGTTGCTATTCATGCTCTGACAAGTTTCCCGAGGACACTGCTTTCAGAAGATCAAGTCATCATACGTTATCTTGCAACGATTGTGATTTTTAACTTACTAAACTCGTATGTATTGATATATTGATGTGAATAATTGTTTCCTAATTTTGCCAAATTGAACATCTATTGCAGCCAATGACGTTGGATACCTACGGCAGAATAGCGGCCATGTACCAGCAGATGCATCAACCACCAGCTTCCACCTTCAAGAACTGAAGCAATCTCTCGAGCAAGTTGCTCTTTCGACATGGTCTTGGTTAAGTTCGCAACTGCGAGCGAGTGTGGTGACATTTTTTTCTTTTTTCGAGTCTTGTATATTATTGAAGCAGGCGAGATGATTTAGTTCAATGAGCAGGAATTCGGTCTTCGGTCTTTCTTCTTGTACTTTCGTATCCCCAGCTAGATGAAAGATACTTTGTATGTGTGGGTGTATACACATTTGAGGAATTCATATGTATATAAATATGGAGTGATGTCCCTTACCTTTTGGTATTACTGTTAATTAATTTTGATTTCGTGTTAGGGATGATGGTTCATGTATGAACATATTAAGCATCTGCGGGTTGAAATCCTCTAATGTTAAAGGGTCAAATTTACATGGTGAAGTGATCTTCCATGACTCAATTTGCCATCACATGCTAAGAAATTTACACAGAGAATCAGGATCCCATTTCAACAATCTCTTTCTTCACTTTGTAGCACCTCGAATTTGGCGAGCTGACGTTTGTTAGGAATCTGCCCACAAACATGATAATATAATGAATAAAAGTAAGAGAGAGAAATCAAAACACAATTTTATTTCAGTTCACCATCAAATTAGGGTTACATCTAATAAATGATTTCAAGCTCCTGTACCTATCTGTCGAGGGGGGAATAGGGAACCACGTCCCCAACAATGCCGTTGACTAGTAACGCCGCAATTCTAAGGATCTTCCCGAATCCTAAGTACTCGTTACTTACTATTATAGATCAAAGTAGGGTTGTTATCCATCGATTCAAGTAAAGGAAATTGACAAGCTAGCTGCCCCGTCACTCTTGAAGAGTGAAGGTGTGGTCAGCACCACATATGCTCCCAAGGATGTGGGCTCTATCACTCTGAAATGCGTGATCCTTCTTGCATCGTTACAAGTTTTCCATGACGGTACTGTTAATGTTATGTTAACCATGTCCTTGTACAAACCTGGTCGATGCGATAACTTAAGCCCTCAATTTAGGAGAAGTTAAACTACGTAAGTGCATGAGCAAGCGAACCAATTCGATAGAGCCGAGAGGTCTTAGGTTCGAGAGTTTAGTTAAGCGTGACTCAGATTGGCATTCCAAGGTACTCCTATGATATGATAACCCTATTATTTTCTGTTAAGTCTAAGTCATTTATCAATTAGTTTCCTAAGTATGTAGGATTCTTTTTTTTTTAAATATTGAACATGTTGCCGATGCATTTATTAAGTGACGCTATTGGTTAAGGAAATCGTTCTTCGGATGCAGTGGTATGACTCCAATTGTGCATGAAAACATGTATGTAAAATTCATTATGACGTGTAACGCACATGCATCGTGCATTGTGGAATTCAAGCATAAAGATTAAAATGACATATCATGACAATATCTACATAGGACATGACATGGCAAATTCAAAAGCAAAGATGAGGAACAATGGCATGATATGAATATATGCAAATGCATCTTGACATGTTAAGTTCATCTCCAGACATGATAAGTAGTTGACATGACGTGACAAAATGAGAAAGATATTATGAGAGAATGATATGACATGTCAATAATCATACATAATATCACATATCGAATTTATGATTTACATATAACTAAAAAAATGACATGACACGATAATAATTAGTTAAGGTGTACTCCACTTTGCATCTTTGGCTTCACCATTTGCTTGAGCCAATCTATCACATAGCTTTCTCCAAGTAGCAAACTCCAGGGAGAGCTGCTCGTGAAATGTGACGATGAAGGTGCCGATGTTTGATCGGCTTGGCTCCCGCCTTTCATCATCAAACCTACGTCACTGCCGGCGTATAGCAATGTCAATTAATAACAATACAATATCGTCACTGATGTCTCTCGAGCACATTAGATACAAAACACTCTTAAATACAGGTGGACATTTCCTCTTAAATCATATCACCATGGCCTCCTCCTCGGCCGGTTGTGCCTGGAGAAACTTCTGTCCGAGCATCAAGACAAGGGCGGACGGTGGTGGCGCAGTGGAACAATGAGCCGGGGTCCAACGACAAGCCGGAGGTCATGTGGAGAGAGAGAGAGAGAGAGAGAGAGAGAGAGAGAGAGAGAGAGGCAGGACGAAAAAAGAAGTGGTGTTGAATTTCACTTTTCTTTTTCCTATTTCACTTTTTTACGCGTCTTAAGATTAAGACACAGCTACTAAATACCGAATTGCCGATCAATAATCAGTAAATTTCTAGGACGGAGGAAAAGAAGAAGAAGAATCTCGATTAGGTTTTTGTTCGTAGTTTTTACGGACGGTTTACGGGTAATTTTTAGGGTTTTACCCCCGCAGGTGCATTAGGTCATGGGTGATGATTAAGCTCGAGGAATTTATATATCGAATGACGACATTATAATTGATTGGAGGACAGTGTGTGTTGAGGACATTGATGATGGAACAGCCTCGGCAGACAAGTAACGTGCAATGTACGCTGAAAGACAAGCACGTCGATGATTGGATCGTCAGTGGTCGACTTGGTCCAAGCGAAGCCACACGTTCCTCCCCAGGACCTTTGATGCTCTCTATCTTTGGATAGATCATACATTATTTACGAACTTTTCCTTTTGATGTAGAATACGACACTTATGACATGGCAACCCTTGGATATGATGTGCAATGTTTATTATCTCTACACGTGATCACAGCTCGTTGTGAATACTAGGGGCCACCATCACATCTAAATTATGATGATTACTCCTAAAATGCCGCCATTTGGGCTCATAATCTTGCCTTTTCTAAATGTTTAAATATCTGGGCTTGATCTCAATAAAGTTGGTTTTCCTCCTGCAAGCTACGAAGATTTTGCACCAGGAAATTCGTGAGACCTTCGACGGATCATCTCATTCCCTTCTCGGCTTTCACGACAAGTTCCTCATCATGATCAAGTCAGCTAACTAAATTTATCGATTGACTGGTCTATTATCTTCTTCGAGAATGGTGCAAAGAATGGCCAAAAAACTATTTGGTCAACAGGGGTCGAGTTACCAATTCTCAAACGGTGCTCGCCTAACCTGGCAATAATTAGTAATTAGTAGAATTTCCAAAAATGGCTTTAATCAGATCTTGGGACAGCTTGCTAAATGGATGCTTTCAAAAGAAAGTGGGGTGGTTGGAATTAGCTTTGTGCATACATTAGTTTGATTTTCATCGAAGTCCCTTCGCCCCCTTCTTTAGAAAATGGAGCTCACTTTGCAATGTAATGGAGGTTTATTGTCGGATTTCCTCCTGCCTGAGGTTTACAGTATTTGTTTGTCCTTTTCAATGTTTCAGACAACTTTTTATCATTATTTCAGTAATATATAAAATATAGGGCTTTCAGTAATATATAAAATATAGGGCTTCCTCTAAATTTTCTACCAGGAAAAAAAATATTTACCTGATTGAAAGTTTTGCAGGTTGGATTGTGCGTGTTAATCTCCCGTTCAACTACGTTAATCTCCCGTTCAACTACGTTAATCTCCCGTTCAACTACGTTGCCAATTCGTGTCGTCTCAAGTCGCGATAAAGGCATAATAAGAATATGATTAACATCAACACTACTCATTTGAAAGACATATCAAACTGTCTCAAGACAACTAGTAAAAACATGCCGCACGATATAGCATGACTAACACAACTATCAATCATGTTACCGTGTCTAATTCGACATGGTCATATACATAATCTATTTCCAACAATAAACTTGTAATGATGTTTATTGCATGGCAACTTGTTTAACAATTTTAACAAGTTCCAACGTGTTTTTGGAAAATATGAGTAATTTCACTTAGCATTAAACCTAAATGCATCATTGAGTTAGTTTTCTTTTCGTCTACGTTATTTTATCCGTAAATACAATTTTATTTAGCAATTTTATTATACCTATCAGTTAGATGCATGATAAGTTTTATGTAAACAAGACATTATAGTTAGTAATCTTGTATTTCTACCTCAATCACAATTGCTTTAGAAAATCAAAGCTCGATAAAATCGTGTATACCTTTTTATGGTAGCTTTGCATTGTCCAGAGATGCATCTACCAATAAACGACCCTATAACTAGATATAATTTACAACTCTGGTTTCAATTATTAGATATGCCGACTTTAGTCTCTTTAATCGATGAATTGCTTTGACGTGCCAGGGCGCCACATTGGAGTATTCTACGTGCCCCATAAGCTTGGACAAAGAAAAGCCTAAAATAATAACACTAATAAAAATGTGGATAAAATCCATATAAATTGTTAGAATTTTTTTTTTAAATAAGGAGGTCAATATTGTGGCAGCGTTAATAGAAGATAGGGGCATCAAATGGGTGGGTCGGGTTAGGTTTGGGTCGACGTTAATTCCCTTCTATTAGAAGGCAGATGTATAACTTTATAGAAATACAAAAGACAAAGACGCAGGCATCATATGGTAAGTTCTTACCTCTCCTCCTACAAATATAGCAGCGAATAGAAGTGACTTGGAATTTTTTTTTCAGCTCAATATACGCTTTTGCTTTTAGCGTTTGGAATTTGGATTTTCTTCTACAAGGGAAGTTTTTTATATTTTGCTAGAAATAATAAAAATACAATATCTATTTTATCTATAAAGGCAGAATGGATTCTTAATATTTTCAAGTCAAATCCAATTATTGATTTACTGCTTGTATTTTACAATTCAAAAAAAGGTTTTTTTTTTTCGCTTTCCATCTAAATTCAAACCATCATTCAATTTATATGTCTAAACTTATTATATGTGAACTGAGATATCAAAGTTTAGGTGTTGTGAATTTTTTAAAAACTTTGGAATTTTAGAAAATAATAATCGAATTGCACTTGTTCCTAGTAGATTAAGTAATAGTAAATGTCACATCAAAAAAATGCCCGTCACGACAAAAGCTTATAGGGCCATCTAGATTCTCCCTAGTGTAAGTGTGCAAATTTCCCTATGAATGGATGATGCTCGATGCTATATTCCCATTCACCAAGTAAGTACCCAATATACCTATAGTCCATTCGTTACTTGACAAACTCACATGTTGGAAAACATTTGCTCATAAATGATCGCTTATAAAATATATATACGGACAAAAAGTATTCCCATCGTTATAAAAAATGATTAGATATAAACCGTTATCGATAATGAAAGTACTTGTTGATCAATTATTTGATCAAGGATTATAATCAATCATGTTTAGAGAAAAAAATTTCAAGATTTTTTCATCTTTTACGAAACAAACAAGACCCTTAGACAAACTTTCGATTCTTTGGACATTGATAGGGACAATACTATAACCACGAATCGAGAATTAAATAGGAGATCCTCAAGAGAGTTGTAGTGGATTACTGGCCAAAGAAACCTTATGACCATTCGCTCTCAAGATGGATGGAATGATGCGATCGTGCGAAGAAGATAAGGGCGGTCGGACGATTGGAGAGCGAGAGGAACGCTTGGACGCGATTCTCACCACATCCTTTGGTTGTCTGAATATCGACGGCTTTGTGAATCCTCGGAGCTCTCGTCGTTATTTCGAAATTCTGTTTTTTCTGGAGGGTCTCTCCATGAATTCAATGATGAAATCAATAATATCGCCCGTCAATTTCTCAAACATAACTTCACTCCGTACAAGTGGGCCGGATGATTTGTGCCCTACGAAAATACACATATTTTCATTGGAAGATATTCCAAGCTGCGTGAAGCACCAAAAAGTTCCGATGCGACATCCACATCACGTCTTCATCACCCAAAAATCTTTTGTCAACCTTGTTTGTGAGGCTAGAGTGAAAAGGCCCACTTTGTGCTTGTTTGTTGATGATCCAATGGCATAACATGGCCTTTCTGTAGAACTTTCTTTTGATAAATACCCTTTTTTTTATTATTAAGGGAATTGCTGTGCAAACCTAATTGCTTTATTATGTTAATAGAATCATGATAATGCTTATATAAACAAGCAATTATTTTAGAAGATCGGGTAACGCCCATCGTGTCTATTCTTAAGCTTCTAGCCTCTCAAGAGTACTCATTGTCCTAGTCATTCTTAAGCTTCTAGCCTCCTTCAAATCGCGTTTCATCATTCTAAAACCTTAAACTATTTAATGAATACATATAAAAACAAAAACAAAATTACCAATATAAATCCTAAACTTATTTCGTCTTGAAGATTTATCAATTTAGTCATTCTAGACAATTTTGATATAAAAAAAGTCTTCGACGCGGATGCGAGTAGTGCCACATAGGATCCATAGCGTAGACAATTTTAATCAATTTATCATTTTTATTTATATTTTATTTTATTTTTTCTTTGTCTTTATTTTCCCCTAGGAATTGGGCGATGCCCGGTCAATCCTTGTTGGCATTGGGAGAGGGCTTCGTAGCTGGCAACTCTCATTGGGCTAAGGAAAATAAAGGAAAAGAACAAAAGAAAAAAAAGAAAAGAGGAAAAAAATTATGAACGATTATCTACGTCGGTCCTAGCCGTCTATGACATGGCCAACGTCAATGTTCACGATTTTCAGCCAAAGTTAGGTAGAAGAACTAGATATGCAAACCTTAAATGTTATATTATTAAATTGATCAAATTGAAAATTTTAGCATTGAATTATCACATGTCTAATAAGTTTAGAAATTTTTATATATATGATATCCCCTATAAAGACCCAAAACAAAGTAATGCAGGAAATTATAGTATCACCATTTCCATCCGAAGCTACATCGGTCATCACCATAGTTGTTGTCGCCATTTCCACCAGTGGCCAATCTTATTTGGGACAACCAATACATCTCTCTCTTTCTCTCTCTCTCTCTATAGATCAACATGTGATCGAGGATCAAAGGAGAGAGATGGAACTAAAATTCAATGGCTTCTTTTTCTCTTGCTTTGCTACCGCTGGTCGACAGGGCAACATAATAAAGTTAAAATGGAAATATTATGCATAAGAATATCATTATTTCCGTCAAGAAGATTAAGAGACACCCGATGCAGATCTTCTTCTTCTTCTTCTTCTTTTTGGGGGGGCTGCTGGTGGAAGTACATCGATGGCCATGAAATACTTCGACCCATCGAAAGATGGGTCAAGCCCATCTCTAAAGTGGGTCATGACAAGCTTAGTTAGAGATTCCTCGGCAGTGCAATATGTTGTCGTGATCACTCGTGCCTTGGGTTGGTAAATATATCCCCCCTGATTGGACGATCTATCCTTGTTTCTTTTGATTTTTCAACTTTTTTTATCTTTCTTTTGGCTTTGTAAGCATCATTAAATATCATGACCCATTTTAGGATTCAAGCCGACCTCCGAATAAGCGTATCGTGACCCATTTTAGGATAAGCCAATCTATAAATAAGCATGTTTTGCATAAACGTATTGGAAGTCCTAAAAGTTATCAAGAAAGTATAATTGAGTTACAAAACTCACAATATGTGCAATTGAATCATAAAATTTATCAAATTGATATAATTGAGACATTCCGTTAATTCCGTCCAACTTAACTAAGGGAAAATAATGACATGATTTTTTGAAATATTTTTTTCTCTTTTATGTGATGATGTTGTGGCTAAAATATGATGCATAAGGCTTAAAGGACATCATTTTTGTCCATATCTATTTTTAATACATTTTTTTAAAATGTAACTTAAAAATAAGCTAGATTTAATAATTTTAGAAAAGGGTAGCACTCCTCGCCTGGTTTCTCATATATTTTTTTCTTTCTTAAATTAGCTTATCTTTTACTTTAATTTATATAGAATTTACATTATAAATTAAATTTGAATCAAAATGGCATCATTTTAGCCATATCACCACCTTGTAGGATTGAGAGAAAAAAATCATCTCAACAGTTTCCCTCATCCAATTTAGACGTTGATCTCATTAATTTAACAACTTTTAGGATTTCTAGTACACTCATCTTTTTTTTTTTTGAATGTGGTATTGGAAGAGTAGTAAATGGTGTGGTGATTAAAAGTTATTGCATGGACTTAGAGCATGCGGTGATCCATTTGCAACATTGGGTGCGGTGAGTCCGTTTTCCGATCTCTGTGGGTCCCACGGGACTGGAGCAAATCAATGTTGCAAGTTAATATAACCTCGAGTGTGCCATAACCGTCCTATACACAAGGCCACGATTTATTGTCATTATCAACTATGGGCGAGTTAGTTTTCTTGAAAACTTCATGATGAAGGAAAATAATTTCGATGGAAATCATCTTTAAAAAATAATTAATTTTCATTTGTTTAATAGTTAGAGGTGGCAAAATGGGTTAAAAATCATATTTTAACCCATATTTGATAATATGGGTCATAAATGGGTTAACTTAAAAAGTTAGTTGGGTCTAAAATGAGTCACTTAACAACCTCATGGGTCTTAAATGGGTTCTAAACGGGTCATAAACGAATTACCTAATTAATTTTAAGTATTATTAAGAAATCATTTTAAATATTATTAACAAGTCATTTTTAGATATGAAAATTCTGATATTCTAATTATTTTATTTTTAAAAAAATAAAAATTCAATTATTTTTATTTTCCCTTATTTTTCCGTTTTTTCTTTCCCTTTCTTTTTCTCCTTTTTCCCTCTTTTTAAGTTGGTCGTTGGCCAAGAGGCGAGGGATGAGCTCACCAGATTCCGATCACTGGAAGAGGAAAAAAAAATGAAAAAAAATATTTTTAAAAATAAAAAATTATAAAAATTATAAACTTATTTTAACAATACATTTTAAAAAAATTTCACCAAGCAAATTTTCCTGAACTTGGTTAAATATGAAAGTATTTTAATAATACGGGTAGGGTTGGGTATGGGTCAGGGTCGAGTCGGGTCGGGTATGAATCATTATATTTACACTACATGAATATGGGTCAAAACGGGTTAAATAGGTCAAATATGATCCAACCCATATTTGACCCGACCCGACCCACCCGTTTGACGCCCTCATTAATAGTCTAGAGAAATTGATTGTCTTCTTATCAAAAGAGGAACTCATTTTTCTCCCAACCTAAATTTAAGTTTTTTTTTTCATAATCAATTAATTTTTTTTTCAATATCCAAATACCAAAAAAAAAAAATCAAAAAATAACTTTTTGGCATTGGGCCTAAGCTGAGTATCTCTCTCTTTTGACTAGTCCAAGTCATTTGGGCAAAATGGCGAAGGGAGCTACGCAGCATTCTCGGGGACAGTCAGGCCCGTATGGGCAGGGCAGGGCAGGGCAGGTGCTAGCGACAGGCAACACTGACAGGCAGTTTCGAAAATCCAACGGTACGAGCGGAGAAACTCGACCGCTCGGTGGATCTAATCACTTAAAAACCCATGAAATATCTCGTAGGCCCGACACGACATCTTCGTTTCGAGACGAGAGAACCAACAATTTCAGAAAGCAAAGTCTCTCTCCGAAAAAAGAGTCCATGTGAAGGGATTAGGTCGAGTGCCGACATGTAGTCATTTACTATTCCACCGTCATGAATCTACCGCGCGTGGATGCGTCTTAGTTGCTGGGCGGTTGACTTGACCAGGCACTCGGGCCAAGTTTCCAACCGTCGGAATGGGCCCCACGTTGTGGTCGGGCCACGTTTGACCGGGGGCGGTGCAATAGCAACTGCTCAATGTGCGGAAGCGAATCTCTCTCTCTCTCTCTCTCTCTCGTGCCAGAGACTGTTGCCAAAAGCACACAAAGTCAAGCTATTACTACCTCCTCGGCCTAGAGAACTCTTGCTTTTTCCTGATTTCTCTCTATTGATTGGAATGAAAAAAAAGTTCACAACAATTGTCCCAAAGATCCTAAGTCTGTTGTACCAGGGTCAATTCAGTTTTAGATATTTTAATTGGATTTCTTTTGATAATTTGCTAATCTCGTTCTCAAAATTTCAATTATCAACGGTCCTTCATGTTTAAGCATTTTTGTAAATGACGAAAAAATGTTTTTCGTCATTTTATTTTTGTATGTAATGTAGGCTATCAATCTTTAAAAGGCATTTTTCAAAGCATTAGTTTTTCACGAAATATAGAAAGCTTAGGTTTTTCTAATCTTTCTTTGTATTTTGAGCAAATTGTTAGATTTCTAGATTTACGGGACTCCAGCAAACTGTTTACAGAGAAGAATTTTTCCACACTTTTTTTTTGGCTGAACTGTTTTTTTAATTAACTGACCAAATTTCCTTGAAATCACTAGATTGATTCAATATTCATTTACATCAATATCTTTTTTTTTTATAACCGAGATGTCCGGGCCAGTTTGTACGTACCTCGACTATTTACATCAATATCTCTCTCTACCTACATAATTTCATCAGCCATTAGAGGAATTAACATCCTAACCCAAGTGGCATCGCATTCTTATGTTTTGTTAAATTAATATCTCGGACTTTTATGCGTGATCCTTGTTATATTTTACAAGCATAGTTGAGTGAACGCATATGATACAATACATATATTTTCTGCTTTGAGAATTCTAAGAAATGACATGTTTCATTATGTTTCTCTAATTAAAGTGATGCTATCATTTACATAAATATCATCATCATCATTATCATCGCCCTTTTTCATTTACCTATTGCCACTAAATTTAATCTCTCTATTCTCCTTCCTTGTTATTTCGCAATTTCAATTACTAATGCCTATATTGGAAATTAAAAAAAAAACTTATATATCTATTTGTCTAATCCGTACGCCAAAAGAGATTTTAAGGACATATCACACACCAAAAGAGATTTTAAGGACATATCACACATTTCATTTTAAGGACATATCAAACTTATATTGATAATGTTTTGATTGTTAAATTTTTTTCGTCTCGTGATAACAAGCAGATTGATGATATTATATTATAAATTCTAAGTGGCAACTTTCATTGACATGAAAGCTTGTTCTCAGATGGTTTTGCCCTCTAGAATGACGTGCAGTTAGGTCACTTACAAATCAGGCCTGAATTATAGAAAGATCTTATATGTATCAGCAGTCACCAGATCAGGTTTATTTCTACGATTAATCATCCATATGGATAATCCTAATGTTGGTGGATTTGGTCAAGGGATGCGGGAATCGTACTTCAAGATCTATTCCGTGTCCAAGGCCTTTTTTCTTTTCATATGAGTTTACTGACTACACCCGACGTTATAGCATGATAATGTATTATTGCTCTTACCCCATCGGAATAAATCTGACCCTCACTTCCTAGAAAAGTTTCATCTTTTTCCTCATAATGCCGTAACAAAATAAAGAGTCTAAAGTCTTGATTCCATGAGATCTATACGAGATTCGTGTGATCGATGATAGAAACAAATCGAGGTAGACCTAAGTCTAGACAAGGCTCGAGCCTTGGAATGATTGTCTATCGGGGATTAAGTAATGTCTAGAAGGGAGGGAGGTTTAGTCTTGATCATTCATTAGATCAGATCGATCATGATAATTGATGCATCCAAATTTTAGGTGGATCTTACATTGGGGTTCACATTATTAATGATTGAGTAGATCCACTTTAGTAAACCTTGAGTCAACGCAAGCTTTTCCTCCAAAATGGGGAAATAAATATTTTAGGTGCACCAGACATGTGACAACCCATATTTGGGAATTTTTGGAAAATTGGAATCGAGAAAATTGTACTCAAATTGGCCTTGAATAATTAAACTTGGACTTAGGAAAAATTATTTTATTTTTTCCCTTGCATTTCGAAATTTTCCCCTATTTTTCCTTCTTTACTCCTATTTTCTTTCCTTTTTTCCTTATTTTCCCCATTTTCCCTTCTATTTCCTTCCCCTCCGCACCGGCCAGTCAATGATTGACCGCCAACTTAGCCACCGGAGCCACGTGGCCCGTGTGGATGTAGGCCCCGGCCACGCGGCAGCGCGTCACGCGCCAGCTGGCCAACCCGCGCCACGTCAGCCGTCTTCCTCCTCTCTCCCTCGCGCGAACGTCCCCTACCAGAAAACCCTAGCCGCCAGTTCATCCCATCCTTTGTCGCCGTTTGACCTTGAAAGCTCGATTAATCGCTTGTGGAGCTTCGCCTGGGTCACCGGAGTCCACCCCCGCCGCCGTGGAGCTCGTCGTGCCTCGCCTCCTCCCCAAAATCGAAGCCCTAATCTCCCCTGTTTGAACCGCCGCCTACAACTCTCCTCGTCGTGACGATTGGAAGCTTGCCGTTCCTCACCGTCGCTCAGGGAGCCTCCCAACGTCGTCCAGTAGCTTCACCATTGCCACCGTCACGCCCAGCTTCGTCCCTCAGCTCGAGCCAGTCGAATACCGAACCCGAACTCGCCGGAGCTCCCCTGTCCGTTCCAGCCCCTGTTTCTCGGCCACGACGCTCCCCAGCTCGCTCTTTAGCCACGAAACAGCCCTTGGCTGACCACTGGTGGCTCTGATCGGACCAACCCGAGCACCAGTCATCCCAGCCATCGAGCCCTAGCTGTCCATCCAGCTTGCCTGAGCAGCCGTCCAACTCGCCGGAGTTAGAAATGTCTCGCCGGAATCTTCGCCGTTTTGCCGGAAACTTTGCCGGAAACTTCACCGACGACCAGCCAAGAACTCGCCAGAAAAATCTGCCGTCGCCGCCGTCGCGTCGCGCCGAGCCGTGCAGTAGTGTTTGGGACCCAATCCGGCGTTCAAAGTGCGAAATTTGAGGATTAATTGGGTTTGTCGTCGCCAATTAGACCCTAAAGCTTGGATTTAGGTGAGTTTGCTCCCTAACTCCCAATTAGGGCAGTTAATTGCCCTAGTAGCTATAATTTGTGAGGATTGGAATTGATTGATGATTAATTTGGGAATTATAGCTTGATTAGAGATTTTTATTGAAATATGTCGTAAATTTAATTAGTTAGGGGTTGAATTGTGAAATTGAATAGTTAGCGGGTTAATTGGCAAGTCACTAAGTTTAGTTTAATGGATTATTGGTTATTGAGGTGTAAATTTGAAATTTTGTGAAATTAGGGACAATTTACTAATTTTGGTCCAATTAGGCCTAAATTAGGGATTTAAGGGTAAATTGATAAATTTGGTTGGCTGAGAGAATAATCGCCAATTTAATTAGTTTAACAGATTATTAAATTAGCGGATGGTAGAAAAATTGGAAATTCGGAATGTTTTGGGGGTGATTTATTGATTTTGTCCTATTATAGCATAATTAGGGTTTTTAAGGGCAGAAGTGAAATTTTGGAAATTTGAGGGCAAAAGTGTAAATTTGGCAGTTTAGAGAAAAATGTGTGAAACGTTGGCTGCAATGGTATCAAATTATTATTAGTGAGGGATTGGATTGACATTCGAGTAATTATGAGTATTTACTCCGTTTTTGCTTAATTTAGGGATTAAGTTACATAATTTAGGAGATTTGCAATATTTTGGAATAAATTCCAAAAATTGCGTGATTGACTAAGTGGCTACTAATTAAAGTGATGACACCCGTAGTTGATCGAATTGAACACTTTGAATTCGATATAGGGACCTGGGTGAATCCCTAATTGATAGGTCCAAACAGTCGATTTTTGGATACTTTGAGAAGTTATCTCAAATTGCTTATATCTTAGTTGTGGAGATTTATTTATTATTGATTGTTCGATTGATTGAGAATGATTTATTAATTGCGAGTGGATATTGATTGTTTTAATAATAAAGTTTATGTATTTAATTCTTGGTGCTGATTATAATTGACTTTACGTTGGATTTTCTTCGAAATTGATATTGTGTCAATTAAATTGATTTATTTGGAGAATAATCTATCATGAGGGGTTAGTGACTTGGCAAGATCACAGGTTGTGTGACGTGAGGACTAAATTAATTGTCAGGGTAGGGACTCTAGAGTGAATATCCACCTAATTGAGAAGTAGGGGGCAAACTCGATGAGTTATCTCATCTTAAAATTATTTGTATAGGTCATAATATTGCAGCTCTTCCTCGGGGATCAGGTGATGCAGGAGGCGCAGCCAGAAGATAATAGTTTATTTGAATTATGTTTGATTAGAAGGATTTTGGTTATGAGGAAATTGTTTTTCCTAATTATCTTTTAGTTTGAATCAATAAATATGTTGAATTTTTTGGATTCTTTTTAGATATTGATTAGTTTATTGGAGCTGTTGTAATAAATAAATTACCTCAGGATTTGGTCGGGATTTTATTGAATAAATTCCGCTGCATTTCCTTATGTATTAAATTTTATTGAGAGTATATTCATTTGACCATCGATAACACCTGTGATTATCGAATGTTTTGTCGACCGGTGAGGACCGTCTTCGAGGACTGTCATGTGTTCGAGCGCCGGACATGACAAGACATGTGCGAACCCCATGCATTAACGCCATTGATTTTGATGGGCCCAACATGTACTCATATGATCTAAGGTTGTGGTGCATTGGATTCACATGTACTTGGCACATCACGAAAAAATCACGAATGTGACACGTAGGGAAGCAAAGAGGGCTTCTTGCTTTAAGCAGTCAGCGCCACACAAGCATGCTCTCTACTCAATTTAATCACTGTCGCTCCTTAATTAAGCGAGTGGGTAGGTTTACACGAATGCTTTGATCCAAAGCAAAACGAATGATGAGTGACTGATTAAAGACTAAACCCACTGCGCTGACGGAAGCAATGGCTTTGCTTAATCAATAGATTACTGACTAATCACAACGCTCAAGACCAACTTGAAGAACTCGGGTCCCACCATTGTGAAATCTCAACTCTTTGATGATCATTTGAGAAGTCTACGACGAAAAGTATCCATAGATAC
Organism: Melaleuca alternifolia; assembly: GCA_019926035.1. Lineage (NCBI taxonomy): Eukaryota > Viridiplantae > Streptophyta > Magnoliopsida > Myrtales > Myrtaceae > Melaleuca > Melaleuca alternifolia. The sequence goes on from JAGKPW010000079.1 coordinate 1,100,151, forward strand.
ATCTTTTTCAGTAAAAATTTTCGCATCTAAAACTTTTGCTAAATTTACAAATATTACTCATTCTTTCGAAGTAAAACCAGTTTTGTACGAATAAACACAATTTCTTCTTATTATTGGGCAAACATATTTCATTTTTGATTTTGCTTAATATTTTTTCCTTGGTCAGTGAATGATGTACCCTCTCAATGATTGCTGATATGCCCAAAATGATCATATAACATCCTATTCACGAAGATAAATGTATGCAACTTTTTTTAATCGTGTAAAATAGCTATGAAATTCAATTACTATTAAAGCAATATTTCTTAAAAATCTTTCAATTGAAATGGTCCTATTACATCATGCAAATTATTTTATTTATAACACAATTGAAATGGTCCTATTACATCATTTTATACAGCCAACGATAACATCATTTTAGACTCCATCAGAACAATCGTGGATTTTTCTCATACGTTTAAGTTTTGTTTGGGAGCACCAAGAAAAGAAAATACGAAGAGAAATTCCCACAAATTCAAAGTTCTATCTCATTCTCACGCAATTTCAATGTATAACATATAGGTTGTGTAGAAAAATTGACACAATCAGTGTATGTATGATGTTAATTCCTGCCGCTTTCATATCTCTCCAAACAGAAAAAATTTAAGAAAAACGATCTTTAATAAAATTTCATATCCCGTAAATTATAACTTTCGCCCCTTATATTACTAATCGTGATGAAGCGGCAGAGCTCGGAAGGCTTTAGGGTGAGTTTCGAAGGTAATGACACAAACGGGCACCAAGGTCAGCATGACACGGACATAATTTGTCATTTCAGTGCCAGTGTCACTCCATTTGCAAGAGTGCTCGATCACTCATGGCCAACCTTTCTTTAACGATACATAATAAGGAGTATAGAGCTTGGAGTATCAGTGCATCAGGTCACAAAATTATATAGATAATTTGTATACTTCAAGATGCTTTATCTTCATTTGTTTTTCCATTCAAACTTAATATCAAGGAGAATAGTTCAAAGAGAAAAACGTTTGGGAAGGATAATAAAAACTTATTTCAAGAGACTTTATCATTAACTATTTTGCTGTTCGGATAAATTCAAGAATACATTAAATTCATATTTATAAGTCATTAAAGTTGGAGGATGAGAAATCAGTGAACTAATGCTAATTGGTTAAATATAGGGTATGCGCCGCAATTACGTCATGTGGCTTGCCAAGTACCAATCATAGAAGTTAACTTATGTGTTGAGAACATGAGTGATTTAAATAATGAATGCAAAATAATACTGATTCCAATATGATTTAAATAAGCGAAATTTTTAATAAGACTGACATGCATTATATTTACCAAGAAGTGGGGTCAAATCAAGTTTAATACTCTTATACTAACTTTAAATTTAAAATTCTTGAATAGGATGGATATAATTTGAATAACTTTAAACTATCATTTATTGGATTGATTTATTGCAATATAATAATGACAAATATTTTCTTTTTTCTATTTTTATTTATGGAATTTTATACAAATCTTTTTAGATAAATTATGTTTCTATTTCGTTTATGTTAACTTTTATTGATTATTACGATGAGGATAACTCATGAGGGCGACAATGATGAATGGGAAAAGGCAAAATGAAGTCATCTTGAACAAGGAAAGTAAGATCGAAAATTTGATCAATAAAATGTTACGAAAAAAAATACTTAGATATGATTAAACTTATAATGAAAACTTATAATATTAAATAATACATTTACATAGGAAAAATGTAAGTTTTCTTGTTTTTTATACTTTTTTATATCACAAGTTACTTATCTTAACATGCCTTAAATAAATTACGTAAATGTTTTCTTAGACTCAATTTAACATGATTTACCTTAGGTTCATGGAGAGTAATGTTTCCAATTAGTTGCATCGAGGGTTTAGAAATGGAAGTTGAAAAGTTTGAGATAAGATGCCTTCAAATTAATCTGACTGTTAAATCTGTTGAGGTTATAATTGAAAGTTAAAAATTGTTGTAGAATAGATGTGTTCAGGGTAAAATCGACAAAAAAGTCTATAAATAAGTTGATTTTTCGAAATTTTATAAGGAGGATCGACATAGATATATGAATGCTGCATGCCTTATTCTTCATATCAACCTAGCTGATAGGCTTTTGCATGAGGAGAAATGCTAAGGTCATCAAATATTTTCTAGTTATTTAAATTACTGGTGTCGCTGTTTAACCACAATTTTGGAACTTCTTCCTCGTTATACCCAGCTATCAAAGAGATGAAATGGTGAATTCATTTAATAATGAATAGCTCAATAAAACTTCCCCGAGATTATTAGGCTATTTCTGTGAAAATAGCTTTGGGAGGGAAACAATAACATCAAGTTATATTATAATCGATGAGTATTGTATAATCAGAAATTCTAGGGAAGAATTATAAAAGAATCCTCAATCTATTACACTTTTACTAATATAGTCCTAAACTTTTATTTTACTAATTGAGTCTATCCAACTAATTTTGGCTAGAATTTATTGATGTGGGTGCAGTTGTGCTATGTAGCACAATTGATATTGACGTTGATAATTTTTAATAATTTTTAATATTTTTCAAATTATTTATATATTTTCTTTTCTATGTCATTTTCCTTTTATCTCTTAATGTGGCCGGCAAGGGACGCTAAGACCCTAGCTAGCCACTGGACGAGGCCATTATGGCCATGGGTATGACCGCCTCACCTAGATGTGGGTGAGGCCGGCCTCGCCACGGCCTCGTAAGTAGGTTGTACCCTAGTAATTTTGGCGTTTTATATACTTAGAAAAACTGATAGAAGGGCTTGCTTTAGTGACGAAACCAAAGCTGTCATTACATCTTTTTATGTCTTAAGTCATACAGGTACCTAAATTACTTCGTAAGTGATTTTGACCGATTCAATGCCTCATTCTATCATTGGTAAAAACTAAACTTGTGAACAGACACTTATCTGTAATTCTCAAGTCAATGTGGACCACAAATAATTTAGCAGGAGAGACGGAAAGAATAGTAACTAGAAAGCCAAAATTAGGCCAACAAGCGATCCTTAAACTCACAATTAAGAGCTATAATAATAATAATAATAATAATAATAATAATAATTATTATTATTATTATTATTATGAATTCTTGTTTTTGTGGAAAGGCAGCTTGAACCGACCGACAGACATGGAGGAGCATGAGTTCAATTCTCTTAGTTTACTTGGCTTGGAATGGAAGGGACATGAATAGGTGCGGCAGTTAGAACCAACTCACTCACTCCCTCACTCCCTCACTCATTTCCCAAACTTAGTTTCTTTGACTGGGGACGCACGGTCCGCCGCAAAACACGGCCCCCAACAACTTATCCCTTCGCCTCCGTTTGCGGCGGCGCCACCACCCCCACGGTCGTGGAAATAGTCTCCACCCCCCCTCCCCCACTCCTCACCTCGCCCTCCACTTGTCGCCACCACCACTCCCCTCAAAACTCCCCTCCCGCACAACCTTGTTTCTCTCGATCGTTCTTGTTTCCCCTCTCTCCCTCTCTCTCTGTCCGTCCACACAACCACAACTAAAAACTAGGACTGGCATTGCTTCACCATACAACCTCACAACCACTTTCACTATACAAAGAACAAACTCCAACCCATCTTTCTTTTGTCTCAATCTTAACCACAAAAAAGCCCTCCCTTTCCATTCTCTTTCCAACACACTCCTCCATCCTCATCCTCGTCATCTTCATCATCACCATTCTACTCTTAGGTCGCTTTTTTTTTCCCTCTCTTTTTCCTCCTGTTTTTTTCTTTTCTTTTGATTTGCATCTTAATTTAGGATTCGTCGAGTTTTCCTGATGGCATTGATCGTCGACCAACAACTGAATTTCAAGCACTTTTGCAAGATCTGCAAGAAGGGTTTCATGTGCGGGAGAGCCCTCGGAGGTCATATGAGGGCCCATGGGATTGGCGACGAGGGCGGGCATACGGACGATGAGGATCCCGTGAGCAACTGGGAAGACAAGAACATCGGGGACAACGTGCCGCCCGGCAACAAGCGCATGTACGGGCTGCGGGCCAACCCCAATCGGCTCAAGAGCTGCCGTGCTTGCGAGAACTGTGGCAAGGAGTTCTCCTCGTGGAAGTCATTTCTCGAGCATGGCAAGTGCGGTGCGGGGTCGGAGGACGTTGGCGACTCGTACTCGTCGTCCCCAGAGTCTGAGGAGGACGAGGATGGCACCTCGAGGAGGCGGGGTTGCAAGTGGTCTAAAAGAAAAAGGTCCTTGAGAGTGAAGGTTGATAACATTAATTCCAATAGTCCATCTAGTGAAGAGGAAGATCTGGCAAATTGCCTCATGATGTTGTCTAATGGCACGGTGGACCCATCTTCGGCGGAGCCGGAGGAATCATGTGCATCTGCGAGCAAGGATGAGGAGCGTCGGAGGCCGATAAGTTTCATAGCTCCTCTTGCCTACAGATCACCACCCACCACGGACAAGGCCAAAGGGGCGATCTCAAACAAAGGCCAGGGCCTTTTTGAGTGCAAAGCATGTAAGAAAGTGTTTAATTCCCACCAAGCATTGGGAGGCCATAGGGCAAGCCACAAGAAGGTCAAGGGGTGCTTCGCCGCGAGGCTTGACCACGCCTACGACTGGGTACCCGATGAAGACGCCATCACACAAGACGAGTTCTTCTCCGCGAAGTCCATAGCTTCAGATTCGCCATTCGATCATGGCCTCAGCTCCTCAATGCCGTCCACCTCGAAGCGGAAGTCGAAGGTGCACGAGTGCTCAATATGCCACCGGGTCTTCTCATCGGGCCAGGCATTGGGTGGGCACAAGAGATGCCACTGGATAACGTCGAACCCGGCGGATGCGCCCTCGCTCGCAAAGTTGCAACACTTGCATGAACAAATGGAGCAAATCCAGCAAATGCCTGGCAAGTTCATCGACCCCGACGACCCGCTCACCCTGAAGCTCGACCTGAACCTCCCGGCGCCATCCGAGGACCTCGGGCGGGACCCGATGAACAACCCTGCTGCCAGGTTTGCTCGAGTGTCTGCAGAGATGTACTTGCAGTCTTGGCTGGGCCTGCATCCTAAAGAGAGGGAACATAATAATCAGCACTTGGAAGAGAATGACTTCAACAGCAACAAGAATGATAATGAAAAGAACAATAATAATAACAACAATAACATGGAAAATAATTATAACGATGATAGTAACATCGCAACAACTCATAGTGCAGTCGATGATGAAGCAGAGAGTAAAGTGAAGCTAGCAAAGTTGAGTGAACTCAACGACGTGAACATGAGTGGGGGGTCTTCTTCATGGTTGCAGGTGGGAATTGGTTCAACAACTGCTGAAGAAGCAACGAAGTGAGGATTTTTTTTTCAGCCCCCCAGTAATTTATGATCTTGATTTCTTACCCTTCATTTTTCATGTAAGTAAAAAAATTTCAATTCGCAAGTACACTACTTGACCATTTGATAAGTTATTTGTTTAATTCTTCCCCGATGTAAATTAACGGGAATACAATTGTGGTCATAATAGAAAGAGAATTTGTCATCTTATGTTGCAGTACTATATGGTTGAATTCTTTCTTTTGTTTATTATGTGGTTATTGTCATTACTCACAAGGTTTGAAAATTTTGTGCCGTAGAATCTTTTGGACATTTTATGACCATCTCTTAGTTTCTGCTGACAATTCTAGCATGCATTCTGCCATGTGTGCGGCTCTATGTATGTCCAAATCCGAATCAAACAGTCGATGTAAATGTATACGTGGCGAGCGTACGTATTTGCAGTGTCCCAGAATATAAAAATGTTCGCACTCGAGAAGGATAAAAGGAAAGAGGGTTCATAACCGGTTGAATATGATTTTCACCTTAACCTTTTGCAAGGTGCGAGTTGCGTGGGACACAAATCCAAGCTGAAAGTCCAACATCGATGTCGCCAGGATAGACCCATTTTGCATAGCATTCAACGGTTTATACCGAAGATCACAGAAAAAATTATTTAAAAAATCATAGACATATTGTTCGACATTAGTCATAAATCTTTAAATTGTACTAATTCATTCCTCAATTTTATGACGCTTTGTCAATTTAATTTTGAATATTTTAATGATTTGTCAATGTAGTCCCAAAATCACCTGGAATGACTACATCAACAAATCGTAAATAGGTTTAGAATTAAATTAACAAAACATGAAAGATGTTTGGAGTAATTTGGCACAATTAAAAAGTTTAAGACTAAATTTTAAGTTAGGTCATGTTTTCTATTAACATTTACAGCTTCTAATTATGTTTTCTCTAACTAATTTGTTCACATGATTTATCGAAGATTAAGACGGAGAGTTCTATCCTTAGTTCACGTGTGATTTAAGGAACATACATCTCATCAGTGTTCTTTAAAAGATGTGTGATTTTGGTTTCAATATTATGTTTCAAGACAATGTTAGTATCTATACTATTATTTTGAAGACAATTTAAGTATTTTTTTTCATTTCCAACAATTTTTATCTTCCTGCCCCTGTCCATCACCTGACCCTTGAGCTCCCTCGTCAAGTCGGTTAACTGGTCCATGGAGTCTCCTATTCTTCAAAGGCAATATTTAAAGGAAAATATAATGCTAAAGATGGATCCCTAGTTGAGTTGGGTATGAACCGCTACATTTGAATCGGATATAAAATGTTACAATGAATTAAACGGGTTAACTTGGGTTAGAGTATTTTTGAGTGACCCACTCAGTTGACTAGTCTGGTAATTGGGCATGCACATCGAGTTGGAATGATTAGATTTATTTGCTTGCTCAGGTTCCAAGCGTCATATGAATTTTTTGTTATGATAACCTGGCATGTGATAAGCCCATGGTGGGCACCTTGGCGATGGTTAGGTTATTGTAGGAGTGAGGCCGGTTCAAGATAGAACTAGATTGTTGGGAACCGGTTCGGTGTTCTAACATATGAAGGGTAGGTTTCATGTTTCAATATTTACAGAACTTGTTCTACGATTAGGTTTCATATTCCTAAACTCAGAAACTAGAACCTAAAACCTGTAGCAAATACTTATATTTCCTTGGCCTATGTTTTCGCGTGATCTTACCTTATTATATGATGTTTGATGATGAATGGTAATTTGGAAACATTAGTATAAAATTCTATTTTCGACGATATTCATGACTAAAACTTCTTGATGTTTCATTTTTTTGTGTATCTATATATGAGTTGTGGTCAGTGGATTGTAATATTAAATAATTCACTATAATCATTTAATTAAGAATACTGATGAATCTATTAAACTTTGGAACTGACCTTGAGACTTATGATGTGATAACTTACAGGTCCTAGAGTGTATAAGGTAGATTTCCAAATTCCAAAAAATAATGAACCTATTTCAATGGTAGATTTCAGATTTCAGATGGAACCCGTAAACAATTTGAAACTGCTTACCCTAGGTATTGTGGGCGACGAGATTACGTAGGGTTGGGTGTTGAGGAGGTGGGAGATGGAGATTAAGGAGGCGTAGGGGCCGGTGGAATGAAAGGTGACATAGCGGCAGCAGGAGGTGCGAAGGCCATTACAGGCAAAGCCTGTCAAGAGTATTACTAAGGCTCATATCACTATGGTGGATACCACGCTGAAGCCAAACACTGAAGACTGAAAGCATTGATTGTTGACGTCATATGATGAAGACCAAGTCAACAATGAGAAGTATAGTTAGAGCTGGTAGTCGGTTTCATTATACCGGTTTTCAGTTAGTTAGTTTACGATAATGGTTGAACTGTTTTTGTATATAAAAGAAGAGCCAGCAAAGAGAATATCAAGCTGTGCTCTTAGATGTAAAACTACTCTCTTTACGTTCAATATACAGAAAGCATATTCATCTCTCTCCTTTGTATAGTCTTCAATCATCTTCATCTTCATCTTCATATGTGCTTCATCTTCAACTTCAACTCTTGACTTCAACTCTGCGTTCATACTCTGTTTTCTTTTGATTACCTCTGTTTCTGAGTTTGAGTTTCCACATGGTATCAGAGCCTCTCTAAGAGCACAGCGAAGATGTCAAGAATTGCAAAATATCCATTCCCAATCCATGTCAATATCTCAAACTTCGTTACAATAAAGTTGAACGAAGATAATTTCTTGCTATGGCAAGCACAGTTTCACCGATTCTTGAAAAGTCAAGAACTGTTTGGTTTCATCAATGGAGAGATCAGGCCACCGACTCAGTTGTTATGTATTGAAGAGAATGGAAGAGAAGTTGAAGTTACAAATCAAGATTACACAGATTGGATGAGGACAGATCAACTTGTTTCATCGTGGATCAGTGGAGCAGTGTCTGAGAGCATTTTAAGCCTAATCATTGGTTTTGAAACTTCGCATGAGGTATGGCAGATCTTACTCAACAGATTCACACAAAAATCAATTGCAAGAGAGTTCGAGTTAAGAGGTAAGCTTCAGACTTGTCAAAAACGTGATAGAAGTCTGTCAGTTTATCTTAGAGAATACAAGATGATATGTGACCAACTAAATGCTATTGACAAACCAATAGATGAGATTACAAGAATGTTCGGTGTGCTGGAAGGGTTAGGTGCTGAGTATGAGAATTTTAGAACAACTATATACTACTTGAAACCACAACCGGAATATGATGAGGTAATCTCTCAATTGGAGAGGTTTGAAACAAGATTACAAAGCTATTCTTGTAATCTTCCTAATCCTAACCTAGCCTATCTTGGACAAAAGAAGTCAGTAGTTCACCACAAAGATGAATTAGGTGAAGAGTCAGGATGGCAACATTCAGCATTTGAAAGTACAAGAATCAGTAATCAGAGAACTCGTGGTTATGATAGAGGCAGTAGAGGAAGTGGTTTTAATAATAATAGACCACGTAACTATGGATACTCAGGAAGGAGTATGGGTTACAGGCCAAACAATCTGATTCATGAGCAAGACTATCGTGCTAAGGGTTACAATAATTTTTCTAATCTTGGCACTGGATCTGGGTTTCGACCATATGTTGGAACATCACAAGGATATCAAGGCACTAAGTCCTTTCCTCCTTCACAGTTTCAATCTAAATATGTGCAGAATGATAAGCCATTAGCCAATGTTCGATTGGAATGTCAAATTTGCAAAAGACCTGGACATGATGCTCTTCGTTGCTGGTATAGGTTTGATAACTCATATCAAACTGAGGAAATACCAACTGCTTTAACAGCCATGCATATTGAAGATATTGGAGGCAATGCATGGTACCCAGACACTGGAGCAACTGCTCACATCACTGCTAATACGGGTATGCTTCAAAAACCTGTTCAATATAATGGTACTGATGCTGTTATGGTTGGAGATGGCACCTGTTTACCTATTACATATACTGGAGATACTTTTTTACATACTCAGTTAGCTGAATTACCCTTAAAAGATGTGCTCATAGTCCCTGACATTAAGAAAAACCTCTTGTCAGTCTCCAAGTTAACTGACGATTATCCATGTTCTTTTGTGTTTGATAAAAATGGGGTTTATATTAAGGACAATCACACCAGCTCAACACTGATGTTGGGAAAGAAAGTTAAAGGACTCTATCGTGTGGACCAACCAACCTCGGTGGCTTACTTCACTCAGAAACACAAGGTTGTAGGAGAGGATATTTGGCATCAGAGGTTAGCTCACACAAACATGAAAGTACTAAAGCATTTACAAAATCAGAAGCTGATCTCTTGTAATACAAAGGCACCATCTCACTGTACAAGTTGTCAACTTGTTAAGAGTAGTGCTTTGTCTTTTCCCATGTCAGATTCTAAGTCTTTGCAACATTTAGAAAGGATCCACTGTGATGTATGGGGTCCTGCTCCAGTTAACTCTGTTCAGCATTTTAAGTATTATGTCATTTTTGTTGATGATTGTACTCGATATAGCTGGCTATATCCAATGAAGACCAAAGCAGACTTTTATGATATTTTTGTCATGTTTCAACGCCAAGTGGAGAATCAATTTGATAAGAAAATCAAATATTTCCAATGTGATGGTGGGGGTGAGTTCATGAGTAACAAGATGCAGCAACATCTCAGGAATTGTGGTATTGTACAATATACTTCTTGTCCTTACACTCCTGAACAGAATGGCATCTCTGAAAGAAAGCATCGACATGTGGTTGAGCTGGGTTTGGCAATGCTCTATCATGCTAGGACTCCACTAAAATTCTGGGTTGATGCATTCGTTACAGCCAACTATGTTATCAATATTCTGCCTTCATCAAAGCTGAATATGCAATCTCCCTATAGTAAACTCCATTGAAAACAACCACTTTATACACACCTCAGAGTTTTTGGCTGTGCATGCTATCCTTGTCTAAGACCTTATACTCAGAATAAATTTGATCCTCGTTCCCTCACTTGTGTTTTCTTGGGATATAGTGAAAGATATAAAGGTTATCGATGCCTTCTTCCTACAACTGGCCGTGTCTATATTAGTAGACATGTGGTATTTGATGAGCAGGTCTTTCCTTTCACAAAGTTTCTCTCATCTGAGTTTACTCAGCCCACACACTTGTATCAACTCTGGCTTAAGGAAGTATTCCTTCTTGATGGTCCTCATCTACAATTCCCACAGACTACTTCTTGTGACTCTTCAAAGAATTTGTCAGGTACTGCTTCTATACAACCTTGTTCAGTCACTTCTCTTCCCTCTGAGTTACTATATTCCTCTTATGATTCTGACGACCAGTCAGCCACTTCATCACATTCTAGTGCTAGTGCCTTAGTACCTACTGATATCTTTTCTCAAGCTGAGCAATCACATTCTAGTGCTAGTGCATTAGTACCTCATGATATCTCTCCTCAAGCTGAGCAATCACATTCTTCTTCTTCCACCATTTCACAAGGTACCTTATCAACTCATACTATGTTAACACGTTCAAAGTCTGGCATTGTTAAGCCAAATCCTAAATACGCTTGCTTAGCTGAGTATAAAGTCCCTCTTGAGCCTAAGTCAGTAAAATCAGCTTTAGCTGATCCAGGTTGGTTTTTAGCAATGAAGGAAGAAATGGATGCTCTTTAAAAACCAGACTTGGGTCTTGGTTCCTCGTACCCCACACATGAATGTAGTTGGTTGCAAGTGGGTGTTCAAAACCAAGTTAGCTTCTGATGGTAGTCTTGATAGACTTAAGGCTCGGCTGGTAGCAAAAGGTTTTCACCAAGAGGAGGGTGTTGATTTCACAGAGACTTTTAGTCCAGTCATTAAACCTGCTACTATTCGTGTTGTTCTCACTGTGGCCTTACAAAAACATTGGGTTATTCATCAATTAGACGTCAAAAATGCTTTCCTCCATGGAACACTCACTGAAACTGTTCACATGGAGCAACCACCTGGTTTTGTTGACTCTCAGCACTCTCAGCATGTTTGCCTCCTCAAGAAGTCCTTATATGGTCTTCGTCAGGCTCCTCGTGCCTGGTTTGATAAGTTTAGTACATTTCTTCTTGAAGCTGGTTTCTATTGTAGCACAGCCGACCCATCCTTATTTGTTTTTCATGATGGATCAGCTACAATTCATCTCCTGCTTTATGTGGATGATATTATTCTCACCGGGAGTTCAGCCTCTCTCTTGCATGATTTTATCAAGTCTCTCAGCTTACACTTCCACATGAAAGATCTTGGAGCTCTACACTACTTCCTTGGCATTGAGGTTCAACGTACTACTGCTGATGGTCTGTTCATGTGTCAAACAAAATATGCACTTGATTTACTTACACGTGCTCACATGAAAGATTGTAAGCCGGCTTCTACTCCTCTGTCTCAGAAAGCAGTCGTCTTAGTCAATGATGACACTTCCTTCTTTAACCCAGCTGAATATCGAAGTATTGTTGGCGGTCTTCAGTATCTCACCATTACACGTCCTGACATTGCTTTTGCTACTAATCATCTCTGCCAAAGGATGCAGCAACCTACTATTGGTGATTTCAATAAACTCAAACGAGTGCTTCGATATGTTAAAGGCACACTTCAGTTTGGTCTCTCTCTTCATGCCAACACTACTTTACATCTATATGGATACTCTGATGCTGACTGGGCAGGATGTGTGCATACTCGTCGCTCCACTACAGGTTTTTGCATTTTCCTCGGCTCTAATCTCATCTCTTGGACTGCCAAGAAGCAGCCTACAGTCTGTCGTTCCTCCACTGAGGCTGAATATAGAGCTCTTGCTTCGGCTACAGCTGAGCTTACCTGGATAGGCTTTGTTCTTCGTGATATTGGTATCCAATTACCTCCCCCTACACGGCTTCTTTGTGACAACAAATCAGCTATATCTCTCACAGCCAACCCTATTCTTCATGCCCGTACCAAGCACATAGAGGTTGATTTTCATTTCGTCAGGGAAAAAGTCTCCTCTGGATCGATTCGAGTTCTTTATGTTCCTAGTACTTCTCAGTTGGCTGATATCTTTACTAAACCCCTATCTCGGCTAGCTCATTTTCCTATCAGACTCAAATTGGGAATGAGCTCTCGGCCCCTTCCCAATTTGCGGGGGGATGTCAAGAGTATTACTAAGGCTCATATCACTATGGTGGATACCACGCTGAAGCCAAACACTGAAGACTGAAAGCATTGATTGTTGACGTCGTATGATGAAGACCAAGTCAACAATGAGAAGTATAGTTAGAGCTGGTAGTCGGTTTCATTATACCGGTTTTCAGTTAGTTAGTTTACGATAATGGTTGAACTGTTTTTGTATATAAAAGAAGAGCCAGCAAAGAGAATATCAAGCTGTGCTCTTAGATGTAAAACTACTCTCTTTACGTTCAATATACAGAAAGCATATTCATCTCTCTCCTTCGTATAGTCTTCAATCATCTTCATCTTCATCTTCATATGTGCTTCATCTTCAACTTCAACTCTTGACTTCAACTCTGCGTTCATACTCTGTTTTCTTTTGATTACCTCTGTTTCTGAGTTTGAGTTTCCACAAAGCCCACGGTGAAGTTGGTTCCTTTTCTGGGTTTTCAATGTTAAACTCAAGTGACAAATCTTTGCTCTGTATTCTCTTGATTTATATTGATTCTGAGGAACTGCAGCGCAATCCAAGAACCAGAGTAAGTTGGTGGATCCGTGGGAAGAAGACGATGAACAGAGAAAACGAGTGCCTCAAATTTAAGTTAGTGCTGATGTGGAGGTAATGTACAGGTAAAACTACCATGTTGAACGACTAATGGCTATTTTGAACGGCAAATTAACATGAACGAGTTTGAACTTTGAGTAAAATTTAGTGATTTTTCTTAAGTAAAAAATAAGCTCGGGTCATAATTGATAGCGGACTAAAATTAGGGTTTTTGGGGAATTTGGCCTATTTTGTTGTCACGTAGTAAAATTTAGGCATGTTTATTGTATTTACCCAATCTTTTAAGTATGACAAAAAGTGAGTTTTTCCCTTACATCACCGGCGCTCGACTTTTTAGGACCATTAATACTTTATTACTCTCAAGGACCTTTCATACAAAGTCAATGGTGTGCGAGTTTTCAATGAATCGATATTACTGAAATAGAAATAGAAGTCATGGTAAAACTTCAATAATGCAATTTGTACCAAAGCAAACTATTTCTCAAGTTGGATATGATTAATTGCCATTCCATAAATTTGGCAATTAGAAGCGCTGTTTATCGTAAATATAGCTTTTAAGTTGGAGGTTTTATTTTTTATTTTTGGGTTAGAAGTTTCCAAAATACTTCCCTAATTCTCGAAAAATTTGAAAATTTGGGTGTGCCCAAACTTATTGAATGAAAATGGTTCTCTAGAAAACAGGGGCCAGAGTATGATCTTGACAAGTTGGGGAATTGAGGCCTTCTCCAGCCCCCTCTAAACCCACCAAGGCAAGGGTTGAACTCAAATAGAACTCTTTGTTAATCGTATCACGTAGGTCGATACTATTACCGCACAAGCTCGATTAGAAGAAACCCAAGCCAGATTGTTCGTTTGGTGCTCATATTGTCGTGTCTTATTAGAAATTGCCACCTTCTATGTTTCTTCAAGTAGTTAACATTTTGATATGATTGCTATTTTGGATGGAAAAAAGATACACATGAGCCCGTCTTGATGCATGTGAGTTCAACTTACATGCACTTTTGGACGAGACTGTACTCGTTTACCTCTTGCGCCTTAGGAGAAACAAAATGAATGAAAGGCAGGTTAGAAGTAGTAGTTTGTACCAAAGTGAGCCCCGACATTAAGTTTTGGTGAATTTATGGCCAATAATGCCAGTAAGAAGAACCCGTCTTACGTTGTCTTGGACCTCTGTTCTAGGGGGAGCATTATAAACTGTCCGTCCGGGAACCGCCCGGACCGGTTGGTTCCGGGCGGTTCCCGGGTGGAATGGTCCGGAAATGGAACCGGGAATTTTCGGTCCGGTTCCTAATGGTGGAATCGCCCATCCGGACCGGACCAAAATTATTTTTATTTATTAAAAGATAAAATATAAAAAAATCATATATCATATTTGAGGCTTTCTTTTGTTTTTCCGGGCTTTTAATTTACTTTTTATGGTTATCCAAAATGAATGATACGTACTCGGTGGACGAATTGCCAACATGGGGATGCATAACTCCGGTAAGCAGAAGCTTACCGGTAAATACAAGAACATGCCGAGAAGAGGAATGAGGACCATCTTCTTTTTAATTTTTTGAAGATCGGTAAGCAGAAGCTTTCGGGCGTAACTCCGGGCCACTCCTGGACATCGTCTCGGTCTCCCCTCTTTGCGCGGCGTCCATTGCGTCCTCCTTGTTCTCGCTCATCCTCCAAGATCGTCTCAATCTTGCTTGCCTCCAAGATCGTTCTCTCTCTCGCTCCATCTTCCCATGGAAGGAAGCCATTGTTGCCCTCTCCTCGTCCTTCCCCAACCCGCGCCTTCCGTTTTGAGGAGTATGTATGCTCCTTGTAGAGCCGATAATTATCCATTTGGAAATTGGACCGGACTGGGTGGGAATCGGACCGGACCGCTCAGTTCGGTCTGGTCAGGTTCTTGATTTCAAATAATAGGGAACCGGTTCCACCGGTCCGGTTCCTAGTTCTTAGAGGAACCAGGTACCGCTCGGGAACCGATCACCCCTACTTAGTTCCATAATTTAGCTTTTGATATTCGATTGGATAATTTGCGTATTTTTTCAGTGTATTTTGTGCTTTCTTATTAATTTCGGATTTCTTTATTAAGTGGAGTTGGCTAGGCTTGCTAGTATGGTAGATCCTTGTGATATTTCGGAGGAGAGAAGCTTTTGCCCATTTATCAAATGTTTTGATTGGGAGAGGATTTTTCTCCGAATTCGCGCCAGCTGTGATTTTTTGTTTTGTAGTTGTTCAAATCGTGTTGCCTGGTCAAATTTGATGAATCACGTAAACTTAAAAACAGGGCAAAAGAAGGCAAAATCTATCGCAGACATTTGGTAATTTTTTATTCTATTCTATCGCATGATCGCCCATTGACATGAGAAATGTGCATGCGTCATTAGCTGTAATGCGTAAAGACCGCACACAGAGCTGAATGAAGATGCTGAAACTACAGAATTCTCTTTGATGACAGTTAAGAGGGCCGCCATGCCCGAGGATGTTAACTTCTTTGTAATTGAAGAGATCGATGTTACCCTCGATAATTTAGGCCAAGCCACAAATCATTTTGAACGATGGGATATCTAGTCGTCAATCGGACTAAGTTTCATGAACATACGTGAATCGTGCCTGTCGACGGGCATCGAGTATCCCCCTGCTCAATTTCGGGCACGGCCCCGATCAAATATGTTATCTTGAACTGGATAAGTCGCTAGTTAAGGTAGCGAAAATAAATGGGGAAGAAAAAAAAATTGAAGACCCCCGTTCCTTGGCGTCCTTTTTGTTCTCTCTCAGTTTAATTTTTGGTTTGTATCAAGATTTTACCCTTTTCAGAGCCCACGGGGGAAGCAAAGAACTAGGTCCGGTTAAGATATATTCATGCCCTTGGATCTGAAAAGTAAACTC
This sequence comes from Melaleuca alternifolia, assembly GCA_019926035.1. Taxonomy (NCBI): domain Eukaryota; kingdom Viridiplantae; phylum Streptophyta; class Magnoliopsida; order Myrtales; family Myrtaceae; genus Melaleuca; species Melaleuca alternifolia. Next base: position 1,116,141 of record JAGKPW010000079.1, read on the forward strand.
TTAGTTCGAGAGAATTGATCAGAGTTATCACTTGAGAACCGCATCAAAATGTAGCTTTATAACTAGAGTTGTTAGAGATGCCGGGATATTTTTCATGCCTTTCTTAGTTCTTCATAGCTCTCGGGCTTGTGCATTGGTTGTACATGTCTTTATGGATATGTGTATCTTTGATTGATTCCGTAAAGCTTATAACAGTCTCGGGCAATCTTCATGAAAGCACACAGAGATACGCATAAGTAGGGATGAGCACAATGGACCGCCCAACCTGGGAACCGCCCGGACCGGATCGGACCAGCCGGGTTGGTCTAGTTCTTGAAAGTAGTCCGGTCCACGGTTCCAAAAAATGGAACCAGTTCCCGTGCGGTCCGATTCCCGGTTCCTAGTACGGTGGAATCGGACCAGACCTGGTCCAAGTGGTATCTACTTGATAGTTTTGACCGAATCATAACACGATGCAATTTCCCGATGTCTATATCAGTGAAAATCTACCAACAAGAGAGAAAACAATAAGCAAAGGGATAATGGTGGCTCAATTCAAAAAGTGATGGAATTTCTTGAACAAATGCAAGGCAGAGCAACGATTTTGATTTTGAACAGAAGTATAAGGACCATCGGTGATATTAAGTTATTAACCCCAAAAATATAAAGACTTAGATGGAACATTCGGCAAAAAGTATGTTTTATTCAAATTTTAAAATATTACAAAGAAGAAAAAAGAAATTGAAAACGAGTGAGCAACCAAAAAAGTCAAGTTTATGCCTGCTACCCCAAACCTGCCTGCTACCCCAAACCTACTTGCTTGGGTTCTTCACTTGTTTTCAAGCTCTGCACTTCTAGAAACCAATCAAAAGAGCCCACGGCTGTCATTATTTTGAGGAAGTTCTCTAGATTTCTCTTTGAATTTTTCTCAATCCCATTGGACTGCCCAAGAACCGTCGATTCGGTCTAGGATTTTGGCAGTCCGGTCCACAGTTCTAGAGAACGGGAACCGGTCCCATCGGTCTGGTTCCCGAATCCGTGGAGGGGGGGGGGACCGGATCACCTGGAGAACCGATCACCCCTATGCAGAAGCCAAACAATTTTCTTAGGCTTATGTTCAATTGCGATCTACTCGTAACGAAAAGCTTATATCTATCTTGGGTATTTGTCTTGGGTATCCGTCTTAAGCAATCTTCATAAAAAACACACAGAGATATGCAGAAGCCATACAACTTCCTCGGGATTATGTTCAATTGCATTCTACGCGCAATGAAAACATTCAGGTCCTTCCAAGGATGTTAAAGTCCAAGTGAATATTTCCAGAGGACAATTTCCTCGGGCTTATGATCAATTGCGTTCTACGCGCAAAGAAAACATTCGGGTCCTTCCAAGAATGCTGAAGTCCAAGTGAATTTTTCCAAGGTTGACAGTCTCTTCCACACGTTTTCGACCAAAGTCAACGAATGTGATGGATTGGGCTTTGTCTTTGGCCAAATAATTCATGAGCCCCACCAAGTGGAAACTAGGCAAAGTTTCAGTTCAACCCCACTACAACAGCCAGCATAGTTAATGTCAACAAAGAGAGATAAGGGGAAAAGATCGACGGTTTCACAGAGGTCAACCCACCCAAAGTTTGACTTTTAGAGCACCATCATAAAGGAGATCGTCCTAACTCTATAGCTAAGCTGCTCCACTGTCCATGGTTTTGCTAGGCTCAATTCCAATGTGGGTTCAATGCTATACGAGAAGATAATGGGGCTACTGGGAGAAGTTTTCAGTTCCTTAAGAACCCTAGCCCCTTCTTGAAGAGCATAACTTGTAGTGGTTCAAATGTTGAAAGAAATCACTGTGTAAATTTGGAATAAAGTGACCACAAAAATAATTTCTATGGGCTGATACGGGTCTCATACAAATTTGATCTCCCTCCATCAAAATGACTTATGTTTTGATTTGGATTTGCTAACATGATACTAAAACTAGGATTTGCCCCTACACATTCCGCATGTGTGTGGCTCCACAATTGAAAGTAATTAAAGTACTAGACCGTGCAATTCCCTTTAAGTTTCTATTATATGGTGTTTATATAAAGCCTTCCTATTTAATAAATTAATTTGATTCGAACCTTCTAGATACAAAGCAAGGTTGTGCCCTTATTTATTCCGCATGTGTGGCTCCTCATTCATCAAGTACACACTAATTATCAACACAGTTTGCACGCGAGTTGGGCTTGCTTAAGGAGGTTTATGTGAGTCCAAAAACATGTAGCGTCTATCTACTAAGGAAAAATGATATAAAAAATGCTATAACTTCTGTATTGTATTTACTTTAGTACCAAAATTTTTCAAGTGATTATTTCAATGATACTTTGATAAGAAAATGACCACTTAAGGTTCATTGACGATTCTCTTTTCCTTATTTTATTCCTCATGTGTGGCTTCTCATTCATCAAGTATCTTTAGGAAGAGCAATATGCTAGACAAACTCCCAGAGAAAGTTTCACAAGTGGCCGACTTGGATGAAAATATTGTGAATGAATTTTCCTTGAGCCTGTGCTAAGCAAAAGTATGGAGAAGCTGTCATTCCCTTTTTGAGGGATGTCAGCTGTACGAGTACCTCTTCAAAGCAGCAAGGGATAAAAAAACCCCAAACCTATCACAGGAAAAAATCATCATCGAGGTTAGCAAGGGTGACTGGGGATTTTCCCAAGGATCACGTCCATAAAGAGGTTTCCTTTCATTCTGATGAGGCTCATATCTCTTTCCTTTCAGATACAAGTAGAAGAAATGGTATAAAGTGACATTAGCACCGGCTTCGATAGGAAATCGAAGCAGAAGCCTCTGCTCCTGATTCAGAGCAGAGGGTAAAGCTCGAAGGCTTGGGGAGCAATGCTTGGGGGCTATGCCTGGTGGGTTGGTGCTGAGCTTTCGACAAAAGAGGAGCAGTAATGAGGCGGGCGAGCTGGGGTGGCGGCTCAAGGTGGCGGAGCCGATCGATGTTGTCTCTTGCCTTAGTCAACTTCGTAGTTTTCCTCATATGACGTTGATTTAGTTAGAAGTGCCATGCGGTCTTTGTCTTTCGTCCACGCAGGACTTCAATTCCTCCTTTTCTTGGAAGAGCTACGTTGGACTTAAAATTTCCTTTAAAAAAGTCATGTAATACTTTTTGTCTAAAATTCATTGTCAGAAACACTTAAGTGGTCAATTTTTTCATTATGGCACACAGATAATTACTTAGAAAATTTTGACACTAAGGTTTCGTTCGTTTCACATAAATAACTTCCAAAAAAAATATTTTTCAAAATTTTCAAATTTTCCGGTGTTCGTTTCACGGAAAATAAAATAATCAAGCAAAATACTTTCCATTAGTGGGAAACACACCTTCAAAAGTGGGGAAAATATTTTCCGCTTTATTGAAAGTGGAAAACATTTTCCGTCTTCTTTACCTCTAAATATCGCAGCCTCTATCAATGTGCCTCGACCTTGCTCGAGGATGGCGAGCCGATGGCCTTTGACAACAAGCCCGTAACCTCCTCCGTAACCTCTAGAGGTGAGCTTTGGCAAATTCATGGCCTCTGGTGGCAAGCCGGGAGCTTATGGGAGCCTAGCAAGACTTGTGGCCGGGAGTTTGTGGGAGCCTAGCGACATGTCAATGTATAACAAAAGAAATTAAAAATATAATTTTTACAATTTTTCTTATGTTTCAAACGAACACCTGAAAATATTATTATCTTTCAGGAAAATAATTTCTTAGAAAATAATTTCCAGAAATGTTATAATTTCCGTGAAACAAATAGAGCCTAAGATAAGCATTCATTATTAGTGTCCTCCTCCCCCCCCCCCACTTTCCCCTTATATCTTAAATTTTTATGTTGGACATTTTATATTTTCATGCCTTCAGTTTCTAAGAATTCTATATTTAAAACAATGTTTTTCTAATAGTTAGAGATATGAACTTAATTTAATCATCTCTATAGACTAGGACCATAGTAGAATTCTCACAAGTTTAAGGGTAATAATCCCTCACCGGACACGCTGTATATTTAATGTCTAATTAATAAGCACTAATTACCGCACAAACAGACATGGAGGTTTCATGTCACGTTGACTTTGGAGTGGATCATTTGACCCAATTGTACGGCCACAAATTGATCCAATGTTGCTTTTTTCGTCATTTAATATACAGTCTTCTTTATTTTCCAATAAGCTAGATGAATTGTTAAGGGTTCTTTAACCTCATTTTCATGTTTATTTCCTCATTCTAATATTTTTTTTTATCAAATCCAATAAGTATGGATCGTAAATTACCTTCATATTCTCACTTCCGAGAAACGGTTCAATCAATTTTAAACCTATTGTGCGGATGCTAATATGGGTTATTTTCGCTAAAAAATATTGACATAACTGTACACAACAAGGATGTCCAATGATTATTGGATCATCAACTCAGCGATTTTCGGCCAAATTGATTACCTAAAATCTTACTTAACATTTTATAAGTGAATTGATATTTGCAATTTTCCCTTATGTCACTTTCTTGAAATGGCGGATAGATGCTGACTTACAACTGCGGGTCCATGATGAACTTCAAAGACTCCTCTGTTAGTAAGGCAGCCGGTCCAGTGATTGACGGGATGATGAACAGCGCTAGAAACTATAGACCGATGATAGAGAAAGTAAGTGCGCCACAAGCGACACTTTTTGGCAATGCTTCTAACTACTTTTTCCTTAGAAATGCATTGGAGTTGGACCATAGTTTACACCTTTGGGAGAGGAACAACAGCTATAATCAGAGTTGGACACTACCCGTTCGAAGGATATGCACATAACGCACTTATATTGTAAGTTAACACAATCGACACGTTTTCATAATGAATTTAGATATTTCAGGTTGACATGAATTGCGCGAATTAGAAATATAATTATGATACGCCAATACAGATTTAATTAGGATTATTAACAGGGAGTATGACGATAAGTAACTTCGTGCTTCGGCAAACGGATCATCAATCAATTCATCTCTGCCAAACACTCTAGAAAGGGACTCCAAACACGTCGATGACCCGTCGAAGAAGGCAAGACAGCGATCTCCCTTTTCATGTATACACCGTCAATCACGAGGTTGCGGAAAAGCACGAGATCAATTACACTTTGTCCCACTTCTGAAGAAACGGCCCCTATGGATCTACACTTTTCTTCCCAGGACGACAGTTTTTACCTTTGATTGTGCAGTTAGTTCGCATCATGTTTACAATTAAAAAAGTTGCGTTCACATGCTTTAAATTCATTACCGACACGTTTTTCTGACAGTTCACCGTATGTCTAACGTAGTACAGGAGCACGGGTCTGGCCATTGCTCCAGCATTCTCCTGCTTGTTCACTCGTTCGCCAGCTTTCCTAGTAATTTCCTCATGTCGACATATCATATCGTGTTTGCAAGGTGTCGGCTTATGCGCGAGAGTGAGTTTAATGGGCTATAAAGACATTGTCGATGCATTTCCTAACAGACTTTTGAGAAAAACAATTTGTCTAACATGTCCAACTTAACTATAAAAACTAAAAAGGGCCTAAATTTTAAAAATTCACAAATTTTAACTCAAATTTCAACTCCAGCCCCTCTTTCTTTATGTCTCATAAAAGTGCACCAACTTTGAGTTGGTACCTAAATCTAGCCCCAGTTAAGTTTCCATCCAATAATACTTTTAAAGATTCGGTGTGTCATTTTATCTGTACTCGACTACTCATAGTTGTGTTTTTGACCGACGATGCTGGCATATGTTTGACCACAAAAAGAGAAAAGTATTTCTCTGAAATTTTAAGGTTTTGAGACAGAACGTCTGAACGAAATACATATGCATGGTGTACGAATGAAGAAAGGTAAAGTTGAATAAAGCGGGGATTCCAGTGCTATTTATCTTTTCATTTATGTTGAGAATCTGTTCTCTAGACAAGCGTGCTTGCAATCTTTTCTAGGATTTCCTAGGCAAAAGGTTGAAGAAAGCTTTTTCTAATATAAAACAAGATTATTCTGTAATACTATTTTGATTTGGGCCATGGTAATTCTACATAGTAGTTGGGGCAAATCTACACATTAAAGCACCATATTAAACTAAGTAAAAGAATTCAATGATAAAGTTGACAAGTGAAAGTTCAAAATGATTGAGTCACTATCCCAATATTGGGACACAAGCACTTGTTTGAATGAACATAGGTGATGTGATATTCTCCCTCTCCATTGATGAACACTCACATAATTACCCAATCAGTCTTAAATTTATTATATGAATGCAAATTCAGTCATAAGTTCTTTTTTAAATATGCAAATATAGTCCTAAACTTTTGTGGACAATTCTTATGTAGTTCTTCCAACTAATTGTTGCTGGCCATCCTACATGATATGTTGACATGGACAACTTGTGGATCACCAAGTTCCGGTGACAATTGATTAAAAGAACTTAGCTGGAATTTTGCCGAAAGGTTTAAGACTATATTGTCAAAATTGAAAAAGTTTTAGGACTCAATTGGTATTTAATTGATAGGTCTAGGACTTAATTGCCACTAGTAACCTATCACAAACTCTGGCTAAAAATAATTAAAAATTTATTTTATCTTCATTGGATTCAAAATTGTATCATTTCAGAAAGGATCCAACGTTTATTCTTGGACTCTTCACATGACAGACTTTCTTGGTATGAAAGAACGGCATTGGTTTCATTACATTCATGTTTCATTTAATTGACTAGTGCGTGTCTGGTGGTAACAGTATGCGCAGCACATATTTAATGGATCTTTGCATCTTGATATTTTCAAAGACCTACACCTTACACTTTGAACTCTATTGGAAAAAAAAGTGTAGGAAAATTAGTTGACTAATGGATCTTACAAAGTGTAAATCTCCTGTTTTCTTTTTCTTTTTGCAGAAGTGTATTCAATGATGTGAGTGATACTTACGAAGCAATTATGGAAATATCCATGTAGATTTGCCTAAGGTTTCGTCGAGAAGCAACCCAAAGAACTCTTTTAAAAAATCAAATAAAGAAGTATTGCAATTGTAAATGCATCGACCACCCACTTTACATATATAAACATGGTTGATAATTTGAGAATTCAAATCACCTCATTAAACCACGGATCGACTTAGCAACAGATGCTAGTTAGGGGCTCCTAATAGAATGAAGTCGACAATGGGAAAAATTAAAAGAAAAGGAAAGGAAAGAGGTAGAAGCTGTTTCAGCCAGTTGGGTGTGAATCAATAGGTATGTAGCAAGAGCATGGGCCAAATTAAAGAAGAAAAGAGAACGGCAATGATGTGTGGCAAGAGGACCAGGAATTGGTCTACCATCCCCTAACAAAACGGCATTGACTCTTCCCTTCTTCACCATGCAACACTCCAATTCCTTTAGACTTGGTTTGGTTCATTTTCCCCACACCCATTCCAAGTTCAACCCCATGGATCCAACTTTCAAGGAGCCTCTCTTTCTCTCCCTCTCTCTCTTTCTCTCTAAAGATGCTTCAACCCAAGCTCACTACTTTCTTGGTCAACCCCACATTTAACTCATAGATGTTAATCATGTTTATCTTCCCCCCTTCTCTTTTTTCTTTCACTTTTTTCAAGGACAATAAAATTTTAAATTTTTTTATCTATTTCGCGAAAAATGAATGATTCAAATAATATTTTCCTTAAAAATAGCTAGTTGAAATAATTAGTCAACAAAAACTATTTTTACTGTCAATGATAATTTATATTTAAATATTTTCATGGGACGATGGAAATAATTCCCATTTATTTATTTTATAAGCAATACAAGTGATATTTATTTTTCACAAAACGAATGGATCCTTAATAATAAACATGGTGACATTGACTTGACTTGATTGTATCGAACTATAACTTCGTCTAGCAAGCCAAGTTCTAGAATGGTTGATTCCCATAAATTCTCGCATTATTGGGTTGGGAAAAGGATTGATGAAATTTTGGTTTAACTCTTTTCAGTGGTTCTTCTTATAATTTGATTGTATTTTGCGGTGGAGGAATTATTATTATCATTATAATTGTTAGCTGCTGCTGTTTCCATTGATGTCCTGTCACTGAATCTTGCGTCACAGGCGGGTGACTCCAACGAGGACGTTTCTTTCTTCCTATTAATTGCCCTTTTTTGTTCTCACCTCGTGGTTACAACAAATGCAAAGAAGCAGTTTCCTTGACCGGGACAATCTTAGCCACCTGTCATGCTGGAGACCAAAAATAAAAATGAAAAAAAAAACCATTTAGTAAAATAAATTGGCCTTGTAGAGTCTAAATAATTCTAAATAATTATCGTATTTAGTAAACTTCATTTTCATTTTTTCGGCACGGCTCTTTAAACATTTTCTTTTTCACTATTGTTAAGAATACGTAATGTAGAAGAATATAATAATATATCCACCATTTTTCCTAAATAAAAAGAATCATTAGGGTTTCCATTTAGTTTTAATCTCATCAATCGTACAAGTGTGAATAAATATAAGAAGGGCAAGCTTCGCATGTTACATGTCTATGCTTTGTTTGTTTTCCCTTCTTTGATACAATTTTTATTACTGGAAAAAGAAACTATTTTCTATTTATTGGATATTTTTTTCCATTCTTTATAAAATCCCCCAAGTAAGTAACTCCCTAGAAAAAAAAGAAGAAGTAACTGCCTATTAAGGAAATCCAATAATTGTTTATTCATTTGTAATTATATATCGTAAATTGTTTTTTTTTTCATATCACCCCTTGCAGGGGTGGTGGAATGCTTGTCACCTACTCCTTTTTTCAGATCCTCTCTCTTCATCTCTCTCTCTCTCTCTCTCTCTCTCTCTCTCTCTCTCTCTCAAGAAACAGTACTTGTGACCTCACACAACTCTTTTCCATTCGAAGATTGCCACTCTGTTTCATTAGCTCTGTTTTCCTCTGTTTGTTCTTTTTTTCCTTTTTCTCTGTTGTTGTTCTGATGGAGAGACACAAGTGCAAGGTCTGCTCCAAGAGCTTCTGCAACGGAAGGGCACTGGGCGGTCACATGAGATCCCACATGGTGAACCTCCCCCTCCCTCCCAAACCCGAAGGGGAAGAAGAGCAAGGACCGCCGATTCAACTCGGTGGAGCTGAGACACCGCACGCGCAGTCGGGTTCTTCGCTTCCCTCGTTTTCTTCCTCCGAAGAAGAAGGGGAGGGAGATGAGGAAGCCAGGAAGCTTCAAGCTCAAGGGTATGGCCTGAGAGAGAACCCGAAGAAAAGCGTTCGGTTGGCCGATCCGGAGTTCGCGATCGACGCCGGGTCCGTGGTCCTCCAAGATAGGGAGAGCGAGACCGAGTCGTCCAAGAACCCGATCGGGAGGCGATCCAAGAGTTCAGCAATGGAGGCGATGAACCAGAGACGGTTCTTCTCGGAGGAGGATCGGCGCTGCCGGAAGAAGATTAAGCGCATGCCAAGCAAGGCCGAGTCAGCGAGCTCCATCTCCGACGAGACGACGGAGGAGGACCTCGCTTTCTGCCTCATGATGCTCTCCCGGGATAAGTGGAGGAGAGAGAAAAGCCATCGAGAACAAGAAAATGTGGACGATTCCGAAGAGGAGGAGGAGGAGGAGGACGACGAAGAAGATGAAAAAGATGAAGAAGACGAAGAAGAGAGCGAAGAGTCCAAAGGGTTGGTGGTCAAGGCTCTGCGGAACAGGAACAGGGGAAATTATAGGTGCGATACGTGCAACCGGACGTTCCGGTCGTACCAAGCGCTCGGCGGTCACAGAGCGAGTCACAAGAAGAGCAAACTCAGCGACCGGGCGAGTCGGGACCATCCCGCGCCGGAGGCCTCCGAGAACGTGGGCGAGAACGCCAACCCGAGCTCCTCCTCCAAAGTCCACGAATGCCCCTTCTGTTTCAGAGTTTTCGCCTCGGGCCAAGCTCTGGGCGGGCACAAGAGGTCGCACGCCATCAACTCGACGGCGGCGGCGACGGCGACGAGGTCTATCAAGAAGATGAGCCACCACGTCGAGCCCAGAGCGACGGCCTGGATCGATCTTAATCTCCCTGCTCCAGTCGACGACGATGGGGACGAGGATGATGACCAGTTGAGCCAGGTCGAGCACTCGGCCTTGTCCGAAGCCGAGTTCGTGAACCGAGTCAAGAGATGATGGAGTTCGTTAGATACAAGATTTTTCCACCTTTCCCCATTATTTTTTCTTCTTCTTTTAGCGAAAAGATTGGATCTAAGGCCGGGCAATTTGGTTACTTTTGCTGTTCGTATGATATTCAGTTCAGATATTATTATTACCAGCACAATTTTATCATTAAATACTAACTGTAATTCTTTTTTCATTTTCCTATTTTCCCTATTTTTTGGGTGGTTGAGGGTTGTTCTTGTTTCCATGTTGTTTATTTTCTGTAACAACTGATTGAATCTATAACATCCGTCCATGGAGTCATGCGTTAGAAGAGAGTTATGAGAATTTATTAAGTGGGAGACTTTGGAGTGGTTGCTTCCTCCCACTGCACCTTTTATTTCGAGTAGTCCGAAGAATCGAAGCATTAAATTCGACACGGACTTCGATGTCCGATGAAATCCGGTTCCAATGCTATGTCGGAGTGTCCAACCCAAAAGCTAAGAGACTCGCATGTATATGAAAGAACACGGTACATCCTGTAACCGAGTGAATGTTTCATTCTTTTAGTTGATTAATGAGTGCAATCAAGACCAGTTTACCCAATGGTTTTTGAAGTGGGTGCGGTTAGCTGTTCTGGCCATTGAATGAAAGAGCCACGCTTGGCAGAAAGAGAGGGTTTGGGGCACCTTGGTTCTTTTTATTAGCAGAAAAGGCAAGCTCCACCTGTTGAGCCCCTTTGGCACCGACGGTTCACGAAAAAGAAGCTGCTGCTGCTTCTTTGTTACCTTCTCTTGGTTCTCCTTTGATTCAACAGCTCTGCTCCTGTTCTCTGTCTCGTCCTTTCTAATTTCGGCCACTCGTGTTCTTATTGTGTGCTTTTGGTGAGGTTGCTAAGACAGGAACACAGATGCCTCTTAAGTTTATAAGACCTAGAGGAGATCGAAGGGGTTAGGTTGGAAGGGAAGTCTATTGTCATGGCTCGTTTTAGCTCCCGTCCTGCATTTAGAATCCATTGACATTAAGTTAGATGAATCGGAACCACATGAGGAGTTCAGCCTTCCCCAGTCTAGCTAGCCTTAGCATATTTGAAAAATAGATTGAAAGAGATTCTTTTCTATAAACAGGGTGTAGAGTGCGATAATCTGTGCCTCTTTCCATTGATGTTCATCGTTCACGATGTTTTGTGTCATCACTGAGTCGTTTCAATGTGATTGGGAAGCATTTCATGTGAGGCACGAGTGTAGATGTGCCGACTTGTATTGGTTTCTAGTTACACCATGTCATGATTTGTCGGGTTCAAATTTCTTATTTAGTAAAACCCAATAAGTCTGTCTGTCTTTCTCAATATAAGGAAATTCATTGGCATTGTATATTTGAAAAATATGGCATACGCTTGTAATGAAAATTTTACATCAGTGGCCTTGTTCACCCTTGATTTGAGTATCTCAACTCTCAATTCTATCAAATAAATAATGGATGGGCTAACTTGTGTTAATTTTTGAATATGTTATAATAACTTGTGATTGTTATATTAAAATAATAGTATGAGCTTCATTCATGCTTAAAATCGTACTTGTATGTCAAGATAAGATTATAATGCTAAATAAGTCAACCTGAACACGATTCGTTTAACATAATTACATAAAAAATAATAACTCGATAATGGACAATTTAACGAACAAGCAATCGAAAGACAACCTGAATAACTTATTCAATTAACGTAAACTTGAATTTACTAAATCGAATCACGTTGGAGTTGTATTTACATCTTCCTACCGTTGCCAGAGCCGGCAGCGTACATAATAACTGACAAGCCTATTTTGTAAGATTGATGACGGGGCATTCCATATATATGAAGAAGTTGTTGACTTGGACTTCCTTTCGTTTAAAGGTTAAATACTTCTTTGAAAAGAAAAGGGGAGTGCCTTTCGGTTTGACTTCGAAAGCCCTTGTAAAATTCTCCATTATTAAAGATTCCACAAAAAACAATAAAGATATAGACAAATCCCCAGCTAAACTACGAGTCTCAAAGTCAACTACAATATACATCTTCTTTGGGTTAGCAAAAACTATGATAAAAAAAAAAAACAAAGCCAAAATATACATTGATACCTATGTAGGATTTATGCAGAACTTCAATTAAAAAGAAAAGTGCCCAAAAAGTCACGAGGTGCCGGTGCTGGTGCCGATGATCCTTTTCCTATTCATCGAGAGGTGTAGAATCTGAAATATGAAAAAGAATATGATGAACAAACTACAGTTGATTGAGTAGTACACATTTCTTTCTAAGCAAATTAGAGCCTCCACTTGGCGTAATCGTAGACAATACAATAGCAAATACACATTTATCAAAATTCGTTGTATCATATATACATTGAGGACCATAGACAAGTTTATAACATTTCAACCTAAGTTCATGTGTACCAAAATAATCATTCAATCAACTATATTAGTGCAAACACCAAAAGTGCTTAACATCACAATTATGGCCATGCTTTCTGATCCATTACAGGGCGTACCAAGTTTTGTATATATTACCCCTTGCACAAAATCCATCTTGCGATCAAAATGTAGTTTAGAAAACATTTAGCAAGCAGCAAACACCATTTGCAATTCATGTCAAAGACAACTGCGGAAAGTATATTTAAAGCTGACGAATCATTTCGCCAGCATTTCAAAAACCAACTTGTAAATCATTTTGGAATATGCTCGAGTAAAGCATTTCAAATAACAGGAGGGTAGGAGACAGCCGGCCCAACCATTAAGAAACGGGAAAAATTGTCCCAAAAATCCTAAGCCTATCGTATGAGCTGTTTACTAGTTTAAAAGGTCTTAATTTAGCCAATTTAAGCCTAAACTTTGTCACGATTGGCTATTGTAGTCATTCCAGCCAAAATTATTTGGAAACCGCTGACATAGCCATTAATTGTCTTATTTTGTATGAGTTGTGCTAGTGTGGATGATTTATATATATATTTTTAAAAAATTTATGACTTACTTATGAATTTGCTATTCTTATTTTTATTTATTCTTTCTTTTTTTGCTATTAATTTCCTAACAGAAAGTGAACAAGAAAAAATGAAAAGAAAATAAAACGTATATAAAAATTTCAGAAAAATTAAAAAAGTGCAAAAATCTTCCACGTCAGCGCGGGTCAAGCCATGCTATATTACACTACCAGTGTCTTCATCAATAATTTCTTATCATTTTTAGCCAAAAGGACTACATTAGTTTATTATCAAGGGATTTAGGACTAAATTGATCAAATCGAGAAGTCTATGACTCAATTGGCCGATGTATAATATGTATGACTTTTTGGACAATTGTATAAAAATATGTGCCCTAAACATTTCCGTTCTAGTTTTCCATAATAATTTTCATGCCTCTACTTATCATTTGTCGAAACACTCTAATTTGATGATATTGAAGACATGGTGAGGACTTGAATCCTATCGATTAACAAAAAAGTGCACCAGAAGTCTACTTGTCATTAAAGTGAAATTGTACTGTAATATTTTTAAAAAATATAAGTAAGTCCTAAAACTTGTCATAAAAGTAAAATTAAGTTCTAGAACTTTTAAAAAAGTACAATTGAGTCTTACAACTCATCACAATATCGTCGATTGACCTTGTTGGCCATGGGTGAGGTTTGGGTGAGGGCCTTTGCTCCTCACCCTCGCCTAGAACCAAGTGAGGACCACGATCCTCACATGTTAGCCGGTGAGGGCATGGAGGCCCTTGTTTGTGGCCAACAAAGGTTGTGATGCCCTCACCTATAGCTAGAAACCTCGCCGGCCTAGAGTTTTAAGAAAATAAGAAAGAAAGAAAGAAATGAAAAAAATAACAATAACAAAATTTAGAGAAATATTAAAAAAACCATAAAAGTTATCAATGTTAGCATTAAATGTATCTCGTAAAATAGAGGACATGGTTGGCCAACGTCCTTATCAGTGATTTCGATTAAAACTAGCCTGATGAACATTATTGGCAAATTACCAAAAAAGTTTAGGATTCAATTAACACAATTGAAAGATTTAGAGATTGAATTTTCACAAGTACGATATGTTTAGAACTTTTTTGATAATTTTTTCAAGAAGGGCTCATCGTCCACCTAAGGAGGATAATTTGTGTTGCCACCATGGATATAGGTTGTCAAGGCTTAGGCGCGCTGCAGCCAACGAGGACCCCTACAAGGTCATCCTTAGTCGCCAGAGCCTTGATCCGAGGTCATGACGCCATGGCCAAACTCGGATCAAGGCCGTCGGGGCGTGGCATGGAGCTGCAAGAAAGTAAGTTCACTCTTCCCCCCACGTGTGTGAGCTTGTTGGAAGAGCTTGGGAATGACTAGAGATGGTATCTCATACCACAGTCGTCAATCCGAGGTGTGAGAAATTCTAAACTAATATCCAGATGACTTTTCGATTTCCCTTTTGTCACATTATGCTATCCTGAAATGCGAATGCCAATTATATAGCGTTTCAAAAGCCAGAGAAAAAGTGAATGCCAACTTCACGTTGAGCGGGTTGGGTGTACGAGACATTCGCTGGTCACATTTCAAGACGAGAGATGGCCATTGGAGTCGTCGTTGGGTCGTCGGACTTCAATCCATTCAAAGAGACCAAAAAAGCAGAAGGCAGCAAAAAAGGTGAAGTAGCAGTGATAAAATCATAAAAGGGGAAAGGCCATGAGAGTGAGTGCCAACTCAAATTTGATCATTTTCCTCGCACTCCAGGTGGTGGACTAAACTTGGAATCGAAAGACGAACGAAAAGAAATAAAGAATGGAAGCCGCCCGTGATTGATTTTGCAGGCTTTAAGCGACTTCCAAGAGCACCCAAAAAGAAGAGTCAAACATTGTGATGAGCTTTTTTCGACTCGCCATCCTTTTAATCTCTCCCAATTGTACAACATCATGTTGAAGTTGAAAGAGCGCTTGCTTTCTAGTCAGTGGCTGTGGAGAATAAGCTGGCAATCCACATGAAACTTGGGTCATCATGCAATTTAGTGCAAAAGGTGGTTTTCTTTTGCCAGGTTATTATGGAAAGGAGAGCCTTTTCTTATCATAGCCATAATAGTAGGAAGCCAAGCTGAATAGTATAGTTGGACTTTTCTGCTCTAGTTGTTGTTGTTTTTTGTTTTTTGTTTTTTTAACATAGAAGGACATGAAGTAGAGTTACATGGAATGACAAATAGGATAAAAAATATGAAATTATGATGCGTTCATTTGGTGGTGTTTCGGAAACTAGAATGACAAACTGATACATGGAGAGGTGGATCTTCAACTTAGCTTGAGAGAGGATTGGGACTAAGAAATCTAGTTGACTGAAATTGCGCTTGTAATCTTTACGAGATCGTGTCAATCGCTTTTATGGTCTGGCTACTTGTGGGGTGACTGGGTGCACACCTATTTGGATTAAAGCTTCAGCTAATGAAAGCTCGAAGTGAAGATCACCAGCAGAAAGGCATGGAGAAAATTATTAGAGCTGGGGAGTTTTCTTAGGCCACACACAATGCATACATTCGCCCATGGTGAATCCACATTATTTGGTTGCTTATTGGCACCACTCCAGTTTATGATTTTGCTCCACAATTTGATGCTCATGAAGTTGATCTCATTTGAGAAAATGCCTACATGGGGTGATGTATAGTGGCTCTGATCGCAGCCTTCATAATCAAGTCGAAGCTTGGAAATTGCTAAGATGGCATGGTGAACCGGTTTTGGTTTGAGCCAAACATATCCACAACTTGCCTTATATGCTAGTTGAAAACACTTTCACTAGGTATAGACTTTTGATAGGATGAGGAAATGGTGTAGCGTTGATGGTACTCGTGTCTCGTGTAGGCAAGAAGCTGAATCTCAAAGCCACTTGCTTTCTGCAGTTCATTTGCCAGGCTAATCTGGAAGCATGTCTCGCAGCTTCCGGGTTTTGAAAGATCGCCTTCTGAACAGGAACATGAGTTTGCTTGGGCAATTCATGAAATGGAGGGGAAGAGACCAAAAGTGACACTTATGGAGCTAACTTTGAATCTTTTCATTTAAAATTTTTGGAAGGAAAAAAACTTCGGTGCTCCATGAAAATTCTCCTCCTCAAATCAACAAGAGTTAGTGCTTCAATTTTGTTTTCCTTGTTAAAGCAGCTTTATACATTTTTGCTCAAGGAAAAAGTTTGCACTAGCGCCTCCAGATTATCGAGGGGGAAAATAAAAATAGTGCTGCAGCTTTTTGAGGATTAGAGTGGACCAATTCTTTGCTAGCTTGAATGAGTACACTTGCAATTATTGGGACGATTACACTAAAAAAGAGATTAAATGAAAATTTAAAAATATTAGAACTTAGTGGTGAATGTGTGCAACTTCATTTCTGGTGGTAGTTATTTATAATAGACGAATCTAAAAGAAGAAACGTTGTGCAAAATGTTAGACTAATTGTAATAACTCTACAAGAGATGTAAAAGTCACTAGGATGAGGCGTTGGATGACTAGGGAACCTTTAGACATGATGTGGCAATTAGAAGTCAAGTTTGGAAAATTGTTTTGAAAGAGAATCTATCTTGTGATTTTGTTTTCTAGATCTATGTTTTTCACCTCATAAAGTTGATAAATTACTAAGGCTCTGTTCGTTTAATGGAAAATATAGCATTTTTGAAAAATATTTTTAAGCAAATTATTTTTCTGGAAAATGATAATATTTTTTTTGTGTTCATTTGAAACTTAAGGAAAATTATAAAAATATAAAATTTTAATTTCTTTTATTATGCATTGAGATGTCACTGACCATAAGTCTCGTTATGCTCCCATAAGCTTCGACTTGGCACCAGAGGCCATGAACTTGTGAATCCAAGGCAAGCATCGAGCTCACCTCGCCAGCCTCAAGCAAAGTCGATGCACTCTGTTAGAGACCGTAATATTTAAAGGTAAGTAAAGAAGATGTAAAATGTTTTTTTTTTCGGTAACCAAGGACTCCACCACAAGTCTCTCGTGTTTGGACGACACTAAAGGGCCGGGTCCTTATACCTTGGGAGAGACTAGCACAGGACCTCAATACCATGACCTCCCACTTAAGGCGCTAGTAATTGCGGGTTTCGAACCTGTAATCTCGGCGATGAGGAATAGGCTTTTAACCAACACAGCTACCCACCATTGGATGACGAAAAAATGTTTTCTACTCTATAAAAAAAGAAAACATTTTTCGCACTTTTGAAAGTGTTTTTTTTTTCATTTGTGGAAAAATATTTTCCTGAATTATTTTGTTTTTTGTGAAATGAATGCCGAAAAATTCAAAAAATATTTTCTTGGAAGTTATTTTCTGTGAAACGAACAGAGCCCAAATGAATACAAATAGTTATCCTTCTGAAGTGATGCTTACGCTTAGCATGGGCTCTCTCAAACCTTATCAACCACAATATCATTTTCTCACTCAATTAATTCAGTACAGGTTGATTAGAAACCCAAGTAAGATGTGGGAAAACATCTTCCCCTTACAAACTAAAGATTTTTAGTTTAGAAATTTGATTATGCTAACTTAATCTAATAAATTTTCAGTATCTTTTGGCTTTTATTGTAAAACGCTTGCATGCGATATTCATTAATTTTGTCATCCTTAACCACTAACATGTGAAAAGGGATCATGCATATTGAAGCAATGAAGATAAGCATCCAATAACCAATTCATTAAGTAAATTACAAGGAAAAGTAAAAGAAAAAACCCGAGTTGTATCAGACAACATTTAACAAGGCTCCCATGTGAAGTATAAATAAAAAAGGTAAAGATGCAACTTTATAGGCTGTGCAAGTATGGATGACCTATAATCACGCCTATAGTTAATGTAATGATGGATGAATTATCTAATTATGATTCATTTATCGTTATGTTCCAAAACCAACCAATGTACAGCCTAATCTAATATAATCTTGATATATAGTCAACATAATATATGCAAAATTAATCCTAAAGGGCTACATGTGTAATGACTTCCCTAGATGCCGCAATTAATGTCTGCACGATCGGAATCACTCACGCATAACGAATAATATGCTATATTAGATAGATACAAACATAAATTAATTTTATGATGCAAAGACTAACTAAATGCAACTTACATGAGACACTAATCTAATTTTTTAATTCACAAAATAACCTAATCAATTGTAACTATGAAAACTACTATTGGTTTACTGTACAACACTCAAATTAAATAATTTACAACCCAAAACTAATTCTAAAATCGATGTTAAAGCTGATTAACCAAATGATGAAATTAATTAATTGAAATTATAAACTAATGAATCCCAAAAACACCGAATTGCCTATCTAAATTGCAATATTCTAGTCTCAAACTAAATTAATTAGATATCCTAAACAATTAAGTTACCTAGCATGATGCTAAGTTAATCCTGCTGTGAAAAGCTTCTTGATTAATTAACTTTACATCAGAAAGTTAACTCTACAACAAAAGAGCTTATAATAAGTTCATTCTATAGCAAATTGGTTTCTAGATACAACTAAGATGTTTTTCATTTTTCTAACAAGACCGTGGAACAATTAAAACATGTATAAACAAGATCCAATCCTAATTAGCATGTGATATATGCTATATCATTAATGCTAATGACTTGATTACTTACCTATATGCAAGTGTTATGGGCTAATAGTCTTGGCCCCACAGTAGCTTGTGCGGCGCCTTGTGAGTGGTACACACCAAGCCAGTCTTCCTTCTATAATTGTTTCTGAGAACAATACGATGAATGACATTTTTGTGTCAGATTATATCACATCCAACTTAGTTCGGGCATTTGGTCCTTCCTTGAAAAATTGTCCATCATTTCCTCTCTATTAGGACTGAGGTGACCTGCATAGCTAGCCTTGATGGATTATGCTTTCTTTTTCTCAATGTAAGCAAGGTCCAGTAGAGATGGAGTAATATGTATATTGAACTAATATCGTTAGAGAAATGCATCAAACAAATCTTCCCATGCCTCCAACGATTTTATCTTTTAAGTGATATACCACTGCAATGTGGACCCCGATCAAGTTCTATTGGAAGGAGGGAATTAGGGAATTATGAGTTAGTTGGTGAGGCCAAGGAAGGATCTCAGCTTTGTCACTCCGGCCGGTCGTTCCCATTTCTCGAGGGCTCGGATTTTGTCGGGATCTAGCCGCACTCGTTCTCTCCCAACGGTGTGTCTGAGAAAGTCAGTCCTCCTGGGCAAAAACACACTTTTTCCTCTTGGATTCGGCTGTACACTATGATATCATTCAAATAGACCACCACAGACCTATCAAGAAAAGAGTGGAGTACCTTCTTCATGAGAGTACAAAAGGTCGTTGAGGCATTGCTCAAGACGAAGTGCATCACTCACTAGGAACGTAGGACCCGTACGTAGTCATACAAGCGATTTTCAGTTCGTCACCTTTAGTAATCCAAACTTGATAGTAGCATGATCGAAGATTGAGCTTGGTGAGCCATTGTACCTCTCCGAGCTTGTTGAACAAGTCAGCAATAAGCGGGATCAGGTATTTGTTCTCATGGTTAGCTTGTTCAATACCTGGTAATTTATGCACATATGAAGGGATTTGACATGCTTCTTCTAGAATAGGACTGAGGTGTCGAATGAGGCTTTAAAGGGCTAGATATATCCAGCAGCGAACAACTCTTTCAGCTGCTTCCGAAGTTCCTCTAGTTTGGGAGGGGTTGGTATGGAACCATGACTAATGTGCGAGCCTCCAGCTCTAACTTGATTTGACGGTCCACCTCCCTCCTAGGAGATAGTTTCGTGAGTAACGCCAAGAGCATCACGTCTTTGAAGGAGTAATAAATGACTCGATTCACCTTGCTCAGGGCCTCATCTTCCCGTTTCACCAGGTTCTCGGCCTTTAGCATGGCTAGGAACATCACCTCTCTACGTCTCATTCTCTTGGAGAGTTGGTTGGCCAATATAGCCTTGCGGTCTCGACTTGTATTCCAGTTCACCGACACAACGCACTGGCAACGCTTGTCTATGATGCATATGTAGTCTGCGAAGGTAACGACCACAACATTGATCTTGTTGGAATTCCCAAGCTAAAAACAAAATCATAATCATTGAGCAGGATTATCTAGATCATTTCTCAGCTCGTCCATTGATCAAGCTGAAATTACATGTGCCTTGCCAAGCCGAGGGTAGGGACTTATGTGAAGTTCATCGTATTGATCCATCCCGTCCTTCTCTCAATCCAAAGGTTGAACTTCTTTGGGGCCTCTTTCGAGATGAAGAGGTCAGATGTTCCGGTGTCCACGATGACACTCATTTCAGTTGTTTCAATCTTAATGTTTGCAAACATGAGTCCTCGAGGCTTATGTCCCCTCTTGGCACGCATCGTGTTTAAGATACGCTATAATCCGAGTTGTTCTTTCTCTTTCCTTCGTCTCCTTGAGCTTGGACGAGGGCTGCCAATATGCCTCGCATTGGACAATCACGAGCCAGGAGTGCTAATATTTTTTATGAGAGGCCGATTCTATATTGCGCCTCTATCGCTTGGTTCTGTCCAAGGCTGGAGAGGGGTCACTGGTGGCCTACCGTTCCCGTTGTAGAGCCTGCAATTTCTCCCACTGGTAGCCTTTTTTCTCGGTCGCGCGTCGGGCTTGGCTCCAAATGACACCTTGTATTCCACCAGGGACTCGGCCACAAATATGGCCGTCGGATATCCCATGCACTACACCTTTTCAACTCTTGTTTTACTCATGGTTTGAGTCTACTCATGAACAGATAGAAGGTTTCAATGTTGTTCATGGTGGTGATTTGCAAGAGTAGTTTCGAGAATTCTCTCACGTATACCTAACTCCCCCGTTTTTTGTTTTAATTGGAGAAGCTCATCTCAGTCTTCCTCTTTGGCATACACTGGGTAATATTGTCATGAAATTCTTCGACGAACTTTCCCAAATTGTGATCAGTGCACCACTCGGATCATCCGACCCACGCCTGTTATTTATCTATTTATCAAATACATGGCTACGGTGCTCACCCGTAACAGCCCATCCATGATTCCTGTGATCTGTAAATATTTTTTATTGTACCACAAGAAGTTATCCATGTCCTTAGCCACCCGCGAGCCAGTCGAGACGTCTACCTAAGAAGGCAACTGCATGGGGATCAGGCTACCTCAATCCTTAGTTTGGTCATCTCCATCTGCATGGCCTCGACGAAGGCCTCATTTCGCTGCCTCTATACTTGAAAAGACGTGACCAGTTCCCCTAGCGTGCCCAACACTTCCCCTCAGAGCTCCCCAATGCCGATCCTAAGTTCAAGTATCTCCGCTTGTAACTATCTCCGCTTGTAACTCCTTCCTTTCGGCCACATTCCTTTCAATGCTTGGGGCCAACTTTTCGACCACGCCTTGGACATCCGCCAAGGCGATCTCCTTCCTTTCCACCTGAAACTCCAAGTCACCCGTTATGTCCTTAGAGTTAAAAGGCCAAACAGCTCGTCTTGGCCTTAAAAGGCATTTCAGTCGTTGTCTCTTGTTTCTCGGTGACACTTTTGCTACCCACTATTTTAGACCGAAGATCCATCACTCGCTTAAATCGAACGGTGTTATGATATTACTTGTCACGGGCATGTTTCTAGCGTTCCTAACCATGCGGCCTTTGGATCAGACAGAGAGAGAGCGGGAGAAGAGAATAATGAATATGGAATTTCATTCAATCAATATGCCAACCAATACAAATAAAGGAGGAGGATACCTTATATACAAGGGCCAGCCACTAGGGGTAGCCACTCATTTTCCTAATCTTAGCCAACTGTTCCTTAAAATCCAGTGCCTTGTCCGAGCAAAGGCCTTAGGTGCATGTTGCTCCCCCATCTGTTGCCCATCTCATCGCCCTGCCATATATCGTTGCCTAGGTAGCATAGGGGCGCATCCCAAGTTTTTCGATACCATGTATGGGACTGTTAAGAGACCAAGCACTAGATGGTTCCTTGACCAGCACAGATCGATCCATGGGATCATTCGAGGATCGGGTATTGACTTGTTCACGGACTAAGCGCACATCGATCCAAGGATATGGAAGGATTGGGCATTGGCCCATTCATGGATCATGCATGGACCAATCCAAGACTTCATTTTCGGGTGATTTATGTAATCTTGCTCCCTCAGTTTTGTCCCAAAATGTACTTTCCTAATTTAAAATTCCACGTGAAGGGGTGGGCCAGCCGAATTTGAACAGGGCTTTTAATTTCATGGGTTTGGTCTTAAGAATTCAAAAAAACTTAGGCCTTGTTTCTCCTAAAATTCAAGTCCATTTAAAATATTGAACTAATTCCAAAGTGATATTTACAAAGTAAAACCTGACCGGACCAACTTAAACAAAATGTATTCGATACAAAGGATATTACTAAATAAACAAAAAAGTACTCATTGTGCCTAAATCCTATATGGATGTAAAATTATGCATTACAGATATTTTTATTTTGAGATTGGATTCAATCGCCAACTAATTCATATAATGAATGATAAATCTACGCATGCAAGAATTTCAAGTGTCAATAATTTATTTTCGGGTTGATGTAATTTACGTTTTCTTGAAAGGAGATACAAGTGATTTGCAGCACTTGACAATTCTTTCGAGTTCAAAAGTAGAACTTAAGAGATTCTTTATAACTTGCCAAAAGTTTCGATTATCGTAGGTTGCGACGTTGTCCATCTATCTAAGTTAACTTATTTGCAATTGTGATTTCAAGTGGCGTAACTCAGTCCATCCCGAAGCCTCCACAGTTTGCAGAAAAGAAAGCCGTGGAATGGCCAAACCCTTCTGTAGAAACCAGCAACCTACTTTCCATTGCTGTGATGAATAAGTCCCTCAGCTCCTGCCGCATCGAATTTTTTAAAGGCCGACCCATCGGGAGAGGTCCACTAGTGCGGTTGGTACCCTAGTTTATCGCATGGCCTAGTTTCCAGAAAGAAGAATGCGAAGCTAACTCTACTCTTGCTCTCAGCAGAGTCATCGAGTTTGTAAGAAATGTTTGGGAAATTGGATCTAAAGAAAGCTTTTGGATGCAGCAAACGCAATATACAAAGGAAGGTTTTGAACACATGTTAAGTTGACATTTGTCAATTCTAGATGATTACGTGAAATAATGTTATCTGATTTCATTTCATTTTCCGGCGGAAAAACAAAAGTAGCCCATATCAAGTAATCCATGAATTGCTTAATAGCGCTTCACCTACCATAGTTGGTGAAAATAAATTAATGGTAGTGCATAGCTTTGACTAGGGTTCCAAAACCTAACCGCTCCATAAGTGGAAAGCGGTAAGTCAAAGCCTGCTCCAAACTTAGTAGGAGTAAATTAGTTTGAAATGTAAAACAGAAAATATTGAGAATCGCAATAGGTGTTGTAATTTTGTAGTGAGAGAGAAAAATCTATGCAATAAAATAACTTTTTGATTTGGAATACTCGAGTCCTTTAGAAATTTTTCAAGTTCTAGCCAATGAGACAACTTATTGTGAAAGAGAATTCAAGCGAGCCTGGACTTGATATTCTATTAATAAAGCGTTAGCACCTCTATAAAGTCGTGAAACGGTCGAGCGTTATGGAAACTAAGCTAATGTGCACTTTTTCTACTATCTTTTTATCTTAGGACTTATATATCTATATATATATATATGTATATGTATATTCAAATATTGTCAGCTTTTCAATTTCTGTCCCCGATTTTTCTTTTTATCTTTTTTGTGAAGTCATCAAAATAAATCCTTACCTTCTGAACTCATATCAGTTCTATCCCCGACTAGACTTCCTCCGCAAACTATAGATAATTAGCCTAGCCTCTGAATAGAAGCTTAGCAATCATGCCCACCCTAATGCCATTCTATCAACGCTACCAAACACTGACTAGCTTCTATAATGCTCAGGCCACAAGACAAAAATGGTTTTCCAACACATCTTTTTGTGTCTCGTCCACGGATATTCACACGCAAGAGTAATAGTTTCTTCCAACTATAGAAGGATCTTGATGGAAGATCCTCATGAATCATCGTAGCCGCCAACGAAAGTAAATCACCGGCTAAACTTGCCGAATTTCGTAGATCACGAACATCAAAGTGTTTCATTGCAATGGCACATAACTTTCAGCCTGTAAACAAGAGGTCCTGAGTCTTAAGAGTTGGATAAGTCATACTAAATGAAAAACAAAGAAAGAAAAAAAAAAAACCGAGTCGTCCTTGAATCATACAGGGCAGGTGGAATCTTGACTAGCCGATGCCTAAAAACCACGAGTTTGATATTGACAAGTCAACTTTTCTCCACTACAATGGACAGCGAGTATGTCGCTCGTGACAATCAATCTTTGGAGGGGGGTTGCATCTCTATCGATGCCATGCCTTAAAACCAAATTAGTCTGTTCTCCTTCCACGTCCAGATAAAGAAACCTCTTCGGACCAATGCAAGTCGCATGAGCAAAACCCACGTTTCGAAGACCAAGAACGGCGCATTACCAGCTCTTCTGATTGCAGTAATGGAATGAGATCGTAACAGATAGTTATTCAGTTGCAACCCAAGCTATTATACTCTTTGATCCAAGTAGTGTAATGCCTATTATACAATCTGATTTCGTGGACAACATAGCCCTTGCAGAGTCAATATCTTCGGAACTCCCTTACTATCCTTCGGTCAGAATTAGAGTGAAGATGATAAGTATCACTTCGATACTTAATGGAGAATTTCATAACGGTTGATATTATCGGATATTACAGAATTTATTACATGAAGGTGATCTTTTTTGTTATACTAAAAAGCTTGGCACATAATATCGGATTGTACAGAAATCAATATTATATTATAGTAACTATCATCTTGATAGCCAATCAACAGGATATTGGTCCCATGTATTTTATCAAGATACCGTAATTAGAATTATACATATCTTGATGTCTTGCTTAGTAATTTATTTGCGAATATGAATAAACTTGATCATATAAGGTGCTTATATTGAAGTAAATACTATGTTGTTGCATACTTATGTATAAATGCAATTTGTTATTAAGATAACTATCTTATTATGAATACTATACTATTTAATAATGAGAGTCAACATAGTTATATCTGATAGAAAAAAAATTAAGCTAAGCGATGGATTAATAATGCCACATTTTGTGTTTGATAGTTTCGATTTGAGCCCGTATATAACAAGATACCATATTTGGTGTTGGTGATGTCCTTTGGACTAGATATATCCAGATAAAATGTTGACTAAGAAATGCAGGCTAATAGGTGGAATTAAGTTCGATTGGATAACAATATAATTAAAATAACTTCACATTTTTCTTCCAACAATCGAGTGATGGAGCAAAGCATCCAGCTTCACCGGCCACTACACAAGGACCACCTCTACTATAGCAAATCATCGTCGCTTCCAACCACCTATAATCGTTGTCTCCAACCACCATTGGCTAGCTGATTATGTTCTGATGATTGTGGGTAAAAATGAGAAGTTATATGTCACATGACTATCATCATCGAAGGACTCGAATTCTTTCACGAGTTCGCCAAATTCTTCGAGGTCTTTGTCCATAATAAAGGTGCGTCCGCCCTCATTGCTTGTTGATCTGTGGTGGATCTCCATCCACCCCTCTTCACTTCTCATTACCCACAAACCATAAGTTTTAACATCAAGTGACATCCAAGCTTCGTGCACATTGTCCACCACCCCGTCTCAACACTTCACCTCTATGTTGGCCATTGCTACCTCATCTATTAGATAAAATTGCTCTGTGATGCCCTTAGTGACACGAGGCTTGTCTTCGCCGGTGTCCCAATTGCCTCTTAACACAATGAAGCTCAGGGAGGACTACGATTTAGAGATGGACATAATAGTGAATTTGGCAAAATTGACAGCGAAAGAGAGCCAGTGAACTCAAGCAGGGATTTCCATATGTTGCAAGAGATTACCCTAGACGAATAAGATTTTGAAATTTTTTTAATCTTGTCTTGGAATTTTACCAAATATATAATGGGATTTTCAATAATTTGGGAATAATTAAAGGACTTTTAATTTCTTCTTTTTTTATCCTATCTCAATCCAGCAGGAGGTGCGAAGGCCATTACAGGCAAAGCCCACGGTGAAGTTGGTTCCTTTTCTGGGTTTTCAATGTTAAATTCAATTGACAAATCTTTGCTCTGTATTCTCTTGATTTATATTGATTCGGAGGAACTACAGCGCAATCCAAGAACCAGAGTAAGTTGGTGGATCCGTGGGAAGAAGACGATGAACAGAGAAAACGAGTGCCTCAAATTTAAGTTAGTGCTGATGTGGAGGTAATGTACAGGTAAAACTAACATGTTGAACGACTAATGGCTATTTTGAACGGCAAATTTACAAGAACAAATGGTTAATCCATTGGTAAATAAATATGGATAGTAATACAATTTCAAAATTACTTGAACTTATCCCTTTTGTTACAGTTCCCTACTTATACTTTTTGTTGTTCAATTGGGCATCACATTTCCATGAACTGGCTCAATGCGTGCGGTACTTCTGTTGAGTTACCCACTAGCCAACTTAGTTGTAATTGAACAAAAGATAGGACGTAAACAACCGCTTCACTACTTTTTACTATAAGCCAAGATACCTTTTCGTTTCCCTTAGTGCTTTCACTCTCTCTTTCTCTTAAGGCAGGCTTCGCTTGTTAAATCAATAATTGAGTAGCCACGAATACGAAATAAATCGAGTTGGAATCTAGAACTACTAAGACAAAATCTATCGGTTGATTGTTATTAAAAGAGTCCAATCCAAATGCTTCTACATATGGATCAAAGGAGCCTCCATATCTCCAAGCGATATGAGATACTTTATTAAAGAGATTACATAATTCTAATTATTATAGAATTCTAGTTTAGTACTAAACTGAAATTGATAGTACAACCACTGAAATAAAAAACGACCAACGTATAGAGGCAAAAGTGTAATTTTTACTGATTTTAAATTGTTTCTCTCCATCCATTGACATCTCTTTCATCTTTTGCCATATAAACCAACAAAAACCATTCTCTATTGCATCCTATTTTCTTTTCCCTATTTACCACAACTTAGTTCTATATATACTTCAAAGAGGGAAGAAGCCGAAATTTATAAACATTATGAAGTTGTGATAATTTAGTCTTAAACATTTCAATTGAATCAACTTAGTCCTCAATCTTCTTACATCGATACTTATTCAGCCCATTTAATCAATTTAGGTCGTTGGCCATCTTACATGACATGATTGACATTGACATGGATATTTTATTACTTTTCAAACTATTTTTATCATTTTTTTCTTCTCTTCTCTTTCTTTTTTATTATTATTATTGTGAAGGCGGCCCTTTGTCGGCCATTATTCCTTGCCCAATTGTCGCAATGAGGGCTGGAAGCCCTCATGCAATGGCCAACTAGGGCTTGCAGCGCTTGTTTAGAGTTAGGAGAGGCCCACATGAGCCACTGGACCTCAACAACTAGGGCTCACGGCCCTTGTTTAGAGTTAAGAGAGAGGCCACAAGGGTTGCTAGACCTCAACCGATGGCCTAAGAAGCACCGACGCTCTCTGGAACCATTCATATCGTGTCTAACACTCTCCGGGACCCTACATTTGGAAAAATGCCTTCTTGTTATATTTGATAATAGAATGTTGACTATTTTATCTTATTGTTGAATATTAAATTTAATAGTAGAATGTGGATTACTTGTTTTTTCCTTCAAGTTTTATGGATTGTTATAGTGAAATGAAGTTAAATTTGTCAAATTAAAATAATGAATGATATAACAAACGTATGATTAATTAGATTAATTCTAGGCTCTTATTATTATTATTTAGTTATTTATGCATTTATATAGAAATATTTATTTAATATATAACATGTCGGAATTCTCTACTTTTTGAAAATGACGTGTCTTCGTGTCGTTTTGTGTCACATGTCGCATATCCGTGTCGGTGCTACATTGCTAGTGGCCTCTTGTCAGACCTTAATAGTAATAAAAGAGGAAGAAAAAGAGAAGAAAAAAGGAATTAAGAAATTAAGAAAAAAATTCTAAAAATGATCCAATAATCATATAAAAAATTAATGTTAGTATTGTATGGCGTTCAAGTTAGCAATTTTTTATCAAAACTAATTAGATAAATTTAATTGATATAACTGTAGAAAAACTTAGGACTAAATTATCCAACTAAAAGCTAGATTTATGACTTAATTCGCATCGATATAATAAGGTTGAGATTTTCTTAATACTTTTCTTCTTCATAAAGTTCTAGCTACCAAATTTGTAGCCTCGCCTAAAACCATGGACTTTTGAGAGCATGAAAAGGCTTTATAAACATGGGGCTGTGGATTATGTGTAGCACCACGTGATTTTGTGCAAATAGTTAATGCTCATGATGGCAGCTGAGTTCAATTCATTTCATTCTTCTACAAAATGCTTATCATCAATCAAATGAAAAAGCACATTTATTATCAAATGAATCAAAGTCAGGAAATGTATCAAATCATTCCTAAACCTTTTGCACTTGTGTCCATCTAATTATGAACTTTTGAATTGTGTCAATAACATCCAAAGCATATTCCCAATTTAGTCCTTTCGATCAATTTTGATGAGAAATTACTTATGTGGATGCCAAGTAGCTTACATGATCTAACCAACACTAACTTGAATTTTTTTTTTTGTAAATTATTAAAATATCAATATTTTAAATAATTTTTTTACTTCTTTTTTTTTCTTTTTTCTTCTTTCTCTGCCGACTTTAGGACCTTGATGATAGCTGGCAATCGACCATAGGCAAGGGCCTACCTTATATAGATCTAGCAAGCTTGAGCCTTCCCTCTAGCCGGCCATTGCTAAGGCCCAATGACCAATGGAAGGAAGAAGAAAAACAAAAAAAAATAACATAAAAATAAATTAAAAAAGAATTTTTTTAATTGCAAAAATTGTCAATCCCACACTAGTTGACATCTACGTCAATAATTAATTGTCAAAATTGACTAGAAGGACCATATTGGTATGTTGTTATAAGATTTCTAACTCAATTAACAATTGAAAATTTTGGAACTAAATTGTCACATGTGCAATATAATAAAGGCTTTCTTTAGCAATTTTCCTAACCACCTTCATTTGATGTTCCAAGCCAACCTAACCATTTAATTTCTTGCTCCAAGGCTTCTTTTTTGCTTTCAATTGCTTGCATTACTAGCCTGTACTAAGTTTGGATTACAGACGCCTCCCCTCTAAAAAAAAAAAAAGCTGTAAAGTGACTTTACACCAAATTGTATCGAGCACCAAGGGGAAAGAAAAGCCATGCGGTGGATCTCTGCCTTCAAAGCATCAAACATGGTTTTTGTCAAATAAGGTACATGCTAGCACTACAAAATTTTAGGCTACTACCCACCACACGAACTGCTTTTAAGCGAAATTTCCAAACCCCTTGGAGTCACAACACAGTACCACTTCCACTTCACTAACGAGCGAGAGAGAGAGAGAGAGAGAGAGAGAGAGAGAGAGAGAGAGGATGGTGAGCAACAAGCAAGTGGTGCTGAGAGACTACGTGAGCGGGTTTCCCACAGAGGACGACATGGAGGTGAGGAGGGGAGAGATGAAGCTGGAGGTTCCTCGAGGGTCGAATGCAGTGGTGGTGAAGAATCTCTACTTGTGATGCGACGTCTACATGCGCCTCCTCATGTTCCGTAGCACCAGCGACGTGTTCAAGCCTTACACTCCCGGCACCGTAAGCAAAGCCCCCTTTTTGTTTTTTCATTATAGCTTCGTAAAGAGAGTCGACACCTATTGGCCTTGTCTGTGGGAGTTCTTCAACTTATGATTCTTTGCTGAAAGAACTATTACGGGTGAGCAGTCTGGTGCATCTATGTACATCCAATTCGCCGTGCCTACAAGATGGCATGGGTCTCGCGCATGTGATGCTCTTATGACTTAATGACTCGATCAAATCGGACGCATACCTGTGCGCACAAAGGGCAAAAATACTGCTCAAGTTTCAACGGGACCTACACTAGGAGAATGTATGTTTTTGTATCGTGTAAATGCCATAAATTTCATATATAAACGTCAACATGACTTCAAACGTCAAGTTATTGAATATAATGATCACATTAGCTAATTATGTAATAATTTTAAGTGGATTTTTAAAAGTTCAAGGACTAGACCGATTAAAAGTAGGTTAAGGAACGGTAATCAATATTGAAGAAAAGTTCATGAAGCACTCATGTCATTATCTCAAACTAAAGTTTCAGAATGCTGTAAAAGAAGGTCAAACGTATGGAGATAAAATGTATCTTTCACACATTTGCATATGTTTGCCTTATTAAATATATGAGCATATATTTCGCAATAAAAAAAATTAGGAGTGTGAAGATGGGCCAACAGTTGATGTGAAGTAAACGAATTAGGGAGGCAATCATCGATTTCAATAGTCCATAAAATTATAGTCAATTCAATGGAAACATAGTTTGCTTGGCAGTAGGAAGTATATGGAAAATATCAAAGATATATTTTATCTTTCACCCAATGAACTCTTACACGTATTTACTTTTGAAAATACAAGTTGCACACCTGACTTTTGCCATTAGAGACCACCTAACACTTTCACATCAATTACTTTTGCCATTAGAGACCACCCCACATGTACGAAACTGCCATTTTCTTTCCAAAAATGCCCCTCTTCATATCTTGAATTCTCACGCGTACCCAAAACATTTGGAAGAAACTAGAAACCAAACCGCCCAAACCCTTGGAAAGATGATTAAAGTGAGTCAACTAGAAGGGGCAATTGGATCTCTTAAAGGCATGGTTTTGTTTTAGAGGTATGTGAATAGTTTTACAAGGAAAAAGATGTTTACATGGTCATTGAGTCTAGAGTGAGGTGTGTTTTTTTTTTTTCTCAAAAGAGATGCATGTCTTTGATATTTTACATTATCGATTTCCTTCTCGCCGTTCACTCAAAAACCATCGTTCTCCCACTCTTGCACACCCTTCTCTGTACATCAACCGGCTTAAATTATTTTTTATTTTTTTATTCTTTTGATAATGATAAACAACTAACTGAGCCTTTTCGGCAAGAGTCGAGATCAAACGGAACTCGTCTATTTTTATTTATAACTTGGACTATTAGATTAGAAAACAAAAAATAACAATCCGCAAATATATATATATATATATATATAATTCAGATTTCTTGACCCTGCTATTAGTTAATAAGTCACGTGCGAAAAAATATGCAATTCATGCAAAACAATGTAGAAGGCGAGGTAAAAAAGGAAGCATATATGTTTGACATTGTGCTCGATTCATATTTGAATAGAAAAAATAGCATTATGAGGAAAGAGGGAAATGGCTAGCTTCATTGGCAGGCTCTAGTATGAAGTCATAATTTGAATATGGAAATTTCTTTCTGGTAGAAAGAGAAGACAGACATACAATTTGTGACATCTTGAATTTCAACACCTCTTAAAAATAATATTTTGCAGAATAGGTATAAGTTGAATCAATGAGAAATTGAATATGACTTGAGGTGAATGGGTGCAAATTCGTAGGTATGAGGGGCTGCTGTATTACAGCCTTCATACTTGGCTTGTTGGGGAAGTTTGAGAGGGGAAAATTGCTATTGGATAAAGTAGAAGACTTTTGGGGCAAGTACTCAAGTGTTTAGATATTTTAGTTTGACTTTTCAATGCTGTTTGTTTCCCCCCATATACAGCTGAACGTAAGATATACAGCTGGTTCTACTTCGGCTTCTCCTAGATATTTTCACTTCTTACACCTCCATTGTTCATGCTGAGATACATAGCTCTCAAGCTAGCAACTCAGAAAGCAACATACAAGGCTTTTTCAGCATCATCTGAGCCACTTTTGAAGTTGAAGTAAGCTCGAGTTGTAATCGTCTCTGTTTGCTGATCAGGTGAGTCAACTATCCAAACCTTTCTTAGGTTGCGATTACACTTAGAGAGTTAGATGAGTGTTGATCAGCTTGATAAGATGAGTGTTAGACTGAATTAGCACAAGTGACAATAGATTAGTTCAGAACAGAGGATTTCTTTGGTATGTGTTTACTGAACTGTTATTGTTTGTTGATTTTGTGGAACGATATGTGATGAGATTATGAGGTTGTTTCCTTCATGAAAAGTGTCTTATACATCTTCATCTTTGACATATATTTTACTTAGGATTTTATGGAGTTAAAAAGGGATTTATGGCAGCTTCGTTTTGAACAAAACGAAACCTCTGTTTTTGCTGGAATCTGAGACCTTCTGATGATCTATGGATTTTTATCAACTCTTGAAGTTTGAATTTTGAAAAATTTCCTTCACAAAATTTGTTTGTTACATCTTCTACTGTAACATAGTCAAATTTCAGGTCAAACGGATAAGTTTTGGATTTAGAACCAAACTGATTTTGAAGATATGATTTCGGAAAAACTGATGCAGATTTTTGTAACAGATTGAGCGATTTCCTGCTCTTTGTACAGAAGGATTTGGAGCAAGGTGTCTTCATGAAAAATGTTTGTTTATGTGTCTTTTATGACATATTCAAATTTGAGGATTTTATGAACTCATTTGATTATGTTTCTGGATTTAGACGTGAACACACGCAAGTGACTTGGTTTTGCTAGTTAGGGTGGTTTTACATTTAGCTGAGTTAGCATGGTATGGGACGTGTGCAACAAGGGCGGATGATTGACCTCCTTAATATTGGCTGGATGGTGTGCGATTGTGTGATGACTGGTGTATGTTGTGGTGAGATTGCATATGGACTTGGGAGGGGACGGCGATATGTAACGCCTCTACCCTTGTTTTACATATGGGCTTGGGAGAGGGACGGCGATACATAACGCCTCTGCCCTTGCATTACATACTGACTCGGGAGAGGGACGGCGATACGTAATGTCTCTACCCCTGCAAGATCGAGAAAACTAGGCTAATAGTCAGTCAGTCATACAAGATCGAGAAAACTACAGTTCTTGTCGTCATTAAATAAGTGATTTGGATAAATTTAGTTATGAATATTACAACTGATTAATATAACCTTATTTTGGTAGAGTGAGCCGCAGAAAAAAGAAACAAAGGTATTTTAGGAATAGCTATTACGGCCATGCTACAATAGACAATACACTGGTTACGTTACTATTGCAAGTAAATATTGAAACGGACAGCCAATTTGTAATGTGTCTATAATGTAATAATGCCTTTACTTGTGTCTACTCCCAATCAATAAGGCTGATAATTTATGACATGATTTGACACATGATAAAACTAAAAGTGATCGACGCAAAATTAACATTCATAATTTTATAGCTACTAAAACACAATGAGACAAGTTGACACGATAAAAAGAATTCAATAAGGACACTAGCATGTAAATTGCAAGCTTAGATAGTGTTTTCCGGTAGACTAAAAGTTTCCCATCGGCTTTTGGCACGTTGCATATACCTGCACAAACAAAGGGACTTTGATTAGACCGAGTGGTGCCGTTCAAATCCGCCCGCACACAAGCCGACTTGCACATTGACAGACTGCAGCAAGTACTATATGCAATTTGGGGATAGCAACATCTTACTTTCATGTCGCTGGATCAAGCACCCGTCCGTGTACTGATAGGCTCCATAAATCTTCACTTGCAGCAAAGCATAACTTAACCTAGATTTTGAGCATCTACAAGGGTGACTTCTTCCAGAAAAGGCATCTTCTTGTCTTCTTCTAGCATTTGAAAGGGTTTCCGGGGGGGAGGATACAAATACGGTTTCTACGATCAGAACGATTTCATAAGGCAGTTGCAGGGAAGAAATACACCGAGAAATGTCCCAGTAATTGAATAAGGAAAGTCAAAGAACTTAACTGACATGTGTAACACATTTTGTATTGTAGCATTGCATCCATTGAGTAGTCCAGAAATCTGTTGACGATCCTCAATAACACCCAATCCAAACATGCCACATTCACACACTTGCTGTGCCTCATGATGTGCCCACGATAACCTCGCTTGCAGCATGATGATCTCACCGTGATTTCGCAGTCCATGGGAGGTAACTCATGGACTTTTCACGTCCCTTGCCAAGCCGAGGGTAGGGACTTACGTGAAGTTCATCGTATTGAACCATCCAGTCCCTGTCTTGGTCCAAAGGTTGAGCTTCTTCACAGCCTCTTTCGAGATGAAGAGGTCAGATGTTCTGGTGTCCACAATGGCTCTCATTACGGTTGTTTCAATCTTGATGTTTGCAAACATGAGTCCTCGAGGCTTATGTCCCCTCTTGACACGCTTCGTGCTTAAGATACGCAGCAATCCGAGCTGTTCTTCCCCTTTCCCAGCTTGGACGAGGGTTGCCAATATGCCTCGCATCGGACAATCACGAGCCATGTGTGCTTCGTCACACAAATACTTTTTTATGAGAGACCGATTCTGTATTGCGCCTCTATCGCTTGGTTCTGTCCAAGGCTGGAGAGGGGTCGCTGGCGGCCTACCGTTCCCGTTGTAGATCCCGCGATTTCTCCCACTGGTAGGCTTTTTTCTCAGTCGCGTGTCGGCCTTGGCTCCAAATGACGCCTTGTATTCCACCAGGGACTCGTCCCCAGATATGGCCGTCGGATATCCCAGGCATATCACCTTTTCAGCTCTTGTTTTACCCATGGTTTGACTCCACCCACGAACCGATAGAAGGTTTCAATGTTGTTCATGGAGGTGATTTGCAAGAGTAGCTTCGAGAATTCTCTCACGTATTCCCGGACTCCCCCTTTTTTTGTTTTAAATGGAGAATCTCATCTCAGGCTTCCTCTTTGGCATACATCGGGTAATATTGTCATGAAACTCTTTGCCGAACTTTTCCAAGTTGTGATTGGTGCACCACTCGGATCATCCGACCTACGCTTCCACTAGGACAAGGCATTATTCATTAAATACATGGCTACGGTGCTCACCCCATAACAGCCCATCCGTGATTCCCGTGGCATGTCAATATGGTTCCATGTCCTTAGCCATGTCCTTAGCCACCCACGAGCCAATCGGGACGTTCCCGTGGCATGTCAATATGGTTCCATGTCCTTAGCCATGTCCTTAGCCACCCACGAGCCAATCGGGACGTCCACCCAAGAAGGCGACTGCACGGGGATCAGGCCACCTCAATAGTAAGTTTGGTCATCTCCACCTGCATGGCCTCGACCAAGGCCTCATTTCACTGCTTCTACTCTTCCAAAGACGTGACCAGTTCCCCTAGTGTGCCCAGCACATCCCCTTGGAGCTCCCCAATGTTGATCTTGAGTTCAAGTATCTCCCCTTGTAACTCCGTCCTCTCAGTCACATCTCTTTCCATGCTTGGGGCCAACTTTTCGAACACGCCTTGGACGTCCGCCAAGGTGATCTCCTTCCTTGCCACCTGAAACTCCAAGTCACCCCTTATGTCCTTAGAGTTAAAGGCCAAACAGCTGCTCTTGGCCTTAAAAGGCATGTTGGTCGTCCTCTCTCATTTCTCAGCGACTCTTTTGCTATCCACTATTTCAAACCGAAGATCCATCATTCACTTAGATCGAACGGTGTTATGATAATACTTATCACGGGCATGTTTTCTAGCGTTTCTAACCCATGCTGCCTTAGAAAACTGATTCCAAAGTCAGCATTCCTAATTTCGATCGGAGAGAGAATAATGAATATGGAATTTCATTCAATCAATATATCAACCAATACAAATAAAGGAGGAGGATATCTTATTATATACAAGGGCCAGCCACTTGGGGTAGCCACCCATATTCCCTAATCTTAGCCGACTGTTCCTTAAAATCCACAGCCTTGTCCGAGCATAGGCCTTAGGTGCATGTTGCTCCCCCGTCCATTGCCCATCTTGTCGCCCTGCCATGTGTCGTCGCCTAGGTAGCATAAGGGCTCGTCCCAGATTTTCCGAGACCATGTTTGGGACTATTAAGGGATCAAGCGTTGGATGGTTCCTTGACCAGCACAGATAGATCCATAGGATCGTTCAAGGATCGGGTACTGACTTGTTCACGAACTAAGTGTAATTCGATCCGAGGATGTGGAAGGATTGGGCATTGGGCCATTCATGGATCAAACATGGATCAATACAAGGACTTCATTTTCCAGTGATTTATGTTATCTTGCTCCATCAATTTTGTCCCAAAATGTACTTTCCTAATTTAAAATTCCTCGTGGAAGAGGTGGGCCATCCAAATTTGAATAGGGCTTTTACTTTAGTAGGATGCGACGTTGTCCATCTAGATAAGTTGACTTATTTGCAATTGTGATTTCAAGCGGTGTAACTCAGTCCATCCCGAAGCCTCCACAGTTTGCAGAAAAGAAAGCCGAGGAATGGCCAAACCCTTCTGTAGAAACCAGCAACCTGCTTTCCATTGCCGTGACGAATAAGTCCCTCAGCTCCTGCCGCATCGACTTTTTTAAAAGCCGACCTATCGGAGAGCTCCACTAGTGCGGTTGGTACACTAGTTTATCCCATGGCCTAGTTTCCAGAAAGAAGAATGCGAAGCTAACTCTACTCTTGCTCTCAGCAGAGTCATTGAGTTTGTAAGAAATGTTGGGAAATGGATCTAAAGAAAGCTTTTGGATGCAGCAAAAGCAATATATAAAGGAAGGTTTTGAAAACATGTTAAGTTGACATTTGTCAATGGTGATTACGTGAAATAATGTTATCTTATTTCCTTTCATTTGGTGGAAAAAACAAAAGTTGCCCATATCAAGTAGTCCGTGAATTGTGTAGAAGCGCTTCACCTACCATAGTTGGTGAAAATAACTTAATGGTAGAGCATAGCTTTGAATAGGGTTCCAAAACCTATACCCTCCATAAGTGGAAAGCGGCCAGCCAAAGCCTGCTACACACTTAGTAGGAGTAGATTAGTTTGAAATGTAACAGAAAATATTGAGAATCACAATAGGTGTCATTGTAATTTTGTAGTGAGAGAGAGAAATCTACGTAATAAAATAACGTATTGATTTGGAATACTCGAGTTCTTTAGGAATTTTTCAAGTTTTAGCCAACGAGACAAGACTTATTTTGAAAGAGAATTCAAGCAAGCCTAGACTTGATATTCTATTAATAAAGCGTTAGCACCTCTATAAAGTCGTGAAACAGTCGAGCATTAGGGAAACTCAGCGTTATTGGAATATATATTCACATATTGTCATCTTTTCAATTTCTGTCCTCAATTTTTCTTTTTGTTTTCTTTTTTGTGAAGTTATCAAAATAAATCCTTACCTTTTGAACTCATATCAGATCTATCCCCAACTAGACTTCCTCCGCAAACTATATATAGATTATTAGCCTAGCTTCTGAATAGAAGCTTAGCAATCATG
Source organism: Melaleuca alternifolia (assembly GCA_019926035.1). NCBI lineage: Eukaryota > Viridiplantae > Streptophyta > Magnoliopsida > Myrtales > Myrtaceae > Melaleuca > Melaleuca alternifolia. The sequence goes on from JAGKPW010000079.1 coordinate 1,153,552, forward strand.
CCCACCCTAATGCCATTCTATCAACACTACCAAACACTGACTAGCTTCTATAAAGCTCAGGTCACAAGACAAAAATGGTTTTCCAACACATCTTTTTGTGTCTCGTCCACAGATATTCACATGCATGACCATTCTTGAGTAATAGCTTCTTCCAACTATAGAAGGATCTTGACGGAAGATCCTCATGAATCATCGTAGCCGCCAACGAAAGCAAATCCCCGGCTAAACTTGCCGAATTAAGTAGATCACGAATATCAAAGTGTTTCATGGCAATGGCACATAACTTGCAGCCAGTAAGCAAGAGGTCCTGAGTCTAAGAGTTGGTAAGTCATACTAAATGAAAAACAAAGAAAGAAAAGAAAACCGAGTCGTCCTTGAATTATACATGGCAGGTGGAATCTTGACTGGCCGATGCCTAAAAACCACGAGTTTGATATTGACAAGTCAACTTTTCTCCACTACAATGGACAACGAGCATGTCGCTCGTGACAATCAATCTTTGGAGGGGGGTTGCATTTCTATCGATGCCATGCCTTAAAACCAAATTAGTCTGTTCTCCTTCCACGTCCAGATAAAAAAGCCACTTCGGACCAATGCATGTCGCATGAGCAAAACCCACGTTTCGAAGACCAAGAACGGCGCATTACCAGCTCTTCTGATTGCAGTAATGGAATGAGATCGTAACAGATAGTTATTAAGTTGCAACCCAAGCGATTATACTCTTTGATCCAAGTAGTGCAATGCCTATTATACTATCTGATTTCGTGGACAACATAGCCCTTGCAGAGTCAATATCTTCGGAACTCCCAAACTATCCTTCGGTCAGAATTAGAGTGAAGATGATAAGTATCGCTTCGATACTTAATGGAGAATTTCATACCAGTTGATATTATCGGGTATTACGGAATTCATTACTTGAAGTGATCTTTTTTGTTATACTAAAAAGCTTGGCACATAATATCGGATTGTACAGAAATCAATATTATATTATAGTAACTATCATCTTGATAGCCAATCAACAGGGTATTTGTCCCATGCATGTTATCAAGATACCGTAATTGGAAATATACATAGCTTTATGTCTTGTTTAGTAATTTATTTGCGAATATGAATAAACTTGAACTTATAAGGTGCTTATATTGAAGTAAATACTATGTTGTTGCATACTTATGTATAAATGCAATTTGTAATTAAGATAACTATCTTATTATGAATACTTTACTATCTGATAATGAGAGTCAACATAGTTATACCTGATAGAAAAAAAAAATTAAGCTATGCAATGGATTAATGGTGCCACAATTTGTGTTTGATAGTTTCGATTTGAGCCCGGACAGGGTAACAAGATATCATATTTGGTGTTGGCAATGTACTTTGGACAGGATATATGACTAAGAAATGCAGGCTAGCGGGTGGAATTAACTTAGATTGGATAACAATATAAATTAAAATAACTTCACATTTTTCTTCCACATATCGAGTGATGGAGCAAAGCATCCCTCTTCACCAGCCACTACACAAGGACCACCTCCACTATAGCAGATCATCGTCGCTTCCAACCACCTATAATCGTTGCCTCCAACCACCATTGGCTAGCTAATTGTGCTCCGATGATTGGGAGTAAAAATGAGAAGTTATATGTCACATGACTATCATCATCGAAGGACTCGAATTCTTTCACGAGTTTGCCAGATTGTTCGAGGTCTTTGTCCATAATAGAGGTGTGTCTGCCCTCATTGCTTGTTGACCCATGGTGGATCTCCATCCACTCCTCTTCACTTCTCATAACCCACAAACTATAAGTTTTGACATCAAGTGGCATCCAAGCTTCGCGTGCATTATCCACCACCCTGTCTCCACCCTTCACCTCTATGTTGGCCATTGCTACCTCATCTATCAGATAGGTTGCTCTGTGATGCCCTCAATGACACAATCGAGGCTTGTCTTTACCGGTGTCCCAATTGCCTCTAAAACAATGAAGCTGAGTGAGGACTACATTTAAGAGTTGGAGATAATAGTGAATTTGACAAGATTGACAGCGAAAGAGAGCCAGTGAACTCGAGCAATGAGGTCTGAATGTTGCAGGAGATTACCCTAGACAAATAAGATTTTCAAAAAAAAAATTAATCTTATCTTGAAATTTTACCATATATATAATGGGATTTTCAATAATTCGGGAATAATGAAAGGACTTTTAATTTCTTCTTTTTCTATCCTATCTCAATCCAAATACATTTGAGGAAATGGCTAATCCATTGGTAAATAAATAATGGACAATAATACAATTGCAAAAGTACTTGAACTTATCCCTTTTGTTACAATTCACTACCTATACCTTTTGTTGTTCAATTGGGCACCACATTTCCATGAACCAGCTCAATGCACACGGTACTCTTGCTGAGTTGGCAGTGGCCACTTCAGCTGTAATTGAACAAAAGTTAGGATGGAGACAACTACTTCACTACTTTTTCCAATGAGCCAAGATACCTTTTCGTTACCCTTAGTGCTCTCTCTCTCTCTCTCTCTCTCTTAAGGCAGGCTTGGCTTGTTAAACCAATAATCAAGTAGCCACAAACACAAAATCTATCGATTGATTGTTATTGAAGAATGTCCAATCCAAAAGCTTATACATATGGATAAAAGGAGCCTCCATATCTCCAAGCAATATGAGATAATTTATCAAAAAGATTACAGAATTCTAATTATAATAAAAGTATAGTTTAATACTAAAATGAAATTGATAATACAACAACTGAAATAAAAATCAACCAATGTATAGATGCAAAAGTGTAATTTTTACCAATTTTAAATTGTTTCTCTCCATCCATTGCCATCTCTTTCATCTTTTGCCATATAAACCAGCAAAAAACCTTCTCTATTGCATCTTATTTTATTTTCCCTATTGACCACAACTTAGTTCTCTATATACTTTAATTCAATTCAAATTAATCACTTTAACTAACTGTTTTTTCATATATTATAAGTAAAAAAAGCAGGGAAGATACCAAAATTTATAAACATTATGTAGTTGTAATAATTTAGTCTTAAACCTTTCAATTAAATCAATCTTCCTAAATCATTTTACATCGATACTAATTCGGTCCATTCAATCAATTTAGGTCGTTGGTCATCTTACGTGACATAATTCGCATTGACATGGATATTTTATTACTTTTCAAACTTTTTATTAATTTTTTTCTTTTTTCTTCACTTCTCCTTTTTTGTTATATTGTCAAGGCAGCCCTTTGCCGGCCACTATTCATTGCCCAATTGTCACAGTGAGGGCTGCAAGCCCTCACCCAATGGCCAACTAGGGCTCACATCCCTTGTTTAGAGTTAGGAGAGGGCCACAAGGGTTGTTGGACCTCAACCGGTGGCCTCTTGTCAAACCTTAATAGTAATAAAAAGAGGAAGAAAAAGAGAAGAAAAAAGGAATTGAAAAATTAATAATTTTTTAAAATTATCCAATAATAATAATAATAATAATAATAATAATCAATGCTAGTATTAATTGTGTCACGTAAGATGTGTGGTGTTCAAGTTAGTAATTTCAAGTCAAAAATGATCAGATAAATTTAATTGATATAAGTATAAAAAACTTAGGACTAATTTAATCTAACTAAAAAATTTATGACTTAATTCGTATCAATATAATAAGGTCAAGACTTTCTTAATACTTTTTCTCTTTATAAAGTTCTAGCTACCAAATTTGCAGCCTCACCTGAAACCATGAACTTTTGAGAGCATAAAAAGGCTTTCTAAACATGGGGCTGTGGATTATGTGCAGCACCATGTGATTTTGTACAAATAGTTAATGCACATGATGGCAGCTGAGTTCAATTCATTTTATTCTTCACAAAATACTTATCATCAATCAAATGAAAAGCACATTTATTATCAAATGAATCAATGTCAGGAAATGTATCAAACAATTCCTAAACCTATTGCACTTGTGTCCATCTAGTTCTAAACTTTTCAATTGTGTCAATAACATTTTAAGCATTTTGCCAATTTAATCCTTTTGACCAGTTTTGGTAAGAAAGAAATTAATGATGTGGACGCCAAGTAGCTTACATGATATAATCAGCACTGACGTGAAATTTTTTTGTAAATTATTAACAAATCAATTTTTAAATAATTTTTTTACTTTTTTTTTCTTTTTCCTTCTTTCTCTACCAGTCGCTAGGACCTTGGTGATAGCTAGCAATCGACCATAGGCGAGGGCCTACCTCATGAGGATCTAGCAAGCTCGAGCCTTCCCTCTAGTTAGCCATTGCTAAGGCCCAATGACCATGGAAGGAAGAAGAAAAAATAAAAATAAATTACAGAAAATAAATTAAAAATTATTAACATTTTTTCTAATTGCAAAAATTGTCAACTAGTTGACGTCTCCGTCAATAATTTATAGTCAAAATTGGCTAGGGCTACATTGGTATGTTGTTATGAGATTTATAACTCAGTTAATACAATTATAAAACTTAGAACTAAATTGACACATGTGCAATATATTAAGGGATCTTTTTAGTAATTTTCCCGATCGCCTTCATTTGATGTTTTAAGCCAGCTTAACCAATTAATATCTTGCTCTATGTCTTCTTTTTTTGCTTTCAATTGCTTGCATCACTAGCCTGTGTTAAGTTCGGATTATAGACACACCTCCCCTCCCCTCTCCCCCCCCCCCACACCACACCAAAAAAAGAAAAAGAAAAGAAAGATGTAAAGTGACTAATTGTATAGAGCACCAAATGAAAAGAAAAGCGACGCGGTAGATCTCGGATTTGGATCACCTGCAGTAGTGCAATATTAATGCATGTGATCTTGGCCCTTCATTGGAGGGGCCATCAATGGGGGGCCCACCAATGAAGGGCCCAGATTACCTGCAGTAGTACATACTACTGCTGGCAATCCTTTTTCGTGGATCTACCTTGGAAGCATCATGGTTTTTGTCAAATAACGCACATGCTAGCACTACAAAAATTGAGGCTACTACCCACCACACGAACTGCTTTTAAGTGAAATTTCCAAACCCCTTGGAGTCACAACACAGCAGTACCACTTCCACTTCACGAGAGAGAGAGAGAGAGAGAGAGAGAGAGAGAGAGAGAGAGGATGGTGAGCAACAAGCAAGTGGTGCTGAGGGACTACGTGAGCGGGTTTCCCACAGAGGACGACATGGAGGTGAGGACGGGAGAGATGAAGCTGGAGGTTCCTCGAGGGTCGAATGCGGTGGTGGTGAAGAATCTCTACTTGTCGTGCGACGTCTACATGCGCCTCCTCATGTTCCGCAGCACCAGCGACGTGTTCAAGCCTTACACTCCCGGCACCGTAAGCAAAGCCCCCTTTTTGTTTTTTCATTATAGCTTCGTAAAGAGAGTCGACACCTATTGGCCTTGTCTGTGGGAGTTCTTCAACTTATGATTCTTTGCTGAAAGAACTATTACGGGTGAGCAGTCTGGTGCATCTATGTACATCCAATTCGCCGTGCCTACAAGATGGCATGGGTCTCGCGCATGTGATGCTCTTATGACTTAATGACTCGATCAAATCGGACGCATACCTGTGCGCACAAAGGGCAAAAATACTGCTCAAGTTTCAACGGGACCTACACTAGGAGAATGTACGTTTTTGTATCGTGTAAATGCCATAAATTTCATATATAAACGTCAACATGACTTCAAACGTCAAGTTATTGAATATAATGATCACATTAGCTAATTATGTAATAATTTTAAGTGGATTTTTAAAAGTTCAAGGACTAGACCGATTAAAAGTAGGTTAAGGAACGGTAATCAATATTGAAGAAAAGTTCATGAAGCACTCATGTCATTATCTCAAACTAAAGTTTCAGAATGCTGTAAAAGAAGGTAAAACGTATGGAGATAAAATGTATCTTTCACACATTTGCATATGTTTGCCTTATTAAATATATGAGCATATATTTCGCATTAAAAAAAATTAGGAGTGTGAAGATGGGCCAACAGTTGATGTGAAGTAAACGAATTAAGGAGGCAATCATCGATTTCAATAGTCCAGAAAATTCTAGTCAATTCAATGGAAACATAGTTTGCTTGGCAGTAGGAAGTATATAGAAAATATCAAAGATATATTTTACCTTTCACCCAATGAACACTTACACGTATTTACTTTTGAAAATACAAGTTGCACACCTGACTTTTGCCATTAGAGACCACCTAACACTTTCACATCAATTACTTTTGTACCCACATATACGAAACTGCCATTTTCTTTCCAAAAATGCCCCTCTTCATATCTAGAATTCTCACACGTACCCAAAACATTCGGAAGGAACTAGAAACCAAACCGCCCAAACCCTCGGAAAGATGATTAAAGTGAGTCAACTGGAAAGGGCAATTGGATCTCTTAAACGCATGGTTTTGTTTTAGAGGTATGTGAATAGTTTTACAAAGAAAAAGATGTTTACGTGGTCATTGAGTCTAGAGTGAGGTGTGTTTTTTTTTTTCTCAAAAGAGATGCATGTCTTTGGTATTTTACGTTATCGATTTCCTTCTCGCCATTCACTCAAAAACCATTGTTCTCCCTCTCTTGCACACCCTTCTCTGTACATCAACCGGCTTACATTATTTTTATTTTTCTTTTGCTTTTGATAATGATAAACAACTAATTGACTACCCATAGGTAGCCTAGCTGGTTAGGGCGAACTTGGACTTCGTTGAGGTCTTGGGTTTGATTCCCTAGGGAAGCGCCTGTGATTTAAGTGGGGGGGTCATGGCAGTAGGTTGTTGTGCTAGTCTCCCCCGAGGAATAGTTGAGGTGCGCGCAAACTGGCCCGGACACCTCGGTTATAAAAAAAAAAACAACTAATTGAGCCTTTTCGGCAAGAGTCGAGATCAAACGGAACTTGTCTATTTTTATTTATAACTTGGACTATTAGATTAGAAAACAAAATACAACAATCCGCATATATATGATTCATATTTTTTTACCCTGCTGTTAGTTAAGAAGTCGTGCGCGAAAAAATATGCAATTCATGCAAAACAATGTGGAAGGCGCTGTCAAAAAGGAAGCATATATGTTTGACATTGTGCTCAATTCATATTTGAATAGAAAAAATAGCATTATGAGGAAAGAGGGAAATGGCTAGCTTCATTGGCAGGCTCTAGTATGAAGTCATAATCTGTATATGAAAATTTATTTCTGGTAGAAAGAGAAGACGTACGTACAATTCGTGAATCCAACTTTGTTTTAACACCCAATGGAAACTTCCCAGGTCACTTAGTAAAGAAAGTTCCATTAAAATTTCTCAGTACATCTAGGTTGTCCTCATCATGTCACACTTTGAATGTCGCAATATGTTTTTTTCCGGGTGATGTTGAAAATGCAGCCAATCAAAGGGTTTGGAGTGGCCAGAATTGTGGACTCTGGGAGCCCCAATTACAAAGTGGGCGATTTAGTGTGGGGCACGACTGGATGGGAAGAGTACAGTCTCATCAACAACCCCGAAGGCCTCACAAAAATTGAGCACACTGATGTGCCTCCTTCTTACTTCCTTGGCATTCTTGGTATGTCAATTAACTGGACTCTGTAGCTCTATGTTTCAAGGTGAATAGCGATGCAAATGGTTTATCCATACCTCGACAGGCAAGATCACTCGAAAAAAAGAAATGCGGTCGAGCATCGATTAGCTGATTCTGTTCATCTTTTCATTAGGTATGTCGGGGCTGAGCGCTTATGTTGGCTTCTACAAGGTATGTTACCCTAAGAAAGGAGACATCGTCTTCATATCTGCGGCATCCGGTGCAGTTGGACAGATTGTGGGGCAGCTTGCAAAGTTGACGGGCTGTTACGTTGTTGGTTGCGCTGGAAGTAAAGAAAAGGTTCGCCGGCAATCGTATTTCAAACTATATTGTTCTCACTACCTTATTTGCAAGACTAAAATGAATTGATTATAAGTATTGATCCACAAAGTTGTTTACCTGCATACACTGCTCTTTCTTTTTGTCCAAATACACAGGTTGATTTGTTGAAGAATAAGTTTGGTTTTGACGATGCATTCAACTATAAAGAAGAACGCGATCTCGCTGCCGCTTTGAAGAGGTTTGTGGCCGCAAGATTTTTATGTATCTGTGACAGGGTTTTTTTTCGCAAATCAAACGTTTGCGTTAAGTTGGTGGTTGGTTCCCTAAATATCGGAACGTCATGCTGAAGCATGTCCTAAATATCTAAAATGCGACATTAAGTAGTCCTGAGCTGCTGCAAAATACGAAAGAGAATACAGAGTACTAGTAATGATTTGCATCTTTGAACTATTTGCAGGTATTTTCCTGAAGGTATTGATATCTACTTCGACAATGTCGGGGGGAAAATGCTCGACGAGGTGATCCTCCACATGAGAGTTCGTGGCAGGATAACCTTGTGTGGTATGGTGTCGCAGTACAACAGCGATTCGCACGAGGGAGTGACCAACTTGATTCATGCCATTTACAAAAGTCTCCATATCGAGGGATTCGCGGTCCAGGAACACATGCACGAGTACTCCAAGTTCGTGGAATTCCTGCTGCCTCACATCAGGGAGGGAAAGATAGTCTGCGTCGAAGATACAGCGGTGGGGCTAGAGAATGGTCCGTCGACTTTGGTCGGGCTCTTCAGCGGCCGCAACGTCGGAAAGCAACTGCTGGTAGTTGCAAGAGAATGAGGATGTGTGCTTGCGCAATCGCGTGTTTGTTCCACTTTGCTGTGAGAACAATGAGTTTGACAGCCAGATTGATGGCAATAAAGAAATAAGGCTGTTCCTCTAATAGTCAGTCATACAACATCTAGAAAACTACAGTTTTTGTCGTCATTAAATAAGTGATATGGATAAATTTAGTTATGAATATTACAACTGATTAATATAACCTTATTTTGGTAGAGTGAGCCGCAGAAAAAACAAAGATATTTTAGGAATAGCTATTACAGCCATGCTACAATAGACAATACACGGGTTACGTTACTATTGCAAGTAAATATTGAAACGGACAGCCAACTTGTAATGTATCTATAATGTAATAATGCCTTTACTTGTGTCTACTCCCAATCAATAAGGCTGATAATTTATGACATGATTTGACACATGATAAAACTAAAAGTGATCGACGCAAAATTAACATTCATAATTTTATAGCTACTAAAACACAATGAGACAAGTTGACACGATAAAAAGAATTCAATAAGGACACTAGCATGTAAATTGCAAGCTTAGATAGTGTTTTCCGGTGGACTAAAAGTTTCCCATCGGCTTTTGGCACGTTGCATATACCTGCACAAACAAAGGGACTTTGATTAGACCGAGTGGTGCCGTTCAAATCCGCCCGCACACAAGCCGACTTGCACATTGACAGACTGCAGCAAGTACTATATGCAATTTGGGGATAGCAACATCTTACTTTCATGTCGCTGGATCAAGCACCCGTCCGTGTACTGATAGGCTCCATAAATCTTCACTTGCAGCAAAGCATAACTTAACCTAGATTTTGAGCATCTACAAGGGTGACTTCTTCCAGAAAAGGCATCTTCTTGTCTTCTTCTAGCATTTGAAAGGGTTTCCGGGGGGGAGGATACAAATACGGTTTCTACGATCAGAACGATTTCAGAAGGCAGTTGCAGGGAAGAAATACACCGAGAAATGTCCCAGTAATTGAATAAGGAAAGTCAAAGAACTTGACTGATGTGTAACACATTTTGAATTGTAGCATTGCATCCATTGACAAGTCCAGAAATCTGTTGACGATCCTCAATAACACCCATTCCAAACATGCCACATTCACACACTTGCTGTGACTCATGATGTGCCCACGATAATCTCGCTTGCAGCATGATGATCTCACCGTGATTTCGCAGTCCATGGGAGGTAACTCACGGACTTTTCACGTCCCTTGCCAAGCCGAGGGTGGGGACTTACGTGAAGTGTCACATCCCCACCTTTTTTTCTCTCCTCTCATTTTCTCTCCTTTCTTTTCCCCCTCTTTTCCACCGCACAGCCCCTGATCCTTTGACCTTTGACCCCTTCTTTTCTTTTTTTACCCTTCTGCCGCACGCCATCCCCTGCAGATTACCGCCCCCATCCCATCTCTCTCTCTCTCTCCTTTCCCTTCCCCTTCGGTCTTCTTCTTCGTGGTTCTTCTTCATCCACAGACGCCTCCTCCTCCTTTGATGTTGTTCCTCGATGGCTCCTGCTCTCACGACCGGCGTCCTGCGCGTTGCGGCCACTGCTGCCGCCTGAGTTTCGCGTGCCGCCGCCTCGCCCTGCTCATCGCTGCGCTCGCCCGAACGTCGCCCCTTGAAGTCCACGCAGCTCGGCCCTTCGCGAACCGACCGAACTTGCGGCCTTGGCTCCTCTCTCGTCGGTCGCGTTCTTCTTCCTCCACGATCTGCTCCGCCTCCACCTGCTGCCTCGCCCCACCGTTCGCCGTTCCTCGTCCTCCGTCGTCAACCCCTCTTCGCGACTCGACGAGAACGGGGAGGAGCACGAACCGGTCTGGAACTCCCTCGCCGGAGCTATTCTTCTTCGCCGATGACTTCGCCGTCTCGTCCTTAGCCCCGACCAGCCACCCACGGCTGATTATCAGCTCCAAGAGCCTCGCCGGAAAAGTCGCCGGGACCCTCGCCGGCGCCGGCGCCGGCGCCAGCGCGGGGCCCTAAGCGCGGGCCTCCCCTCTGGTGCTTGAGCCCAAATCTGGTGGGCCTTAATAGGCCTTCTAAACCTTAATTAGGCGTGTTTATTGCCTTAGTAGCATTATTAGGGTAATTGTGTTGATTTATAGCGTGATTGAATTGGTTATCGGTGAAAAATTAGACGCAATTGTAACGTCAGGATTTGGGCTTGGCTAAATTTGAGTGGCAGATTAGATGACGTAATAGTGAGGTTGAGATCGGCCTATTATGGTTGCGTATCAGTTGTTAGGATAGATGATGCGAAGGAGCGAGTACGAGACTAATTGGACCCGAGATGGATCGAATGTAAGGCCATTGGACTCGAGACGAAAATTGGACGTCAAAGGAAGTCCAATTGAAGACTAGTGGATTGATGATTAGTGAAAGTTGAATAACGATGTGATGATGAGATAAGAAGGCTGATGATGAGATAAGAAGGTTAGTTAGGGTTTTAGGCCGGTCGTGGACGGCATTGAATTATTAATTGCGTAATTTATTTAATTATTAATTTATTGAGCAGTTTATTTATTTATTAATTGATTGGGCAATTTATTTAATTATTGATTTACTTGTGTAATTTATTTAATTGTTGGTAATTTATTTAATCATTGCAATAGATATTGATTGGTGTGATAATTGAGCTTAGTGCCAAGTAGCGACTAGGGTCTGGTAGACTCGTGGATAGGCTGAGCGCGGAAAAGAGAGACTAGAGGAGAACCAAGTACAATAGGATAAAGAGTGAGGTTGGATTATGTTTAGGGTGATTGCGAAGATGTAAGATACGATTAGGGACCCTAGGGCAATTAATAGACCTAGTTTTGGGTTAGGGGGTTGGCTTACTTAGATATTTATATCTCAACCCGTCGTGGTAACCATTTTTCAGGAACATTATTGGAGATTGGATTTTGGAGACGAGTTTTGTGGGAGTTGACAGGGCGAAGATTCGCGCTTCCGTTGGAGATTTGAAGGCCAGAGACCTGCCTAGGACGTCGCTATTCTATGGCCAAAGAGAAAAGGAAAATCAAGAACCGCTGCGCGCTCGAAGAATGGGGCATGACATGAAGTTCATCTTATTGAACCATCCAGTCCCTGTCTTGGTCCAAAGGTTGAGCTTCTTCACGGCTTCTTTCGAGATGAAGAGGTCAGATGTTCTGGTGTTCACAATGGCTCTCATTACGGTTGTTTCAATCTTGATGTTTGCAAACATGAGTCCTCGAGGCTTATGTCTCCTCTTGGCACGCTTCGTGTTTAAGATACGCAACAATCCGAGCTGTTCTTCCCCTTTCCCAGCTTGGTCGAGGGTTGCCAATATGCCTCGCATCGTACAATCACGAGCCATGTGTGCTTTGTCACACAAATACATTATTATGAGAGACCGATTTTATATTGCGCCTCTATCGCTTGGTTCTGTCCAAGGCTGGAGGGGGGTCGATGGTGGCCTACCGTTCCCGTTGTAGATCCCGCGATTTCTCCCACTGGTAGGCTTTTTTCTCAGTCGCGTGTCGGCCTTGGCTCCAAATGACGCCTTGTATTCCACCAGGGACTCGGCCCCAGATATGGCCGTCGGATATCCCAGGCATTGCACCTTTTCAGCTTTTGTTTTACCCATAGTTTGACTCCACCCACGGACCGATAGAAGGTTTCAATGTTGTTCATGGACGTGACTTGCAAGAGTAGCTTTGAGAATTCTCTCACGTATTCCCGAACTTCCCTTTTTTTTTGTTTTAAATGGAGAATCTCATCTCAGGCTTCCTCTTTGGCATACACTAGAAAATATTGTCATGAAATTCTTCGTCGAACTTTTCCAAGTTGTGATCGGTGCACCACTCGGATCATCCGACCTACGCTTCCACTAGGACAAGGCATTATTCATTAAATACATGGCTACGGTGCTCACCCCATAACAGCCCATCCGTGATTCCCGTGGCATGTAAATATGGTTCCATGTCCTTAGCCATGTCCTTAGCCACCCGCGAGCCAATCGGAACTTCCACCCAAGAAGGCGACTGCATGGGGATCAGGCTACCTCAATACTAAGTTTGGTCATCTCCACCTGCATGGCCTCGACCAAGGCCTCATTTCACTGCTTCTACTCTTCCAAAGACGTGACCAGTTCCCCTAGTGTGCCCAGCACTTCCCCTCGGAGCTCCCCAATGTTGATCTTGAGTTCAAGTATCTCCCCTTGTAACTCCTTCCTCAGCCACATCTCTTACGATGCTTGGAGCCAACTTTTCGAACACGCCTTGGACGTCCGCCAAGGTGATCTCCTTCCTTGCCACCTGAAAATCCAAGTCACCCCTTATGTCCTTAGAGTTAAAGGCCAAACAGCTGCTCTTGGCCTTAAAAGGCATGTTGGTTGTCCTCTCTCATTTCTCAGCGACTCTTTCGCTACCCACTATTTCAAACCGAAGATCCATCATTCACTTAGATCGAACGGTGCTATGATAATACTTGTCACGGGAATGTTTTCTAGCGTTTCTAACCCTATTTTCGATTGGAGAGAGAGAATAATGAATATGGAATTTCATTCAATCAATATATCAACCAATACAAATGAAGGAGGAGGATCTCTTATGATATACAAGGGCCAGCCACTAGGGATAGCCACCCATATTCCCTAATCTTAGCTGACTGTTCCTTAAAATCCACAGCCTTGTCCGAGCATAGGCCTTAGGTGCATGTTGCTCCCCCGTCCATTGCCCATCTTATCGCCCTGCCGCGTGTCGTTGCCTAGGTAGCATAAGGGCTCGTGCCAAATTTTCCGAGACCATGTTTGGGACAATTAAGGGATCAAGCATTGGATGGTTCCTTGACCAGCACAGGTAGATTCATGGGATCGTTCAAGGATCGGGTACTGACTTGTTCACGAACTAACTGCAAATCGATCCGAGGATGTGGAAGGATTGGGCATTGGGCCATTCATGGATCAGGCATGGAACAATCCAAGGACTTCATTTTCCAGTGATTTATGTTATCTTGCTCCCTCAATTTTGTCCCAAAATTTACTTTCCTCATTTAAAATTCCTCGTGGAAGAGGTGGGCCAACCGAATTTGAATAGGGCTTTTACTTTAGTAGGTTTCGACGTTGTCCATCTAGATAAGTTGACTTATTTGCAATTGTGATTTCAAGCGGTGTAACTCAGTCCATCCCGAAGCCTCCACAGTTTGCAGAAAAGAAAGCCGAGGAATGGCCAAACCCTTCTGTAGAAACCAGCAACCTGCTTTCCGTTGCCGTGACGAATAAGTCCCTCAGCTCCTGCCGCATCGACTTTTTTAAAAGCCGACCCATCGGAGAGCTCCACTAGTGCCGTTGGTACACTAGTTTATCGCATGGCCTAGTTTCCAGAAAGAAGAATGCGAAGCTAACTCTACGCTTGCCCTCAGCAGAGTCATCGAGTTTGTAAGAAATGTTGGGAAATGGATCTAAAGAAAGCTTTTGGATGCAGCAAAAGCAATATACAAAGGAAGGTTTTGAAAACATGTTAAGTTGACATTTGTCAATTCTAGGTGGTTACGTGAAATAATGTTATCTTATTTTATTTCATTTGGCGGAAAAAACAAAAGTTGTCCATATCAAGTAATTCGTGAATTGTTTAGTAGCGCTTCACCTACCATAGTTGGCGAAAATAACTTAATGGTAGAGCATAGCTTTGAATAGGGTTCCAAAACCTATACCCTTCATAAGTGGAAAGCGGCAAGCCAAAGCTTGCTATACACTTAGTAGGAGTAAATTAGTTTGAAATGTAACAGAAAATATTAAGAATCGCAATAGGTGTCGTTGTAATTTTGTAGTGAGAGAGAGAAATCTACGCAATAAAATAACGTGTTGATTTGGAATACTCGAATCCTTTAGGAATTTTTCAAGTTTTAGCCAACGAGATGACTTATTGAAAGAGAATTCAAGCGAGCCTAGACTTGATATTCTATCAATAAAGCGTTAGCACCTCTATAAAGTCGTAAAACAGTCGAGCATTATGGAAACTAAGCGTTATTGGAATATATATTCACATATTGTCAGCTTTTCAATTTCTGTCCCCAATTTTTCTTCTTTTTATCTTTTTTGTGAAGTTATCAAAATAAATCCATACCTTAAGAACTCATATCAGATCTATCCCCGACTAGACTTCCTCCGCAAACTTGAGATTATTAGCCTAGCTTCTGAATAGAAGCTTAGCAATCATGCCCACCCTAATGCCATTCCATCAACGCTACCAACACTGACTAGCTTCTATAATGCTCAGGCCACAAGACAAAAATGGTATTCCAACACATCCTTTTGTTTCTCGTCCACGGATGTTCACGCGCAAGAGTAATAACTTCTTCCAACTGAATAAGGATCTTGATGGAAGATCCTCACGAATCATCGTAGCCGCCAACGAAAGCGAATCGCCGGCTAAACTTGCCGAATTTTGTAGATCACGAATATCAAAGTGTTTCATTGCAAAGGCACATAAGTTGCAGCCTGTAAACAAGAGGTCCTGAGTCTAAGAGTTGGATAAATCATACTAAATGAAAAACAAAGAAAGAAAAGAAAACCGAGTCGTCCTTGAGATATACAGGGCAGGTGGAATCTTGACTAGCCGATGCCTAAAAACCACGAGTTTGATAGTGACAAGTCAACTTTTCTCCACTACAATGGACAACGAGCATATCGCTCGTGACAATCAATCTTTGGAGGGGGGTTGCATTTCTATCGATTCCATGCCTTAAAACCAAATCAGTCTGTTCTCCTTCCACGTCCAGATAAAAAAGCCTCTTCGGACCAATGCATGTCGCATCAGCAAAACCCACGTTTCGAAGACCAAGAACGGCGCATTACCAGCTCTTCTGATTGCAGTAATGGAATGAGATCGTAACAGATAGTTATTAAGTTGCAACCCAAGCTATTATACTCTTTGATCCAAGTAGTGTAGTGCCTATTATACTATCTGATTTCGTGGACAACATAGCCCTTGCAGAGTCAATATCTTCGGAACTCGCAAACTGTCCTTCGGTCAGAATTAGAGTGAAGATGATAAGTATCACTTCAATACTTAATGAAGAATTTCATACTTAATCAGAGATTACGGAATTTATTACATGAACTGATCTTTTTTGCTATATTGAAAATCTTGGCACATAATATCGAATTGTACAAAAATCAATATTATATTATAGTAACTATCATCTTGATAGCCAATCAACAGGGTATTGGTCCCATGTATGTTATCAAGATACCGTAATTGCAAATATACATATCTTTATGTCTTGTTTAGTAATTTATTTGTGAATATGAATAAACTTGATCATATAAAGTGCTTATATTGAAGTATATACTATGTTGTTGCATACTTATGTATAAATGCAATTTGTCATTAAGATAGCTATATTATTATGAATACTATACTATTTAATAATGAGAGTCGACATACTTATACCTAATAGGAAAAAAATTAAGCTAAGCGATGGATTAATGGTGCCACATTTTGCTTTTCATAGTTTCAATTTGTGCCCAGATATAACAAGATATCATATTTGGTGTTGGCAATGTCCTTTGGACTGGATATATCCAGATAAAATGTTGACTAAGAAATGCAGGTAGCGGGTGGAATTAACTTAGATTGGATAAAAATATAAATAAAATAACTTCACATTTTTCTATCAACAATGGAATGATGGAGCAAAGCAGCCAGCTTCACCGGCCACTACACAAGGACTAGCTCTACTATAGCTGATCATCGTCACTTCCAACCACCTATAATGGTTGCCTCCAACCACCATTAACTAGCTGGTTGTGCTCCAGTGATTATGGGTAAAGTTATATGTCACATGACTATCATCATCGAAGAACTCGAATTCTTTCACGAGTTCGCCAAATTCTTCGAGGTCTTTGTCCATAATAGAGGTGTGTCCGGCCTCATTGCTTGTTGACCCATGGTGGATCTCCATCCACCCCTCTTCACTTCTCATTACCCACAAACCATAAGTTTTGACATCGAGTGGCATCCAAGCTTCGCACGCATTGTCCACCACCCCGTCTCCACCCTTTGTGATAGCCCGTTTTTGGACATTTCGGAGACTCAAATTTAAGAATTTTACACTTCCGTTTGTACCCCGTGGACCCTGAGAATCCCGCGGATAAAACCGCAAAAATGTTTTTAGAAGCGGTCTCCCAAACTTTTGGAAATTCTGAAGAAATCCCTCAATTTCTCAATTTAGCCCCTGGAAATTCTTCGATTAGGTCCCTGAAAATCTCTTCAATTTATCCCACGGTCAACCTTACCTCTCTTCACGTGTGTTGACCCGGGCCCACCTCTGTCACTGCATTTTTCTTCATTGTTGCTGCGTTTTTTTTTCCACTTTTGGCTGCGGTTTACTGAGCAACAAACTCACCTGCTGCCGCCCAGCCGCAAATCAGGGTGATTTCGCGTGATCGGTGGCTACCCATTGCTGCCCAACGCCACCAATCGATGACCTACGACTCCACACGACAACCCAACAGCTCAGGCAGTCCAAATCATGAGGGGGCGAGGGGTTCGATTAGCGCAAGAAACGAAGGAGGACGCGGGGGGCCCCTGTTTTGTTGGCCGGAGAAGAACCACGCCGGCGAGGGAAGACTTGGCCTCACCCAAGGCACGCCGACGACGCTCTAGAGCCTCGGATACTCCCTTCACCTTCCCCAACCTCCTCCCCGTCGCCGTCGCCGTCGTTGCCCGGGAGCCTTGGACAGAGCTCGACGCGCATTTCCCCTGTTCTGGAACGGAGCTCGTCGCCGTCACGCCACCAGCCACCCCACGCCGTCGATGCCAACCGCCACGCCGTTGCCTGACTCGCCCTCCGCTCAACCGTCCCTCAGCTCGCGCCGTCTTCAACGCCGACGTCCAGCTCGAGTCTCTCGAAGGCAGCCGCCGAACCTCCAGCTCCTGCTCTGTTTTCTTTGAACACGGACGCCTGGTTTCCTCCAGCTCACGCCGGACTCATCTCCAGCTCGCCCAGCCGCCACGCCGCCGTCGTGCTCCTCCCTCAGCTCACGCCGCCCTCAGCTCACGCCTCAGCTCATTAAAGGAGGAACCCGCAGCTCGCTGTGCCTTCCCTCATCTCACAGAACCAACGAACAGAAGCTTGAAGCTGTAGGTAGCTTTTGTGGGCCGAATAGGCCATTATGGGCCTTGGTCCAACTAGTTTAGCCCAATCTGAAAGCTCGGCCCACTCGTCAGCAGTCCGATTAGCATCGGACCCTCGACGGAATTTCGCCGGAGGAGCCGTGGTCGCCGTTTAATTGGATAAAAAGCTTGGAATTAGGTGAGTTTGCTCCCTAACTCCCAATTAGGGCGGTTAATTGCCCTAGTAGCTATAGTTTGTGTGGATTGGACTTGATTGATGATTAATTTGGGGATTATAGCTTGATTGGAGATTTTTATTGAAAAATGGGCGATTTCGTAAATTTAATTAGTTAGTGGTTGAATTGTGAAATTGAATAGTGAGCGGATTAATTGTCAAGTCACTAAGTTTAGTTTAATGGATTATTGGTTATTGAGGTGTGAATTTGTAATTTTGTGAAATTAGGGATAATTTACTAATTTTGGTCCAATTAGGCCTAAATTAGGAATTTAAGGGTAAACTGATAAATTTAGTTGGCTGAGAGAATAATTGCCAATTTAATAGTTTCGAAAATTATTAAATTAGCGGATGGTAGAGATTTTGGAAATTCGAAATATTTTGGGGGTGATATAATGATTTTGTCCTATTATAGCATAATTAGGGTTTTTAGGGGGGGAAAATGTAATTTTGGAGGGTTGAGGGTAAAAGTGTAAACTTGGCAGTTTAGAGAAAGATGTGAGAAATGTTGAATGCGATGGTATCGAATAATTATTGGTGAGGGATTGGATTGATATTCAGGTAATTACGAGTATTTATTCCGTTTTACTTAATTAGGGTTAAATTACATAATTTTAGATAATTTGCAATATTGTAGAATAAATTCCAAAAATTGCGTGATTGGCTAAAGGGCTACTAATTAAGGTGATGTCGCTCGTAGTTGGTTGAATCGAACATTCTGGATTCGTTATAGGGACCCGGGTGAATCCCTAATTGGTAGGTTCATACAGTCGATATTGGATATTTCGAGAAATTATCTCAAATTGTTTATGTATTATTTGTGGATGTCTATTTAATATTACAGAATGTTCGAGTGCTTGAGAATGGTTTGTTAATTGCGAGTGCATATTGATTGTTTCATAATGGAATTTATTTATTTAATTTTTGGTGTTGATTTTTATTGACTTTATATATTGTGTCAATTAAATTGAGTTATTTGAAGATTAATTTAATATGAGGAGGTTGTGACTTGACAAGATCATGGGTTGTGAGACACGAGAGCTAAATTAATTAGCTGGATAGGGACCCTAGTGTGAATATCTACCTAATTGAGAAGTATGGAGCAAACTTGATGAGTTATCTCATCTTAAAATTATTGTACAGGTCCTAATTGCAGCTCCTGCTCGAGGATCAGGTGATGCAGGAGGCGCAGCCAAAGGATAATAGTCGATTTAAATTATATTTGATTATGAGGATTTTTGGTTATGAGGAAAATTTTTTTCCTAATTTTCTTTTAGTTTGAATTAATAAATATGTTGACCTTTTTGGATTCCTTTTAGATATTGAATTAGTTATTAGAGTTATTGTAATAAATAAATTACCTCGGGATTTGTTCTGGGTTTTATTTATGTATTAAATTTATTGAGAGTATGTTTATTTGGCCATCGATAACACCTGGAATTATCGGATGTTTTGTCGATCGGTGAGGACCATCTTCAAGGACTGTCATGTGCTCGTGTTCAGGGCGTTACACCCTTCACCTCTATGTTGGCCATTGCTACCTCATCAATTAGATAAAATTGGTCTGTGACACCCGTAGTGACACGAGGCTTGTCTTCGCCAGTGTCCCAATTGGCTCTAATATAATGAAGCTAAGTGAGGATTATGATTTAGAGGTGGAGTGAATTTGGCAAAATTGACAGCGAAAGTGAGCCAGTGAACTCAAGTAGGGAGGTCCGGATGTTGCAAGAGATTACCATAGACAAATAATATTTTCAAATTTTTTTAATCTTATCTTGGAATTTTAGCAAATATATAATGGGATTTTCAATAATTCGGGAATGACATTTCAATCCGAATACATTTGAGCAAATGGTTGATCCATTGGTAAATAAATAATGGACAGTAGTACAATTGCAAAAGTACTTGAACTTATCCCTTTTATTACAATTCCCTACTTATACTTTTTGATGTTCAATTGGGCATCACATTTCCATGAACTAGCATAATACGCGCGGTACTTCTGTTGAGTTAGCCATTGGCTAATTCAGTTGTAATTGAACACAAGTTTGGACGTAAACAACCACTTCACTACTTTTTCCAATGAGCCAAGATACATTTTTGTTTCCCTTAGTGCTTTCGCTCTCTCTTTCTCTTAAGGCAGGCTCCGCTTGTTAAACCGATCATCGAGTAGCCACGAATATGAAATAAATTGAGTTGGAATCTAGAACTACTGAGACAAATTCTATCAGTTGATTGTTATGAAACAATGTCCAATCCAAAAACATATACATATGGATCAAAGGAGCCTCCATATCTCCAAGCGATATGAAATACTTTATCAAATATATTACAGAATTCTAATTATAATAGGATTCTAGTTTAATACTAAACTGAAATTGAGAGTACAACCACTAAAATAAAATAAAAAACCATTCTCCATCGCATCCTATTTTCTTTTCCCTATTGACCATAACTTAGTTCTATATACACTTCAAAGAGGAAAGAAGCTGAAATTTATAAACATTCTATAGTTGTGATAATTTAGTCTTAAACTTTTCAATTGAATCAATTCAGTCCTCAATCTTTTTAAATCGATACTAATTCAGTCCAATTAATTAATTTAGGTCGCTGGCCATCTTACATGACATGATTGTCATTGACATGGATATTTTATTACTTTTCAAACTTTTTATTATTTTTTTCTTGACTTTTCTTTCTTTTCTTTTTTTTTATTGTCAAGGCGGCCCTTTGTCGGCCATTATTCCTTGCCCAATTGTCGTAATGAGGGCTGCAACCCCTCACCCAATGGCCAACTACGGCTTGCAACCCTTGTTTAGAGTTAGGAGAGGGCCACAAGGGTTGGTGGACCTCAACAACTGGGGCTCACAACCCTTGTTTAGACTTAGGAGAGGGCCACATGGGTTGATAGACCTCAACAACTAGGGCTCATAGCCGTTGTTTAGAGTTAGGAGAGGGCCACAAGGGTTACTGGATCTCAACCGGCAGCCTAAGAAGCACCAACACTTTCTAGAACCATTCGTGTTGTTTCTGACACCCTTTGTGTCGTGTCCGACACTCTCTGGAACTCTACATTTGGATAAAGCCTTTTTTGTTATATTTGATGATGGAATGTTAACTTTTTTTCCTTATTGTTAAATATTAAATTTAATAGTAGAATGTGGATTACTTGTTTTTTCTTTCAAGTTTTATGGATTGTTACAGTGAAATGTAGTTGAATTTGTCAAGTTAAAATAATGAATGATATTAACAAATGTAGGATTAATTAGATTAATTCTAGGCTCTTTATATTATTTATTCATTTATTTATAAAAATATTTATTTAATATATATAACATGTCGGAATTCTCTACTTTTTGAAAATGACGTGTCAGCGTGTCGGAATTCTAAACCTTTTGCACTTATGTCCATCTAATTCTGAACAGTTCAATTGCGTTAATAACATCCAAAGCGTATTGCCAATTTAGTCTTTTCAATCAATTTTGGTAAGAAATTACTGATGTGGACGCCAAGTAGCTTACATGATATAATCGGCACAAATGTGAATTTTTTTTTTGTAAATTATTAAAAAATCAATTTTTTTAAATATTTTTTTACTTCTTTTTTGTTCTTTCTCTACTGGCGCTAGGTACTTGATGATAGCTGGCAATCGACCATAGGCGAGGGCCTACCTCATATAGATCTAGCAAGCTCGAGCCTACCCTCTAGCCGGCCATTGCTAAGGCCTAATGACCAAAGGAAGGAAGAAGGAAAAACAAAATTAAATTTAAAATTATTTAGAATTTTTTTAATTGCAAAAATTGTCAATCCCATGAAGTCTATCTCAATAATCTATAGTCAAAATTGACTAGAAGGACCACATTGGTATGTTGTTATAAGATTTCTAACTCAATTAACACAACTGAAAATTTTAGAACTGAATTGGCACTATGCAATATAATAAAGGCTTTTTTTTAGTAATTTTCCTGACCAATTTCATTTGATGTTCCAAGCCAACCTAACCAATTAATTTCTTGCTCCATGAGTTCTTTTTTGCTTTCAATTGCTTGCATTACTAGCCTGTGCTAAGTTTGGATTATAGACACGCCTCCCCTCCCCACCCACCAAAAAAAAAAAATGTAAAGTGACTTTACACCAAATTGTATCGAGCACCAAGTGGAAAGAAAAGCCATGCGGTGGATCTGTGCCTTGGAAGCATCAAACATGGTTTTTGTCAAATAAGGTACATGCTAGCACTACAAAATTTGAGGCTACTACCAACCACGCGAACTGCTTTTAAGTGAAATTTCCAAACCCCTTCGAGTCACAACACAGTACCACTTCCACTTCACTAGAGAGAGAGAGAGAGAGAGAAAGAGAGAGAGAGAGGATGGTGAGCAACAAGCAAGTAGTGCTGAGGGACTACGTGAGCGGGTTTCCCACAGAGGACGACATGGAGGTGAGGACGGGAGAGATGAAGCTGGAGGTTCCTCGAGGGTCGAATGCGGTGGTGGTGAAGAATCTCTACTTGTCGTGCGACGTCTACATGCGCCTCCTCATGTACCGCAGCACTAGCGACTTGTTCAAGCCTTACACTCCCGGCACCGTAAGCAAAGTCCCCTTTTGTTTTTTCATAATTGCTTCGTAAAGAGAGTCGACAACTATTGTCCTTGTCCGAGGGAGTTTTTCAACTTATGATTCTTTGCTGAAAGAACTATTACGGGTGAGCAGTCTGGTGCATCTATGTGCATACAATTCGCCATGCCTATAGGATGGCATGGGTCTCGCGCATGTGATGCTCTCATGACTTAGTGACTCGATCAAACCGGGTGCATACCTGTGTGCACAAAGGGAAGAAATACTGCTCAAGTTTCAAGGGGACCTACACTAGGAGAATGTACGTTTTTGTATAGTGTAAATGTGAAGAATTTATATATATAGTCAAGGTATATAAACGTCAACATGACTTCAAACGTCAAGTTATTGAATATAATGATCACATTAGCTAATTATTTAATAATTTTAAGTGATTTTTTAAAAGTTCAAGGATTAGACCGATTAAAATTAGGTTAACGAATGGTATTCAATATTGAAGAAAAGTTCATGAAGCACTCATGTCATTATCTCAAACTAAAGTTTCAGAACGTTGTAAAACGAAGGTCAAATATATGTAGATAAAATGTATCTTTCACGCATTTGCACAAGTTTGCCTTAGTTGATATATGAGCATATATTTCACATTAAAAAAATTAGGAGTGTGAAGATGGGGCCAACGGTTGATGTGAAGTAAACGAATTAAGGAGGCAATCATCGATTTAGATTGTCTAGAAAATTCTAGTTAATTC
Source organism: Melaleuca alternifolia (assembly GCA_019926035.1). Lineage (NCBI taxonomy): Eukaryota > Viridiplantae > Streptophyta > Magnoliopsida > Myrtales > Myrtaceae > Melaleuca > Melaleuca alternifolia. The sequence goes on from JAGKPW010000079.1 coordinate 1,176,864, forward strand.
AATGGAGACATAGTTTGCTTGGCAGTAGGAAGTATATGGAAAATATTGGGACACTTGCCAAATAAGTCTTAAACCTTTTGTTACTTTGCCGGTTCAATCCTCAACCCTTTTTTATGCCAAATAAGTCCTAAACTTTTCGCAACATTGCCGATTAAGTCCTTCCGGCGCATTTTAGCAGAAAAATGCTTACATGGCGCTACCGGACCTCGCCGGTGACGACGTGGCCATGATGTGGCGACAAATTTTTATTCCCAATTTTTTTTCTTTTTTTCCTCTTCTTTTTTTAAAAGAAATACTCGCAGCCGCCGGAGCTTGCTGGTCACTCCAAAGGGCGGCGAAGCCCTCGCCCACCTCCACCCAGACCTGGGCGAAGCTCTCTCGCCCAGATCTCCAATCTTTAGGTGGCATCTTCCAACCTCACCTTTTGTCCTTATGGTACGCACATCCCATCTATGTTCTTCTTTTCCATGTCGAAGATGAGAAGCCGGGTCTCTCATCGATTCGGCCATTAAACATCTGCCCTTTTGCCTTTGCGATTTGCTTAGGTTTAAGCAGCGTGTCGGTGCTCACTCCCTTCCCCTTTGCAGTAGTCCACTTGTCATGATGCCCTTGCTCTATTTGATCTCGGGATTCTTTGACTTCAAACTGCGTTGTCTAGGGGAACCGAGGATGGAACAAAAGAGAGAACGTTGAATAGAGTGTTCTGGACGACCGCCCTCATCCGCGGCCGGCGAGGGCTTCACCACCCTTTGGAGTGGCCGGCAAGCTCCATCAGAGCTCGCTGACCAAGTTTTTTTTTTTTAGAAAAAGAAGAGAAAAAAAGAAAAAGAAATTGGGAATAAAAAAGTTTGTCGCCATATTATCACTACGTCGTCGCCGGCGAGGTCCCGTCGCGCCACGTCATCGCCACGTAAGCATTTTCCGACTAAAATCCCTCGGAAGGACTTAATCGGTAAAGTAGCAAAAGGTTTAGGACTTATTTGGCAATTGTCCCGAAAAATATCATAGATATATTTTATCTTTCATCCAATGAACACTTTCACGAATTTACTTTCGAAAATACAAGTTGCATACCTGACTTTTGCCATTAGAGACCACCTAACACTTTCACATCAATTACTTTTCTACCCACAAATACGAACATGCCATTTTCTTTCCAGAAATGCCCCTCTTCAAATCTTGAGTTCTCACACATACCCAAACACTCAAAAGGAACTAGAAACCAAACCACCCAAACCCTCGGAAAGATGATTAAAGTGAGTCGACTAGAAGGGGCAATTGGATCTCTTAAATGCATGGTTTTGTTTTACAGATATGTGAATAATTTTAACTTGGACTATTAGATTAAAAAACAAAAAATAACAATCGGCATATATATAATTCAGATTTCTTGATCCCGCTGTTAGTTAATAAGTCATGTGACGAAAAAATATGCAATTCATGTAGAACAATGTAGAAGGCGATGTCAAAAAAGAAGTATATATGTTTGACATTGTGCTCAAATCATATTTGAATAGAAAAAATAGCATTATGAGGAAAGAGGGAAATGGCTAGCTTCGTTGGCAGGCTCTATTATGAAGTCATAATCTAAATATGGAAATTTCCTTCTGGTAGAAAGAGAAGCCGAACATACAATTCGTGAATCCAACTTTGTTTTAACACCCGATGGAAACTTGCCAGGTCACTTAGTAAAGAAAGTTCCACTAGATTTTCTCAGTACATCTAAGTTGTCCTCATCATGTCACACTTTGAATGTCGCAATTTTTTTTTCTGGGTGATGTTGAAAATGCAGCCAATCAAAGGGTTTGGAGTGGCCAGAATTGTGGTCTCTGGGAGCCCAAATTACAAAGTGGGCGATTTAGTGTGGGGAACGACTGGATGGGAAGAGTACAGTCTCATCACCAACCCGGAAGACCTCACAAAAATTGAGCACACTGATGTGCCTCTTTCTTACTTCCTTGGCATTCTTGGTATGTCGATTAACTGGACTCTGTAGCTCTTTGTTTCAAGGTGAATAGCGATGCAAATGGTTTATCCATACCTCGACAGGCAAGATCGCTCGAAAAGAAGAAATGCGTTCGAGCATCGATTAGCTGATTCTGTTCATCTTTTCATTAGGTATGTCGGGTATGAGCGCTTATGCTGGCTTCTACAAGGTGTGTTCCGCTAAGAAAGGAGACATCGTCTTCATATCGGCGGCATCCGGTGCAGTTGGACAGATTGTGGGGCAGTTTGCAAAGTTGACGGGCTGTTACGTTGTTGGTTGCGCTGGAAGTAAAGAAAAGGTTCGCCGGCAATCGTCCTTCAAACTATATTGTTCTCACTACCTTATTTGCAGGACTAAAATGAATTGATTATAAGTAGTGATGCACAAAGTTGTTTACCTGCATACACTGCTCTTTTTCGGCCCAAATACACAGGTTGATTTGTTGAAGAATAAGTTTGGTTTTGACGATGCATTCAACTACAAAGAAGAACGCGATCTCGCTGCCGCTTTGAAGAGGTTTGTGGCCACAAGATTTTGATGTATCTGTGACAGTGTTTCTTTTGCAAATCAAACGTTCGCGTTAAGTTGGTGGTTGGTTCCCTAAATATTGGAACTTCATGCTGAAGCTTGTCCTAAATATCTAAAATGCGACATCAAGTTATCCTGAGCTGCTGCAAAATACGAAAGAGAATACAGAGTACTCGTAATGATTTGCATCTTTGAACTATTGGCAGATATTTTCCTGAAGGTATTGATATCTACTTCGACAATGTCGGGGGGAAAATGCTCGACGAGGTGATCCTCCACATGAGAGTTCGTGGCAGGATAGTCTTGTGTGGTTCGGTGTCGCAGTACAACAGCGATTCGCACGAGGGAGTGACCAACTTGATTCATGGCACTTACAAAAGACTCCGTATCGAGGGATTTACCGTCCACGATCATATGCACGAGTACTCCAAGTTCGTGGAATTCATGCTGCCTCACATCAGGGAAGGGAAGATAGTCTGCACCGAAGATATAGTGATCGGGCTTGAGAATGGTCCGTCGGCTTTTGTCGGGCTCTTCAGCGGCCGCAACGTCGGAAAACAATTACTGTTAGTTGCAAGAGAATGAGTATGTGTGCGTGCGCAATCGCGTCTGTGAGAATAATGAGTTTGACAGCTAGATTGATGGCAATAAAGAAATAAGGCTGTTCCTCTAATAGTCAGTCATACAACATCGAGAAAACTACAGTTCTTGTCGTCATTAAATAAGTGATATGGATAAATTTAGTTATGAATATTACAATTGATTAATATAATCTTATTTTGGTAGAGCAAGCCGCAGAAAATAGAAACAGAGGTATTTTAGGAATAGCTATTACAGTCATGCTACAATAGACAATACACGGGTTACATTATTATTGCAAGTAAATATTGAAACTGACACCCAATTTGTAATGTGTCTATAATGCAATAGTGCCTTTACTTGTGTCTACTCCCAATCAATAAGGCTGATAATTTATGATATGATTTGACACATGATAAAACTAAAAGCGACCGAAGCGAATTTAACATTCATAATTTTGTAGCTACTGAAATTCAACAAGACAACTTGACACGATAAAAATAATTCAACGAGGACACTAGCATGTGAATTGCAAGCTTAGATAGTGTTTTCCGGTGGACTAAAAGTTTCCCATTGGCTTTTGGCACGTTGCATATACCTGCACAAACAAAGTGACGTTGACGAGACCGAGTGGTGCTGTTCAAATCCGCCCGCACACAAGCCGACTTGCATATTGACAGACTGCAGCAAGTACTATATGCAATTTGAGGATAGCAACATCTTACTTTCATGTCAGTGGATCAAGCACCCGTCCGTGTAATTACTGTCTAAAGTGTATTAGTTCCAGTAAAGACTGGTTAAAGAGGCATTTGGTTTGCACAACAAGTACATTAGCCAAAGCAGTCATCAAAAGGCTACAAGACAACATTAGATTCCAGATATGTGCACACAGACGTGTACTGATAGGCTCCATAAATCTTCACTTGCAGCAAAGCATAACTTAACCTAGATTTTATGCATCTACAGGGGTGACTTCTTCCAGAAAAGGCATCTTCTTGTCTTCTTCTAGCATTTGAAAGTGTTTCAAGGGGGAAGGGGGGGGGGGAATACAAATACGGTTTCTACCATCAGAACGATCTCAGAAGGCAGTTGCAGGGAAGAAATACACTGAGAAATGTCCCAGTAATTGAATAAGGAAAGTCAAAGAACTTAACTGACATGTGGAACACATTTTGAATTGTAGCATTGAATAACTAAGCCATAAAATGAAAATTCAAGCATTGCATCCATTGACTAGTCCAGAAATCTGTTGACGATCCTCAATAACACCTAATCCAAACAGGCCACATTCACACACTTGATGTGCCTCATAGATGATCTCACCGTGATCTCGCAGTCCATGGGAAGTACTCATGGACTTTTCACGTCCCTTGCCAAGCTGAGGGTAGGGACTTAGTGAAGTTCATCGTATCGAACCATCCAGTCCCTGTCTTGGTCCAAAAGTTGAGCTTCTTTGCAGCCTCTTTTGAGATGAAGATGTCAGATGTTCTTGTTAAATTATATCTCGAGTTTGAATTCGGATAACAATTTGTTAAATCAAGTTTTGTTGATAAAGATTATAACAGCCTATTTTTCCCTTCTTTTTTTCCGGCCCAATTCTGAGCCTCCCTTTTCCTCCGCCCATGGGCTTAGCCTGGCCCATCTATCCTTTTTCCCCTCTCTTTCCTATTCATTGTCTTCTTCCTCTGGAGCATGCATGGGAAACCCTAGCCGCACGGTTGAGCCAGTCAACGCGAGGAAATTGCATCGACGACAACGGCTATCCCATGATCGTGTCGCTCTAATGAACTCAGCCTCTCTCTCACACGAATCTCCTCTAGAAAACCCTCGATGCAACCTTCCTCGCCTCCCACGCGTTTGAATCAAACGAGAACGCGAACCAAAACTCCTCTGTTTTCTGCTCTTGTCGCCACCGACCACCCAAGCCTCCTCAGCCGCCGTCGTTGCTCGAGAAGCTCCTTGAGGGTTCCTTGATCCGTGCCTAGCAACTCGCCGCTTCCAATTTGGCGTGGGTAGTCTTGATTTGCTTCAGATTTCCAGATCGACTCTAGTTGAGACCCGTGAACCCGAGAAGCTGAGACCCCCCCCTTCTCTCTGTTACTGTCGTCGTTCGCCGTCCTCCACGTTGTTGACGCCACCTCCAGCTCGTCCAGCTGCCTCGCCGTCGCTCAGCCTTGTCCCAGCTCGAGTCAACCGAACTAGCTGCTGGATCTCCAGTTTGGCTCAAGTGGAATCAGGAAACCCGAGGTCTTCCTCTCGCCGCCGTCGAACCACGCCGTCGACACCAGCTACCACGCCCAGCCGCCACACCGTCGTCATGCCTTCCCTCAACTCGAGTCAAACGAACGCCAGAATCTCCAGCTCTCGCCCACAACTCGCAGGAGGAGAACCACAGCTCGCCGTGCCTTGTCCTGCTCAAAACCGAAGAACGGAAGCTGCATAGCTTTTGTGGGCTTAAGTTAAGCCACGGTGGGCCAAGATTTAGCTGGTTCCGCCCATCCAAACGTTGGCCCACTCATTAGCAAATCGGTCAGCCCATCAGGTCCTTGTCGAGCCATCGCTGGAACTCCGCCGGCAACTCGCCCAAGTTTCACTAGAAAAGTCACAATCGCCGTTAATTTAGACTCCAAAACTTGGATTTAGGTGAGTTTGCTCCCTAACTCCCAATTAGGGCGGTTAATTGCCCTAGTAGGTTTAATTTGTGACGATTAGACTTAATTGATGATTAATTTGGGGATTATAGCTTGATTAGAGATTTGTATTAAAATAGGGGCGATTTCGTAAATTTAATTAGTTAGGGGTTGAATTATGAAATTGAATAGTTAGAGGATTAATTTGTAAGTCACTAAGTTTAGTTTAATGGATTATTGGTTAATGAGGTGTAAGTTTGTAATTTTGTGAAATTATGGACAATTTACTAATTTTGGTCCAATTAGGCCTAAATTAGGGATTTAAGGGTAAACTGATAAATTTGGTTGGCTAATAGAATAATCGCCAATTTAATTAGTTTCGAAAATTATTAAATTATCGGATGGTAGAAATTTTGGAAATTCGGAATATTTTGAGGGTGATATAATGATTTTGTCCTATTATAGCATAATTAGGGTTTTTAGGGGCAAAAATGTAATTTTGGAAGTTTGAGAGTAAAAGTGTAAATCTGATAGTTTAGAGAAAGATGTGAGAAATGTTGGCTGCGATGGTATCAAATCATTATTGGTGGGCGATTGGATTGACATTTGGGTAATTACGAGTATTTATGTTGTTTTGCTTAGTTAGGGTTAAATTACAGAATTTTAGGTAATTTGCAATAGTTTGGAATAAATTCCAGAAATTGCGTGATTGGCTAAGTGGCTACTAATTAAGGCGATCTCACCTATAGTTGGTCGAATCGAACACTCTAGATTCAATATAGGAACCCGGGTGAATCCCTAATTGGTAGGTATAGGTAGTCGATTTTGGATACTTTGAGAAATTATCTCAAATTGCTTATGTCTTAGTTGTGGATATCTATTTAATATTATTGGTTGTTCGGTTGATTAAGATTGACTTATTAATTGCAAGTGGATATTGATTGTTTCATAATGAAATTTATTTATTTAATTCTTGGTGCTCATTATAATTGACTTTATGTTGGATTTTCTTAGAAATTGATATTGTGTCAATTAAATTGAATTATTTGGAGAATAATCTATCATGAGGGGTTAGTGACTTGACAAGATCACCGATTGTGAGATGTGAGGACTAAATTAATTGTCAGGATGAGGACCCTAAAGTGAATACCATATAATTGAGAAGTAGGGGGCAAATTCGATGAGTTATCTCATCTTAAAATTATTTGTACAGGTCCTAATATTGCAGCTCCTTCTCAAGGATCAGGTAATGCAAGGGGCGTTGCTAGATGATAATAGTCGATTTAAATTATATTTGATTAGAAGGATTTTTTGTTATGAGGAAATTGTTTTTCCTAATTATCTTTTAGTTTGAATTAATAAATATGTTGACCTTTTTGGATTCTTTTTAGATATTTGATTAGTTTATTAGAGTTATTGTAATAAATAAATTACCTCAAGATTTGGTGGGGGTTTTATTTAATAAATTCCGCTGCATTTCTTTATGTATCAAATTTTATTGGCAGTATGTTTATTTGGCTATCGATAACACCTGAGATTATTGAATGTTTTGTCGATGGTAAGGACCATCTTCGGGACTGTCATGTGCTCGAGCGCGGGGCGTGACAGCTCCTTGTTGAATTGGTATCAGAGCGGGTTAGAATTTGGAGTGATAAGGTTGTGGTACATTTTCCTGGGGTAATATTAATAAATAATGTGATTACTTGTAATTACTGTGCTATTTATGAATGTTTGAATGTCACATGCATGCCTTAATCATACATGGTATAGGATATGTATGTTTAAGACATTAATGTGTATCAGAAAATACATAGTCCTACGTTTAGCCAAGTTGCCATGATCCGGACATGTGCACCAAGCCGGATGTTTGACATTGTATTTTTCTGATTGAGTGTTGTGGTCCTATGTTTAGCTGCCACAGTATGAGACGTGTGCAGCAAAGCCGAACATTTGACCCTATTTGTTTGAGATTGTATACTTTTGATAGTGAAAGGCATGTTGAGAGCGTGTATGTGTATCGCACGCTAGAGGCTGGTATGTGTATCGCTTGCCGCGGGAGTTAAGTTGACGAGCGTGTAGGCATATCGCACGCTAGAGGCTTGTATGCATATTGCTTGCCTCAATAGTTATCAGTTTATGAGCATGTATGCGTATCGCACACTAAAGGCTTGTATGTGTATCGCTTGCCTTAATAGATATCAGTTTATGAGCGTGTATGCGTATCGCACACCATAGACTTGCAGTTGTATCGCTAGCTTGTGCAAACTTGCTAAACTTTGCTTACTTCCTCTTGATGAAAGGATTGTGAGAGGCACGTCGTTAGGATGTCACATGGCGGTGTGATCGCGCCTCGAAGAGTCACGTCGTTGGGATGCTCCTCGAAGGGAATGTTGTGTATCATATGTTGTTTTAAGAGACATGTTCACTAGAAGTCCTAAAACTTATAGCGAAAGTGGAAGTGAGTCCTAAAACTTGCAAAAAGTGCAAATGAGTCCTAAAACTTGTCAAATTCATTCAATTCAATCCCTCCGTTAGCGCTGTCCAATTAGTCTCACGGAAAATGCTAACGTGACTTATTTTATTATTTTCTCTCTCCTATGTGGCAATTAACGTCCATTGCTGACACTACGTCTTCAAAACGACATCGTTTTGGAGAGTCGCCGGATCTAAACGACGTCGTTCCTACCCTATTTAAACGACGTCGTTCCTACCCTATTAATTAAAATAACTATTTTAAAAATAATTTTTTAAAAATTAAAAATTATTTATAATTACTTTTTTAAATATATATTTATTAAGAAATTGCTCAAACTTTTATAATTGCTCAAAATTTTAATTTAATTAATTGTCCTTCAAAATTTTAAATTTTTTAATTTTAACTTTAAAATTCTTAAATAAATTTATTTATTTTTTATTTAAAATTAACTAATTATATTTTTAAGTTAATTTTTTTAATTAAAATGTAATAAATTAAATTACATTTTAATTATAAATTTTTTAATTTAAAATTTTTAAAAATTTACATTTTTAAAAATTTTACAAATTCATTTTTTTTAATATATCATTTATGACCTAAATAATTTTTTAAATATTAAAATTTTTTAAAATTTTAAATTTTAAATTGTACACTTTTAAAAAAATTTAAACTTTTTAAATTATTAAATTTTTATTTTATATAATTTTAAATTTTAAATAATTAAATTAAATTAATTTTATAATTTTATTAAATCAAATTATATTAATTTTAAAATTTAAACCTTTCAAAATTTTAAACCTTTTTTCTTTATTAAAATGTAATTTAATTTTAATTATTTTATTTTTTCTGTCCACGTCGATGCCACGTCATCTTTTTCCTTTTATTTAATCAACGGAGTTAACGGAAGGACTTATTTGAAAGAATTTGACAAGTTTAATGACTCATTTGCACTTTTTGCAAGTTTTAGGACTTATTTGCACTTTTGTTACAAGTTTTAGAACTTCTAGTTAACATGTCCATTGTTTTAATGCATTGCTGTGTAGCGCACGTCGAGTGCTGTTGTGTATCATGCGCCGTTAGGGAAAGCACTACTGTGTATCGAGTGCTAGAGGATGTTGTTGTGTATCGCGCGCTGTTGGGAAAGCATTGTTGTGTATTGCAGGTCATCTATAGCTCTACTGTGTATCGCATGCCATTCAAAAATATTATTGTGTTATTATGTACAGGCTACAGGAATGAGTGGAAATAAGATATCGTAGATGAGAAGAGTGACCTAGGGGCTGCCACTTTGTGACTCCAAAGTATCGAGAAAGTATTCACAATGATGAGGTGCACCAACACTAATAGAATGGTTTAATGCCAGCCACTAGTGAGAGGCCGCTGAGGGAATGGTTATCCCTGAATGAATGGAATTGACTCGAAACGGTTTTGTGAGAGCATTCAGCAAGCACCGAGAGGGAATAGAAGATGGCCGAGTTTTTGAGACTCTGCCAGGATCAACTCTCAGTGAGAGAGTATGAGGCAAAATTCGACAAGCTGCTTAGGTATGGCAAATGGATTGTGGAGGATCCTGTGGATTAGGTTCTGGGATGGGCTATAACTCAATGTTAAGAGCCGGCTAGCGCCTCTAGAGTTGTGCAGCTACGATGAATTGTTGAGCAAGGCCTTTACCGTTAAAAGGGACGAAGCTGAGTGAGAGTTGCCGCCTCTGGTTCATAGTTGGTCACGAGTTGAGATAACTGCCAGCAAGAAAAAAGACTTATGTTTGGAATCAAGTACGCTATCCCTCTCAGTAGAAAAAATGGTAACGTGAGGTTAATGTTCTAAGAGCCACTACTGCGGAAGGTGCCATGAAATTAGTACTTGTCCCATGATGATTGAAACCCATTTTAGGCATGGCCAAGAGGGCCATTGGTGGAAAGATCGTCCATGTGTGCTTGGACGAGGGTTGCCAATATGCCTCGCATCGGACAATCACAAGCCATGTGAGCTTCGTCACACAAATACTTTTTTATGAGAGGCTGATTCTATATTGCGCCTCTATCGCTTGGTTCTGTCCAAGGCTGGAGAGGGGTCACTGGTGGCCTACCGTTCCCGTTGTAGATCCCGCGATTTCTCCCACGGCTAGGCTTTTTTCTCAGTCGCGTGTCTGGCTTGCCTCCAAATGACACCTTGCATTCCACTAGGGACTTGGCCACAGATATGGCCCTCGGATATCCCAGGCATTACACCTTTTCAGCTCTTGTTTTACCCATGGTTTGACTCCACTCACGAACCGATAGAAGATTTCAATGTTGTTCATGGAGGGGATTTGCAAGAGTAGCTTCGAGAATTCTCTCACGTATTCCGGACTCCCCTTTTTTTGTTTTAAATGGAGAAGCTCATCTCAAGTTTCCTCTTTAGCATACACCGGGTAATATTGTCATGAAACTTTTCGACGAACTTTTCCAAGTTCTGATTGGTGCTCCACTTGGATCATCCGACCTACGCTTCCACCACGACAAGGAATTATTTATCAAATACATGGCTACGGTGCTCACCCCATGACAGCCCATCCGTGATTCCCGTGGCATGTAAATATTGTTCCATGTACCACATGAAGTTATCCATGTCCTTAGCCACCCGTGAGTCAATCGGGACGTCCACCCAAGAAGGCGACTGCATGGTGATCAGGCTACCTCAATACTAAGTTTGGTCATCTCCACCTGCATGGCCTCGACCAAGGCCTCATTTCACTGGCTCTACTCTTCCAAAGACGTGACCAGCTCCCCTAGTGTGCCCAACACTTCCCCTCGGAGCTCCCCAATGTTGATCTTGAGCTCTACTTGTAACTCCTTCCTTTCGGCCACATCTCTTTCAATGCTTGGGGCCAACTTTTCGACCACGCCTTGGACATCCGCCAAGGTGATCGCCTTCCTTGCCACCTGAAACTCCAAGTCACCCATTATGTCCTTAGAGTTAAAGGCCAAACAGCTCCTCTTGGCCTTAAGAGGCATGTCAGTCGTCCTCTCTCGTTTCTCAGCGACTCTTTCACTACCCAGTATTTCAGACCGAAGATCCATCACTCGCTTAGATCCAACAGTGCCACGCGGCCTTAGGAAATTGATTCCTAAGTCAGCATTCCTAATTTGGGTTGGAGAGAGAGAGAATTATGAATATGGAATTTCATTCAATCAATATGCCAACTAATACAAATGAAGGAGGAGGATCTCTTATATATAAGGGTCAGCCATTAGGGGTAGCCACCCATTTTCCCTAATCTTAGCCGAATGTTCCTTAAAATCCACAGCCTTGTCCGAGCATAGGTATTAGGTGCATGTTGCTCCCCCGTCCGTTGCCCATCTTGTCGCCCTGCCGTGTATCGTTGCCTAGGTAGCATATGGGCTCGTCCCAGATTTTTCGAGATCAGGCATTGGATGGTTCCCTGACCAGTGCTAAAAGATCCATGGGATTGTTCAAGGATCGGGTACTGACTTGTTCACGAACTTAGCCCAAATCGATCCGAGGATATGGAAGGATTGCACACTGGCCCATTCATGGATCAAGCATGGATCGATCCAAGGACTTCATTTTTCAGTGATTTATGTTATCTTGCTCCAACAAGTTTGTCCCAAAATGTACTTTCCTAATTTAAAATTCCTCGTGGAAGGGGTGGGCCAACCGAATTTGAATAGGGCTTTTACTTTCGTAAGTTGCGACGTTGTCCATCTAGATAAGTTGACTTATTTGCAATTGTGATTTCAAGTGGCGTAACTCAGTCCATCCCGAAGCCTCCACAGTTTGCAGAAAAGGAAGTCGTGGAATGGCCAAACCCTTCTGTAGAAACCAGCAACCTGCTTTCCATTACTGTGAAGAATAAGTCCCTCAGCTCCTGCCGCATCGAATTTTTTAAATGCCGACCCATCGGAGAGCTCCACTAGTGCGGTTGGTACCCTAGTTTATCTCATGGCCTAGTTTCCAGAAAGAAGAATGCGAAGCTAACTCTACTCTTGCTCTCAGCAGAGTCATCGAGTTTGTAAGAAATGTTGGGAAATGGATCTAAAGAAAGCTTTTGGATGCAGCAAAAGCAATATACAAAGGAAGGTTTTGAAAACATGTTAAGTTGACATTTGTCAATTCTAGGTGATTACGTGAAATAATGTTATCTTTTTTTTTTCTTTTTTTTTTGGCAATTGAGGTGTTTGGGTCAGCTTGCACGCATCTCAACTATTCCTCGGGGGAGAATAGCACAGCAACCCACCGCCATGGCCCCCTACTTAAATCACAAGCGCTTCCTTGAGGAATCGAAGTCCCAGTTTGCTCTAACTAGCTGGGCTACCAATGGGTGGGTTAATGTTATCTTATTTCCTTTCATTTTTCTGGCGGAAAAAACAAAAGTTGCCCATATCAAGTAATCCATGAATTGCTTAGTAGCGCTTCGCCTATCATAGTTGGCTAAAATAACTAATGGTAGAGCATAGCTTTGAATAGGGTTCCAAAACCAATCCCCTCCATAAGTGGAAAGCGGCAAGCTAAAGCCTACTCCACACTTAGTAAGAGTAAATTAATTTCAAATGTAACAGAAAATATTGAGAATCGCAATAGGTGTCATTGTAATTTTGTAGTGAGAGAGAGGAATCTACTCAATAAATAATGTACTGATTTGGAATACTCAAGTCCTTTAGGAATTTTTCAAGTTTTAGCCAACGAGACAAGACTTATTTTGAAAGAGAATTCAAACGAGCCTAGACTTGATATTCTATTAATAAAGCGTTAGCACCTCTATAAAGTCGTGAAACAGTCGAGCATTATGGAAACTCAGCATTATTGGAATATATATTCACATATTGTCAGCTTTTCAATTTCTGTCCGCAATTTTACTTCTTTTTATCTTTTTTGTGAAGTTATCAAAATAAATCCATACCTTAAGAACTCATATCAGATCTATCCCCGACTAGACTTCCTCCGCAAACTTGAGATTATTAGCCTAGCTTCTAAATAGAAGCTTAGCAATCATACCCACCCTAATGCCATTCTATCAACGCTACCAAACACTGACTAGCTTCTATGATGCTCAGGCCACAAAACAAAAATGGTTTTCCAACACGTCCTTGTTTTTCTCGTCCACGGATGTTCACACGCAAGAGTAATAGCTTCTTCCAACTATGGAAGGATCTTGATGGAAGATCCTCATGAATCATCGTAGCCTTTAACGACAGCAAATCGCCGGCTAAACTTGCCGAATTTCGTAGATCACGAATATCAAAGTGTTTCATTGCAATGGCACGTAACTTGCAGCCTGTAAACAAGAGGTCCTGAGTCTAAGAGTTGGATAAATCATTCTAAATGAAAAACAAAGAAAGAAAAGAAAACCGACTTGTCCTTGAATTATACAGGGCAGGTGGAATCTTGACTAGCCGATGCCTAAAAACCACGAGTATGATAGTGACAAGTCAACTTTTCTCCACCACAATGGACAACGAGCATGTCGCTCGTGACAATCAATCTTCGGAGGGGGGTTGCATTTCTATCGATTCCATGCCTTAAAACCAAATCAGTCTGTTCTCCTTCCACGTCCAGATAAAAAAGCCTCTTCGGACCAATGCATGTCGCATGAGCAAAACCCACGTTTCGAAGACCAAGAACGGCGCATTACCAGCTCTTCTGATTGCAGTAATGGAATGAGATCGTAACAGATAGTTATTAAGTTGCAACCCAAGCTATTATACTCTTTGATCCAAGTAGTGCAATGCCTATTATACTATCTGATTTCGTGGACAACATAGCCCTTGCAGAGTCAATATCTTCGGAACTCCCAAACTGTCTTTCGGTCAGAATTAGAGTGAAGACGGTAAGTATCACTTCAATACTTAATGGAGAATTTCATGCCGGTTGATATTATCGGATATTATGGAATTTATTACATGAAGTAATTTTTTTGTTATACTAAAAAGCTTGGCACATAATATCGAATTGTACAGAAATCAATATTATATTATAGTAACTATCATCTTGATAGCCAATCAACAGGGTATTGGTCCCATGTACGTTATCAAGATACCGTAATTAGAAATATACATATCTTGATGTCTTGTTTAGTAATTTATTTGCGAATATGAATAAACTTGATCATATAAGGTGCTTATATTGAAGTAAATACTATGTTGTTGCATACTTATGTATAAATGCAATTTGTAATTAAGATAAATATCTTATTATGAATACTATACTATTTAATAATACCAGTCGACATAGTTATACCCGATAGGAAAAAATTAAGCTAAGCGATGGATTAATGGTGCCACATTTGTTTCATAGTTTCGATTTGAGCTCGGATATAACAAGATATCATATTTGGTGTTGGTGATGTCCTTTGGACTGGATATATCCAGATAAAATGTTGAATAAGAAATGCAGGCTAGCCGGTGGAATTAACTTAGATTGGATAACAATATAATTAAAATAACTTCACATTTTTTCGTCCAACAATGGAGTGATGGAGCAAAGCATCCAGCTTCACCGGCCACTACACAAGGACCACCTCTACTATAGCAGATCATCGTCGCTTCCAACCACCTATAATCATTGCCTTCAACCACCATTGGCTAGCTAATTGTGTTCCGATGATTGCGGGTAAAAATGAGAAGTTATATGTCACATGACTATCATCATCGAAGAACTCGAATTCTTTCACGAGTTCACCAGATTCTTCGAGGTCTTTGTCCATAATAGAGGTGTGTCCGCCCTCATTGCTTGTTGATCCATGGTGGATGGAGATCCACCCCTCTTCAATTTTCATTACCCACAAACTATAAGTTTTGACATCAAGTGGCATCCAAACTTCGCGCGCATTATCCACCACCCTGTCTCTACCCTTCACCTCTATGTTGGCCATTGCTACCTCATCTATCAGATTGGTTGCTCTGCGATGCCCTCAATGACACAATCGAGGCTTGCCTTTACCGGTGTCCCAATTGCCTCTAAAACAATGAAACTGAGTGAGGACTACGATTTAGAGTTGGAGATAATAGTGAATTTGGCAAAATTGACAGCGAAAGAGAGCCAGTGAACTCAAGCAGTGAGGTCTAAATGTTGCAGGAGATTACCCTAGACAAATAAGATTTTCAGAGTTTTTTAATCTTATCTAGGAATTTGACCAAATATATAATGGGATTTTCAATAATTTGGGAATAATTAAAGGACTTTTAATTTCTACTTTTTTTATCCTATCTCAATCCAAATACGTTTGAGCAAATGGTTAATACATTGGTAAATAAATAATGGACAATAATACAATTGCAAAAGTACTTGAACTTATCCCTTTTGTTACAATTCCCTACTTATACTTTTTGTTGTTCAATTGGGCACCACATTTCCATGAACTGGCTCAATACGCGAGGTACTTCTGTTGAGTTAGCCACTTTCCAACTCAGTTGTAATTGAACAAAGATAGGACGTAAACAACAACTTCACTTCTTTTTCCAATGAGCCAAGATACCTTTTCGTTTCCCTTAGTGCTTTCACTCTCTCTTTCTCCTAAGGCAGGCTCCACTTGTTAAATCAATAATCGAGTAGCCACGAATACGAAATAAATCGAGTTGGAATCTAGAACTACTGAGACAAAATCTATCAGTTGATTGTTATGAAAAAAAAAAAAAGTCCAATCCAAAAGCTTAAACATATGGATCAAAGGAGCCTCCATATCTCCAAGCGATATGAGATACTTTATCAAAGATATTACAAAATCATAATTATAATAGAATTCTAGTTTAGCACTAAACTGAAATTGATGGTACAACCACTGGAATAAAAAACAACCAACGTATAGAGGCAAAACTGTGATTTTTACCGATTTTAAATTGTTTCTCTCCATCCATTGCCATCTCTTTCATTTTTCCATATAAACCAACAAAAACCACTCTCCGTTGCATCCTATTTTATTGTCCCCATTGACCACAACTTAGTTCTATATATACTTCAAAGAGGGAAGATGCTGAAATTTATAAACATTCTGTAGTTGTGATAATTTAGTCTTAAACCTTTCAATTGAATCAATTGGGTCCTAAACATTTTTACATCATACTAATTCAGTCCATTCAATCAATTTAGGTTGTTGGCCATCTTACGTTCTCTTCTCTTTCTTTCTTTTTATTGTCAAGGCAGCCCTTTGTCGGCCACTATTCCTTGCCCAATTGTCACAATGAGGGCTGCAAGCCCTCACCCAATGGCCAACTAGGGATCGCAGCCCTTGTTTAGAGTTAGGAGAGTGCCACAAGGGTTGCTAGACTTCAACAACTAGGGCTCGCAGCCCTTGTTTAGAGTTAAGAGAGGGCCACAAGGGTTGCTGGACCTCAAATGGTGGCCTCTTATCGGACCTTAATAGTAATAAAAGAGGGAAAAAAAAAAGAGAAGAAAAAAGGAATTGAGAAATTAATAAAAAATTGTAAAAAACATCCAAGAATCATATAATAAAATCAATGTTAGTATTGTATGGTGTTCAAGTTAGCAATTTATGGTCAAAACAAATTAGATAAATTTAATTGATATAACTGTAAAAAAACTTAGGACTAAATTATCGAACTAAAAGATTTATGACTTAACTCGCACCAATATAATAAGGTTAAGACTTTCTTAATACTTTTCCTCTTTATAAAGTTCTAGCAACCAAATTTGTAGCCTCGCCAAAAACCTTGGACTTTTGAGAGCATGAAAAGGCTTTATAAACATGGGGCAGTGGGTTATGTGTAGCGCCACGTGATTTTGTGCAAATATTTAATGCGCATGATGGCGGCTGAGTTCAATTCATTTCATTCTTCTACAAAATATTTATCATCAATCAAAAGTAAAAGCACATTTATTATCAAATGAATCAAAGCCAATTTGTAAATATTGAAACTGACAGCCAATTTGTAATGTGTCTATAATGTAATAATGCATTTACTTGTGTCTACTCCCAATCAATAAGGCTGATAATTTATGACATGATTTGACACATGATAAAACTAAAAATGACTGACACAAATTTAATATTCATAATTTTGTAGCTACTGAAATACAATGACATGACTTGACACGACACGACAAAAAGATTTCAATGAGGACACTAGCATGTGAATTGCGACCTTAGATGGTGTTTTTTGGTGGACCAAAAGTTTCATATCGGCTTTTGGCACGTTGCATATACCTGCACAAACAAAGCGACATTGATGAGACCGACTGGTGCTGTTCACATCCGCCCGCACACAAGCCAACTTGCATATTGACAGACTGCAGCAAGTACTATATGCAATTTGGGGATAGCAACATCTTAATTTCATGTCAGTGGATCAAGCACCCGTCCGTGTAATCACTGTCTAAAGTGTATTAGTTCCAATAAAAACTGGTTAAATAGGCATTAGGTTTCCAAAAGAAGTGCATTAGCCAAAGCAGTTGTCAAAAGGCTACAAGACAACATTAGATTCCAGATATGTGGCACACAGACGTGTACTGATAGGCTCCATAAATCTTCACTTGCAGCAAAGCATAACTTAACCTAGAATTTGAGCATCTACAAGTGTGACGTCTTCCAGAAAAGGCATCTTCTTGTCTTCTTCTAGCATTTGAAAGTGTTTCGAGGGGGGAAAATACAAATACGGTTTCTACGATCAGAACAATCTCAGAAGGCAGTTGCAATAAGAAATACACCAAGAAATGTCTGAGTAATTGAAGAAGGAAAGTCAAAGAACTTAACTGACATGTGTAACACATTTTGAATTGTAGCATTGAATAACTAAGCCCTAAAATGAAAATCAAGCATTGCATCCATTGACTAGTCTAGAAGGGAATCTCTGTTGACGATCCTCAATAACATCCAATCCAAACATGCCACATTCACACACTCGCTGTGCCTCATGATGTGCCCATGATAACCTCGCTTGCAGCATAGGGATCTCACCGTGATTTCGCAGTCCATGGGAAGTAACTCATAGTGAGAGCAGTTGATTGGTGAAGAGCAGAGAGTAGCTCCAAAATCCAATTTGATGATTTTCTTCATTTAACCAATGCAACCTAGAAAGGATGCATTTAACAGTTAGATAAACATTTCCTGAAGCTATGCAAACATGAGTGAAGGCACATTGGAATTTCCCTCTAATCAAGAGCATGAATAATTGAATGAAAATGCTAAAACCTGTGAAAATTGTTCATTCCCAAAAACCTTCTACGACATCATGAAGCCATAATTGTAATCATATGCTACTGTAAGCAAATCGATCTATGAGCCAACTTAGAGATATTATTTCAATGAGCTGTGGTCCTTAGTATGCTAATTTATATCTTGGTGGGGTGCAAGGCTTTGCATCAGAAGATAGATAACATCGAAAGGAAGAATTTCTAGTCTGCACTAGAGGTGTACAAAGGAACAGTGAACCACCCGGAACTGGACCAGACCAGCCTAGAACTGGCAGTTCCCATGAGGACTGGTCCAGTTCCCAGTTCCAATTTACTGAAACCAGTGAGTGTCTGTTCAATTCCCAGTTCCAAGCATGGAACCACCCACCCAAACTGGACCGGGGTGTATATGTGTATGTTAGATGTTAAAATAACTCCATTCTTCCCTTGATTCCAGCTCACTTTTAGTTTGAAACTGTTGATTGCATCTCCAGGTTTCTAACAACGGACTTAATACCAAAAAAAAAAAGTACAAACCCAGAGTCTCTAGAGTGAAATGCATGAGGGACATAGGTAGCTGGTATTGCACTTCAAGCTCAAAGTCTAGTAAGTGGTTCTGGCTGCTTGAGGAAGCTCACTGTTAGAGCAATCACAACAAGAATTAGCACAATATGAAACAATTGCCTAGATCCTTTTGTCTAGCCGAGTGTGGTGAGTGGCATTACATCTTTGCTTGTATTCTTACTATGCGTTCTATTAATAATGAATGCAATTTTGTAGGTTGGGGACCAGTTCCTTGGACTCACAAGAGAAATGGACTTGACCAGCAGTCTGGTAAAACCAATGGGCAGTTCGCGGTTTCAATTTTTCAGATCCGGTCCTTTGTGGGCAGTTCTCAGTTTGAGGGTGGAACCAACCGCCCGGACCATGCTCACCCCAAGTCTGCACCATCCCATGCCAGCTAATGGAATAGACTTTTCAATTGCTAGATGGGACTTCTTCATCGGTCAACAAGTTAAAGAAAATAGCAAGCTCAGAGATTATCTGGCAATTAGTTTAGCAGGAAACTGACCATCCTGCCCGAAGGACCACAGACATAAGAGTGCCAGTCCAGATCCCTTTCCTTCAGCTACTGCTTTCCAGCTGTGCCCTGTAACTTGGAGCTAACATATATTCTGGCAAATTCGCTAAACACAATTGAGTCATAAAACTCCTGCTCAGTGATAATGATGAAGCACTTAACAAAACATCTGATCCCACAAACAATGACTTTCAGAAAGGTCCCCTTTTAGCACCCAGATTTTCACTTACCAATTTGCCGTGATAGTTCTTCCTGGTGGCAATGCTAGCATGTATTTTCTCATGTTATCAACACTGGAAGTTGCAGGAATACTGCTATTTCAAAACCCAAGAGAACACCCAGGCAAAGTTTATTCAGCAATCAGAAACTTCTAGAAGGGTTTCTTACGAGCAATAGCATCCAAGCTGCTATGTCACCTTTTTCGTCCCACATTCTGTAACCCCCAGGCGAGGCCTGGCCATGGACATGCATACAGATGTTATTCTACCTTCAACAGTCAGACCCTCCAGGACATTAAAACTTCTGCAAGCATGCATGCCAACATGCGAATGAAAACCGCCACATTTGGCACTTGTACTATACCAGTTGACCAATGCCACCAGAATATGAGAATTCTCATAGTACAGAAACCTCATGATGGATCGATGCTTGGAATGATTTTGGGGAGCAGCCTGTGTGGTGGCCTTGAACATGCATCACTATTGTTTTGAATGCAAGTAAGTTCCTGCTTAAGAGCAGAATATGCTTCTGCAAACGCCTGCATCAGGTGACAATCCAGAATATCATAGCCATACAGGATATGTAAACAGAAAATTCCTCCACAATTACCATCACACTTTTGAGATGCTAATACAAGCGTAAATTATGTACAGCTTCACAAGTGCATGACTAATAAATGAATTAAAAATGTTAAAGATAACATTAAAAGGTAATCCTCCCACCTGTACAAGAACTTGTTGACGAGAAAAAATTCCAAGTATAAGAAATGATAAGAGTATGGAAAGTTCTTATATTCATATATGCCTTTTCTCTGTTTCCACCAGTACAAAATACTAAGCATCAGAGCCAAAATGAAGCATCATAAACTCTCACCATAATTTTAGGTTCATAGTAACTATTCAGTCCTAGAGACTTATTTGAGTCCACAGTTTGAGTACTTCAAACAAATCTTCCAGTTTGACATTTTCAGAAATTTCACTCACTATCCAGTTTTACCTTGCCTCACGACCATTTTTTGCTATATCTGAATGAAAAAAAAATGTGAACATGTCAATATTGAATTATTGAGCACTCATAAAGCGCCTCCATTCATTTGGCTTTTCCTTTCTTAAAGGCAGGTACCTTGCATACAACTTCCAGTGGAAATATAATTTTTTTCGGCGAAATACGTAGTTATATATGAGCCATTGCTAGAACTTCAGTAACTCTTGTACAGAACTTAGGATGTGCATTTAAGCGCTTCTCCAATTTCTTTGGTTGGGGTCAGGTGAAATCATGTGGTCATACTAACAACTTTAAGGGGCTACATTTGCTACTAAAACCAAAATCAGCCACTCGGCAAAGGCAGTTTCTTCATGTTAAAACTATCCCAAATCACTTGTCTTCAAGGTTTATAATGGCCTTGTATAGTATAGTCTCCATCCACTGAATTACTAAGACTTCCATATTGAAACTCAAACAGACACTTAGAGCCCAACTTTCAATTTTTTAGTGCCCAATTTAATAATTCATCCCGCTTGTGAAATTTTGTTTATCTTTTTCTGCACTTTCTTACAAGGTAAACAATGGCCTCATATATATTTAATCTCCCAACATCAAAAAAATTAAACTTTTACACGGGAACTTGTAAACATGCATAGATTAATGACCAACATTTAGAATAGAGTGTAAACAATAATATTTAGGGCAAGGTTAATTCTTTGACCATTTAGACATAGCTAAACTGTGGTGGACCCGCCTCTTTCCGCCTATTTCAAACTCTCATAAAGTATAGCCCTTTTCTCCTTTTTCATAGTTGTGTGCTAAAATTCATTGCATTTTACATACTGTTTAACTAGAAGTCAAATATCTTAAAGGATCATTACATGGCCTCTCCAATTAGGTTCCTCTTTCTTTGTATCCTCCAATCAAGGTTACTCAACCATAGATGCTAAAGAGAAGGTTTAATGAGAGCTTCAGAAGGTTTCTCATGCTGAAACTGTCTGGTAATGGCAAAGATACCGAGAAAGGGAAGACAATTGTCACACTACAATGAAGAGGACCACAGTGTTGGAAAAAAACCCCCTTCACGCCAAGAATTCCAATCAAATGTCCTTGTTTCTAGGCCCGATGATGTTCCAATCACATGTTTGTAAACTCTTACTTATCCATAGATTTATTTTTCACTCATACAATTTGCCTTTAATTCACTTACACGGAATTTGAGCATAATACAACGTAGAATCTCTCTCGAGATCCGTTACAAGTGAAACTTATCCCAAGATGGATCTACCAGCACACTAATTTCCTGAGATAATATCTAAGCCACAGTGATTTACTGTCAACAGATAATTTATTATAGATACTTCAAGCAGAGAAAATTAGGAATTAGTTTGGGACTGTTGAAGGCATATAAATGTTCGAGGAGGAACTTCAGTGGGAAAGGTATATAATTCTATAAGAATAAGAATATGCGAGTAGAAGCGTCAGCGGAAAAAGAGCTAAGAGCTTGGTTAGGAAATTTATTCAAGCAGAGAAAGGAGAAAAGTGATTTGCTAGATGCCTCAAGCAAATTTTTTGCTGATTTCAAGGGACAGGAATTGGGAGCTATTTTGTACAAATTATGGATTCAGGGCTTTTGACTTTGAATTTTTGGACCACAGCTAACACATGTCTTGGTGTAAATGCTATCATTGACCTTTTAGATTCCTTGTCATGTAGGTGCTTTTGTGTACAGGTTGGCATCCCCTTGCTGCCTATTATAGATATATTTTACTGATGAGAAAAAAAAATACTCTAGAAGGATAAATAAGGTAAGCACCGAGTACTTCTAATTTCTTTAAGAGTAATCTAGAAGTCATTTTACAGTACATGTTATTACAGCTTTACTCATAAGTCATGTGTTAGGTACATTTCACTGTGCCAAAATGCCCACCAGATGATTGAATTTCTACTAACACACACCTTGATGCACTGATGAATGCGGAAGCAGTTTCTCCCCACGTTGTTCGTAGGAAAAAGCGGATCGTCTATGTGAATAGGATCAATGCTGCAGAAGGCAAGATATTTCATCAAAAGATGTTATCTTAGATACGTCATCTGTCGTGCAAATTTCTATCTACAGTCATAAAAAGAATCGGGAAGCAGATGTCACCTGTAACCTCTTTCCCTCTTTAGATATAAACCACTTCCCCGAACAGACACACGCATTTCGCGAGGATCAAACACATTCCTAGATAATTACATTATATTTATCAACAACTGCTGCCAAATTGGATGAACGTTCGAAACCAACAGACTAGATACAGTCAATGATGAAACCACCGAAAACAAGGGAAAGAAAAGCTCTAGCTTTGACTCACCCAAAAAAGTAAAGAAAATCCATAAGAAGGCTCCCAAAGTTCTGAAAAAATAAATGACTGCCGTTAAAGTAAGGTCTTCACATAAACACAGGCAAGATAAAACTAAAATTGAACTCCAATTATTTATTCAATCTGCCACCAATAGTCAGACCACAAAAAGGCAATTGCCAAAAACGAGTACAACATAGAGCTACAAATATCAAGTGATAAACATATTACACAAATTTGCAGCAAAGCCTAAACATTTTTGGACACCACAGATCCTTAGAAAACAAAAAATGCCTCTTAGAATGTATACATCAATTGTGAAATGCTAAGAATATATATAGTCATAAGTAGATTCAAAATATGCATAGAGGATTCTAAAGCAGTCGCACAAAAGTATGTTAATCAATTAGCATGGAAAGCATATGACAACAACTACCAGAGCAAATCATATTCCGAAAATTATGAGGTTGATTTATTAACACCTTCCACACAGTAATTAGTAGGCAAGTATCTGGGCCAAGCATTATTACCAGTCAAAAAAGTGCAAGTATTTAGACATATATAAACTTTTAACAACAGCCAGTAGGCAACAAAATATTAAGTATCCCAACCATCTGTCTTGTAGCAAGTACACAATAAGAAGATAAGAAATTCGGAGCATTTGTTAGGGAATATGCTTGAGTCTTTATAAACATAGCAGACCGATTCCTTGGCTGCACAAACCTGTAGTCTAAAATGGTACCCAACACTCTCCATAATTCCTGTTATGGTGCGTTTGCTGCTCATTAACATTTAAACTGATAACGTCCATGTCCTATATTTCACAACTGAGACCCAACATATGCACAAGAAGGAGTGCATGAGGTAGGTGTTTTCACATACATTATGAAATAGATACTAACACCTTCTGTCATTGGGGAAATTGTTGTCTGACAAGATAATTTTTGTTTTCCCGCAAAAGCAATAAGTAAGAAAAATAAAAGTTCAAAATAGGCCATCCAATACCCTCAGTTATGACATATATGATATTACTTTACATTCCTGGTACGATACTGACCAGAATAGTAATGATTGAGTGTCAATTCACTCTAATCCCTCGCAATCTAACATGCCCAAATAAAGATGTACTCTCAAACCGGTGGAAAAGAAAGGATCCATTCATTTGTATCAGGTTGTCATCAATAACTTAATCTGATGCTGCTTGCTGTGTTGACATTCTCAAAGCCTTTCCCAGACAATGCAGAATTTAAACATCCATCGAGTGTACAACCATAAGATATATATGCCAGTAACATGTATGTTTCATGTCTGATGACAAGTAAGGCTGTAATAGCACTTAAAAGTCTTGAACTATGCAATGCAGAAATCATATGAAAGATTACAGTTTCTTAGTTTATCAGTGAGGATTTATTTACTTAAAACTGCTTTAAACAGCAGTTGGATAGCAATAGAGTTCACAAATGAACAAGAGGGCAAAAGCTGCACGGCATAAAATTTAAATTAGCTAGACTACATAAGCAGCACACTTCTAACTGCCATTTAAAGTAGCACCTTCCAGATTTCCACACTTACAAAATGAAAAAAAAAAATTGAATGAATCAAAGAAGAGGCAGCTTGAATTTGGGTACAAGTATTCTCTATAGCAAGAAATAAGACAATAATATGGAGTATAGTATCCATGCAAGGAGCACAAATAGAAAAGAAAGAACAAGGGGAAGAAGAATCTCTAACAATATGCACAATGGCTTTATGCATCTTGTACAAAATCATCGCTTGATATACTAAAGGAAAAAATTAATGCCCACTGAGTGAAAAATTCAAAGTCTACCTGGTTGATTAATCGGCCAAGGTGATGCTCATGCTGAAGAAAACGCGTAATTAGTAGCACCTGCAGAGGATGGAAGAATTAACATGGCAAAAAAGATCACATTAGCTGGTCATTTGGTCATGAAACATGCAAGTGCAAGTCAATCAGGGAATTTATGATGTTAGACAAAAACTCAAAAATGCCTCGTACTTCACCCCAAATTTGATTAAGAAAACTGATATCACATATTATAAGCTATCATAGTAGTCCTACTCTCTTTATAAGTAAAAAGAAAAGATCTATCATATTGGTAACAATTACGTAGTTGCTCCAAAAACAATGATGTAGGGTCTATATTGAACTTTTGCTCCAAGGTTTTACCCAAAAGAATCTGAATAGATTACAGCTTCACACCTAGATAGCTTCCAACATGCCAAATAAATCAACATTCTTCATTGATTGCTTCTTTTTATACCTAAACCTAATGAAGTTTCAGCAGGACAAGTGTAAACTCAAAGCCAAATTACTCTAAACAGATCTTACAACAGATTCTATAAGTACACAGCAACACTTCCATCTTAATTGCACGCTCAACCAAATTGAAAAGTAGAGTGTGCAAGAAATTCTCAGGCATGCAATATGTGGAAGCATGTCAGTGAAAATAACTATCAATGGAGGGAAAAAGAATACACAACCAAAGAGAGAATGGACATGAGATGCAAAAGCACAAGAATATGCATACGTGGAGAGAGAGAGAGACTACCCTCTTCTTTATCTATATCACAAAAACAAGGGTGGAAACAGGCATAAGTATGGTTAACCACTAAATAAGAAGTTATCTTTTGTCAGAAGATTCATCCAAGAGAGATGCCT